>JBBYHO010000005.1:14234461-14269237 GCA_038382025.1 Adansonia gregorii
AAGTAAAAGAAAGGTAGGTTTTATGGTAAAAGTTCATTGGCCCCGTATTAAATAAAGGAAGCATTTTAATCTATTTATTAATAAAGTTAATGTTTTAATCTTTATATTTTAAAAATTATAAAAAATGAAAAAAATAATTAACAGTGTTAAAAAATTATTTAAATATTGAAGTGTCATGTAATCTCAAATTTTAAACTTTACACAGAAAAATGATCCAAACTCAACTCACAGCCTAAACGTATTTAAGTATAAAATTTAAAATTACAAATCAAATAACACCTCAGCATTTCATCAACATTTAAATGATTTTTTTAATTCTATTAATTATCTTTCTTATTTGCTATAATTTTTAAAATATTAAATTTAATATTAAAATAATTAAGATGCTTTCTTCGCTACAATATAGAGACAAATAGTTGGCTTTTATATAGTTTTCATCTAGTAAAAAAGTAAATAGTTGTTTCGAGTAAAAAATAGATATTTAATAGTTATTTCAAGTTAAATAACAAAACAACCCTTAATTTAATTGTTTTCTAATAAGTTTTGGATTTTTTGTCATTTCTAAACTTAATTGGTATTACTTAATTCAATGCCACCAAATTCAAGATGATGGGATTACACGATAATATAATACAAAAAAAATTTAAACATGATATAAAACACACATGGAGAATATCACAAACATGACATAGATAATATCTTAAAAATTATATAATACGAATTATTAATATATTAAAATTTATATAAATTTATCGTATGTTAAATATTATTGTTATATATTAAAATAAATATAGATTGCGCTAATGATACCAAAGGGTTAGAAGACCAATTTTATTAATAGGATTAATTAATTGTGTCATAGATTTTGGAATGATTTAATAAGTTTATTGGATTGATTTGGCTCAATTGATCAAAATATTGTAAATTAGATTTGTTCATTTATGGAATTATTAATTAGATTTATGAGATTGATTTGGTTCAACTTATGAAATATTTTATTCCAGAGACTTACATTAATTTCTTTTTTCTCTTAGTTCTTCAATTTTTCATTTTTGCTATAAGAACTCAAGAATGAAAAAAATAAATAAAAAAATCATTGCCTATTCTTCTTTCTAACTAAATCCACCGCTTGTTAAACAAACAATTTACCAAATGTCCTTCACATTTACTTCCAAATGTCACATAACAAAACCCCATTATTATTAAAATCTTTAATACGATGAATCAAACGATACTAATTTAATTTAAAAAATACTTTAAAAAGTCAAAAACAAAATAATAACAAAATGAAATAATTTAGAAAATATATAAAACTATGAACTTCTATCATAAAAATTATCTTAATAATTTTTTTTAAATTCATCTACATCGTGAATGTTATGATATATGATGTATATTATAAAAAAGAAAATCGACAATATTATAAATGAAAAAGAAAATAAATACCTATGTGACTGTAAAATGATATTTCAAAGCAATGAAAATTCAAAATGTGTAAAGAACCGAAAGGAAAAAAAAGAAGTTATTTTTACTTTGTTTTGATAATTAGTAAGTGTAAAGAAAGAAAATGTTAACTTCTATTTTTCATCTAAAAAGTGAAAAAAAATATTATAATATATATTTTCAATTATGCATTTTTTAAAATAAAATAAAAATAGTTTGTATTAAAATATAAAAATAAACATTACATAAAAATATGACCGTAATATAAAAAGAACAAAAACAAAAAAGATAAGAATAAATTTTTGTTTACAATTTTCAATATTAATCACATAAAGTATATAAATCCATAAATGGATTAATTTTTTGGGTAAATTGCACATAAAAGGGATAAATAGACATTTTGTACTTAAAATTTTTAGGCTTTCCTTTTCCATTGATTCGAAGTTTTAGAAATATAAACATTTTAAAAGAAAGCGAGAGATAGAATTATTTATAGGCTGAGTTAGGTCATGATTCGAGAAAATTTTTTTTTTTTTTACTTATACTTAAGTCAGATCATATTTAGACTTGCCTAAAAACTCATACTCTTTAAAATAACATTAAAAATTTTAAAAATTATATTTTATATTAATATTTATAATCAAATGTAAATTAAAAACGCCAACATAAATTAATTCAGTTAATTGAATATTTATTAACGTCTTTGAAAAATGCCAAAGTTTGAGTTTCGGTAACAACTTCATTTGGTGATTGATTTATAAATACCACTGTTAGCCCTCTATAAGTCATGAGGCATAACTCGATCTTAAATTAAGCCTACATTTTTAATTTTAAAAAATAATAAAAATATATTTTTCATTATATAGAAAAGTAATTTCAGCCAACTTAAATTAAGAAAAATCTTACTAAATATAACTTTTTAAATAAAAAATATATGTATTTTATTATATAAAATATGATTTGAATTGAACCGAATTAAATTAAAAAAAAACCTTATTTAGATTCGACCATAAAAAGGTCTAATCCGTCCCTTAATTTAATTAAAATATCTAAAGGGTTTTCTCATTTACCTCCCCACTATCGAAAAATAGTATAATAGAAAATTTACAGATAAATTTGACAAATCACTGCAAAATCTGAAAAAAAAATTAATATATTTAAAAAATTATAGTTTTTTTTTTGGCTGATAGACAAACGACTTTGAGCTAAACTTTTAAAAATTAATTGGATCGGATTTATAAACACTTTTATAATTTAATAATTAATGAGAAAATAAGAAAAAAAAATGAAAACTGATTTCTTGATAGCATTGAATAAACAAATAACAATGATAAATAAACAATTGATTAAAAGTAATACCAGATATAAGAAAATTTGATTAATATTCATTGAAGAAGGGCAATAAATTTAGCACTTATTTTCATAATAACATAAAGAGGCTATTTAAATAACGTATCAAATTCTTTTTCAGCTCCTCTCGTTTTAAGTTCAGAAGATTCTAATTATATTATGTTAATAATTAATAATATATAGTAATATATTATCTAATTTTAATTTTAAAATATTGAAACAAAAATATTTTCTTGCTATATATATGCATAATACTGCAGCATGAATTTGCTTTTACCTTGCATGCATATTCATGGTTTTTTCTCTTTTTCCTTCCTCCCTGCCTTTCACTTGCTCTTTTCCATTCTCCTTTTTCCCATTTCTAGAGGATTTTATTTTACATTTTGATGTTAATCAACGGTGCATTAATGACTTTAAATTATTATTTAAAATATATTAAAATATTAAAAATATATATATTTATTATTAAAATAATAATTCAAACGAATTTAAATCATCAAAAATTTATTATAAATCTAATTAATTTGAATCAAAAACTATTAGAATAAATTAGTAATTCGACCTTTGGGTAAGTATAAGTGAAAATATGATTTTGTATTTGTCATTTGTTTGGATAATGTTACTTAACCATCTCAATTCCTTACCCTCTTTCAGTAAATTCCTTCTCTCAACGAAGCATAACACCCAAACTAGTATTTCAAGATAAACAATATATATATATATATATATAAACGCTATATGGTTTGGGCCCGACAACTTTGAACTTAGGTTTGGGCTTCCAGTATTACTTTCTTTATTTAATCCAAAATTTTAAAAATTAAAAATTATTTTATATTAATATTTATATATTTTATATTTAAATTTAAAATATTTTTTATTAATAAATCATAATTGAAATAGTATAATTAAATAAATTTATGTCTAAGACTATCGGAATATAAATCGAAGAGTAGTTTGCCACTATTATTAATAAGGTGGAGAAAAGGGATTGCGACATTTTGTTGGAGTACGAGGTCATGGCTCATGGGTATATCTATCTTATGTTTTCCTTTGCTTTTGTTTCGTTAATATTAAATTAGTTTATTTTTAATTAAAGACTTTTTCTTTTCAATCCACATTTCTAAAAAAAAATCATAGTCGAACAAAAAAATATGATAATATATTTTTTATGAGATTATATTTATAAATAAAAATTTAGATTAAATTAATTTAAAATATAAAAATTTTAAATCAATTCATTTAATTCGAATAATCTTTTAAATCTATCTGTGAATAAATTTAATATATTATATAATAAAAAAATTAATAAAAAATTAACGTAAAATTTTAAACTTACATATATATATATATATATATTCTATGCCGTAAAAAAAAATGAAACCTAAACTGTGAAAATTGTTTTACAACAAAAAAAAAAAAGAAAAAAAAAAGTGAAAAGTCAAGAAAAGGTGCACTCGTCAGTGACATTATCACTGACTCAAGTAAATTTTATCAGATTTTTATGTATATATATTTTTTTCTTTTTAAAAAAAGCATAAAAAATTAAATTAAAGACAAGCTTTTTGACTTACAGAGGACTTAAAACGTTGCAACAAGAAGTCTCTCTCACTCTTGCTCTGTTTCAAGCAACTTTTGCAGCAGTAGCTGTCGTTTAATACAATCTCCTATAATTGAAGCTGTCGTTTCATGTTCAGTGTGCGCCATTAACGACTCAAAAGGGAGCATTTCTTTGTTGATGATCCAACTGGTAAAACAACTGATAAAAAGAAGTTAAACTCTTTACTAATTTATTATTCTTCAGAATTCTCTGTTTTTGTTTCCCTTTATTTCCTTGCAAAATTTCTTCTTCTTCTTCTTATTATTTATTAGTATTTCCTTAGTGAATCATATATTTCCTTGCTTTTTCTCTGAATTTTTTTCTTTTATTACCATTTAATAGTTATCTTTCTGGTTAATTCTAAGAAGTCGAGTTAGTAGATACGTTTTCTGTCCCAATTTGTTATTGTAACTGAGGAAGGTTGTTTCTTTTTGGGCTTCAGTTTGAATTACTAATCATGGCTAAGTTTTGAACTTCACAAGGATTCTTAGCTTGGCCAGCTTGAATTTTATTGGGGTTTTTTTTTTAAAATAATTATTTTGATCTTAATCTCTACTATTAGCTAGGCTGATTCATCAAAATCTTCCCTTACGGTGTTTACTATGTTACTCAAACTGGGGTTTGAGCGTGAAATATAGTATGTGTCCGACCCGTATATGTTTAATTTTCTCTAAGTTTTTTATGTATTTGGAGATTCATATCCTATATCCATTTCAAATATATGTTGAATACAGGCGTCAGATATGGGTATTTCAAGAAACATAGGTTGTTTATACTTTATAACATTCTGAAATCAAATTGGACCACTGGCTATTTTAAGCTAAGTGAATTATGCTATGGCATTTGAGCGGTGATTCTTACATTTGATAAGCAGATAAAGAAACTTTTACTTATTTTTTCTGGTCTTTTTTTTTTTCTTTTTCGTTTTGCAGTATGATCCTTGCAATATATGCGGTGATATAGGCTTTGTAGAGGATATTGTAACTTGCTTTCACTGCAAAACAGCAAGGGAACATGGGTGTGGCTACTCTTCCCTTTTGCTATATGCTCAGTTTTGCTCGAATTGTTATTTTTCTGACTTTATATTCTGCTTTTGATTACCATTTTTATCATTTAGTTTTACGAACTTGATTTATCAAAATCAAGGATCATTGTTAGAAAGACTTGGTTTAGGCCCCAAGGCACTTTGGTTCAATGCCTACTGTTGGATGATCAAGATACCTCGTTTTATAGTTAATTAATCGAACACTAATGTTTAAGTGATACTTTTCTTTTCTTTTCTTTTTTTTCTCAAGATATTGCATGCGAGAAGTTCTCTTGACTATCCCAGAAATTTGGTTCTGCGAAGAATGTAGATTAAGCATGGCCATAGTTTCTCCAGAGTCTGTTGTATTGGAAAACGTTCCTATGTCTTCAATATCTATTACTTCTGAAAGCGTCTCTACAAGCTCGGTTCTTCAGCTTCCAAGAAAATCAGTGGATCATAAAAATGAAATAGCTTCAAAATCGAACAACTGTAAGACTTCAGGTCCTAGCAGGTTTCTCATGAATCAAAACAGATCAGATTCTGCTTGTAAACACGGGGCTGCTAGAGTTGGGAATACGAAGAAGATATCCTGCCCATCAAAATCCGAACATCTAATTAGAAATTTGGTCTCAAGTCTTGACCAGTCAAGTACCATGGCGACAGTGTTTAAGAACGTTCCACCTGGGTTTAAAGCTGCTTCTGCGAAGCCATCAGTAAATAAAATTAAAGCAAGTCATGATCATAAAAAAATAGGACTTTGCAGTGCCAAGTTAAGTTCTACCACTCAGCAAAAAGCAAACCAAACTTTGAAAATTTTAAAAGGTGAGAAAGCTGTTTGCATGCATGTCGTGATGATAGAGATATTGATTGAGCATGATATTCGAATCTGCATACACATATTTAGTTCCTATGCTTTATTTATATTCTTGCTCTGAAATCTCAAATATCGTCAAAACATATTGCTTATACATGATATCAATAACGGTTCTTAGTTGATCAAAGAATGAGGATGACTCTACGTTGAGTTGATTCATGAACAATGCTTCTTCGAGTTTCATTATTCGTAAATAGATATCTTTTATACCTAATAGTCTAATGTGGCCACTCTTGTGATTTTGGTTTCAGATAAAAAAACTTCGGCTACCTGTGAAAAAGGGATGCATGATACTTTCATGCCTGGTAAAAAGATCGAAACCTCACAGTCACGACATGGGGACAGTGAGGAAGTCTCTCCAGAGGCGTTATCTAGCTTACCTGTAAATACGATAGCGAGTACTTTAACTGAGTCAGATCTAGAAAAGATAGCTCTGGAGTATCAGATAGACACTAATAGGTACCATCTTTCTCTCCCTAAACCGTGCGAGAGAGCGAACTCGTATTTCCCATGTAAACACACATTTTGTATCTATGCTGATGCCTTTAAGGCTGGGTTTCGTCTCCCTCCTCATCCCTTAATTCCGGAGATCCTCAATGAGTTTGGGCTTGCTCCTACTCAGATTCCTCCAAACTCATGGAGAGTGCTGGTCTGTTTTATTTCCTTCTGTTATTCTCAAAAAATAACTCCTACGGTGAACCTGTTTCGTGCGATCTGCTCTCTCAAAGATCCCTCCGGGGACAGCAAGGGGTGGTGGTTCTTCAGTGCTCGGATTGGGTTCAAGTTGTTTGAGGGTTTTCCGAGCTCCATCAAGGGATGGAGGAATAGGTTTTTCATAATTAGCACACCCGAGAGGGACACCTTAGGATTTAACACAAAATGGGGTCCCCCCAAAAGTGCAGCAAATCTGTCGCCAACTCTTTCTGCCACGGAGTTCAAATCATTGGATGATCTTTTTGTTGCAGCAACAAACAATCCACCTGACATTAGAGTTTTGTTGTCCGAAGAGGCCTTGGTTCAAGCCGGAATCAGTTCAACCTTGCTAAAATCGAAGGGGTCTGAGGCTGGTACGATTGTTATATTCAAAATCTCATATTTTCCTTATATTTCATTTGAGTTCATGCTCTTTATTTTTTAAAAAAAATTATTATTTATTTATTCAGAGACGAAGCAGTGTCAGAAATTGTCTCAGTCAGGGCTAGTGAGGGCCTTAAAGAGAAAAAGAGCCGCCAACGAGTCCGGGAAAAGCACTTGCTTTGCTCGTCCTTGTCAAGAGCTGACCTTAGGAGAAGTAGCCCGGGCGGATCAGCCAGAAAAGAAGAGGCCAAAGGAATCTCAGCAACCTATGGGGCAATCAGACTTGTCGCAACCTACGGAACTAACCGACCGGCCACAAGAGATTAACCCTCTTGTGACCTCAGCTCCTCTAGCTCCTTATGATTTGCCTCGTGAAGTCCTTCCCCAACAAGCTTGCCCCCAATCTAACGTTCAGCATATTGCAGGAGCTTCAGCTCCCACAGTTAGCTCCATCTCTGCAGCTGACCACCCCCCCTCTCCAAATGCCGAAGTGATGCACACAGGATCGGTTGAGTACACAAGGGAACAGTCGGTTTTCACTCATCCTGCTCTTGCGAGGGAGCTGATCGGTCGAATTGTTCTTCCCCACGACTGTGATTTCGTGGCTCAGAAGGATCCTTTGGACATGGCTCAAGAGCTTCTGTGCCAAGCAATGAAGGTCAGCCTTGTTCTCGCATTTTCTTTACTCTGGTGCTGGTGGAGAGGGGAATTTGTGCTTATATGTGCTAGCTTTTTGTCGCAGAGTGTCACCTGGAAAATGGGGGTGTCTCAAAAGTTGATCGAGATGCACCGTGAGATCAACAAGTTGGAGGGAGAAAGGAATGTGCTAAGAGCCGAGCTGGAATCAGAGAAAACGGCAGTTTCCGAGCTTGAGTCAGCTAGGAAGGAGGTTGAACGGCTGGGGATCAGGTTAAAAGAGACCGAGGAAAAGGCCCGGACACGAGAGGATCAGTTCGCTAAGCTAAAGATGAGGTTGAAACAGGCCGAGGTCCGGGCAGCATCTGCCGAAAGAAAGGTTGTTGTGTCCGAAGAAAAGTTGCGCCAGTCAGAAATTTCAAAGTCGAGGATAGCTGAGGAAACACTGAAGAACTTCAAGGTTTCGGAAGAATTCCAGCATGAAGTCGAGGATTATCATGCCGAGGCCTATGGCATGGGGTTAAGTGTCGCCATCGAGAAGATCAAGAAGCAATTTCCAGATCTGGATATATCCATGATCGATTTTTATTCCGAAGATTAGTGGGGAGCCTATTGGAGCTGCAACGGAATTTTCAGTTTAATCATTCTGAAGATACCCCCAAAGTCTTTGATCTGTTTGGAATTGTTCAATGGGAAGCATCTTGTTGTAATGAAGAAAACCTTTGTCAATAAAGAACTTGCGTTTCAGTTTCATGGAAGCCATTAATCTAAGGTCCATGTTCTTGATCATGACCACGGACTTAACTCTTACATCATGTCTCGTATACTTTGCCCTGGAAATCTTGGATACTCAGATTCGGGTGAAGTGTCCAACACGAGTTTATTCATTTTTTTTAAGTTTTTCCGTGTATCTAGAGGGATTTAGGATGGTCATATTTTCGTATTTATGTCTGAATATGTGATGAGAATAGGTACTTCAAAAAAAATGAAGAATTGGAGTAACATAAATGAAAATTCTAAGAAGTGCCTCCTCGACTTGATTCAATATTATTAATCTTGGATACTCAGATTTGGGTGAAGTGTCCAACACAAGTTTATTCATATTTTTTAAAGTTTTTCCGTGTATTTAGGATGATTTAGGATAGTCATATTTTCGTATTCATGTCCGAATATGTATCAATAATAGGTACTTTAAGAAAAATGAAGAATTTGAGTAACATAAATGAAAATTCTAAGAGGTGACTCCTCGACTTGATTCAATATTATTAAATTTAATGATTAAAAAAATGAATTAGATGATTAAATTGATTGAATTGAGAATTAATGCTCTTTATGATTCACTAAATATATAAAATCGGATTACTAGTGAACCCATGAAGAACCAAGTCCATTGGCTAAAACCAAATTATAACAATAATTAAACTGGTTCTTGATTTATTAATTATTTAAAACATGAGATTTGAATTTAACCTTTAAATTATATAATAAAATTCATCCCATTATATCAAATACATTTTTTAAAAAATATTTACTGTATAAAATATCAAAATTAACATTTAATATTAAAATATTTTTTTAATAGTATCTGTAAATTGAATCAGAAACCAAACCTCTAAGGGTTAAATCTTGATTTAGATTTCAAAAATATGGTAAAAATCGGACGTTTATGGGATTTTATTTCACATTTTATTTGCATCGTGGTTTAGTTTTTCTGTAGACCCGATAATATTAAATAAGATAATATTACATAATATAAAAAAATGGTTAAAACATAACACGAATATGATATGAATATTTTAAAATTTATATAATATAAATTATTAACATATCAAAATTTATATAAATATAAAATAACTAAAATAATATAAAATGCACTAATCTTATATTAATACATTAATTATCAAATCTATTTCTATGAAATAATTGTCCTAAAGAGTTAGATATTGAGATTAAAAGTTTATTAGTTTGATTTAGGCATATTTGGTTATTGGGTTTTAAGTTAATTGAATTTGAACACCCTTTGATAGATTAAAGGGCATGCATGAGGACTCTTCAATAGCTAAATTTAAAACTTAATTTCAACTTACAAGCTTGAGTTTTAAGCCTCAAGGAAAAAATATATATATATTAGGATTAATGTTTAAAGGAAGGAATGTTCGATAAATAATCAAATTTATTTAAATATTATTTTCTTTTTCTCGACAAAGAAGAGCGATCGTCCGAACTTGTTTATGATTTTTTTTTATAAAAAATTTTACTGAATTTAATTTTAATTAAATAAAATTCAATTAATCAAATATAAAAAATGAAATGAGCCTTATCTTATTTTGTAAAAAAAATGTTTTTATTTTCTATTTTTTGTACTATTTATATTATTTATTTATTATTTATATTTCTTACTAATTTATTATTATAGAATATTGCTGAACATTATATATATATATATGTGTATATCTTCTTTATTTGCTTATTAATTCACACATTATGATTAATTTTACTACCATCAATGATTTTAATAATTTTATCGATCATTCAAATCGAGTATGAATCAATCGTGGGCCGAATAACAATTATGGACGGTAAGGATCTGGTTATGGCAGATCCCACGGTGTATATTTGATTGTAGCGCTAACATGATGATCCAACCAATCATAAAAGTAATAAATTAATTAATAATTCCTAATTCCTAGTACTGAAAAAGAAAGGCTTCCACTGATTTTCTCCTTTATTTCTTTTTGGTCTCGCCTTTTCCTTCATTTTCTTCATTGTATTGTGGGGCCTCCAAGCATTCTTCGGTTCTTTCCATCTATATCGCCATTGTTGTGGTCAGTCTCGTGCTTGTAGAAGAGCTCGGTGAGAGTAGCGCATCACTGAAACTAAAGCCAAAGCTCAAAAGAAGAAGACGACACAAAAATAATAATAATAATAATAATAATAAAAAAGGGAGAGTGAGACCCACGACGAAGCTCAAATGGGGCAATCAAGGGATACCCACATGGTAAAAATGGCTCTAAACAACCTTGCAAGTCTCCATTTCTTGTCTCTTTTCTTGTCTTTTACAGTTGCCAATGTTTTCTATTTTTTTCGACACTGCTGGTTTCTTTCATGTTCTTTGTTGATATTATAGTAATATTAACAAGGGTTTTGCTAATGGGTGCTTTTAAGATGTTATTTAGGGTTGGATAAAGATATATATATATATATATATATATATATAGTAACATTAAAAGAGCACTCTTATGGCAGTCGGTAGCAAAATCTTATTAATAATGGTAAAAATAAGTTATTTGGGTGGCGGTTAGGAAGAAAATGTTTTATCATGTTGACCAAGAATGCATACTGTTTGATGTAGTAAAAATGGGATTTTTACACTGTTTACTCTGCCTTAGTTTGTTCCTTGCGGGATTTCAAATGTTTTGGTCTTAATCAAATGAACTTCCTTTATTGAAGTAATAAACATTATGTCAGAATATTATTCTAATGGTTGTGCAAAGGTGCCCATGTTTTTTAATTGCATTTTGTGAAAATTTTGTTTTGAACTTCATTTAATAGCATTTAATATTTGCCTTTTTTATTAAGGGACAATGATAATTAGAAATTCTTATAGGTTCTTTCCTTGTTTCAACAGGACAAGCTCTGTGATATATGTGGTGATGTTGGTTATGAGGAACTAATTAGAACCTGCTCTCATTGCACCATCGGACGTCATCTGTAAGATAACCGTTGGTTAATCTTAATGCTCTGCTTGTTTCGGAGGATGGAAAATAAGAAGGAAGAAAAATGTTTTAATTTAATAGTTAAGTGATAAAGTGGGAAAATGGCTCTCAAGCCTACCAATTACATTAAAATAATTTCCATCCTTCCTAACAAGCAAAGCCTTGTCTAGTTGTATATGTGATGTGCTTGTTTGTTTCCTTATGTGTTTTGAGTGCATGTGCATGATTGTTTGGTTTCCATATTCCATTTTTTATCAATTAATGAAGAATCAGCTGCATCAAATTTCTTGCTTGTTTCTGAAAGTAATATCAAATATTGGTCTTATATTACTTGCTTGAACTACAATAATGACCCCTTAAATTGATTGGTTCATACACAGTTATATGTTCTATTTATCTGACTTTCAATTCTGAATATAATATATATATTTTTTCTTTTGGAAGCTATTGCATGAGGGCTTTAGTGAGAGACGTCTCAGAAGATTGGGTATGCGAAGTATGTCTTTCGAAGAATGACATAGATTCACTAAACTCTGGCCAGACAGAAAATGTTTTGGATTCCTATAGAAAAGTTTGTTTTAACTTAGGAAGACAGGTTGCATGTAAAAGGAAAAATGCTGCTGAAACTGGGAAAGTGAAGTTCCTTCCTGCTGAGGAAGTCATTAAGCTATCATCTGGCTTACCAAAAATGGCATCTCCCTTGAAGTGCAACTCTGGATCAAAACCTATGCCAGCAAACTTCACTCCATCTCCAGCCAAGAGGACGTTTATGGGATCCAAAAATGTTGGCCCTTATTGTAACCCAATCAAGGAGAGAAGAAATCCTACTTTTCTACAGTTAGGATCTGTGAACCTTCCTAGAGGTCGTGGTGTGCAGATCAGTTTGTCAATTAGTCAGCATGCAGTCAAAACACCAAACGAGTCAAAAGGTGATAAATTCTTGGATTTTTCCACTAATTCTTTTGTTTTTGCATAAATTTTCTGTCTTGAGAATGTTGAAAGATGTGATGATGAAAGAAGTTCCAGATATTGTGTTTATTTCATTTATATTAGATGTAAAAGCTTTTCATTTTACTTTTCTTTCAAGTTATTTGAATTGATGCTTTGGGAAACAGCAAGATAACATCGTGATTGAGTTGTTTATTGTTGTTGTCTATTATTTTTTTAAGTTGAGACTAACTGCCTGAGTTCGTTATCCTTAAGTTTCAGTCTTAGACAAAAATGTACCTGTTGTTGGATAGCAGGGAAAATGAAAAAGATAAAATACTTGAACTTTATGTTAGTTTATTTTCAAGTTGCAAAAACTTACGTAGCCATTGATGGCAAGTTTGATGTGGGAATAGAAAAATGTTGTTCTTGCATTTTCCTTTGCATGAATAATATAATAGATGTTGTGCCCTTGTCTTGTGTGTAAGAGCACTTTATACGGAGTTCTCATAGAATGGTTTGCTTTCTGTGTCCTGCAGAAGATGAAGAAAAGGCTTGTTGGACGCTAGCAAGGAAATACAGTAGTAACGAAAAGCCAGTAACTTCTGTTATGGCTGCTAAAGACTTCAAGAGTATTGTCAATGCTAAAGCAATGAACACAATGAATGAGACACTGTCTGCATCTGCAAATTCAAGGAATGGTTTGCCTATCATCAATACAGGCAAGAAAGTTCTCAAATAATATCATTTTCACATGTTTGTTCTGTTTATATGTTTTTCCTTACATATAAAAAAAAAAGGCCAAGATTTGCTTCGGAAAAGTTCAATGAAATATTAGCTTTGATATTTAGTGAAGCTGCATTTTCGTATTGGGATGCAAGGAAGAGGGGGGAGGGAAGGTGGTCTTCTAAATTCCACACATGAATTGTTAGAAAGGTGAAAATTTTTTGTTCCAAGCTTCTCGCATGGAAGTTTTATGTTGTAAATTTAGTAAAGGTGAGGGAGAGAACCAGATATTATGATCTTATGTATTATATCCATTACCTTGTATTTAACATTTAGATGTTATCAATCATCTAGTCAATATGACATCCATTTACCTGCATTTCAAATTTAAAATTTTTACTGGAAGTTACTTGTATGCCAGTCCTTTTTATGTGATCATATTTCTGGTTGGAGTGAAATCTACTTTTGAGCTTAGTTTTCAATCTGAATGGTGCTAAATGATCAGAAGTATCAATTTTAAGTTCATCAAGTAGTCCAAATTGGTTTTTATAAAGCTACTGATGCTGTATTCTTTTATTCGAGTTTATACTTCACTTATATTGCAGTCTTAGCTACCTTGATTTGTATCTTAGTCTTAGCTTCTGGTGGCAAATTTTGGTCTTACGTTATATTATTTATTTTCTTTTTTCAGTAGAAAGTGCCCATGTTGTTCCCAACAAAGACAATGTTTGCAAAGGAAAGAAATTGGATGCCATCCTCCCTGATAAAGAGCTCACAATTCTTCAGACTAAGACTGAGGAGGCTATGAGTTTAAGCCGACCTTCACTATCAAGGCATTGTACAACTATTATAAGTTCAGGCAAGATAATTTTTTCTAAGCACTCACAGAATTAATTATGCTAATATTATTTTTATTTTATCGTTCTGCATTCATTAAAGATCTCTAAACACTATATAGGAAAATAAAAATAAAACAATTGATTTCTTTGGGGGGGGGGGCTATGAAAACTTGCCCTCCCTTTTTGGAAATAAGATAAAATTTTTAACTTCATTTTCCAATTTTATTTTATTGGTATCTACTATCTAAATTTTTGTCATCATCAGATTATAGTAGTGATATCGTTTATAGTGAATCTTTTTGTCGCTGAGCAATTTTTAATGTCTTCTTTAGCAAATGCTTTCTCAGATCAAAACTTTCATGATGCTGCTGAACCTGAGAGTTCTAGTGTTTCAGAAAGAGAATCCTGGAATCGACTTAAGATTTCCGTATATCGCCCACATTCTCCTGCTCTGTATCCTATCTGGACGTAAGTAGCTAGCAGTTGCAAGATATTGCACACACCATATTCTTTCTTGTTACCAATTTGTCAACTTGTTGACATTTGTATCAAGATAATTCATCACATAATAGAAAATTTTCATGGATATCTCAAGGATTTAAGACTTTGAGCTATATTTGTTTAAAAGGCTTTCAAACAAAGATTCATCATTCTCAATAAGGCTGTTATTCGTAGCCTGTCAGGGCCTCTTTACGCTTGACATTAAAAGCATTTTGTCTCAATTTACTTTTTTTTATATACATATATATATATATATATTCTAGCATGCAAGTTGCATATAGGGTTTGCAATAATTGCTATATTCAAAATGTTTACTTTATTTCACAGACAGATGTCAGTTGAATGCCTTTGCATATTGACTTTTCCCCACCCTCTTTTAGGGGAGGTTTCAAATTTCTTGATACTGCTATATCAGGTGAATTTTATGGTGGTTTCCTGGCACAACCACCATGCAGAGTCCATCGTAAAGCATATGAGTTTTCACAGAAAATGCCCCCAGTCCTTCGGGTTAATCTGCTTCAACAGCGTCACCTTCAGTCTGATTTATTCCAGAATGGTTGTCTAGATCTTTGTGACATTGCATTATACTTTTTTCCTGTGGATTATATGGAAAGGTTTGCTTCAACATGTAATTTTTGGATTAAATTTATTTACAATTTCGGTTTGGGACTTATCTTATTACTACAATGTCTTCTTTGAAGTATAGATCTCGAAAGGATTACAATCAACTATTTCATCTCATGGAGATAAAAAATTCAGTGATGATAAGTTACATTGATGATATGGAGTTGTTGATATTTACATCTAAACAGCTGCATGCGGACTCACAGGGTAAGTCCCTAGTTTTCTCTGATAAAACACTTTGTATGAGGGGTTATTTCTTCTTTGAAATTGCTTCCTCCTTCATCCTGTCTTTATTGTTAGTTGTTGATTGAACATAAATTGCAAGAAATCCAAAAGAGAGAATAATATGAAAAGGGTGTGTTAGGGGTAAAAGTTTACTAGGAATCCCTATACTATAGTAAAGGGCGTATTTTAGTCCCCATACTATTAAATATGAAATTGTAACAAATAAGAAAAAATGGTTAACGGTGTTAAAAAACCATTTGAATGCTGATAAAATGCTGACATATCATGTGATGTGGAATTTTAAATTTCATACGAAAAAAAAGAGCCAAACCGGATCCTAAACCCAAGCCTACTTTTGTTTAAAATTTAAAATTCCATTTCACATGATACGTCAGTATTTTATCAACATTTAAACAACTTCTTTTAATAGCGTTAACTATTTTTTCTTATTTGTCACAATTTCAAAAGTACAGAGACTAAAATGCTGAATTTAATAGTATAGAAACTAAAATGCTACATTCACTATAGTATGAGGACTGGTAGTTGACTTTTACCTATGTTAAGTAGTTCATTCATTGGGCACATTGCCTTTTGTTCTTTTCTGGCTAAAACAATAAAAAAGCCCTGAACTTTATCATTTTATTTAGATAAGCCCTATGCTTTTATTACACTCAAATAAACGCTAAATCTTTAATTTGTACTCAAATAATCCCTTCACCTTTAAGTTGTACCTAAATAAGCCTCTAACCTTTAATTTATATCTAAATACACCCTTTAATATAAATCAACCTTTCATTTGAAATAAGGGCTTATTCAGGTACATACAAATCAAAGGATAAGAGCTTATTTAGGTTCAATAAACGTATGGGAGCTTATCTAAATAAAGTAGTAAAGTTCAAGGTCTTTTTAATAATTTAACCTTATTTTTCTGATCTCTAATTTCTCCTTATTACCCCTTGTTCTACATTAATGCCTTTACTAATATGACAAACTTTATTGTGTTATAGACTCTGTTGCTTAGACTTGGGTGTCAGTGTCGGATATGGATATGTGTCCAATATGGGTATTTCTAATTTTTTTTCAAAGTTTGTCCATGTATTTAAAGGGTCCTTAGAGAGTCATATCCCTGTACCTATATCTGAAAATGTGTCGAATACAGGTATTAGACACGAATACTTAAAGAAAAATAATGAGTTGGAGTAACATAAGTTATAAATGTGTGTGTGCAAAGTCAGAAGCAGATTGTATTTATTTTTCTTTCGGTGGAGGCATTATTCTATCAAATTCTTAGCGTTCTCTTAGCTAAGATTTGATAAATTAAACTCGTTGGCTTTGCTCTGTCTGATTGCGTGGGTGACTAAATATGCATGTTCAGTGGATATGGTCTCAATGCCTTCATGGATATGACTAATACTATTGTAATGTTCATAGACGTGTTTACTAGGTCACATAAGGACTTTTTCGGTGGAGTCTTCTGCCATGCGAAAGAAAATCGAATGAAGGCTCATCAGAAACTTCCTTCATTAGTGTCTGATCTGGAATGTACGCATGATGGTAATGCTGATATGGATAGCAGTGAGGTTGTTGCTATGGATATCGACATGATAGGTGGAAAAATTGTAGGGATTCCTGACATGGCTCTTTCAAAAGAGTCAAAGCAGGAGTTCAATAAATGGGCTGCAAAGGAATCACTTGATGACGCAATTAATGATAGGACACTTTCAACTGTCTCAGGGGACTTGAATACTGTGATTAAACTGATTTCAGTAGAATCTAAGCAACAACGCTCCAATGGCTCTGATTTACCATCTAAAAGTACTGGAAAAATCCAGAGCAAATTCCCTCTTGGGCCTGTTGAGCATCTCAAGCATCCTTCAGAAAGCTCACTTGGTAGGTTGCCTGGCCGTACTGGTGAAACCAACATCCCTTCCAATATCCATATATCGAAACTCAATGCAAGTGATCGGGCACCTAAAGGGAAAAATGTTTCAAATGAGAAGGGAATTATGAGTCAAGTAAAAGAGATAGGTTGTCAGGGTATCATGCAAGCGGTTTTTGGAGTTGGTAGACTGCAACCTTATGGATCTGTAGAACCTTTTGGAGTTAGCAGATCACAACCTATAGAAGATGCTAGTTCACAAGGGTCTCAAAAACAGCAACAGGTAATGAAAATATCATTATACCAAAATTTAAAGCTATGTTACTCAGACTCGAATTTGAGTGTCTGATACGGTATGCGTTTGACAGGTATGCTTAGTTTTTTTTCTAAGTATTTTCATAAATTTGGAGGGTCCTTAGAGAGTCATATCTCCATACCTATGTCCAAATATTTGTCGAACACAAGTATTTCAAGAAAAATGAAGAGTCAGAGCAACATAGATTTAAAGTTTATATGGGTTTAAGCTGTTTGAAAATTGTATCTCATATATCTAACAGGTTTCAGCATATCATCTGATAAATGATCCTTTAGCTGTGAGTTGTCCTCCCTGTTCATTAGGAGAGGGGAGAAAAGAACCCTTTGAAGGGATAGAGACGACAGGTCTGCGAAGTCCATCATTCCTTAACAAGGACAAATCCCAAATTGCTGGTTCATGTGCTGTAGAGGTGAAAGCCGAAGTGCAAGAGGCGGTAAATGATCCTTCATCCACTTGTCCTCCCCGTTTGTTAAATAAGGGGACGGAACTTGGAATGCAAATCAAAACCAAAGAACATGACAAAGGAAAATGGGATGAAATAAGAGAGAAGAAAGGTTTGCAAGGTTCATCCTTTGTTAGCAAGGATAAATCTAAAACCACTGCTGGTTCATTTGATGGTCCTTCTGCTGTAGAAGACAAAGCTGAAATGCAGAAGCTGAGAACATTGCCCAGCAGCATGGAGAAATCATTATGTTTTGGGCTTTTTGCTTCAATTAGGGTAAAGTTGAGTGTAGCCGGGAGGTCAAGGGGGAACCCTGGTGCTGCTAGTGTCGGTGGACTAATCCGCGATGAGTTGGGAAAGTGGATTGCTGGCTACAATCTTAACTTAGGCATCTGCAATTGTTTAGCAACAGATCTGTGGGCATTATTTCAGGGAATGAAGTTTACTTGGGATAGAGGGTATAGGAAAGTTCTGGTCGAGTCCGACTCCGCTACCGCAGTGGAGAGTTTAAGGAAAGCCCCATCTCTTCTGGACTCGAATAGAACCCTCATTGAAAACTGCCGGACACTTATCAGTAGTGAGTGGGATTGCAAATTCTATCTGATCCGAAAGGATGAGAATCTGTGTGCTGATTGGTTAGCTAGTCATGCCGAAGGCCGGCCACTGGGATTTTCTATCATTAATCTGCCACCATTGGAACTAATTCCTCTTCTGGAAGACGATTATACACGAGTTGGTCGTAGTCCGGATTCTCCATCTGCAGTATGCTTAAACTCATGTAAACTGGCTGAATTATAGAATTCGAGAAAAGCCAAAAAAAAAAAAAATGAAAAAAGAGAAAGAAAGAGAGGACAGATATTTCTTAGTTGTCAAGTAAACTCTTATGCTATACAATTGTAAAGCTTCTAGCATGGAATCCAACATTTTTTGTTTACTAAACAAAGTTCTTATTCTGTTTTAAGTTTGGTAGGTTTCAAAAGCATAGTTTTTTCCTGTCGTGAATTGTTTAATTTGCTTCTGTGGGTGCTTCCGACATTTGCATCAATGGCTGATGTTCTGACTGAGCTCTTGTAGCTTATCATTGTGCCGAACCCCAGGACTCCCACCAGGCAGGGAGGCATGATAGTAAGTTGGTTTTGGGGTAAAGCTGGTTGGTGCTTTAAAGGAAATGATGTTGAATGAGATCCACTGGAAGCCTGTCCAAAGGTCAGGATAATGGGTAATCCGTCTGAATATACAGACAAAACATTGGACAAATATTTTATTAATTTAACTTAACTAAAAATACTATTTTATAATAATTTTTATTAAAATTAATTATAAAATATATTGATATTAATATAAAAGATAATTTTTTAAATAATAAAATAGGTCAGTGGGTGAACCCAATAGGTCTGACCCACTTAGAATTACAATACAAAAGATGGTTGTAAGAGTCCAAATGTCTGATGAAGCAATGGTTTTTTCCCCCTTTTTTTTTTTTGGCCGGGGAGGGTGAGGATGAAGCAATGGTTAAGTTGCCTAGATTTTGCTCGTTTAAAACCCAACCATTTTTTCAACATTGTCTTTTATTCTTAAGTAGAATTACCAAAATCTTATATCCGTTTTCCAGTGTTAATACAACTACATGAACATGCAATGCAAGTAAGATCTTTGATAATATGTAAATATTAATATTTGCCAATATATTTTGAAAAAAAATATATACTACTAAAAATTATTTAATAGCTTCATTTACACATTTAATTTTTATTTTTTAAAAAAATAATTAATAAATTCAAATATTTATGAACTCCGATAATAATAATCAAATAATAAATAAATAATAAATTAAATCAGATTCGGATTTAAATATTTTAAAAATTGCAAACATCCAATCAGTTCTCATCTTTGGTACTTTTGGAATTCCTCCTCTATGTAGAATGTAAGTTTCGGTCTCCATTGTTAAACAACCGTGATGCATTTGGATTAGCCTGCATCCTTTCCTGATCCCATCTGAATTATTTGTTCTTCGGCATCTTAAACAGGCTAGGCTAGAGCATTGATTTGCTTCAGGAAAATATTACAGATTTTTCTTCATTTGATCTTTAAATGGCTTTTAACTCCATTCCAGATGAAGCTTCCTTTTCCATGGAGGCTGTCAAGGTAGTACGTGGTCTATCATGTTGGTTGAAATTTTGCATTTCTACTATGACCAAAAAGCTTCTTCAAGTCCGGAGAGATTCATTTACCTGCTCCTTGCACTTTAGCGCGAGGCCTGGTCTAAGGCAAAATGCAGCTATCAGAAGAGGAGGTCTTGGCTTTACAGACAGGAAGCAACCGTTAAAAAGTTAAAACCATTATGATTGCTTATTGCAACTCTTTGTTGACGGGAAATAGACCTGTTCATAAACCGTGTCATTTCCGGCAGGGTATCAAAATTCAACCTTCTAATTATGGGTCAAATTTTGAAGAACTTCTTAAAAAGATGTAGCAGCACTCTCTGAACATTTCACCGTCATTATCTTGTTTCTCAAAAAACAAAATAGGCAAAGGCGTGCTTTTCAATAAGAAAATGGATGAATGGATTCAAAAGCATGAACAGTTTCTTGCTGTCCAAATTCTGAAATGCTACCATTGTGCTAGTGTGTTCGATAATTAATCGAGCAAAAGATACAAGAATACCTTATTGCTATCACCAGAATTTCAATGTCGCATGACCACTATCTCCTAGGTGCTTATGTAATTTAGTCCTGCCACGAGCAAAGATACAGTTAGATTTCTTTGCTTTTGTATCATGAAAGGTGTGATGCAAATGCTTCGAGGATTTTTTTTTTTTTTAAATGGCACTGAGAATGTAATGTCCACATACTTTGATGAGATTTCTCTCCACATGCCTCACATACATTGCCAGAATGCTTTGTAGTCGCCTGCATGTGAATGCATATTTTGTCAATTAGAGATACAAGCATATGTCACTGCTACTAGTACATTTCAAACAAAATACATAAAAATATAAAAAAAAAATTATCACATCCACCACTAGTAGTGTTTTTAAACTCCACAAGTGGGTTTAACAAGATGTTACATATTCCTTAAAGTATTAAAAGAGAAGTGGAACATGTAAAGGTTACTTACCTCTGATTGTGGAGTTAAAAAATTCTACTGGCAGTGTATCCAAGACAAATTCTAAGTGTTTAAGTGATTTTTATGAAAAGTTGTGCTTGGTGGTGAAGGTCTCACTTTGTTGGTCTGTGCTTTATGCCTTTATGTTTGGTTATCTTATTAAAAAAAAAAAAAAAAACAGTGCTCAAAGGTTTCTAGTAGAACTAGTTATAAAATTTGTTGTTCTAGTTCCCTTTTCTTTCCTAATGTCATATTCTTCCCCTGATAACCACTATATTTGTGCCACTCGGCAACAATCACTATCATTGAGTGATCTACAAGCAGAAGTCTATGGCGGAAACAATATGCACTCCACGATATTAACTAAACAAATACCGCAAAGGAACTAATCGATCAAGCACTTGCCACGCAATTAACTGTCTAGCAGCCCTGGGTAAAGTTTATATTTATCAACTAAAAAACGTTTTGTGCATGCATGCAAAGAAGCAAGCAATTACATAGTTCCTTGTGTTCTCTCCATGTACTACAATTGGACCCCCCCCCCCCCAATGAAACCTCTTGGATCTTGACATCAGTTGATCACTCATCACAAGTACAGCAAATCTCAAGTAATTTAATCAGTTTATTGGCTTGCCAACTAATTAGGTCAAAAACCTTTTTGTTATTACTCCAAAACCAAGCAAAAGATAGCAAAAAAGAAGTTGGTCTAACCTAGCAAGTTATATATATGGAGGTAACTAGCAATGGTTTAATTAGAACACTATCAATAAAAATTGAGAATTAAGCATAACTTTGCTTTCTGTCCTTTAAACAAGTTATTCGATTTGATATTGGTTTCTTTCTTCGTATTCCCTTTTCTATCAACGGTTTGCTTTGAAATCTTAACATTGTTCCTCAATTTATCATGCTTTAAGCATTAATGCCATCATTTTCTGCAGGTTGCTTCTCCTCCACTTGCAGAGTATCACTTAAACTAGCTTCTTCATTCTTGCTTTTAGTTTCGTTTGCATCACTCTTCATGGCATCGCCGCTATTCTTCTTATCCCTCACTTTTTCCCTGTTCTGTTTCTCCTGTTCGCCCAGTTATCATATTCCATAAATTCTCCCTAGTTGCTCTCATCCTTTACATGAGATTCTGTCAGCGAAAACATATACTCACTCTTGCAAGAAACATTTTTCTTCTCTTTTTGCCCTGAAACCATTGCTTCAAGAACACTAATTTCTTCATCGTGATTAGTATAAGTATCAACTTCGACCCCCTCTTCACCCCCTTCCTCAACATCAAAAACCCGTCATCCTCCTCACTTAACTCACCAACTTTATTCTCTCATTCATCCTCCCTTTCCTCTTTGATCATTACACCCTTCCTAAACTGCTCCCCCACATCCTCTTCCACCTCCAAAACCCCTTCCTCTTCTTCCTCATCAATAAATGACTCCCTCAACTCTGCCACTTTCTCCTCATGCTTCTACGACTGCTCATGATTCTTCCATTGCTTCTCACTCTTAAACTTCTTCCCACACGCCAACAATACAACTCTTTCTTCTCTCTTCCTTTCTCCTCCATTTCATCCCAATTGTCCCCTTCGTCCTCATCGATTTTCGCCCATTCCTGCTCCTCATACGCCCTATCTCGCTCCAACCTCTCCTTCTCCATCTTCCTCTTCCTCTCTCTCTCCTCCTCTTTCTTCCTCTCCATCTCCTCCTTCCTTTTCACACATAAAATAACCCTCTTATCCCTCTTCTTAAAAAACTCCGCCAGCCCTCTAGCCATCTCGTTATACTCCCTTTTCACCTTCTTCCGCAACTTCTTATTCTCTTCCTCCATAATCCTCCGCGATTTCCGGTTGGGCCCGGCGGCCATAACATCATACTCACCAATACAAACAAAATCCATAACCGTAGAAAACCCCAACCAATAGTTGTAAAAAGTGGTAACTTGACCCTACGGACTCTGTAAGTTCCCCATCAAAGGAGCTTCTTTTATAATATCTAACCCTAACCCTAGCTTTTTAGCGAAATTAATTTCATTGGCACAGAGTTTAGAGAAAAGGTCAGAATAATCCTTATAGAAGCCCCGTCCCGAGTCGACGTAACCCGAATAAACTGTGTTGGAGAAGAAAGAGAAGAGATCAGGGATAGGGGAATTGGCAGTAGCGTTGCGGTCGGCGAAAAGATTTGGGATCGGTGAGAGTCGTACCAGGAACGTCCTTTGGGGTCCAAAAGGACTTCACAAGCGCGGACGAGCTCTTGGAACCGAGCGGTGGCCTCGGCCTGGGAAAGTCCGATTGAATGATCTTGTGAGGGTGGCGTTGGAGGGCGAGCTTCTTGCAGGCTGAGCGTATTTCATCTTGGGTACAGTCACGGCATAGGCCTAGAACCTCGTATCGATATCGCTTCTCAAATGCCATTATAAGAATTCTGAGGTTTTGTTCAGGTGGACGATGATTAACGCTTCAAGCCAAAGAATCGAAGACCATATACGTACCTGCATGTTATCCCATAGTCGTTGGGTCGGTTACAGTTCGTGGGTGCTTGGCAGCGAAGAAAATTTTGGCGAAGTCAAATGCATTTTTTCCTTCGGAGTTGCCAAGAAATAGAGGTAATAACTCGAAACAAAAAAGTTTAATTATTTTTTAATTTTAAAATGAAATTTTATGATTTTAATTTTGATATAAAATCAATTTTATTAAAATTAATCTTATATTAATTAAATATATTAAAATCAAAGTGTTTATTTTTTTAAACTCTATAAAAGTCAAACTCAAAGTCAATATGAGACATGAATTATATATTAATTAGAGAGACGAGATTGAAACTTGATGAAGATGGCATTGAGGGGGTAACGAGACTGTAGTGTTTGCAAATTGCAAGTTATTTTTGGTTGAGAGAAAATCAGAATTCAGTTCAGTGATTGTGAAGGCCAAATTCGAGCTTGAATTATCAAATAAATCAACTCGAGTATTCAAACTTAATCAATTCTTTATCTTTTAATTAATATTGAAAAATACAAATAATTGAATTTTGAAATAGAGTAGGAGAATGAAATTCGTTTTGCTAGATGAACAAACTTAATTGATATTAAATTTTTATCTCAAACTAAAACTCTTAACTTTAAAAATAAAAGCCAATCAAATTTGAATAGAATTTCAAACTGTGAATTTAGAGTCCGAACTTGAACTCAAACTTCTTAACCATAGAACTCAACTCAATCCAATTACACCCTTGGATGCCATAGGCCATAGATGACACATGACACTTTCAACCACTGCCTTTGTCTAGTCAAGCCAAACTTAAAATTCTTTCTCCAAAGCCAGACTCGTTTTTTAAATGAGCTTTATATTTTAGGCGAGCTTATTTTTCACGGGTAATTGCCAAAACGCTCCCAAAACTTGAGCTACTTTGTATGTTAAAGTATCTCATTTTCACTAACCAGATCATTGTACCGGAAATAAAAAAAAAAAATCAAGCTACCTCTTGAAAAGATGATTTCGGTTTCTCTATCGACAAGCTTGCGACTTCTTGCACGTTGTCGTTGTCCAGTTTCTCGTTGAATTGATCTCTTAAGAATTCGACAGCCATGAAGGTAAGAGCTGAGGCTGGAATATACCATGTGATCCGGGGGATGCTTCCTCGGAACATTCCCTTCGCGCCTTCAGTCTTCCAGATTTTATTCATCGCATCCAGCCAGCCTTTATAGCTGATAGTTCACGACAATACAATTTTATCAAATTCATGATCATATATGGCTCACGAAAAAGGATATGCATGAGGAGAGTCAGTCATGCTTTGCACATATAAAGAAAGACAAACGGTACCAAGATGCTAAACAAAAGGTAAACATGCTTAGTACAATATCCATTATGTTAAAACATGATACAATTTATCAAATTCATCCATCACATAGCAACAAGGAGCGTGTGTCGAACATAATCATGAAAAAAAAAATGCACGAGGAGACTCAGACTCGGTCATGCTTTGCACATGCAGAAAGCGATATGGGACCAAGACACTGAACAAATGGTAAACATGCTGAATACAATATCGATTAAGGCTAAACATGATATAATTTATCAAATTCATCCATCGCATAGCAACGAGAATGGCGTGTCAGACATTACCATGAAAAAAATGCATGAGGAGACTCAGACTTGGTCATCCTTTAAACATGCACAAAAAGATACGGGACCAAGATGCTGAACAAACGGTAAAACAAGCTTAATAAAATATTGATTACGGTTAAAGATTATGCCCTTTGATAGAAGTCTATAAATTTCACAAGGAGCTGAGCAAAATTTCTGATGTTTGAGACCATTCTAAGTCCATAAGTATAGATCATTAAAAAAAAATGTTATTCTAAAAGATGTGAAGTTGATACCTTGCGGATGAACCCTGAACTTGTAATCTTGTTTTTATTACATCCAACGGAGTGGTAAGGTATGCACTAAACCCTGCCCATTATATAAGACTATTAAATTGTGTTACCCAGACTCTTCATTGTCCCTAAAGTATCCATGTCTAACAATTGCGTCCGACACATATTCGGACATAGGAAAACTTAAAAGAAAAAAAATTAAACATATCCATGTCAGATATTACCTATATCTGACACTCAACCTCAAGTTTGGGTAACATAGCTATTAATTGCCTTTGGGGCACAACAAATTCTAAGTTCAGTCATTAAAATATGGAAATAAAAACTGCATGATATAAGATGAAGCAGAAGCAAGACAAATACCACCAGCCAATCCTCCTAACAAAAGTCCCTCAATAGAACTATCAACATGGAAATTAGGAGCCCACTTTTGCCTCCCTTTCTCGGTCAAATCTTTCAGGCCTTCATAGAACATAACCTGCACAGCAGGTCATTAAATTCGCTTTAATATTGAATCAAAAGATGCAGACAGGGTGAACATAAGTCTTTCATAGGAAAGCTATTATTAAAATGATAACAATTCAGCATGCACAACAAAAAAAGTAAAAAAGGAAAATGATGTTCCAAATATGTGTTGGACATGCATATAGAAAAATATACACATAAATACCAAGAAACTAAAAGCAATATTAACGATAAGCTCATTTTCGGGGGGGGGGGGGGCAAACCTATGATGGTGATTTTCCTCACCTATTTATCAGACCTTAAGATCAACTGTTTTGCTTCTAAAGCATGAATAACAAGTTATTATCAAACTGAATTAAATTTAAAATGGCTATAATAAATAAGAATGTAACATCAAACTTAGATACAATAAAAACAGAAACAATATGCAGCTAAATCTACACTAACTTACATACCATAAGACCAGCAAATGGCACATCCCTTGCAAGTGTGGACCAGTACCTTAAAAGGAACAATAACAAGAACAAAATTCATCAACAGTCTGAAAATTTAGCGTTACTCCATATTTCAGAAAAAACCATCCCGCTTGTAAGGTTTAAAATCACATTCAGCATGGATGCAATCTGGGAGACCTATAGCACTTAAGAAAACATACTGTCAGATGACTTTACATGCTGAACGACGAAAGGTGAAAAGGAATAGGGAAGAGAAGGGAGATATAAAGATAGTGGATTTCTTCCAGTTTTCAACAAATCTGTCTTTCTCATCTTTCACCATATGGATTAACGCATCTGGACAGAATTAAATATATGACGAGATTGACTGATATTGTAATCATCGTTGATCACACTCAGGCCATCTAAAATGCAAGCTTGTATAAACTCCTCAAAATGATAGAAACATTAAAATCAGACATGGCAGATAGCACAATATTAAGCATCTTTGTCTACGCTGTTAGGGATGTCATATGAGCATATGTGGCTCGGGTTATGACAAAGTACTTGACTGCATATGGAAATCCGAAATCGAAGTATTATCTAACACTAAACATAATATATGAAAGAAATATTTACCCAGCATATAATCCCTTTAGCCCTTGCTCTTTCCATATCGAACGGCCAGCTTGGAACATTCCTGTGTAGTAACCATACATCTGTGCACCAGATTTCATTTGCATTTTGTCTTTGATTATAGCAGAATTCCAAGAGTTTCTCGAGCCTTGAACTTGCATGCGTTGCTTCATCACTTCACATGGAACATATACAAAAGAACCAAGTGTATCACCTGAAAATCCCATTAAAGATAGAAATCAGAGCTCACTATCGATTTTCAATTGGATAGAAATCAGAGCTCACAATCAGATTTGAATTTGCTGATTAGTTTAAATCGTAAAACATAAAATCATTCTGCCTGCAATGCTTTATTCACGCAATTTGAAAGTAACAGTAATTAAAACGGCCAATATTTACGTTCCTGGTGCATGAGAAATGAGCATCATCTACCCAATTTTATGGAAAAAAAAAAGGGAAAAAAACATACACCATTGCAACACTCCTAAAAGAAGATAAAGTACCGGCCGGAACACCTTACCAAAAGCTCCAGCTAGGAAATGCGCCCAGGGGCCTCCGAGGTTGGGATGTGATTCTTCAATCCATTTTTTAGTGGACTCTATGAAACCAAAGTATGTTGCTCCAGTTGCAAGAGATCCAGTAATTCCAGGAGCTATTCCCCTATAGAAGCCTACAAATATGATCAGTCCAGACAAACTGCCTAACATGGCAGATGTATAACGCATGATTAAAGACAGAAACCATTATGCAAAGTCCTAGGCAAATATGCTACATAGAGCTATGTTGCTCGGACTTGGGTGTCATCGTCGAATATGCTTATTTGTCTGACACGGGGATATTCAACTTTTTTCTAAGTTTTTTATTTTTTGTGTTCGGAGGGTCCTTAGAAGGTCAAATCTCCATGCCCATGTCCGAAAATGTGTCGGCTACGGGTGTATACTTCAAGAAAAATGAAGAAAATAAAGAGTTGGAGCAACATAGAAAATGCACATAAGTAAATCAGAAATGTTAGAATCATTGCAAATTGTAAAATAATGGGATGGCCATCAACAAAAATAAGCAGAAGTGATTAAATATACCTTTTAAGCCATCTGCAACCCAGACAGTTCGAACCATCTGCATTATGCTCTTCTGACTCTGTTAGTAATACAAACAAAAACGTATCAACAAAAAAGCACTCGAGACAGATGGAAATTAGAAAATTCTATGTCATCATGGATGGCTATGTTGCTCCGCCTCTTTATTTTTTTTAAAGTACCTATGTCCATTGCATACCCATACATTGGTCTGGGGAATGATACATACCCGTGTCCAACACTCACACCTAAATCCAAGTAACATAGATGGATGGAACTAGAAGGCAAGTAAGTGTGGTCGCCACCCCAAAAGTTCCTAAAAAATTTTAATATTTGTATAGGATATAACTATGTATAAATTTAGATACGTACAAAAATCATAATTTTGCCCCCAAAGATTGAATGTAAGACTTTACCTCCCAAATTGTCAATCCCGGTTCCATTACTGTATGTTATCATACCTGACTTCCACTGAGAAGAGCTTGACTTTGAATTCTTGTCTTTATGGTATCAATGGGATGCATCATCCCCTCTCCAAAAGCTCCAGCAATTGCTCCCCATACGAACTCTCTCCATACTATCTCAACATCATAAAAGTTCCCAAAAATTAAAAAAAAAATAATTGCACATAATATTTGAGCATTTTCTTTTTTAAGCCCATCGTCAAGAAATTAATGAGACTAATTCACAAAACCCCTAAAAAATGTGAAAGAACTTCTTACTTCTCAGGCCAACTACAAAAATACTAACTGGAAACAAAACTCTAAATTCCAATTTTTTTTTTTCAAAACCCAGGAAGGGGAAGCACATATATTCTATTTCAAATTCCAAAACTATTGCTCAATTTCTTCTTTCTGATACAAAATCCAATAAATCACAAAACAACCTAATTGGGCTAATTGCATATTTATTCCGTTTGAACAGAGCATTGCACTGGGTAAAATGAATAAAGATTCTATCTTTCCTTTTTTTTCTTCTTTTGTTTCATTAGGTGGGGTGTCCTTAATCATTTGGGATTCGAAAACATCTACATTTTCCTGGGAAACAAACAGAGCAAAGGTGCATGTAAAAAAGGGAAAAAAAAAAAGGAGAAAGCAGTTTAATTACCAAAGAACTGATCTTGATTGTGAGTGGGTTTATTGGTTATGTGAGACAATGGGGCTTCCAATTTGGTTGAAGTTGAGGCTTTATTCGCCATTTAAAGATTGAAGGTGCAGAGTTCTGTTTCTTTCTCTTTGAATCGATGTATGTATAAAGTCTAAAAAAGCTTTCAGTTTCTCACCAGGGCTTAGGGTTTAAAGGAGGCGGGTTTTCTTTCTCAAGACGGGTTTTCTTTCTCAAGACACGTAAAAAACCCGCTGTCTTGCACACAAAGGCAAGTGTTTTTTTTTTATGAATAAAAATACCATATAAATTATTAATAAAGTTAATTATTCAAATAGTTTTTGTATTATATTATTTTTTTAATCGAGTACATGACAAAATTAACTTAAAATAAATATTTGTATTATAATTTTATTAAATATATATAACTTACATTAATGTCATTAAATAAATACTGATATAATATTTAACATTCAAATATGTGACATATAGGCTTGTTTATGGGCTAAGCTAGGTCAGATTCGGTTGGGTTTGAGCATCGAATTAACATTAAATATGCTTGTCCAAGCCTGGCTCGACCCGAAATATAGACCTTAATTTTTGTCCAAACCCGCTCATATTTGTAAATAAATAATCCAACCACGTTTAAGCATGCTCATATGATACTTTTTTTAAATTTATTATTTTAAAAAATATATTTTTTTTTAAATTTAATCTTTATTAATTTAATATTTTTTATTAACTTTATAAATATAAATTACTTAACTTAGTTTTTAAAATTTACACTATAATATTATATATATGTATTATTTATATAATAAAAATTACATAATACATAAAATATAAAATAAAAATATATAATGTAATAATAAAATGGGTTGGTGTGGGCCGGGCTCAAGCTTTGAAAGTTGAACCCAAGGCCCAATCTATTTTTTAATCGGGCTTAATTTTTTTGTCGCAACTTATTTTTCGGGCCTAATATATTTGTCCAACCTCTCTTTAAATATCAGATGGATCTTCAGGCTTGGACGAATAGCTTGGCCTTTGAGCAAGTTTAGTGACATGTGACTTTTTTTTGTTAAATAATGGCGCAACATTTTTGCCACATATTAGAATCTCATTAGATATTAAATGTTACATTAGCATTTTATTTAATGGAGTTATTACGAAATCTACGTGTTTGATAGAATCATAGAATATATATCTATTTAGATCAAAATTTTATTCAAATACTCAATTGAAAAAAAATACGGTATGTGGGCATTTGCATAATTAAACCCATTGGATATGTAAAATTGTATGTACGAATATAACGTTTGTATCGAAATTACTGTATTTAAAATTTTATTGTATTTATTACATTATTTTTTGATTTATTAAATATATTATTTTAAAATTACTTGCAGTATAATAATAATAATAATAATAATAATAATTCATTTGATTATTTAATTTGCTTGATTCAAATTTAATTAACTTAATTATTAAATTTGAAATAATTCGAATTCAAAATAACTTAAATTCAATTAATTTTAATGTTAAATTCAGTTGATCTAAAACTAAAATAATTTTAATTTTAAATGATTTAAAATTTAAATAACTTAAATATAAAATTATCAAAATCAAAATAATTTACAAATTTAAAAATCTAAATTAATTTAATTAAAATTAATTAAATATAAAATCAATCTAATTTGTCCATGAAAAATCTAATTAAATTCGATTAAATTTAAATTTAAATAAAATATTCATAAAAAAAAATCGAAGCCGGATTTAGAAGTGCGTATGACCTATAACGTTGTATCTAATTAACTCCGCGGAATTTCTACTCACAGTAAAAAATATAAGCAAACGATGCCGTAGTAATTTAACATTTTAAGTTTCTAACTAAAACAGTAAAGCACCTAGTCGAAAGGGCTAGTAGCAATTCCGTGAAAACGCCCTCGCCCACCCCAAAAGGAAAGAACATCGATAAACTACAATCAGGATTTTTAGGGTTTGTCCGTATCTGTAAGCGATGGCGATGGCTGCTCTCAGACGTGAAGGGAGGCGTTTCGCCCCTCTCATCTCTCCCCGTCCAATCACCGCCATCCAATCCTCTCCTCTCGCTCCTTCTTACGAGTAACGATCTCTTTTTTTTTTCCTTGTTCTCGATCTCTCACTTCGTCATTTCTCATATAATCTCATCGCATTTGGCCTTATTTACCTTGATTTGTGATTTCTGCTTCAATGATTAAAAATTCTGGCAAAAAAATGCTTTGATTTTTTCCCTATATCCCTAACTTTTTAGGCCCAAATGATAAATTTTCCTTTGCTTTCTTGTTAACTAAACGGAAAATTTTCCATTTCGCGTTCTGGAGTGATTCGATTTTCCACTGTTGAGGAAATGCAGTTTTGTATAATGTTCTTTTACTATACTCTTTTTTCCCCCTAATTTTTGTGTATATTTTTGCTTCGTTTGTTCATAAAAATTAACTTTTTTAAAATAAATTTTGATTCATTTATCCGTTAATGGTAATTAATGCATTAAATTTTTTCTTTTGCGATTAAATACGTATCTAAAGTTGAGCTAAACAGTTGGTAGTGATGTTTCAATAATTAAAATTTTCAAAAGAATAGAAGACGATATATATATATATATATATATATATAAACGATTTAACCTTATAAGATTTATAGTGAAAATCATATTTTCGCAATTTTCTTTTGATGTGATTGGAACCACTGAATAAACCAATTTGATTGTAGGGATGAGGGTCCTATTGGTGTTCGCTATATTTCGACTCAAGTTGGTAAGATTTGTTTGATTTTCTCCTTGGTTCTTTCTAATATGATTTTATACATATATTCTTGTTGCGTTTTCATTTTAGAGTCATGTTGTTCGTGAAGGTTGTAACTTGGGTAGAGATCAATTATTCATGCAGTTAGAAACCGGATGAAGAGTGTAAAGAATATTCAGAAAATCACAAAAGCTATGAAGATGGTTGCAGCATCAAAGTTGAGAGCGATTCAAACTAAAGCTGAGAATTCCCGTGGCCTCTGGCAGCCATTTACTGCACTTCTTGGCGATCTTCCTAGTATGTCCACTAACAAGCCTCTTATATGTATCCTTTACTGAACAAGCTCAGTTGAATTTGGTTGTGTTCTCATTGGATGTTCGCTTAATGTTTGTTATTTCTTGTTGTTAACTGTCATTTTGTGTTCTCTTCCATTTATGTTGAATTGGTGTTCAAGTTGTGAATCATATGGGGCAGTGGCTTAGTTTTTCATCCTGCCTTCTCTACCTAGAAGGTTTGCACAAACGCAACTTTGATATTTGATTGATAACAGAACAACTAGAGCAGTTTAGCTGCACTTTTATAAATGCTTCTTAGTATTATATGTTTGAGAATTAGGTGAATATATGATTTATATGTCCTATGATTACTATAGGTACATAATTTGTAGAAGATGGGTTTTGCATTGAGAATGCCTCATTGATTTTGATTATTGTGGGAATAATCGTGCTTGTGATTTCTCATAAAATCATGTTTATTGTGGTATGAGTTTGCCTGTTTCGCCTTGCCCTGAAAGGATATAAGTTTAAAGAGGCTCTCATTATTTATGATACTGGTTCTATATTAATAATACATAGCTTGGTCAGTTAATAACTAATATTACTTGGTTCAGGTTGAAATAGAGTGGTGTTCTATGCATAGTGGTGAATAAAAATAAAGTTTTACAAAACTGGACACCAAAGATTTACACATCGTCTAAAGAGGGGATGTGTTTTAGCTTTGACCTGTAAACTAACCATCAATAACTTGTTTTATTCATACAATTTAGTTATATTTTTAATAATTTTTTATCCATATCAAATGTATTTTTTCTTGTCAGCCTCATTTTATTAATGTCTTCTCACAATGCTAGGTGTCGATGTGAAGAAGAATGTTGTTGTAACCATCTCTTCTGACAAAGGTCTCTGTGGTGGAATTAACTCTACATCAGTCAAGATAAGCAAGGGGGTCCACAAGTTGAACTCTGGTATATCTCCCTAGCAACTTAATGTTTTCTGCTTTTTTTTTTTTTTTTTCTTTTTCTTAGTTCTTATCTTCTTGGATTCTTCTTCTTTGAGTTAATTTTTTTGTAAAAATTTCCACAGGTCCTGAAAAAGAAACAAAATATGTTATTCTGGGAGAGAAGGCAAAGGCTCAATTGATTCGTGACTCTAAGAAGGACATTGAGTTGGTCATAACTGAGCTGCAGAAGAATCCTTTGAATTACACTCAGGTCTGTCATTGTGCTTTTATCTGTATTCTGCAACTTCTCTAGGCAAGAACCTTTTTCTACAAGTTGAAAGTTTGATTGCTGTATTGAATGCTTGATTCATTCTTTAAGCTCTAAACCCTAAACCTTACGCCTTATATTTCAGTGAATGCACTGTTTGTTGACTGTTTCCTTCTGGTCATATTTTGGGCAAGAACCTGTAATTATAGGGTGAAGATATAAAGGTTTGTTGGTTGGTTTAGAAAGGAAAGGCTCCAATTTGAGGGCAAAAACACAAAAAGATTCAACGTACCTGCTGGCTGGGAAGTGAATAGTAGCCATAACAGTGATTTAAGGTAGAGTTGAAGTTTGGAGGTTGTTTTGGGGTGGATCTGATTAAAGTTTAGATGATGATTCTAGGGATTGAATAAGAATGCTTTAAGGCTGGTTATTTTCTGTCAGAGTGTTGGAAAATAAAAATAAGAAGAGGATAATATCCAAGCTTAACACCTTGATATCCTTACTTTTCAAATCAAAGAGCCTTAAAATCCTCACATATAGGGTTAGGAATTTCTTTACACAAGCCTAAAGAGCATAGAGCTGTAAATTCTAATATCAGTTGAATGAGCTAATCTGTACACCATAGATTTTCAGATATCCTCCTCTCACACTGAGTAGATTTCCAAAGTAAGAGCTACAAAATTCAAGTGTGAGTAGATTTCCAAAGTAAGAGCTACAAAATTGATTGAATGAAGTTCTAGACTGTGAAGGAAAACATAATGACGGAAGAAAACCTTAAATGGACCTTTGGTCTCAAATTCTAGGCTAAAGAGATATAACATTAATACATATTAGTATCTATTCAAGCTTAAATTATACCATCAAATGCAGATTGGAGTTAAATCTTGACTTTCTTCAGTCCACTTCTTTGCTGAATCACCTTGTCCTTAATAAATTTCTGTCTTCTTTTCTATGTTTTAGGCTGCAGTTGACTGTCTTCATAATTGATCTCTTTGTGTCAAAGTTGTGGGTAAAATTCTGACTGTTTTCTTATATTACACAAATCTGTTAGACAATTTATACAAGTTTTCTGATAAGCTTCTAACTAGGAAAAGAAATCTGCTAATTTAAAGAATAG
>JBBYHO010000005.1:14269337-14280934 GCA_038382025.1 Adansonia gregorii
AATCTGCTAATTTAAAGAATAGATAACTACCTCCCATGATTTTAGGGATTTACACATAATTTACAGCTACTGCATATACTCTACAGCTAATACTTATCTACAGCTCATTCTCCTAAAGTCTAGGCAGTAATTATGGTCTTCTAACACTCCGGATGAACCGGAATTTTAATTTTCTGATAGAGATGGATCTCTTTTTTTATGAACTTTTTCTATTTCTTTTCCCCATACTTGCAAACATTTGCACCTTCAGGTCTCTGTTCTTGCTGATGAGATCTTAAAGAATGTGGAGTATGACGCATTGAGGATTGTCTTCAACAAGTTTCGGTCCGTAGTTTCATTTATGCCGACAGTGTCAACTGTATTGTCACCTGAAGTGAGTGTTTGGACTGATAGTTTTTTTTTTTTTCCTTGTTAAATATTGCTGTTTTAGTCTCTGGCTTTTTATTTGGTGATTTATTTGTGTAGATTGTTGAAAGGGAAGCTGAATCTGGTGGAAAGCTTGGTGATCTAGACTCCTATGAAGTTGAGGGTGGTGAGACAAAGGGTGAAATACTTCAAAATCTTGCTGAGTTCCAGTTCTCTTGTGTAAGTCTTGCAGTTTGAAACAAACTTCCTTAATTCTTGTTATTCTCCATGAAAGTTGTGCCTCGAAGGCATGAACCATGAGTAATTATATATTAAATATTAAATACAAAAACTTAATAAATGAAACCCTTCTTTCAAATTTGTGAATTTTGCCTCGATACCCCATGTCTTACAGAGCTGTATTTTGATGACAAGAACCTCTTGTTGTGTATTGATCATTAATGGAAATTATTCTTACGATTTTGGTGATAAAAGTAAATGCATAACTGGTTAGGTTCATATGGTTTTGATAGGGCTCAAAGTTTCCTTGTCAACCATGTAGCAAATTCTGCTGAACAGTATTGTCATGGCAAAGCCTTTACTATCACTTTCTTAAATGAATCTTGATGAACGATTACTGATATTTATAAGAGCACTTGAACAAATGTGTGCCCATTATCTTGAGGATGAAGAAGTCGCCTTATCTTCTTTCCAGTAAAAATTCTATCCCCCCCCAAAAAAAAGATTTTTTTATCTGTCTTTTTCTATCTAGTGTTTTGTGCTATATAGTCTTTGTAATTTACCATCAAAGAATTCTCATATTTCCCTCAGGTCATGTTCAATGCGGTTTTGGAGAATGCTTGTAGTGAGCAAGGAGCTAGGATGTCTGCCATGGATAGCTCAAGCAGAAATGCTGGCGATATGCTTGATCGCCTCACTCTTACGTATAACAGGTCTCCTTTCTCCCCTCTTCTCATGTTCATAGACTTTCATGCTATGTTGCTATGACTCCTTATTTTTCTTGATGTATTCGTGTCTGATGCATATCCGGAATAGGGGTGTAAATGAGACACCTGGACTTGCAAGCTACTCGAGTTTGATTCAAAAAAAGCTTGAATTCGATGCGGTCATTATTTAGCCGTGCACGAGTTCGAGCAGCTTGAATTGTTAAGCAAGCTGAGTTCGAGTATCTTAATACTCAATTCAAGTAGCTTGCGAGCATAATTGAGCTTTTTTATTTATAATATATTTATAATATCTTAATATTAGTTCACTATTTTACCCTTTATATTATATATTTAAAAACCGTAAAACATTTTTTTTTCATTCTCTTCCCCTTGGCTCGGCCGCACCTTTCTTTCTTTCCCTCACAGTCTCGCTCACCTTCCTCCCACTCAGCCATTCCCATCGTAAATATTACGCCTAATCATGGTTTTCAGCCTCATCCTTTGCTTAATTTCTCACATCTTACAATCTCACCTTTCCTTATCTTTTTGCTGATGACCTATTGTCTTGGAGAGCACCCAAGTCCTTCCCCAGATTTTGAAACCTTGAAAACTTGTACGGTATTGCTTGGATGGAAGACGTGTAGGGATTTAAGCATTTTCGAATATTGAATCTGCGATTATTTTGAAGTTGAAATCGATTGTTTAGATCTATTTTCTCAGATTTTGGAAAGTTATTTATTTATTTATCATTAATCATCTCGAAGAAAATTTATATAAAACGAGCTCAATTGCTTGGATGGAAGATGTGTAGGGATTTAAGCATTTTCAAATACTGAACTGCAATTATTTTGAAGTTGAAATCGATTGTTTAATCTATTTTGTCAGAATTTTGAAAGTTATTCATTTATAATTATATCATCTTGAAAAAAATTATTATTTAAATATAAAAAATTGTATATAAAATGAGCTCTTGTTCGAGTGTGTAAACTAAATTAACGAGCTTAATCAAGCTGAGCTCAAATGGTTGAATTTTGTCATAGCCGAACTTGGGCTTAGAAAATAATATTTGATCGAGCTTGAGCTGAGTTTTGAGCTATGAGTTTGGAATTGTGCTCAAGCTTGAGCTTCTCAGTATTCGGGCTCAGCTTGGACATACATATGGGATATGATCTTCTAAAAACTCTTTAAATACATGAAAATCTTAGAAAAAATTAAGCGTACTTATGTAATAGTGGAGTCTGAGAAACATGGCTTTGATGTGAATTGGTTTCTACATTTAACAACTATTTTTAGTCACTTTTGTTGAATTGTAGCCCATTTAGTTGTTTTTACTTGTTATTCCTTTTCATAGCTGATGTAGATTATTTACTGGTCTTAATTGTGTTACAGAACCCGTCAAGCATCGATCACCACTGAGTTGATCGAGATTATATCCGGAGCATCAGCGCTGTCAGGTTAATTCGAATAGTTTCATTGTTAGATTTTTCTGACGGGTGACGAAATAAAATCTCAGTGAACTCTTTTCTCCGGACTTCATGGTGCTTTCGTTTTGAATGTTTTGTTGAGGTATTTCAATAAATCTCCCTCCTCAGTGTTAAAACTTCATTTCTGGGAATCAAAATTACTTTTATGATGGTTTCAGCAGCCTTTTTGATTCCTCATTTCTTAATACAAGTGCCTGTTTGTGTTGAGCATACAACGGGAAAATTATATGATATTTGGATTTTTTTTTTCTCTATAAAATATTCACTTTGCTTCCCTTGTTTTCTATTTGAAATTCAACTTCATCCCGGCCTGACCGTGACGACGAAAATTTAGTGTTCAGATATATTAAAATATTAACAAAATTATTTTTATATTTTTTAAATAAAAGTTAAATAAAAATTTTTTATTTATTATATAAATATTGATTCGAGCTGAGTCGGTTTGGATCAGAAAATATCATATTCAGTCTCATATTGGCGCGCTACTCAGCTGTTTAGCAAGTTTAGTTTTTTATCACTAGTTTCTTCCATCTTATTCAGTTTTCTTTTGTCAATTGCAATGTAGATTTGGTTTTTTTCATCAATTAAAAATGGTTTTTAGAAAATCGGATTGAAGGTTGAACCAATGAGGTCTTTGGTTTCTATTTTAATCGGTTAAATTTGTTGAATTGACCGGTTGAATTTAAAAAAAATTTGAATAGTAAATATAGTAAATATTTAATATAAATATGTATTGATTAAATAGTATGATTTTTAATATAATTTGGAAGGGTTAAAAGTTCAAATTTCATGATATATCATAGGTTTATATATATATATATATATATATTTAAGGTTAAAAAATTAAGTTTAAAATTGATTTTCATGTTTGTATATATATGTTTGGTTTTTATTGGTTATTTGTTGATTTGAAAAATTTTTACTTATGAAATTTATTGGACCAAATAGGCAATTGATTTTTGGTTCAATTGATCCCATAGATTGGGTTCAATATGATATTATAACACTGATGGCTAATATGCTGCCCATACCAGCAAACAGAACTTATAATATTTCATTTTAGACAAAATATCTCTACACAATATGAACATAATAATGAAAAAAAATTAAAATATAATATAAAGATAATATAAATGTTATATGAATATATAATATGTTAAAATTTATGTAACATAAATCATTAACGATTCAAATTTATATAAATATATAACCATTTAAATATAATTATGATAAAATAAATAATAGCTAACACAATATAAAAACATGCGGATGTACAAATTGTTGTCGGTTTTACATATAAATTTGGAAGAATGTCCGGTAAACAAAAGTATGAACTTAAATATTTTCAGGAAAAATGAATATTTGACGTTGAAGTTGGGCAAGGCAACAAATTCTGAGCTAATAGTTCTCCTTGTGAAAGACAAATCTGGTGGTGGTATTGGTGGAGAATTTGGTGCACAACCCCTCCAATTCTCTGGCTAAGGCCAATGGTCCACAGTAGAAAACCCCTGTCCAACGCCAACGCACCAAACCCCACCACTTTCTCAGCAAAACACATCCGCTTATCCAAGAGTTAGGATTATTCACCTTAGCTTAGTATTTCTAAATTGAAAGGGTTGGGTTGTTCAACTTAGCTTAGCAATTCTAGATCGAAAAGATCAAGTTTCGAGTAAAATTCTTATTAATTCAGGTTGGATCAATTCAAATTATTATTTAATAATAAAAATAATATCTTTTATTTAAATTTAATTATAAAAAATAATATTTTAATAATATAATAAATAGTGAAACATGATTTCGAACCAACCGCTGATTGAACAAGAAAAATTTGAGAGTTTTGGATTGTGGCATGACCAAGCCTATGGACGGATGTAAACACAACACGCAATCGTAGAAGATTGACAACAGCTATATAACTTATGATACTGCTATGACTCAAGTTGCAACTTGATTTTCTTTTATCCTATTACTCAAATTGGGCTTGGACCATCATTGTGACTCATTTAAAATTTTTTTAAAAAAATATTAAAAATATTTTTATATTAATATTTATGCATTTTATAATTAAATTTCAAAAAACTATTTTTATTATTAAATAGTAATTTAACCCAACCTGATTTGTATTCGCAAGGTAGGTAACCCGACCCTTGAATAATCCAATAACTTATATTCAACAAAAGACGGTGAAAGTTAAGCTTTTTCTCACCAATCCTTGCTCCTCTATGTCTCCTAGCCAATTTTGCGAAGATGTTGAACCAATTTGGTCGACCAAAATGTGTGTGTACCTGTAAAACCTCATCACTTTTAGATTTACACAATTTCTCTTTGCATTTGCATAAGAAAAACATCCCCAAGTTTTGATTAGATCAACCTAACATTCTTTCTTTCCATTTTAGAACGGATATTTAATGATTCAGGTTCCTTTTCAGACCAGATAGCAAAAAATATTAGTCGGCCTGTTAATTTTGGGCATGAAACGGATGCAGGAAAAGAACATGACATCAAATAACACATGAATCTGTCAAAATCTATATAATCAAAATTGTCAAGTCTTATTGACTTTGTACTCACCGGGGTTTGAGAGATGATGTCGATTCCATTCTTAGCATGATATAGAGATTGTATGATGGTGACCAAAGCTGACCGAGCATCACCCTCTTGATATACACTGGTAAGGAAGTTAAATACCTCTACAACAGCCTGGAGAAATAGTTTTTTGTTTTTTTGGAGGAATTTGCTGTCAACACTTTAAGCATAATAACTAGGATGCATCTAAGTAAAATATTTCAACTTGTTTTAAATTGGTTGTCATAAACTATGTTACTCTGACTCAGGTGTATCGGACACGTATATGTATCTGATACAAATATGTTTAATTCTTTTTAAAGTTTTTTCATATATTTGGAGGATTCTTACAAGGTCATATCCTTATATGATTATACCCATGTCCGAAAATGTATCGGACACGAGTTCTTTAATAAAAATGAAGAGTTGGACATAGTTCATACAAGGTCATATCCTTATAAGATTGGATAAAGAACAAATAAGGATTCTGTTGGGACTTTAGAAAATAACCTGCTTTTGGTTTTTTCCTGCAATTTCCTTCATGACATCCATGAACCAATTAAAAGAGCTTTGTTCTCTTGTAACCCAATAAAGATAAGATTTCAATGGAGTTTTGTCAAGGCTGCCTTCTCCACAAGCTGCCTACATTGTGGTCAAACACTTGTTGTCAATCTAAGAACAGAAGCTTACTTGGATTTATATTACTTGGACTCGAATGTAAGTGTCAAGCACAGGTATGTTTGGCGCGTCCTTGGAGGTTCATATGCCCATACTCATGCTTGACTACAAGTCAGACATGGCTGTCAAATATGAATACTTAAAAAATAAAAGAATTGGAGCAACAAAGACTTGGATTATGTTTCGTAAGAACAGATTGCAGAACAAAAGTGAAGTTATTACATGATTAATGCTGGACTTTTTGAGGCGGCTAGCAACATCTTTGAGGATGCTAATGAAGGGAGTGACTCCAATGCCGAGGCCAACCATTACCACAATGTCATACTTGATGTGGTCTTGAGAAGCAGCACCATAAGGTCCATCAAAATAAACTTTTGGATACTGCTTTAATCCTGTTAGTTTTGCCTAAAAATAGAAATTGAAAGCTATGTTACTAAGACTCGGGTGTAAGCGTCAGATATTGGTACATATTTGACACAAATATGTTCAATTTTTTTCCCGAAATTTTAATGTATTTGAAGGGTATCATACCACCATATCAATGTCCGAATATTCACCGAACACAGATTCCTCAGAAAAATGAAAAGGTGAATTAATAAAGGATATATTTACCTCCTGGAAGAGGCTATATAGCTGATAGCTCCAGTCCCCTAGAGTTCTGATATGCACACTTAAGTAATCATCTTCTGGTCCACAAGTTAGGGAAAATGGGTGCCTGAGAACCCAAAATAGTAGTACAAGTCTATAAAATCATTCACTGTAGTGCAGAATAAAAAATTGAAATATTATTGAGCAATTAGCTATAACCAATAGACATAGAGGAAATAAAAGACTTTTGAACCTATGTTGCTCCGACATTTTATTTTACTTATAGTACATGTGCATAAAACTTATGTCTGATATATTTTCAGATATGGGTATAAGGATATGACCTTCCATATACGTGGAAAAACTTAGAAAAAATTGAACATAACCGTATCAGACATACACTCATATCCAACACTTACATTCGAGTCTGAGTAACATAGTTTGAAACATCCAAATTAGCTTGTAAAATATTCGACAATATACATCATATATTTTACCATTCAAAGGGTGAAATTTGAGGGCATTGGATGAAAATGTACATGCCACTCTTGTGACAAAAACCTTCTGGTTTTCTCAATTTGAGGGATAACACCTTCCCTGGATATAAGCTTACCTGCATTTAGAATTAGAAACAACGAGAAGAAGGTTTTTGTGAAGGTTGATATATATGCATATAAAGTTTATCTTTGCAATTAATAATTTGGTAAAAGAAATTGCGATAAAAAAGTTATAAGCTTTACCTCCAAAATCTCCACTTCAGAAAACCCTGATCTGATAGCTCGAATTATCCGCTCTCCAGCATACAATAACACCGGAATGGCAATATACATCCATGTCTATGTACGAAGATTCTTAATGTCACAACTCATGTCATAATTAATCAAATACTAATTCAAAGATTACAAGGACTCAATGCTTTGAGATTCTACTAACTAATTAGACCTATGTTACTCGGGTTTGAGTGTGAGTGTCGGATATAGGTATGTGTTTGGCACAAGTATATTCAAATTTTTTTCCAAGTTTCTCCATGTATTTGGAGAGTCATATCCCTAAATCCATGTCTAAAAATGTGTTGGATAACAGTACTTCAGGAAAGCAACAAACTGTATTAGCAACTGTCTCTTTTGCGGTCACTTTCGCTATAGCCCCAATTGCTCTAGCTAATTGTGCACCCTTTCAAGTGTGATTTGTATGTAATGTATGGTTGCATGCCTAATACCGTATTGATTGAAGTAGATTCTGCATTTTGATTGCTCAATGAGAAGCCATCCCTAACTGTACAAGCTAATCCGATTTTGAGTCACTCATCACCAAAACCATGACCAACAGTTGAATACTCACTCAATCCTTCACTACATGTAGAAATGTCAAGGTGACATTCACCTTGTGGTTGATGATCAAATAAATAAAGAGTTCCAAGTACTTTGTGTGAAGTCCAACTAAGTTACTCAGACTCAGGTATGACTGTCGGACACGGTTTTTCTAAGTTTTTTCATGTATTTATAGGGTCATATCTTCATACCCATGTCCGGATATATGTTGAGCACAAGTGTCAAACACGAATGTTTCAAGAAAAATGAAGAGTAGGAACAATATGGATTCCAGTACTAAGGAAAACAATGACTTATGATGATTGTAACATTAACTATATATAATCTCATAAAATCAGGCCATTTCTTACCGTTTTTTCAGTTAAATTATCTGTCAGGAAGAGGAACATTGAGTGAACGATGAGCAAAGCATACACCAAAACAAACAGATGGTGGGAGTACCAAAATGCATTATAACCGGTGACCTTCCGGACGGATCTCGGGAGCGGCGGAGACTGTCGACGAGGCCACTTCGTTGCTAATGAAAATGCTATCATCATCAATATCACCATAGCAATTCCTGTCGCCACCTCTGTTGTGGCCAATATCTGGAAGTATGATGGTTGCTGATACCCAAATCTAGCTGCTATAGTTTGGCGAAAAACCGAACGATCCGATTCACTGATTCTTGGGAAATCACAGGCAAGATGTGTACCTCCATGAAGGATAACACCAATCACTATCCCTCCTGCAATTAGCTGCTAAATCACCCCAAAAAACAGGTGTTATTAACATTAATTTTTCAATATCGAAATCCAGGCTACGTTGTTTGAACTCAAATATGAATATATTTTTGGTTTCAAAAGATTATATTATTACATTCATATTTAAATATGTATCAGAAATAGATATAAAAGTCAAGAGTAACTCATAAAACATTACATTGTGAAATGACTTACTTTGTGAAAGTTGATGTTGTCATTGAACGGAATAACCGAGTTGAACCCACGACTCTTCCGAAGCCACGTTATGGAATTTCGACAAACAGGCAGAAGAATCAAAGCCATGTTGAATTTCAAGGTCTCAGCAGCTCCTTTAGCAGTTGACAAACAATAACCCATAACTTGGAAAGCTGCTCGATGGCTATATTGGATGAATTTCCATGTGAAAAGCGACAAGCAAACTATCAACCAAACCAGAATTACCCATGCTCGTCTCCAGTTGTTTCGAAAGAAGATCTCTGCCTTCGAAATCGGTTCTTGCTTTTGATTCTTTCGATATGAAATCGTTGAGGTGTCTCTTTTTGGTAAGCTTGCTTTGAGGAGAGTTTCAAACTGAGATGGCTAAAAAACAACCATGGCAAATTTCTTAGTATCATAATTAACTTGGCAATGCTATGGCCAGCTATGTTCATGCATATTATGACAATGAATAAAAGATCGGATTAGATTATGATATTCGTATTTGAATATTAAGATTGAATTTGATATAAGTATATTTAATTTTTTAATTTTTTTATATATTTAGAGTATCTTTAATATATTAAATTTTTATATCTATATCTAAAAATATATTAGACACGAATAATTAAAAAAAGATAAAATGAAGACTTAAAGTAGCATAGAAATTAGAGGCCAAATTGGTGTTTTCGAAATTAGACAATACATATTTTTTATTTGGGTGAGAGGATTCAATTTTATTCATTTAACTATTGTGTCAAATGCTCGAATGTTTAGTAATTACTTAATGAAAATGTAGTTGGCTTAATGATATAATCTTTTAATATATAGATTAAAAAGTTAATGGTTTAAATCTTTTTATACTTAACAAAAATAATATTAATAAAAATGAAAATCAATTTTTTACCAATTGAATCAATTTTCGATTGGTTCATTAAGTTTTCTAATCTTAATATTTGCCGAATTGGATGAATCATTGATTCTTGATTGAATCGATTCTACCAACTAATTTAATTTTTATCAACTTTGTATTATAAAGATAAAAACTTTAAATATACAAAAATTATTTTAAAATAAATATATAAATATATGTACAATATTTATCCAAATCCAAGTAATATTGCATTGCAAAGTTTCAATCATGGTAACAGATCTTAAAATGAAATACCTGAATGTAGCCTCGACGGTGACTGTCAATGGCTTCCATGATTAAAGTAGCATATTCCTCAGCTTCCTCATGTTTAATTGACAACTTATTCATGGAAGAAGTTAACAAGATGACCTGTAAATTTTGTCCAAGTATCCACAAAAAAAAAAGAAGAAGCAAAATATTAGATGACCATTTGTTCGTGGATCTCTTCATGAGTCAAATTAAGTAGTAGTTCGAAAATTTTTTTCAGATTAGGTTTCGAGTTGATCTAATGACTTATTTTACTATTTAAATAATATTAAAATATTAAAAATATATTTTATAATTAAATTTAAATAAAATTATTATTATTATTATTATTATTATTATTAAACAATAATTTGGATCAAGTCCATTCAACTTAATTAAAATTTGTATCCAAATCTAAGTCGTGTAAATTAAATAGATAATCCAATTCGATCTTTGAATAGTTTTATCCGTTACTATGAACTAAAACTTTTAAATATATCTACAATAATAAACTCGCAGCCAATTTATCAAAGGAATATAGAAAATAAGTTAAAATTACATCTTAAAGAAATTTTAAATTTTTTATTCATATTTGAATTCGAATCTAATCAATTTTTTTAAATTATTCATATTTACCATTTATAAAAAATTAAAAATTATTTTTATATTAATATTAATATTTTATAATTAAATTAAAATAACCTTTATCTAAAATCTAAGTTATATAAATTAAACAAATAATCTAATTCGATCTTTGAATAGTTCTATCCGTTACTATGAATTAAAACTTTTAAATATATATACAATACTCAACGTGCAGCCAATTTATGAAAACAATATAGTGAATAGGTTAAAATTAGAAGTGTTTATAGGTTAAGTCAGATAGCTTAAAAAAGCTTTAAATTTTTTAATTCATATTTGAATTTGATTTGATTTTTTTCAATTATTTATATTTATCATTTATAAAAAATAAAAAAATAAAAAATTATTTTTATATTAATATTAATATTTATAATTTATAATTAAAATAAAATAAAATATTTTTAATTATTAAATATTAATTTAAAAACATTAAATTAATAAAAATTATATTCAAAATTAAACTAATAAAATCTTGACCATCTTAATTATCAAAAAAGTTAAAAGAAAAAAAAGAAAAAAGTAAAATAGTTCATTAATTATTGTTCCTTTTCACCTGGTTGATGTCCCTCTTATGAATTCTTCCATCCACGTTCCTATCACAGCTGAGGAAAATGACAAGAAGGGGATCATTAATTCTCGTAAACCTATTTATTTTATCCTATTTTAAAATAAATATCAAATATAAATATAAAAAAATTATCAATTTTTATAAATTTATTTATTTTATTTAATTTTAAAATAAATATTAAATATAAATATATTTAATTTTTTTAAAAAATTTATATACTTAAAAATTATATTTATATTTAAATATATTAAATATAAATATCAAACATAAATATTAAAAAAAAAAAGAAAAGAAAGATACGAGCAACGAATATTAGATAGTAAAGTCGTTGGGAAGAGTAACGAGGATAATT
>JBBYHO010000005.1:14308863-14323906 GCA_038382025.1 Adansonia gregorii
CCTCCTTCAGGAAGTTTAAATTCTGATTAGTGCTAGCAGGCAATTGAAACCAAATTCCCTATAAAAGCCCCTTAGTTGCATCCGCTTAGCATTGTTAAGCTAAAACAACATCCAAAAACATTGGCTTTTACCATAAAAAAAGATCGACTATTTTCCCACATCGTTCCCGGAGAAGGTAACGTGAAAACCCTTAATGCACAGATCATTACGTAAAGCTACGCGGAGACACTGATTAGTCTTTTAAAATGCCTTAAAGGGGGTTACATACGTCAAAATAATGTGGCTCGACGTAGTTCTCTGCGATACACAATCGACATTTTCCGCATGGTATTGCGAGAAAAAAGGAGCAACATTTCTTCATGGCTAAAAGGAAACAGAATCAGAGTTGGTGATGCATATTCTTTTACTAACTCTCATCGGATTTTCTCATCGCTAGAAACCAGCTCAATCCGGGTCGGATAATAATAACTAATATCACCAGTTCTAAACAAAAACTACTGCATGCAATGCCAGCTAAACTCAATCATTGATTTCAAGGTTAGCGCTTCAGATAAATGGGTATTAGTTGTTAGAAAGCAAAAAAAGAAGAGTAATATTAGTAAGCAAGCAGATTCAGCAATAAATCTACACTCAGCTTCCACATTTCCTTACGTTCGGTAGTCATCGCTAATGGAATTATAGATTGTTCACCAGTCATAACGATTTTTCGAGATTGTTGTGCTCCAAGGCATTCGGGCTCCTTTCATCTGCCAGTATATTACAAGAAGTTATTTTCGTCAGATGATAAATACCATAAAATATGTAAAAATAAATTGAAATGAGTTGCAATATAACTTTTACACATGACGTTTAAGTATCTATCTTAAGAGCATACTCATGTCGGACACATACCATATCAAACACTCACCCTAAAGGCCGAGTAACATAGTTCAGAAGCCACTATAATTGGCTGAAAATTAAATGATTCTTACATTCATTTATACCTTGCTTTGGAGAGAGGATGACACAGTAACCAGCCATCGTGGATTCAATCCCTTTCAGAACTTCACTGCTAGAGTTTGGAGCATCAGCTGCCTTATCATCGTTTAAGTTCAGTCGAGCTACCATTGCTTCTTGCTCTGCCGAGTCCTGTCGGAAAACCAAACAACACAAATTTGTCATTTCATACTTAACATATGCAACCGACAAACTCATTTTTTATGTTTGCTCGGAGACCAACAGACTGAACAGAATCACATGACGAACAGCTATAACTCATATAACTATGTAATATTTTGAAACGGTTAGAGAAACTAATGATGGAGAATTTAACATCCCCGAATTATTCCACAACAAAAAGAGCATATAGGACAATGACTATTGGAAGGCCTAACTGCTTAAGCAATGTCAGTTGTGAATGTATGAAATAACTATTTTACATCAGCTCTTCAGTTTCCTTGAAATAACCGTGTCTGACACATATTCGGACATGGCTATGGAGTATGATCTCTGACACATACCTAAATCTGAAACTTTCCTCCAAGTCCGAGCAGAATAGTAAAAGAAAGAAAAAATGGAAACAAAGGGATATAAAATGTTAGGACAAGCATGAACCACGGATTCAGTAGTTCCATACTCTCAGTAGCCAAACCGGGTTGACAAGTAGTAATTTGATGGTTGTAAGTTGCAGAATAGTCATGCAAACTTTGACAAAGAAATTCTAGGATTTTACCACTAGATGTTGGCCAGTTCAGATGAAGCCAAATTAAAATTCTTGAGCAAGTATTAGTTACCGAACAGAAAGGAAGAAGGCAAACCTTATGGGTTGATAGAACAGAAGGTGCCGGATTCCTCAAACTCGCAGCAGGAGATTCTGTCCCATGCAATGAATAATCCTTCTCATGAATATCAGCTTGTTTATGATCTCCACTATCATTCATCATGCTTCTCGAAGATTTTGATTTACCATCATCGCATTCACCATTTAATACAGTACCCCCACCTTCCACGTAAGTCCTTTTCCTGAAATGAATACACAATATTAAGACAAACCAAAAGTATTAATATTGGTAGACAAACCAGAACTATCTTAAAAAATGCTGCTACCATGACCAATGCCGGTTAAAGGAGAAAGGATGCAGGAAGAATTTCCCACCTACTGGGATTAAGATTGGATACATGGATATAGCCGGGCTTGTTTGCAAATAGTATTCCTCGAAGAGGCTTCCCATCTATAACAGTCTCGATAGTATATCCGTTTGGGAAGCTCTCAGTAACCTTAGCTTGAAATGACTTCTTCCCTTGAAGCAGGACTTGGTTTATCGGAAAATTCTCCCTTCCTGATGAAGTGGACATCAAATATAAGTCCACAGATAAAAACAGTTTGCAAAAGTTAAATTATATTAATGAGGCAACATTCTTTTGGCTGTTTAGTCACTTAAAAGCTAAAAAATCGTTCCTTGAGACTATAGTTTAAGTTATGTCTCCAAGAACATTTCACCACCTTGCCAGTATCAAACAAACATAAGTAGCAAGCAACCTGAAACTTTTCTATTATTACAGATAAGATTAAGAACTTGAAAAAGACTAGGGTTAAAAAATCTTTTAAGAATATAACTTGAAGAAGAGTGACGTAGAGGCGTATAAAATAAAAGAATCACAATCGGAAAGTGAGTGAAACAGTTCTTACTTGGTTGGCAGTAGCTAGACAAAGGAATGGGCTGGTGCGCATCACTGCTGGCTTCAATTCTAACAAGAGCTTTATCGTGTACAAGATTACTAAGATTCTGTTGTTGACACTTTAGCTTCAATTGCTTCCTCAGGGATAATTTCTCTAGCTTCCTTTCATCCCGTACAACAAGTCCTGGGGATCATTAATAATCACCATTAGAAAATCAGCAGAAGATCAACTAGAAGATCTATGGAGTTCCAGGGACCAAATGATGTAAAATAAAAGCCCAGCAGGCAATGTTTTTAAATCAAGGTAAATGGAAAATTTATATTAAACCTGTGTATAAGTAATACACGTCGTCCAGCGCCTCAAGTGTCCTATTGCATCCACCGATAAACACAAGAACACCACTTTTCAGGGGATCCAAACGATCCCCAGCAACAGAAAATCTAGAAGAAGGGCCATCGCCCATAGTTATCACCCTGGTCCACATGCCAGTATCTGCAAAAATGGTGGGAAGCATAAAATATGAACAACTAACCACACACGTTATGGAAGATTATTTCATCAGCTAGTAGCAACCCTATTGGCCTATATAGCTTCGACTCTTCATGTTTCTCGAAGTAACCTATGATCCTCCAAGGACCTTCCAAATACATGAAAATTTTGTTAAAAATTGAACATACCCACGTCAGACACATACCGGTGTCCGACACTCACTTCAAGTTCAAGTAACATACCTTTTGGCCAAAAGGAAAGAAATTAAAGCAAATTAAGAATCAAAATAACCAGTAAACCAATATTCACTTCCAAGCACTTTGCACACGTACAGTTTTCTAAGAAAATATATATTAAAACTCTTAGGTATGAGAGAACAGAATGAACTTCCAACTTGGTTCCTAGGTTTTTGTTTTTACATTTTAAAACTCTTAGGTATGTAAAGAAATACTTTACGTAACCCAATTTTTCACCATATTAAGATAGTCAAGAACAGAGTGACAATTTTGGTAAACGATAATTTAAATAAGTTTTCCCCTGGAGTGCAATGAGTCTGTTAATGCCATTTCGCATCACTTTGAACCTCAGATTTCTAAAACAGAGACAACATGACCAACAATTACATAATGCTTACCAACATCAAGCATATAGAGATCGTCATAAAGATTTTGAGCATCCGTAAACCCCCCAAAAACAAATAAGTTCTTGCCAAAAGCAACAGTGGAATGGCCAGCACGAGGTGGCAATATCTGGCCGGAGGTCTTCAACTCCTTCCATGCAAGAGTATCTAGAATAAAGAATAAAATGCCAAGAATAATATTCAAAGCAGCACATAAAACTTAGATTCATATATTTTCAAGCTATGAACAGTTAATTATACAATAAGTCAGATATTGCATGCAAATTAAAACAACCAAGGACATGCATACGTTGAAGAACACATAAATGCATGGAACTCATTAAAAAAAGGGGTGGGATGGGGAAGAAAACGAAACCTGCATCAAGGATATGGACATCAGACAAATAATAATCGTGCCCATCTTCACCACCAATCACGATAATTTTATTCTTCCAAGATGAGCAAGTATGGCTATCACGAGCAGATGGTGGGTTTCCTGATGTTGCAGCGCGTTTCCAGACGAAGGTCTCTAGAAACAAAAAGTTGGGGAATAAAATCAAGAAGAAGTATAATACCCAAAAAAAAGCACACAAAAAAAAAATCAAGATAAACATGCCCTTTAGCTAAGCTCTCTAAGGCACTTTCAAAGCAAAAGAGACATCAAGCACCACTTTGCTTAGCTTCTTAGATGTAACCAAAGGTTATACAAAATTGCATACATTTTCTAGAGAGTTTCCTCCCCTTTTCCCCGTCTATGGTCAAATATAGAAATAAAGATCAGTAATCAAACCAAGCTTAGCCAAAGTAATAAGTAACAAACCATTGTCAAGATGTTTACCGGTATTTAAAATATACAGATCGTTGTAATATATTTCATCATTGTTATCAGACGATTTTCCACAGCCACCAAATACGAAGAGTCGTTTACCGACAAGAGCTGCACTATGACCCTCACGTGCCTCTGGCCCTTCACCTCTTAAACTGGGACAAATCCATGTGTGTGTAGCTGCAACATAAACATGTAATGAATTTATGTGTTCTCTAGTATTAATAAAAGAGGGCCTGTGATAGCTTTCAGGGATGATTTTGTCAGAAATAATCCAAAATAAACCACTTAACTTCATTTGCAAAAAAAAAATGCAGAGGGTAATGGCTATTCAGTACTTAAAGTAACAAAAAAGAAAAGGAAATAGAAATAAAGAACTTCAAGGTGCATGATTGTACAATTCCCCAGAGTTATCAGGGTCTAAAAATTACATGAATACCATCCACCAAGTTTCATGACAATCTCGAAAAAACATTAATTCCTATAACAAACTTTAAAAAAATGGTAAAATATGTCGATTCTATCACTGACTTTAAAGTAGAATCATCTAACCAGTCCACTTTAGCAAAATGATATTTGTCATAGAATTGAAAAAATTTGAATGTGAATGCAGATAATGGGTCATGAGAGATGAATCAAAGAAAATAAAAGGTAGGGAATAACTAACCAGTGTCCAATATATGTAGATCCTTGAGAGGGTTCATCCCATCAGTACCACCAAAAACGAATAGATTGTCACCAACAGTAGTACAACTATGGCTGTCTCTTGGAGTTGGCGGTGTGCCCTTCATTACCGGTTGGCTCCATATCTGTTTAGCTGCAAATTCACCATATGGAAAAATATAAGAGAGTAATTAAAGAATCTCCAAATCAATTCCTAAGATCATAATTGCTAGTAAAAACAGCTCCACTGGAAAAGATAAGAAACAAGCAGCTAACTAGTATTGAAAATCAAGAAATGACATGTTACGTGGAGCAAACGGTTCCAAAATCATGATAACAAAAATAAACTCATAAAATAAAAATTCTAAACCAAACAAAAATGGAAGCAAGAAAATGTTTATGCTGATCCAGAAATAACCCCAAGTATGCATAGAATCATTAATACCAATAAATGCTAAACCAAGCAAATATTAGAGCATTAATGCTTACACCAACAACCCTCTAAAAAGAAAAAGAAAAAAATTGTAAAACATTAAACCCGATAAAAAAAACCTAAAAAATAAGCCCCAGTAAGATATCCAACAAAATATAATCAACTAGCAAAACATATATAACACATTCAAAAACCAAATTATATCTCAAATACCAAATATATTTGACAATGTAAACCTCAAAATTTCACGTAAAGATGAAACAATAAGTGAAAAAAAAAAAAAGAAAAAAAGAAAAGAAACCCAGATTTTTAAAAGGACCCACCAGTGTCAAAGACATGAACTTGATTGGTTTGGCAGTTATCTTTGCCATAACCACCAAAAACATAGAGAAATCTGCCTCCTTTAATGGAATTACATGTATGTCCCCATCTTTTCCCTGGCCCTGGACATGCTTCTCCCACACCTCCAACTTCTTGTTGGTAAAGCCGAACTCTTTCCCACCTCATTTTCTTTCTTTCTTTCTTCTTTTTTTTTTTTTTTCCTTTTCCCTGGGAGAAACGAAAAAACTTCAGTGAGGAAGTGAAGGAAAGCTACAATCTTTGCAGAGAAAGAAAGGAAAAGATTTTTTCTTTTTAAATTTTTCTTTTATTTGGTTTAGGGATTTAAAACTTTGAAGAGCGAATTATCAGTTCATGCAAAAGAAATGAAATCAAAACATAAAAATTACTCAAAAAAAATGTTTAATTTCCAAAAGGCTAAAATCATCTTTTAGAAATGTAGAGAGAGAGAGAGAGAGAGAGAGGAATCTGATGGGCTTTACATGTAAAACTTGAAACAGGGTTTGCTGACACGTGTCATTCGATGTGGGACATATATCTAGTGGGCCCATTAAAGTGGCTCAGGTGGAGTTTTCAGGACACGTGGCTAAAGAAAGAGGCGTCCGATTTGGACTCCCTTACAGTGGCCCATCATCGGCCTTGTGGGCCCTTTTCCGACATCTAACTTTCATTGGCCCGGATTATTTATATACATATATATATATATGCGTGTGTGTATGCCTAAAGTATTATCTTAATTTTAATAAAAATAAAATTTAAATAAATAAATATATTTATTTTATAATATGATCCGATATATCTTAAATTTTAATTTTTTATATTATTTTTATTGTATCGATAAAATTTTATTGTAATTGATTTGATTTTCAAAATTATTCATAAAAATTAGATCTAATTAATACATTTTATTTTTACAACGGTGATAATTTAAAAAATATATAAATTTTATTATAAACAAAACGTATTTTTTTATAATTTTTTTAAAAAATAGTGCTATTATTTTTTCTAGAAAATTAAAATCTAAGAGAGGTGACCACAAAAAACTATAAAAATATATAAATTTGTATTGTAGTTATATCCCTCATCTTAGGTTATTCTCATGCTGACACGTGTAAGAAATGTTAAGAAAGGAATTGGATCCAAAGTTTTGGTCCAAAGAGTTGAAGATGGATAAATTTATTATTTTTTATTTAAATTTGAATTAATTTAAAATTTTATTTTATTAGTTTAAAATAATATTTTCAATAAATATTTATATTTTTATATAATTAAATTTAAATATATATTTTTAAAAATTTAATTAAATTAATTTAAATAAATAAAATTTTTATTTAAGATAAAATTTCTGTAAGTCAAATAAATAATTCAACATTTAAAATTTTTTTATTATTTTATTTTAATTAAATAATATAATAAATATAATAGAATATTTAATATGTATAATATTTTAATAAATTTAATAATTTATATTATATTAATATTTATAAAAATCATTAAATTTATTTAAAAATTATTGAAGGTGATGGAACACTGCAAGTCTTTTATTTTCTGCTCTTGCTGAGTAAGTTGTGCATATATATATATATATATATATATATATATATACTGCAGCATTGACTTTTGTTTAAACTGTTTGGAAAAAATCAATTGTTCCGATCAAGAAGCAAAAGATTTTATGTAAGAAATAAAATCTATCTTAAATGTAATTTACTACTAAACAGTAAATATTGACTGATCAGGGTGGCGGGGGGGGGGGGGACTACAGCAATATTTGGCTTTCATATGTTTTGAATTTTAACTTAGCTCATGAGCTTTCCTCGAACTTTTTTGATCAAAATTTAATAAATTTTAATTTATTAATAATTTATATTTAAATTTATATTTTTAAATTTTAATATATTGATGATTTATATTATATAAAATTTAATACGTTTATAAATTTTTGTTATATTTTTATTATTTTTTATGTTATCGAAATTACTAATTATACTCAAAAACATTAGTACCATTGATTATAGTAAACAAATTTAATAGATTATGTTTTAGAGATGCAAAAGAGTTAGGTGCAAAGTATTCATAACCATACCGGTAGCGTATCGTTTTTATTTTGATACAAGTATATATCGATACCAGTGTGTTTTTGTATATCGTTTTGGGTTTATCGGAGTTTGAATATTTTTAATTCATATATACGAAAAATATTTTCAAATATAAAATAAATGATATTAAATAAATTTAATATATTAAATATTCATCAATATATATAATATTCTATAAAAAGGCTTCATCAAATATAAAAAAATCAATATTAATTAAGTAGTAAAGTTAAAATTTTTAATAATCATTAAATTTATGAGCAATTATGTTTAAAATTTATCAAATTTATAAGTAATTATGTATAATATTCATTAAATTTAAGATCAGTATTGGTTTAACTTTTTCTACAAGCTTATATTATGTGCCGGCCGGTACAACTATTTTCGACCGGTACCATCGAAGTAGACCGATATCTACCGATATGATCGGTACAAACCGAAACTAATATCGAAACGAAACCAACTATCACCGATACCGTTATATGTCAAAACCGGTACAACCGGTACCGATACGATACCAACAACTATGGTTAGGTGTCATTCAAGCTAGATATGTTCAAGGGATTGGATCTAACATGATATATAATGATTTAGATTGATCTAAATCATTGTTCAATTAATATTTTGTATTTAAATTTAATTATAAATATTAACATAAATATAATATTTTAATATTTTTTTAAACAATGCAATGAGTTTACAAACTGTGTTAGACTTGAATAAAGAATTTTAAAAAAAAAATTCGAACCACAATCCTGCCATCAATCACTTCTAATTCAAACCCAATTTTCATGAATCAATTTGAGATGATAGAAAAGTTTGGTGCATATATTTAGCCGAGGAATAATCAAAGACTTACCTATCTTCGATGCATATAGAATTTTGTTCTAAAGTTACCCTAAAAACAAGACAATTTTATTTTATTTTTATAATTAAAGTTGCCCGGGTTTGATCCCTAGTTATTAGAATTTAAAGTCTAACAGTCTACCAGCAGACCACGTGATTGTTGGCAACCACACAATTATCTGCCAAGCAGATAAATTCAAATCTACAAGTTTGTTTTAGGAGCTTGTAATTGTCTCCTAACTAGGGCAGTGTAAACACCATCTTTGCCAAGAAGCTCTTCATGATTCCCACTTTCAACAATCTGGCCATCAGAAACAACTGCCACAGTATCGGCACTTTGGACTGTCGAAAGCCGATGAGCTATGACTAAAACGGTTCTTCCCTTCATTAGCGAATCCATGGCATCCTACACGATATACGTATGCAGAAAGAACTTGTGAATTATATAAAAGACTAAACGAGTTACGAACACTTAAGATTCGGATGATATTCGCACCTGTACGAGGTATTCACTTTCGGCATCTAGAGCACTTGTGGCTTCATCTAGTAGGAGAATCTTTGGATTCATCAGCAGGGCTCTTGCTATTGCTACCCTTTGCTTCTGTCCTCCTGAAAGCCGTACTCCACGCTCTCCAACATGAGTCTGATATTTGTCTGGAAATTTCGATATGAATTCATGCGCATTGGCCATTTTCTGCAATTCTCAACATTCAAATGTCAGTGCCCTCCCCCAGGGAATACTGCAGTATAGCGGTACCTAGTCTCGAAGATGCAGAAGCTTACTGCTGCGTTTTCTACATCGGCAATGTTGGCCTGGCCTTCGCATCCATAAGCTATGTTCTCCTCAATTGAGCAGTTGAAAAGGACAGGTTCCTGGCTTACGATGCTGATCTGTACATTGAAGCCCATATATCGTATTTTAAAACTATCCAGATAGTCACAAACTGAGTTATTAAATAAACAGTGAAAGTATGATGCACTCGTTCTGCCATACCCTCAAAATTTATGAGATTGTTGTAAATTAAATGCTTCTGGATTTACTTTATATGCGAGAAAAATTGAGATTACCTTTCTGTGAAGATGTTCATGCGATATTTCTACCAAAGGGACCCCATTTAATAGAATCTTTCCTTTCAACGGGTCATAAAACCTTTCGATCAAGTTTGCTATTGTGCTCTGCAGCAGACAAAGTAAACAGATGGTAAATACTAGGAGTTTCAAGCTACCTTTCAAACAAAAATCTTTTGCAACAATGGAGTTGAAGAAAATAAGCTGGAATTATTTAGAAACAGTACAAAAACTTCGGATAAAGATATTACTTTTCCTCCACCACTAGGGCCAACAAGAGCAACTTTTGACCCAGGCTGCAGTTTAAGTGTTATTCCCTGAAAAAACAGAATGCATCACATTATACTAATCGGAATATCATTTATATCGCATGTTATGTGCTTGATAAGATAAGCATGAAATGATAAATACCTTGAGCACCATATGGTTAGGACGGGATGGATAGGCGAACCAGACATCATCCAACTCGACTTCTCCATCTTGATCACTGAAATAAAAGAAAGCCTCTTTGTCACTTTTAGAGCCAACTTCCACATACACCATATTTCCGTGAGTGAAGCTGATGATCCACCCATTTCTTTGTCACATATCTAAAAAAAAAAAAATATCGTACAAAAGATTGAACTAACCCCAATGGACACTTATTTCCTGATTTTGGCATTGATGAGGTACGATCCAGAAGCTGAAAAACACGCCTGCTGGCTCCTGCGGCTTTCATTGCAACCGTGTATAATCCCGAGAGTCCAGATACAGAAGATCCCACTGCCAGTACAAATATCCGAAAAGGAATTAATGGAAGTAGAAAACCAGGACAGAAGATGGCCAAACTCAATAATGAAAACATATTATGCATCACTTGATATGGTACATCTTTAGGCAACAAAGGCCTTACCTGTGAGGCTATAAAGAATGAAGGACGTTAGAGCACCGGGTGTCATTGAACCTTTGATGGTCAAATCAGCTCCATATATAACTACCACAATAACTGATAGCGTTGATGCAGCATTTAGGCCTCCGAAGAAGAGCCCAACCACTTTCTGTTGCAATTAAGAGATGAGATTATTAGCTGCATTAGAGAGAGCGAGAGAGATCAAATAGCAACAGGGAACTCACAGCTTGTTTAAGTCCGAGATTCAGCGTCTCGTCGACTTTCTGAGAGTACCGTGATATCTCATAACCTTCTTGTGCAAAAGATCTCACCGTTCGAATTGCACCAAATGATTCCTAAACAAAAATTCAAAAATTTTGGTATCTGATTTTCAACAAAAGGGAGCAATAGAACATATTGTATCATACATAGTAGAGGCTTCCTAATTCCGAGCTTTTTTCTTTTTGGCCTTTTGCTCAGCCCTAGTTCCTAGTATATCCTCAAAACTACACCACAAAAGATGCTAGGGCAATCAAAATCCCAATAATTGATAGACTAGCACTCAAATTCGTGTCAAGAAATCTTACAGGTTTGAAGTTCCCAGATTTATATAACAAAACAATTCTTAAAAAGGTTCAACCGGTTTTGGCTTCTAGTAACATCATGTTAAAGTCATTTAAGAGAATCCTTTGCAAATCACTGCTGGTATTGACATAGCATGCGGATACCTCGTAAACAGAAACATTTTGGGCTGGCTAGTCATTGCAACTTTTTTGGTGTTTTACCGCCATGCTCCAAAGCAAAACATCTACTCAAATACATTATCGATAAGACTAGACTCCAGGAATTCCGTAAAGTGACTACCGTGGTTTAGTTATTAGTCGAAAAGTTATCTATCACAGATGTTCTACAAAATGTGTTTCATAAACGGCGGACAAACCTCAGCAATTGAAGCAGCTGCTGCAGCTGCGGCTTGAGTCTTGTGAGAAAGTTCACGAAGAAAGCGACCAAATTTACGAACAGCAACAGAAATTGCTGGAACAACAGCCAAAGCCAGCACTAGAACACATAAGAAGTAAAATTACTTATGATATATTCTAAATAAATAAAACTACAAAATACTGCTTTGAGTATTGAATAATTATTACATGTTAGCTTCCATGATGTTGCAAACATGAAACAGAGGCCAATCAATGCAGTTGACAAATTTTTTAGGGCTTCAGAGAGATTGGTAGTTGCGGCATTCTTTATGATCTGAGTATCTTCAGATAGCCTGCTCAATAGTTCCCCGGTTCGTGTAATATCAAAGAAGGCTATCTCCTGCAAAACTCATCAATCATCGTAATCTGTCAAATACCAAATGAAACATGAGTGGCTACACACTAGTTTAATAATGTTTTACCTGGTTCATAAGATGAGTAAACAAGTTCTTTCTCAATCGAGCAACTACCCTTTCGCTAGCAGAAGAAAATAACCATGCTCGCAGTGCTGTGCAAACCGAACTGAAATGGGAAACAAAAGCAATAAAAGATGATGAACCAATGAGATGCTGTTGGATTGAAAAGATAATTTGCTTCTATCAAAAAAGAATAAAAAAACATAGGAAAAAATAATTTGTTTCATTCATACCCAACAATAACAATCAGAAAAATTTCAAGTATGGTGTTCCTGACTGCACTTAATGCTTCAGCTTTCTGTTCAGGTGTTCCGATATCTCCCGAGACAATATCTATTATCTTCCCTCCAAATTTTGGCTGTAGAATTAACCGTTCAGGTTTATTGAAACTAAAATCACATCTCCAGAAATAAGTTTAGTCATCCGAATTTCTCCTTTCATTTCTTTTCGTACGTGCGTTAAAGAAAGAAAGTCGATAATTAGTACAGGAAGGATACATACAATCAGTATGCTTGAAGTGGATGCAATCAAGAGAGCAATTGTTGCTAATACGAGTTTCCCTGCATCAGGCTTTGCCTGTTATACGATATAATGTTAAAATTCCAAAATTTTCTGGTGAATGGCTTTACATAATAACAAGTGCCAAAAGTTCAGCCACTTACAAGTGAAAGCACTCTAGTAAAACTCACATTTGCAGCCTGAAAAATTTTCAAGAAGTCATCACCTATTCACATATCAGTTAATATAGCATCTAAAGTAACATTACCCAAAAGAAGCCACTTTTACCGGTGTTGCATCCCCGTGTTCAAGGTCTGTCAAATCATTATCGTCCGTCTCATTCCTCTTTCTTCTCCCCTATATATCGAGAAAAATTAATTTTAGACAATATAAGACCGAGAATGATTTCAAATCCACAGCTTCAGCTGCGGTTTCTCAACATAATTTTCATGCTATGCTAATCATGCAGACAATGTAAAATTAGAACTCAAAAGTCCAAGAACAAACAGATGGCATGCACCCAACAAAATGACCAAATAGTGATTTCAATTGAATCCCAAGCTGGAATAATTTATAGCCAATGGAAGCCTATATTACACAATTCTTCATTTTTTCTGAAGCATCCACGTCTGACACGTGTCAACATATAGTCGAACATAGATGTGAGGGTATCATCCTCCAAATATAACTTGAAAAAAAAATTAAGCATACTCGTGTGTCCCCGAATCCAACACCACGTCAATGTCCAGATGACAAACGGAAGCCAGATTACAGTCAATTTCACAGCTGAAGTGCAAGATCAGAGCTAAATTTTAACTTGGTACACACAAATAACAGAACGAAATCTGAAATCATAATATGCAAACTGATTTCCAAAAAATGAAGACATTTAAACTGAAGATCATCATCCAGAACTCCAACAAGAACAAAATTATGGGCAATTAACAATTTAAAATGACAACTTAATATAAAACCCAAAACTCAAACAATATCAAAATCCAAGGGCAATATGTAGAACAAACTTACTCCTCGGCCTAACAGAGGAGTTCTTTCAGTTCTATCGAAACGCATCCCTGAGAACCAGTCAATGGAAGCTCAATCCGAGCAAAGCTAAAAGAAGGAATTCTATTATCTGGAAAAAGGGTAAGTTCGGTTTTGAACCAGATTTTTCAAAGGTTAAGGTTATAAGCTCCAAACCCAAAAGCTCGTTGGCTTGAAAGCTGAAGAAAACAATACAGAATCTTTATGAGAGAATCAAAGTCCGATCCTCTTTTAAGCTGTCTGCCTGTTGGAAGTTCATGAATTCACGATTGCCCCACAATTTTCATTTGAAGACAAAATTTACTCCGGACTGTGCGGCTGTCTCATTGCTGGCTTCTCATCTCTCAACAATAACGAACAAAGACAAACAAGTTACTGCGCCGTTCGTCATCACCTCCGTTGTGATTTTGTTGCTTTTTAAGTTTTAACCTTACTGGAAGACATCGACACCCTTTTCTAAATTATTAATATTATGATTTTATTATTGTATCGACGAAAGTTGATCCGTGATATTGATTAAAGTTAAGCTTTATTATTATAAAGGTAAATAAGAAGCAAAGGGCCGAGAATCGACACATAATCTATTTAAAAATTAAATAGCTCGTTCAATTTAATTTTAATTAAATAAATTTAAAAATAAAATTTTATAATTGATTCAATTTAAATTATAATTTAATTAATTTTAAAAATTATATAAAGTTAAATTAGTTTTATATATTTAATTTTTTTTATTAGTTTATATTTGTTTAATCTAATCATCGATAATGTATTTCGAGTTTTGAATAAATTAAATATATTTAATTATTTTTTTAATGTAAAATATTTTCGATGTTAAATATATATTAAAAAATATAGTTTTCTTGATGTGATAGATATATCAAATTCATTCAAAACTTTACGTATATAAAGATTACAATTATATTATTAAATCTAATTATTAATTTATTAAAATATTAATTGTATAAAAAATTATGTAAGCGTGTAAAACTAACTTAATCTTATACTAATTTAAGTGGACATCTTCTTTTATAAAAAATATAATTTTTTGAATAGTAAAACGTGATTATGAGATGAACTTGAGCAAGAGACTTAAAAACAAAAATCGAGCTACAACCCGGCTCATAAACACTCTTACTTGTTATTATATTTTTTTTAGGTACAAAAAATATTACTAACTAGAGAGAGAAAAAAATTTCGGATGT
>JBBYHO010000005.1:14342591-14353592 GCA_038382025.1 Adansonia gregorii
CATAGATGTTAACTAACGACAGCTGCATCCAGATGGGGTGTGGATCTCTCTGAGTCTCCGAAACATTACTTTAAAGCTTTTAAGTTCACTCGAACTCAATAAAGGAGCTCTCTTTCCATGTGAGAATCAGATCTTTTCTTTCTTTATTTCGTTCTTTCTTGTCCAGATCGTAAGCTTAATCTGCGTCGAAGACAATGGAGACTGTCTTTTCATCAGCAACTGGATCCATTTCCAAGCTCAGTAGCTTCACCATTTTGCTTCTCTTCTTGTTTTCCTGCTCCATTTTCACTTCTACAGGTAGGTTTCCAATCAAAATGCCTTGGGTTTTGGTTTAATGGAGTAGTTTTTGTCAGTTAAAAAAAAAGTTTGAACCCGGTTTTTTCTTAAATACTTCAATATAGTTGGAAGCTTGAACTGTTTTTCATTGTAATGGTGTTTTTAACCTTGGCATCCGAGTTTTTTGATATAAAAGAGCAAAATGAGTCGCTGAAATTTAGCTTCAAAAACTTAATCTTGTAGTTTCTTTTTAACGGTGTATCTGATTTTGGAATTGTATTTCTTGTTTTCATTTTAGATGACCTTTCAGCTTAATGAATGATCAGGTAGTTCTTTTTTCGTCATTTTGGTGTTCGATTAATTTCCCAAAGAAGAATTGTAGGCATTCTGACTGAAAGTTAGATTGGGTTCTTGCATCATTTATTTTCCCCATTCTTGTTAAATAGCGGCTCAATTTGGGGTACCAAAGAGAGAGTTAGCTGAAAGAAAAGGAAAGAAAGTATTAAAATTGAACTGAACACAAGATTTGTGTGTTTTATTATAACCATTAAAAAGAGAAATCTACTAAGAATGGAGATCTGTGCTAAAAATGGAGATCTGTGTGCTCAAAAGTGTAAGATCAAATTGTACAGTGTTTACCGACACAGAGATGACCTATGTTATTCTGAGTCGAGTGTGATCGTCGGATATGGGTACATATTCGACATAGGTATATTCAAAATTTTAAAATTTTTTCATATATTTAGAGGGTCATATCTCGTACTAATATCCGGATATATATCATATACTAATACATAAAAGAAAAATAAAGAGTACCAAAGTTGACCCCAAAGATTTGGAAATGTAGCGTCATAATGTAAGAGATACTTATTGAAGTTTAGAATTGAAGTCACCATCATAACAATCATAACTCTAATGCACAAAAGAAAAATAAAATGGAGGCCTATTATTTCTTTTATTGTGTAGCCCATAGAATTATGAAAATGCTTTACATCTCTGCCGTTTGGCTATCTAAGCATTTTCAGAATAAACGTCTTATCTGGATCATATATGTAGCCAGAAGTTGCAGTAAGTAGTGCTAGACAGGTAGAAGGTCTACACCGGGGCCAAGGCCGAAATGGCAAACTGCGATTGATGTGCAAACTTCAATTTTTTGTTTTTTGTTTTTTTTTTTGGTATGTTAATTTTGGATTTGTGATCCAAACCTTAATTCTCAATGGTTTTTATTTGAAACTCAATGCTTTAAATATCTCAAAATTTAAAGTTTTGGGATCTTTTCTTGGCTTGTTTCTGCAGAAGCTTATGACGCGCTTGATCCAACTGGCAATATCACTATCAAATGGGATGTAATAAGCTGGACCCCCGATGGCTATGTTGTAAGTTTTACTGAGGGTCCATTTTCTTTTACGTTATAAAACGCTAAAAACTTCCATTCAAAAATCAAATACCTTTCTTAAAACCAGCATCAACTTTCTATTAGAAGTTTAAAGATTAGGGCATTCTTTTTATTGTTTTCTTTGTTTGATCTAATTTAGTGTTTTCCAAAGGACAACACTTATGCATACATACATACATACATACATATGCAAAGACCTTCTTGAGTGAAGAAAAATCAATGCCACATTGCTTTCTGTGTTTTCAATTTTCTTTTAGAAGCTTAATAAAAGTATATATATTCTTCTTCGATGCATTCAGAAATATAACACTTCGGGTGATAATTTACTTATCCAGCATTGCAGATCTGTGATTTTTCGTTTTGAAGTTAACCTGGATTTATAATATTATTTATCCTGCTTATGATTTTGGCAGGCTGTTGTAACAATGTACAATTTCCAACAGTATCGCCATATTCAGGCACCTGGTTGGACGTTAGGGTGGACTTGGGCGAAAAAGGAAGTAATCTGGAGCATGATGGGAGGCCAAACTACAGAGCAAGGGGATTGTTCAAAGTACAAGGGAAACATCCCCCATTGCTGTAAAAAGGATCCCATAGTTGTGGATTTATTGCCTGGAACTCCTTATAACCAGCAGATAGCAAATTGCTGCAAAGGTGGGGTGTTAAATTCGTGGGTTCAAGACCCCGACAATGCAGCAAGCTCGTTTCAGGTTAGTGTGGGTGCTGCAGGAACAACTAACAGAACTGTGAGAGTTCCTCGAAACTTTACCCTAAAAGCACCAGGTCCTGGATACACTTGTGGGCCTGCGAAGATTGTGAAACCAACTAAATTCATAACGCCAGATAAAAGGAGAATAACTCAAGCTATGAGTAAGTTACTTGCTGAGCTGAAGTTCTGCTTATTAAGTGTGTAGTAATCAAGTTAGATATGCCCATCTTTTGGCTTATTTTATAGATCTGTCATTGAGCAACACATTATTGATTCTCATTTCAAATCATATCTACACGCTTAACCTACATACTTCACTTATATTTTCTGCTGTGAAACAATTTTAATTCTTAATATGATTTATGTTTCATATTTATGAATTTATATTAAAAAACTATCGGACTCAAGTAGTTGTAGGTGATGAATTGACATTGGTGGGGTTTCTGGTCAAACTCATTTTCGAAGGCTTTTTTTCATATCATAACAATAATAATTAAAAAAAAGGTTGTAGATCATGAAACTTAAATAGTAACATCTAGAACAATTTGTTCTTCATTGACAATGAAGTATGAACTAAGTGTACTTTTTTATTAGTAATAATTCAGCATGGAGGAATGATTTTCTAACTCAAGTCCAATCTTAACTCTAACTAATTGCAGTGACATGGAACGTTACATGCACATATTCACAATTCCTGGCGCAGAAAACACCAACTTGTTGTGTCTCCCTTTCTTCTTTCTATAATGACACCATTGTAAACTGCCCGACTTGTGCTTGTGGCTGTCAAAATAACACAGATCCCAGCAGTTGTGTAAAGTAAGTTTTCTCATTTTTCTGTCCTTTTTTCCCCTCTAAGTTTCCTTTTACATTTTTGCATTTGTTTTTAATTTTTTTCCTCCCATTTTGTTTTTCCCGGTGATGGCATCTCACAGTGAAAGGTCTTCATTGTTAGCTTCAGCTGTTTCTGGTTCAGGCAAATCTAGCTATGCACCTCTGCTTCAGTGTACGAGCCATATGTGTCCAGTTCGAATTCACTGGCATGTTAAACTCAACTACAAGGAATATTGGCGTGTGAAGATCACAATCACCAATTTCAATTACAGAATGAATTACACACAGTGGAATCTAGTTGTGCAACACCCCAACTTTGACAATCTTACCCAACTATTCAGCTTTAATTATAAATCATTAACTCCTTATGCTGGCTTAAGTAAGTCTAAGTTTGTCAAGATTTATTTCTTTGCAGTAGTATCATTTGATTTTCCAGAAACCGTGCATAATCTGTACTATATGCTAAGATATACTTTGCAACGATGAACTGAACTGAATAAACTTTTCTTATGCAGATGATACTGCCATGTTATGGGGAGTTAAATTTTACAATGATTTGCTTTCAGAAGCCGGTCCTCTTGGGAATGTGCAGTCAGAACTATTATTCCGAAAAGATGCATCGACTTTTACTTTCGAAAAAGGATGGGCGTTTCCACGGAGGATATATTTTAACGGTGATAACTGTGTCATGCCTCCTCCAGATGCCTACCCATGGTTGCCAAATGCCGGTTTTAGGCCAGTTTTCTCTCTACTTCAGCAAGTTATGGCAATATTGGCATCATGTGTTTTCTTATGGGCTTTTATATGATGAATACTGTCTGCGGAAACTGCTAAAGCTATAAGTTTAACATCCCGCAATTCGCATCTGATTTCATATTATCACACTGAAGCTCTCAATGATCAACTTGACGGGGTTGGAATAGTGTTGGTGCAGCAACATAACACGCTAAGAGTGGATTCAGGTGCACAATCTCTGGTCCCAATAGCATTTGATGTACTATTTATGTATTCAGGTTTGTAATTTATACCATTGCTTTTTGGACTTAGCTGGCTTTGTTGTATGTTTATTCACATCATACAAATGATCGATTTGTTTGTAGAATATCCCTAAACAGGTTTATAGCATTTTATTAAGGAACATCACCAGGAATTATAGGTGATATATTGTTTGTTATGTTCCTATTACAGTATAAAGTATTTATCCTGAATAGTTAATACTATGTAAGGCTATGCTGCTTGGATTTTTTTTTTTGGGGGGGGAGGGGGGAGGGAAGGTGTTGAGAGTAGGATAGGGTATATTTATTTTTTTTAAATTTTTCGAATATTTTGAGGATACTTGGAGGATAATATCCCCATACATATGTCCGGACATGCTTTAGGACACTAGTGTCGGACAAGGGTACTTAAAAAAAAAACAGAGAATTGGATCAACATAGGAAAAAGGCTAATGGATTAATATCAATTGACGCACAAGAAACATAGAAAGCTAAACTTTTTCAATATACACCATGATGCTTTAATGATGCAGCTCAGAAGCATGTGAATTTAGTTTATTTTCATTACTATCCCAAAATCATCCCATCCTAGAAATGAGTTAATAATGTATACCTGTAATGAATGAAGCTCTTCATTTGTAATAGTTTCTGAAAATCTTTTTCTCTCCATGTGATCTCTAAATGGCCAAAATAAACAAAAGGAGACAAAACGCCATCGTCGGTGTTGCAATTGGATTTACAAGGGCACAGTTTGGTAGAAAAGAGTAGGTATCAGGAGGAGGTAGCAAGCGTTCATCCCCATTAAAGTAGACTTTCCTAGGAAATACCCAACCTTGCTTGGATGTAAGTGTCGTTGTTTTTCCCAAGGAGCACCTCAGACTGAACATTTTCTTGGGGCCCTCCTTCCATTAATAGGTCATTGTAGTATTTCATGCAATAAAACATGCCGGTATCATCTGCATAAATCAAAGTTTTGATCCAGGTGTTACATTGAGTTCTGCAAGAGTTCTTTAAACAGAAATGATTTTCAGGCACTCACTTATGGATTGATAGGGCACCAGAGGCTTCTAATCGAATCTAAGGACTTGGGTGACGGAGTTGAGTTTCGGATGCTGCGCAACAAGCGTCCACTGCGTGTTGTTCGTCCAGTAATTAAAATTCGTGACGGCGATCTTCATTCTCAAGTACTCCTTGTAGTTGAGCTTGGCCTGCCAATGCACTCCTATAGGGCACATATGATGTGTTCATTGCAGCAATGGTGCATTTGCTTTTGCTGGAGTGTTTATCCCTTTCCTGCGTACCTGCTTTGAATCACTTCTGTAAAATCAAACCACCATGAGCATCGAGCACTCGGAATGAAGCTATCGTTGTCGAATTCATGATATAAACACTCGAATCTCAATCTTGAGATACAGATGAAACGCTTAAATAACACAGTTGTTTTCATTCTGGCAACCACAAGCGCAGGTGGGGCAAGGTGTGATACGTCTTATTTTAGAAAGATGAGAATGAAACACAACAGCGAGTGTTCCTTAAGGCAAGAAATTGTGAATAAGTACATGTCACATTCCATGTCATTGCATTCAATGGCAAAAGATTAGCTTAACTTTGGGTAATTCAGTAGAAGAATTCTATGTTACTCCGACTGTGACTGTCGGATATAGGTATGCATTTAATACAAGTATGTTTAATTTTTTAAAAAAAATTTTCATGGATTTGAGAGATCTTAGAATGTCATATTCTCGTAACCATGTCTGAAAATATATCGAATATGAGTGCCGCAAATATTTTTTTAATGAATGGATATTTCAAGAAAAAAGAAAAATAGAAACAACGTAGGAAAGATTCAAAGTGAAACAATGCTTACTTAATGCCTGAGTTTTTTGCCGTCGATCCAGTGTGAAGTTGACAGTGGAAGGCACGAGCCTTTGCAGGGCCGCAAGTATAGGCTGGCCCCGGACCAAGCAAAGTGAAATTAGTGGGAAGTTTCACCGTCTTGTTCGAAGTTCCGGCGAGTCCAACACTCACCTGAAAGGCCGAGACCGAACCAGCAGGATCTTGACCCCAATCTGAGACAACGCCGGCTTTACAACAATTGGAGAACTGCTGGCTGTAAGAAACTCCAGGAGCAAACCAACAAATTTCCTTTGAACTTGGAACAGTCACCTTGCTCGGTGGTTTGAGCTCCAACCATGGACCATATCACTTCTTTCTTAAGCCCATTGCCACCCTAGGGTCCAACCAGGCCTTATGATGCTACGGTGCACTTGGAAGTTGCTCATTGTCACTGAATCCTGTTAAAATTTTATGTACTCCAAAACATAAAGATCAATGCTCAACATGACCTAGGGCTTTCCCTTAAAAAAAAAAATCAGAAGATAATTAATCTGGGGACACTCTTTATGTTGATTTTTCTTATACTATATGATAATACAAAGTTCCAAAGTCAATTATGCATCCGGAATTGTGGCAGTAAGATGTCAAAGTTTTTGCTTTGCCCCAAAATATTTCCTCGGTCCGAACGTAGGTAGGCCCTTGCGTAACGTTTGCAAAATAATACGAATTTATTAGGTTTCGATCCAATCTTATAAGATATTTTTTTTAAATCAAATTTAAAATTAATCGATTTAATTTTTTTTATTAAAAATTTTGGATTCAGATTAACATGATTTTAGATAAACATCTGAGATATTTATTAAAATATTAATTTTTTTTTTAATTTTACAAATATTTGTATATATTTTAGTTAGAATTTTTTAGCCTTTTGTAAGACTTTATTATAAGAATTTAGTTTAATCTTATAAAATTTTAATATAATATAAAACATAAACCAAGTATTCGTGGCGGGGAGGGGGAGCTTTTTCATTTCGACGTCGGAGGTTAAAGCCTTTAACTAAAATCGAGTTTGAAGTGAATTTCAGATAGACCTGAATGGAGGTTGGATCGGGACAATGAGAAAAAAAACCATCCCGCCCGCCCACTTGCTAGCCCTACGAGTTTGGCAGAAAGGAGCTTGACAAACAAGAACCGCCCATCAAGCAGGGTTTCTTCCATGGCAGGACTTTCCTAATTCACATGGCAAAACCATTCCATGAACACATGCACTTCAGTTCTTGCAATGAACATGAACACTGTGACAACTAAACCTTCTTCCAGAGTTTGACAATATTGTTAAATTAAAGGGGGGGGGGGGGACCCAGAAGCTGACATGTTAAAACTCACCACATATCCATCTGCTGTCCAAGAAAGAATGTCCCATTTTTATTTTGTTTCCAGTTGGGTCCAACGGATCATACGCAACTAACAAACATGGAGAAATAGGAAAAGTAAGAAATCAATGGTGATAAATAGATTAAAACATGAAAGTTACTTAACAGGAACTTTACCAGCATTTCGAAGCGTTACAGGAACTATAAACAACTTGACCAAATATGAACTTTATTCCTGGAAATGAGCTGCATTTTCGACATCGATAACAGCTTATAGAAGAACTGGCGAGGATTTTGTCAGATGTTTGGGTCGTTTGATGATCAAATCCCATTTCGTAGAAATTTCATTGAAGTTCCAAAAAACTCTTGGGCAAGAACTCGGAAGGATTTTGGGAAGTCTATAATGGCAAAGGAATTATGAGGCTTTGAAAATGGCTTTACCAAATGGTTGTTAATATTTCATGGGATATTTTCATCTTTTCTCATTGATTTTTTTTAATGTTTTCTGCAATTCGAAGCAAAACGTCAGCAAGGAATGATGGGGAAAAAAAACTGCTCAAAGTTTCTTCTATGTTTGAGAGTGCTGTTGTGGTCACTTTTGCTTATTTGAATCTGAGAAAATGTCAGCATTGAATTGCTTCAATAGCAAGAAACTGGACATTTTTATCTTTTAGCCTATTCGTTTTCAATAACTAAACTCATGTTTTAAACTCAAAATGTCTTGAACCTGAGTAATTTAAATCTTAAACTTAAAATGACTCAAATTTAAGATAATATGAATAAAAAAATGACCCAAATCCAAAAAAAAAACACTTGAATTAAAAGTGATACAAATCCAAAATCAACTCAAACTTTTAATATCCAAATTGATTTGACCCGACCCAAACTCAATTGAGCCCTCCCAATTGAGATGCAATTGGTGAGTCATACAATTAGTTATAATGAGTCATAAATTAAATTATAATCATTCGTATATTTAGTTATGGTTATTCATAATTTAGTGATAATAAGTTTTACATTTAGCTCTACCCATTCATATATTTAGCTATGGTGAGTCATACATTTAGTTATAATCATTCGTACATTTAGTTGCTGAGTTTTAAATTTAGTTATAGTGAATCGTATATTTAGTTATAGTTACTCGTATATTTAGTTGTGGTGAGTTATACATTTAGTTATAGTCCTCGTACATTTAGCTATGATGAGTTGTACATTTAGCTATATCCATTCGTATATTTAGTTATGATAAGCCGTACATTTAATTATAGCTATTCGCACATTTAGTTATGGTGAGCAGTACATTTAATTATAATCATTCGTATATTTAATTATAGGTAAATATCTTTTATTTTTTAATTTTTAGGTAGTAGTTGAAGATTTAATATAAATATTTTTATTTTATTATATAATATATTCATATATAATATATATTATTTTTAATTTTTTCAAAAATAATTTGGAATTTAACATAAATATTTTTTATTTTTATTAGTTTTTAAATAGTAATTTATAATTTAATGTAAAATATTTTTATTTTTATTTTATATAATATATTATTATATTTATAATATTATATATGTATTATATAATATATAATTTATATTATATATTATATGTATAATTTATATATATTATATATAATTTATATGTTGGATATAATATATCATATATATCATCTTAATTTTTTTAAAAAAATTAAAATTTAATATAAAATATTTTTAATTTTTATTATTTTTAAATAATATTTTTAATATATATTGTATATATCATATTATATATTACATATATTGGTGGGGGTTGTATTGCACGGAGATGAAAGCTTTTTTGAAATTAATTATTTGTTTATTTCACTTTTTTGAAATTGTCTCTAAACATTGCTTAAGATCGCTCTATGATGCAACTGTGTCCACTTTGAATTATTAATGAGAATAAATTGGCATAAATATGATAAATTATCTTATTTATAGTCATTGTAAATATTAGATTTTAAGAAAAAATTAATAAAATAACATAAAATAAATAAAATATGACATTTTATTATTCTTGCATGCTTACGAAGTTAAAATTTTTTTATTACTAATATATATTAAAACAAACTCTAAATAACTATATATATATATATATATTCTATTTGTAATTTATGTATAACTTGCTTAATATGAAGAAATTTATGGTAAAAAACAAAGATTTGAAGCAACCCCTCTTCATTGCATGTACATGCAAAGCCTCTTTAATGGTTTAAGTTCATGAAAGGAACCAAAAAAAAAAAAAGTTCAACCAAAGTAGAGAGGATTATATATGACAAAACCCCTTTATATTATTAATCACTGATATTACAAGAATTGTTTTAATTTATGTTCTAGTAAAGTTTGGGTTTACAATTTGGATTTTATTCTTGATAACTATCAAAGTTTTTAAACTATTTTGATATAACTTTTTGATTCAATAAAAATTCCACATGTGATTATGTATCTTTTGCAACAACTATTAACCATCGATCTTTGATTGAAACCAAAGAAGATTAACAAAACTTAATTAAATTGATTCATATAATTATTTTTAAAAAATAACACTTAATTCGTCTGAAGTTCGAATTCAAACATCTAAAACTCTTACTCTAACGTCCAACAAAACCTCTTTTATATATATATATATATATATATATGAAAAGAAAGAGATACAAGAAAGTATTAGTATATTATGTCAGTGGAAAAACATATATAATTACCAAAAAAAAAGGCTTCAAGGAGCATGAAATGAAAGGGGAAAAATCTCGAGAAATAAGAACAAATGGATGGTAAGGAAAAGAAGCTCAAAATTCCCACTTTCATTATCTCCAAGCATGAAGAAGAAGGGAAGATAAAGAAATGAAGATGCGTAAGATCATTTCCCAGCCACCCCATTTCTACAACCCTCTCGGGCTTACTCTCCCATTTCAAATCACCCTACCAAACCTAGGAAACTTGTATCTCCTAATGTTTGGTGTGGGTATAGTTTATATAAGGTAGCATTAGGGTAAGATATGCAGGTTTTGCCGACGGATGTGAGATGTGTGATCTATTGATAAAGTATGAATTTTTAATTTTAATACTTAAAGATTAAATTTTAATAACTTCAAATATATAAAAAATATATATCTAATAGCTTTCATTAAAGACGATATCAGATCAAATTGATTAATCAAATTAGTTTAATCAGAAAGTAAAAGTTTATCTGATCTTACAATATATAAAAACTTAAAAATCATTTGAATTAACTAGTCCAACTGGTTCGACGGATTAGAAAGGGAACTAAAAGTCACATAAATTCGACTTTTGATCTGATTTTTTTAATATTAATTTTTACAAATCATAAACTTATTAGGTATTAATTCTTAAAAATAATTATATAAACTAATTAAATTAAATTTTAAGTTAAAAAAATTCACCCAAATTTGAAACTTATCAAGCAGGTTTCCGCTTAAATGTTCTGGAAAGTCGTATTTATTAGCTGTTACGATTATTAAATTAGGGTTTGTTAATAATTAATTTCGTAACGTATTTAATCAATGAAAGCGTTACTTTAAAGGTAAAAGAATTCTCATAC
>JBBYHO010000005.1:14383471-14395608 GCA_038382025.1 Adansonia gregorii
TCCTTTCATCTTTCTGACCAAACCCTATAAATGCATGCGCTCCAAGCAAGTCATATAATAACTGAGAGCAAAGCTTCCTTTCCTGTGCTTCACCATATCAAATTCTATGGTCCACTCGCTTCCTTGTCTCTGTAAACCACAGAAGAACCTGAACCTAAACTTGCTATTTGAAATCACAAGCAAAAAACAGTTTATCCCTGGACTTCTCAACATGATTACAAAAAATAGACACATATTCATGTGAGGACTGTGCCCCGAGAACTAATCCTCCTTTAGTTGGCAGTCTGTCTGAATGTTTATCCAGACAATGATTGCATGCCTTCAGAATATGGTATTAAACAAAAATCTTTACCAATAACTTTCTTGTGCTTGTGTCGAATTAGCTTCCTAGGTACTATTTGAAATGCTCTATGATCTCCTTATGTACATACAATATGGCCAAAATAATATGAGAAAATGTGCCCTCATAAAAAATGGTTTGCTAATGATTGATGAGAAATGAAGATTTTATCATTGCTTATTTGAAAATTGATGGGTGATGAAAAGTTGCTCGAAGATTCAACACAAGATCATAATGGCCAGTGGTCAGATAATTTTTCTTTGTGACTCCTGTGAGACTACTCTTCTTATTTTTGGTTTTTTCAACTCGTTTAAGCAAATGTGGTTCGTTACTGTTACAATATACAGAAGAGAGAATAATGGGGAGCGATGTGACAGAGTCTTCTTCGGCAAGCATGCTTTCATCCAATCCATTGTTGAGGACGTCCCATGTAAGTACATATCAAAATCTGGAGCAACCAAACACAACATATATGGTTTTTATCCTACAATCTCTTTTTTTTTTGGGAGGGGAGGGGAGGTGGGTTTTACCATCATGAGGGTCCATATTTCGACTGGAAGCAATGAACCTCGTTAAACCATGAAATTAAAAGCCTCAGCATTTTGCTTAGCTGGGTAAGGATACAAAACAACATGAATTCTATTTACAGGCTTACGTTTTTATTTGGCCTAATAATTTTTTCTCTCTTTAGGTTTCAATAAAATTGAAATTATTGGACAAAACCAGAACTATGTTTATTCTATTATTAGTATAATGGTATATATTAAGTATTATCTTAAATATTATTTTTGTACAAATGTTGAAATTTTTTAACTTTACAAGTGAACTTGTATGTTTGTTACATGTTCATATAATAATTAATAATTGATAAACTTAACAGACACTTATCATTGGCTTAAACCAGTTTCTGGAGTTATGACTGCCCTAAATAAACTCATTTTGAAGCCCTAAATATTGTTTGTATACAATCAAAATATTCAACTTATTTTGGCATTAAACTATCTCAATCATTTGTTTTTTTTTTTTTTTGGAATGCTTCTTTAATGAATTTGTTTATCTGGATTACCTTTTTCTTTTCAACAAAAAAAACTGTGTAAATCCCAAATATACATACCAATCTACCCATAACAGTGTATATAGCCAAGCAGCCAGAATTTTGTTATATTTTCGTCCATGTCCAGATTTGATCCCTCAAATTGAGGCCAACTTCACCAACGAAAGGCAGATTTACGCCGCATCAGCGCATCCCCTTCCCCTTATTGATCTCTCTCTCTCTCTCTCTCTCTCTCTCTCTCTCTCTCTTTGTTTGTTTGTTTTTATTTCAAGTTTTCAATTTTTTAACAACGTTTTATTCTAATAATTATGATGTTTTCTTCTCATTGAATACCCTTTAATTGCAATAATTGCAATTAACAAAATTTTACATTTTTTATAATTAAAAAAAAAAGCTCCTTAGATTGCCATTTGTTTTGTGCTGTGGGGCAAAAAGTTTTTATATGGCATGGTATGTCATAGTCTAATCGATTACATCAACAAGTTAAGGCCTTTCCTTAACAATTTTTAGGATTTAATTGTAATCAACATTTTATGAAAGTAAAGAATACTTGTAATTGAGATGGAGGACTACATTTAATAGAAAAATGGAGGAATCGAAACTGGAAAGTTAAGTGTTTCTTTTACTATGATGGTGAGTGGCGTTATTGCATTGGTACAATTTTTTTATCCTTGGTTTAATTACATAGGTGTAGGTGTTAGAAGATAAAGTCAGATTTGAAAGATTACAGAAGTAAGAAGATAAGATCAGATTTGAAAGAGCGTAAAATTTGTAAATTATGGGATTCTTTTAATTAAGGATTAGATTAGAATTCTTTAAGTTAAGGGATTTGTTGTATACTTTCCATCTTATCTAGGATTAGTTTTAAAATTGTTGTCAACTATAATCAACATAAACTCTTCTATAAATATCCTAGAGTAGGCTGATATTCAATAATAGTGAAATCAAGCATTCTTACCTAATTTTCTATTGATTTCTATCGTGGCATCAGAGCCTTAGGCTTAATTTTTTTTCTCTTTGACCTTTATTGCCTACCATTTTTTTCAGCCTTCATTGCCATTTCCTCTCTTTTTTCCCCCTTTGGCCTTATTTGCCAAATATGTTAGACTCAACAATAGTCTCTAATGAAATCCCGATGCATCATGCATCCGGGGACCTACAAAATATCCAAACAACTTATAGGCTAAATGAAAAAAACTTCTTAAAGTAGTCTCAGTTTGTTCAAACCTACATGAAGGAAAAAGTAAAACTCAACCACCTTTTAGGAACTGGACCAGAAAGAGAGGATCCTAAGTTCGACGCATAGGACGAGGTAGATTCCATGATCATGTCATGGATATGGAACTCGATGACCCTTGAAATCAGCGACACTTTTATGTTTCTCTCTACAACCAAGGAAGTGTGGGGTGCTGTCAAACGAACCTATTCCAAGGCACGTGATGCAGCACAAGTCTATGAGATAAAAATCAAGACTAGTGCTATGAAGCAAGGGAATAAGATAGTCACAGAATATGCCAACTCACTTCAGAGCCTACGACAAGAGTTGGACCATTTTCGGTGCATTAAAACCAATTGTTCTAAGGATGCTACTGTTCTGAAAAACTTCATCAAAAAAGACAAGGTATATTACTTCCTAATAGGTCTAAATGTGGAGTTTGACCAAGTCAGGGTGCAAATTCTTGGCAAAGAAGAAATGCCACCCTTAAATTGAGACTATAGCCTTAATTCGAGATCAGGAAAGTCGCCGAGGAGTGATGCTAGAAAACCGGACCCAATTTGAATTCGCTATGACAGCAAAGGTGGAATCATTATCAATCCTGGATACAAGGAGGACAGAAAACCTGAGACATTCAAAAAGGATGGTGCGGACAGTCTTTGGTATACCTATTGTAAAAATCCAGGCACACTAGAGAAAAGAGTTGGAAGTTGAATGGAAAGCCTAATAGAATAATTCAAGAATGTGGTTACAAAAGTGGACTGAGGAAGAATCATGGTAAAGCCCATTTATCCAGAGCACAATCTGAGGCTGATACAACACCGGAACAGATGGAATTTAATAAAGAGTAAGTGGAGACTGTTAAAAATCTACTAGGAGTCTTAGGAAAATCTAAAGAAAGTGGGAAATGCTCCCTAGTAGTCTCAAGTAAATCTGTTCTTATTGGTATAAATGCTTCATATAGAATTTCAGATTCCTAGATCATTGATTTAGGAGCTACTGACCATATGACTCACTTATCCTCCTTGTTTAGTACCTATGCTCCCTGTCCTAGCAACTGAGAAATTCTTGTTGCTGATGGATCATACACTATAGTAGTTGGTCCATGAGACATCCACATCACCGCTCAACTAGTTCTAAAAAATGTTCTGCATGTCCCTAAACTTTCTACAAACTTATTGTCTATCCAGAAAACTACTATAGAAATGAAGTGTAATGTGATTTTCTATATTACCCATTGTGTTTTCCAAGACCAAGCCTCAGGGAATACGATTGGACTTGCTAAGGAGAAAGATGGACTCTATTACCTCAAAGCTGTTAGCATTTCAAAAAGTATCAAAGATAAGTCACCATTAGCTTTTTTTCCCCTTATCCAATAAAAGCAGTGTTTGGCTTTATCATCGTTGGTTTGGGCGCCTTTCATTTAGGATATTACATGTTATGTTTCCATCTTTATTTAAGGGGTTAGACATAAAAGAATTTCATTGTGATGTGTGTGAGTTTGTTAAGCATAAACGAATATCTTTTTCCATTAGAAATAAAAGGAGTTATGTTCCTTTCTAATTAGTCCATACTGATAATTGGGGACCTTTTACTATTGCTAATGTGACTCGTTCAAGGTGGTTCGTATCCTTTATTGATGATTGTGCTAGAGTTACATGGCTATATTTACTTAAGCATAAACCAGAAGTAAGTTCTGTTTTCCTAACTTTCACAACATGGTTCAAAATCAGTTTGGAGTCAAAATAAAAAGGCTAAGGTCTAACAATGCTAAGGATTATTTTAACCATTTTTTATCTTCTTATTTCCAAAAGGAAGGTATAATTCATGAGTCTTCATGTGTCAATGCCCCACAACAAAATAGGGTAGCTGAGAGGAAAAATGGTCCTTTGTTAGCTATTACACGAGCTCTACTCTTTCAGCATCATGTTCCTAAGTCTTATTAGGGAGAGGCTGTTCTAACAACTACTCATATCATCAATAGACTGCCCTCTACAACTCTTGAACGTAAAACACCCATGGAGGTACTTTCCTTTTTTGCCCCAATGTATGGAGCTCCAATAACCTCACGCTTAGGATATTTGGGTGTATTTTCTTTGTTCATGTCTATAGTAACAATAGAGAAAAACTAGATCCTAGGGCCATTAAATGTATTTTTGTAGGTTACTCATCAACAGAAAAAGGATATAAGTGCTACCAGCCACCTTCAAAGAGGTTCTTTGTCACAGCTGATGTAACTTTTGAAGAAGGTAGACCATATTTTACTCAGACTTATCTTCAGGGGGAGAGTTCATATATGGAAGATAAGGATAGGGATAATTTTTTTTCTTAGAATCTACACCCCAAACACAACCAGAACCTACACAAATAGAACCTACACCCTAAACACAACCAGAACCTACATAAGTAGAACCTACACCCTAAACCCAAATAGAATCTACATTATCTCAGAAAAACAACCACCTATTTATGATACTTGGAGATATGAATAAGTTTATGCAAGAAATAGAGATCCTAATCCTAATCCAGCACAAGTACGAAACTCTTCTCCTAATCTTGAAAACGAGGTAATAACAATACCTGAACCTTCTTTGCAAGAAAATGCATTACCTAATTTTGAAGATGCTTATCTCTATTTACCTAATGCCCTTAGAAAAAAAATAGAGAGAATGCACTAAACATCCTGGATACCCATTATCGCATTTTATGTGATTTGATAAATTCTCACTAGCTCATAAAGCATTTCTTGTGAGTCTAAATTCTATTACAGTTCTTGAAACTCCATCTGAGGCACTATCCCAGGAGGAATGGAGAAAAGCTATGAGGGTGGAAATGGTGGCTTTGGAAAAAAAAAAAACAAACTTGGGAAGTCACTGAATTACTAAAAGGGAAGAAACCAGTGGATTGTTAGTGGGTTTTCTCCTTAAAATATAGGGCAGATGAAGGAGTCGAGAGGTATAAAGCAAGGTTAGTGGCTAAAGGGTACACAGAAACATTTGGGGTAGACTACCAAGAAACATTTGCTCCGGTAGTGAAAATGAATACAGTGGGAGTTTTATTTTTGTTAGCTACTAACTTTGGATGGGATCTACAGTAGTTCAATATGAAGAGGCATTCCTCCATGGTGACTTGGAGGAAATATATATATGGAGATTCCACAGGGTTTTAGGAATGATCTAGAAAAAAAAAGGTGTGCAGACTAAAGAAGGTGTTGTACAGTTTTAAACAGTCACCTAGGGCTTGATTTGAGAGATTTACAAACGAAGTCAAGGGGAGCATACCTTGTTTTTTAAACACTCTAAAACAGGGGAGTCATTATCCTACTGGTGTATGTTGATGACATCATAGTGACAAGGGATGATGAACAGGAAATAGAAGTCCTAAAACAATGCTTGGTGAAAGAGTTTGAGATCAAACAATTATGAAGATTGACGTATTTCCTAGGGATTAAAGTAACACATTCAAAAAAAGACATTCATTTCTCAGCAGAAGTATGTCACAGACCTACTAAATGAAATAGGGAAGTTGGCATGTAAAATAGCTCAAATACCTATTGACCAAAATCAAAAACTCGAGGACACACCAGAAAATCCTATAGTAGACAAGGAGACATACTAGAAGCTAGTTGGGAAACTGATTTACCTCTCACATACAAAGCCAGATATAGCTTATATAATGAGTGTAGTAAGCCAGTTCGTGCATCAACCTAAAGAGGTACATCTATAAGCTGTCTATAGAATTTTGTAGTATTTGAAAGCTAATCTTGTAAAAAAAATACTTCAAAGGAATATAGGGGTGATGCTAGAAGTATACACAGATGCTGATTACGCATGCTCACTAGTGGATAGAAGGTCAACTATAAGGTACTGTACTGTTCTTGGAGGCAATTTAGTTACATGGCGAAGTAAGAGACAAAATGTGGTAGCTAGATCGAGTGCAGAGGCAGAATTCAAAGCAATGGCGTAAGGTGTATATGAATTATTCTGGTTGAAGATAATCTTAGAAGACCTAAAGATCAAAGTGGAAGGACCAATGAGGCTCTACTGGAGCAACAAATATGCCATATGTATAGCACACAATCCTATACAACATGACAGGACCAAACATATAGAGGTGGACAGACACTTTATAAAAGAAAAGCTGGATAATGGAGCACAATATGTTACTTTTGGAAACCAGCTAACAGAAATGTTCACAAAAGGGTTGAATAGCAAACAATTTCAGGGTAATATTTCCAAGCTGGGAATGGAAGACACCTGTTCTCCAGCTTAAGGGAGAGTGTTAGAAGATAAGGTCAGATTTGAAAGATTATAGAGGTAAGAAGATAAGGTCAGATTTGAAAGATCGTAGAATTTGTAAATTATGGGATTTGTTTAATTAAGGATTAGATTAGAATTCTTTAAGTTAAGGGATTTGTTGTATAGTTTCCATCTTATCTAGGATTAGTTTTAAAATTCTTGTAAACTATAATCAGCCTAAAATCTTCTATAAAGACCCTAGAGTAGGCTGATATTCAATAATAGGGAAATCAAGCATTCTTACCTACTTTCCTAAGGATTTCTATCAGTAGGCATATCTAATTGCAACTCCCCAAAAAAAAAAAAAATTCTAGCAAAGTTTTCTAATTTTATAAACAATCCTTGCATTGACAAGCATGATTAGTTATCTCCACAAGGATATCTAAACGTTCAACAGCCATAATTTGAAGTGTATTTAATTTGGTTTTGTTAATTTGAGTCAAATCTTATTGTCAGCCTTGATTTGCCATTATCATTACACTGAATTTGTTCAAATTTCAGGCACCAGAAGAACCATGGAGCTTTTCATTGCAGAAGAACAAGAATCTTCAAAATGATTATTTTGATCTGGCTTCAAAAAATTGTGAGGTAGACGTTGATGAAGATGAACCTAAGGCCAAAAGATGGTCAGTTAAGCATTTTAATTGTTTTACTCTGTGAAGTAGACATTGTTGTTCTCAATTGATACTCGATACTTTATAAGCATTTTTATCTAACGCTAGTGCCCTTCACTTCCTTAAACCAGAATGGTTGCTTTGCTGTCTACTGAGCCCATTCCTCCAATGAAAAATGCCTTTAAATGTCTTTCAGTTTTTGCACCAAGGATGAAATTAACCTTGTGGAAGTCAATTATGCAAGTGGTTCAGTTAAATATAATTAAGCTTACGAGTTGCAAAAGGAAAGAATTTGGAAAGAGAATGTTAATGGAGTGGTTTAACTTTTTGCAGGAACTGTACTGAGAATGAAAACAAGGGTGTCACAGGCTCTAAAAGCAAAACCATGAAACGGCATGGAGCTACAGTTCAAATCAGAAGCAGCGAGGTGCTTGATGATGGTTATAGATGGAGGAAATATGGACAGAAAAAGGTCCAGGGAAATCCCTATCCAAGGTGATTATTTCACCTAATAATATTTTATGAAGTTCTGAAGTTACTAAACAGTTTTGTTGATTTTATTATACCTTTTTCTGTGTTTTTATCCACTCTATATAGGTGCTACTTCAAATGTTCGACAGGGGGTTGTCCAGTGAAAAAAAGGGTCGAGCGAGACTCCAACGATCCGAGCTTTTCTGTCACCGCCTACGAAGGGATACATAACCATGATGTGCCTTATGTCAGAGGTTTGTCTAATTTGCACTCTGGACTTTGTAATGATCGTAGGGCCAATAGTGTGCAAGATGCTGCTGAGGCAGCTAAGACTAACAGCCCTACTAGAGGTGGAGGGACAGTACCCTTCCTTGATCGTCATATTATCAATTTTGATGCAAATTAGAGAATAATGATGTTCATTGAACCTTGAATATTTCATTAATAGGAATGATTTTATCCTCTCTGCTTTGATGGTTAATACCTAAATCTGAAAAATTCAGAGGCATGGTCTAAATCATGTTGGAGTTTACAACAATTTTGCAATCTAATAAACATTTTTTATGAATATGTGTATACATAAATGCTTAGGGATTGAACGTAAATCTGAAGAAGAGAATAATGAATTATAACAGCAATTGTGCCATCAAGACTTTAGTGAAGGAGAAATGTGCTCAACTTTTCTGTTTCTTTTCTCTGCTTGTACTAGAAATTATATCAGAAACATTTCGTATCACAGCAGCTATACAATGCCTAATAGACAATATTCTTTGGGAAAAACTGTTACTAATGTCTGGTGCATTTGACGTTGGCAGGATATGGAGGTGTATTTGAAGTGTCGATACAAGATAAGGGTGCACATCCAGGTAATTATTTCTTCTCAACCTTAAGGCTTCTAAATTTTTCTTGTCAACTAACTCTAAATACAGATATAGAAACACGGCTATCTCTGAATAATGAACATTTCTTGAAATTTGAATCTCGCATGTCATATTACAAGTTAAGGGTAAATATTAAAGAACTAACATAAAAAGGTTGCATGCACCTGATTTGTCTAGGGTTGGATAACCCAATCTATGTATTGACGCTTGCTAGATTTATTTATCCTTATTATGCTGTTTATTTGGAAAATCAGTATGCTCCTACTGATGCATGGGAAATTGATAGAATATGCAGGTAGTCCTGAAGCTTCAACACGAGATGAATCCCGACAATCAGGTAATTGTTCAATTCGAGTAGCCGAGAAGATGTTTTATTAGCATTTCCTAGTTTAATCCATACACAGGTAATTTTTTTATTTGACTAAAGAAATTTTTGATTTTTTGTTCTCTTTTATGTTTTGGCCAATAAGTATTTCCTGTCTAGCTAATACCAAGTAATTAATACACTTTCTGGTAATACAAATTATCCATTCCCATTATGTCATACAATCATACAACAATTTGATCTATATCTAATGGGGGGGAAATGAATCCATAAAAAACATGCTAGGCGTGGCGGTGAGGTTAGCTATGTGAGATTGAAATTAGTGGTGTTGGGGAGATTGATAGTCTAGCATTGAGGTTTGGAGTTATTATGGTGAGATTGAAATTAGTGGTGTGATTGGAAGGAGCCAACTGTGCTTGTGTAAATTTAATTTAATAAAATTTTTAAAGCGATCAAGATCGAAGAAAAACATTTTTATTAGAAGAACTCAAATTAAAATAGTAGTTATAGTATTCGGTGGAGTAACCCAGGAAAAAGAGAAAAAAAAAAAAAAGCAAAACATGCAGACAAATAAAGTGAGTCCCAATGTTCTGTTTTCTTAGTTATGCACCCTGCTTTGCTTATCTTAAGGGAATTTTCTGCCAAAGAAACGCCTGTTGACTGTTAGTGATGGTGAAAATGTGTTATTTGTGCATATGTAAATTCTCAGAAGATGAAGAAATACTTGAAGTTCCAATGCAGGCAGAGGACCAACAGCCTGGTAATTGTTCTTTCTGCTTATAAGTTACTGTTTCCCCAAATATTTCTCATCCTAAAATGGGTTAGCAATTATCATTGTTAGATAGCAAGGCGGAAAGCACATTGACAAACTTAATAAATATATTTCCATCTACTCTGCCTACCTTGTCCACCCCTGGGTTAATGACACCAGCTAAGCTTCTGGATCACCCTGTTTTGGTGCACAACTCCATCGTAAGTATATATTGATTAACTATGAGTATTAAGTTTTCGAGGTTATGCTTTGAAATAGTCAAATTGACTTTGATTAACTTATATTTCTATTGTCTCTAGCTTCAATTGTATTGCTTTAAATCCCTTTGGAGGCTCAACCCAACATACAATTTTGTACAAATTTAAATGCAATTCCTCTCTTCGTTTAATCTTTTGGTTACTTTCATATTATGCATTTGAATCCAACCTAGTGGAGAAAATCGCCTTCAATTCCCATGAAAAACGAAATGGTGCAGTTGTTACTGTATGGTTTTCACTATTTGCTGTTCTTATGTTCATATCCTTCTCTGAATCTTGAAGCAAATATTTTTCTCAAGTTAGTACAATTTAGTAAATCCAGTTAAAAGAAACGTGAAGATAAAGCAGTTTATTATCTAATATATATTAATTATTTCTTGTTTTCAGTTGAATGATGAGAGGAGTAAGATGATCTCTAGTTCAAGGGAAAAACATTTTCCAGCAAAGCTAGAGGGTGAAACCAATGATGGCGGCAAGTTGTCCAAGTGGTCGTCCAGTTCAAGGCAGTTGTCAGGGTTTAGAAGCCCAATGATTGTCAAATTCTCGCGTTCTGTTGGAAGAAAAGATAGGCATGGCAAAGTTTGGACAGCAAAGGGATTAAGGGACCAGCGGATTAGGCTTTCTGTAACGAGTGCAATTCAGTTATATGATTTGCAAGATAGGCTTGGCCTTTGTGAGCCTACCAAGGTGATTGATTGGTTACTCGCTGCTGCTAAAGATAATATTGATAAGCTCCCTGCACTTCAGATGTCTAAGGGATTTTATCAGTTCCATCAACTAATGCCTGTGTCTCATGAATCAAATCCTTCCCGATCTTCACTTGCTCCTATCTTCAATGCAAATTCAGTGCTCACGAAGGACGGAGGAGAAGATGAAATTGAAAGCGTAGCTAATGAAAGCTATTGGGATAATATGGACGCTGCAGTGAGAGCCAAAGGTAAGGAAGTTGAAAGAGATAATAAAACAGATGCCGCTGCTGAGAAGGGAAAGTGGATCATAGTAAATGAAGATGAAAATCAAGATGGAAATATTGAGGATTATACTGATGGACTGGCTTCATAACAAAAGCTTTTTTCCTTAACCAATCATTCCCCATTGCCTGGCTTGTTAAACAGTGCCATGCCTTTCAATTCTTATCCATCTTTGTCTCAATTTGGAAACCATGGATTTCTGCCCCAGACCAAAAGCTTCCTCAATGCTAACACAACTGTGCCATCGCCATCTTCCCTTTCTTTTCCATCGGCTCATGCATGCCAGTTATTTTATGCCCACCATCGACAATGACTTCACTTTTACCCACATATCTTCCATATTGCACTAATCCATGTCCAGGGGACAGCAGTGACTCGAAGCAAATGAATCATTTCCAGTTATTGAGCTCAAATTCTCAACATGTTTTACCAAAGTCAGTCACAGTGAGTTCTCCCCTATAAAGCTCGGAGAATATGCTATAATACTTCTGAATGCATATTATTATTATTGTTGTCGTCTTCGTCGTCGTTGTTATTTGTAGACAGTTCTGATTTCAACTTCAATCTTTACAATGGGGCATTGATTCTTGTGTTTTAATTATATATATATATATATATAATAAGTACTTTTCTTTTGCCTGGATATGCCATGCATATTCAGTAACTGCATCCCTGTCATGACAATTAGCAATCATATTAGGAAATGCATTAATGTTCATGCAAAAGCCATTTTCCTTAGGGTTTTGTTTATATTTGTAGAAGTAATGATCTTTCTTATACTCTCAATTAATTTATATATATATATATATATATACACACACATGTATACATGTGCAAATGCGCGTGTGGTCTTAGTACATTTATGCTACGTTGTTCGTTGTTGGGTAAGTGTCGTCTACTATTATATATTTCAAGTGTATATATATATATATATATAT
>JBBYHO010000005.1:14411238-14429521 GCA_038382025.1 Adansonia gregorii
CTCAAGAACTAGGATTATGCCTTTGGTTTTTATTGAAGAAGGAATGTATATATATATATATATATATATATATATATTTGCAAATCCAGTTATTTTCTTCTTTACAGTTATAAAAAAAAACCCTTACCATACCACATTTCTCTTTTTAATTTGACCATTTTTTAATTTTGGTTATTTATCCTCATTTATTTTAGAGTTAATGGATACTCCTTTATACAGTTTTTGACCTTCAGCAGACAGATGTTGCCCGGTAATTACATTAAATTGAGTTTTAACACATTCTTTTATGTATAAATAAAATGAATGATAAATGAATTTACATGTTAAATTAAATATAAGGAAATGAAAACTAAAAAGGTGACGAAGTAGTAATGCAAAATCTGACTGACAATAAAACATTAGATTTAAATTCGAAATACCTAATAAATTAAATGATGAATTATGTCAGAAACTTATATATATTGAAGTTCACTGCATTTGTAAATGAATTTTTCAAGTACTGAACTGCTTTGCCGATGAGTGAAAATTGTAGTGTGACCAGACAGATAACCCCCACAATTTACTTCTCACATTCACTGTTGAAATGACATTTTTCTTTTGTTTTCTTTTTACATATTTATTTTAAAGAAAGAAGATTTAATTTGAGAATTAAAAAAATAGATATTAAATAAATATTTTTTAAAAAATAATTATATAAATAAATTAATTAAATTTATTTTTTTATAATTTTACAATAAAAAACTTATTAAATTTATATTTTAAAATTAATTATATGAATTAATTTCGAATTCCAAATAGTCATTTTTATCTATAAACAGTATTCAATCCAACTTTCATAATATCTACTATGATGGGTAATTAATGTCAAATTTATGACAACGAGTGAAATGTTTTAAATAACGATGGGTATAATTTTTTGTATATCATTTTAATCAATATTATTATTTATTGGCATTTTTAAACAAATTATACTCCAAAGTTTTTAATTAAATGATGACGAAAGGCCATAATTAAAGGGATAGTTACGGAAATTAGATAATTGATTAAACTTTGTGATGGTTCCCAACAGATAGGAGGGGGGGGGGGAGAGAACAAAACGAAGTTAAGAAGTGTTCATGAAAACCAGTTGGCTGGGTTTTGGGGCAGTCCCCCCTCCTCATACTTCTAAGCATGGTCTGTTTATCTATGATATTCGAATTAACATCGGATGAACGCCGGATATTAATATATATAAAATATAAATATATTTAATTTTTAAAATTATATATATATAAATAATTATATATTTATATTTATATTTATATTTAAATATATATCAAATTTAATATTAATATTTTTTAAAAAAATTGAGAAGTACGGTTAACATGGTTGATTACGTGGTATTACCAGACATCATGGCCCCATGCATTGAGCATTGTTTCCGTTGGTTGTCCTTTCTGGAGGTTTACATCTTGACCTGCTATTATCTACGGCTCCACCCCCTCGAGATGGACGTGATAACGTTTTGATATGAATATGCTATACATTAAAATACAATATTAATATAATATCAATAGATAAATATATTAAAATTTATATAATATGATTATTAATATATAAAAATTTATTTAAATATATCATTTTAGAGATGATTATGATAAAAAAATATATGAATATAATATATACGGGTTTGGTTAATTTGCTAAATGACAATTTTTTCAAAGCTGGAGAACTTATTCTCCATGGTTTCATTTTCATTCCACCCTTTTGCTAATTATAGTTGGTACGAAAAATGTCGTAATTTAAGAACAAAAAAAGTTAAATCTCAGACCTAATACATATTATCACTTAAAATAATAATTGTATGAATCAATTGGATTAAATATTGAATTATGATATTATTATTATTACATATAAAGTTTTGTTAACAAGTATCTACATATACTAATTCAGGATTATTTAGTTATCTCTTGAAAAAAATTGCATTTAAGCAAAAATAATACAGTTATCATATTTATTTTGTAAATATCATCTTAACCGGTGTCTAGTATGTAGGTGTTTAGCGTCGGGCTAGAAAAATTTTTTTTCTGTTTCTCAAGCTTTGATCAAGCTAGTTGATTTGAAAGCTTATTTCATTATATAAAATAATACTAACAAGTTTTAAATTAATATTTATAATTAAATTTAAATAAAAATTATTATTTTATTATAAAAACAATGATTTAAACTAACTCGAATCATAAAAATATCCATCAAACCAGATGGGCTAAGTCTAAGTGACTAACATTGTCCTATAAACCTGCATTAAAAATGTGTCATATATCACATGGCAGCAATAGGATGAAAACGAACAACTCACGCCTCGATTTAATGTTACATTAGATTTATTTTATTCATGCATTTATTTATTTTTTTAAGAAGTAATATAAAGAACTGTTCGTTTAGGCACTGTAATATGGAGTTTACTAAATAGTGTTTTTTAAGGGTTTTTTTTAAAATTAAATTTATTATTTATGATAATATTTTTATATTAAATGCAGTAATTTATAGATATTATAATAGTTCCAATACATTAAAAAAACATATTTTCTAATATGATAATTTTAAAAACTATTCTATTTAGGAACTATCAGTTTCATTTTAGTATAAGCATATGTTTAATTCACATTTACGATAATGTAAATTCCCAGTTTTAAATTCTTAGAGTATATTGTAAAACTCTTATAAAATAATATTATTGAGACTAAAAAAATATTATTTTAAAGCTATTATTCAAGTATCATTTTTATTGATAAAAGAAAATTTATGCTTTATTAACCTTAACTATATTATCTGAGTTCGAAAATGAATATCAAATATCAATACGAATATCTGACATAGATATATTTCATAATTTTTGAAAATATCCGTATTTGATTATATATCAAGCAAGCATGACTACTTTATTTTTTAATAAAATGAAGAGTTCATGCTTGCATTCCGAATTATTGAGATACCTAGAAAGATAAACTAAATGGACAACACAAAATTATTGGGGTTTTCCTATAAAATCGAATCTTCGGATACAGATGGAAATCAGACACTGGACTTCAATAAATTACAGATCATGAAGTTTTTTTTTTAATAGTTTATGACAAAAGAACTAATGCACAGTTACCACAACTACTCCGAAAAATGATTATCTAATGTAACGTTTCTTTAGTAAGGAACCGTCATTGCTTTCCCTTCTCTGAAGTACTTAGAAGATAATGTCGAGTAGTAGCTTACGCTTATAAGAAGTTGCTAGAAATGTGGATTGATCAATTTTGTTCATTACTGGTTGATTATGCCCTTTGCTTCTCGTGAACCCCTTTTGATATCTCACTTCGAAAACTTTGAGATCAACTTGTCGATATGAATTACGGTATCATCTATGTGAGGGCGAACTGTGGCTTGAGGCTGAAGCATCCAAGTCACGAATTGGTGAAGAGCTTCTGGATATGGTGGTTTAGGTCCGGTTGGCCACTTAATCTGTGCATTTGCTATGGCTAATTGCAGATTTCCTCCGGATTCTCCAAGTGCATACTCGAACGGGGATACCCCATACCTGGAACAAATGACTATGGAATAATATAAGTAGATTAATAAAACCTATGTTGCTTCGACTCTTTATTTTTCTTTAAGTACTCATGTTTGACACTCATGTCCAACGAATGTCTAGTCATAGGTATGTGGATAAAAATTTGGTATGAATGAAAATTTTTCGGGGCACAATCACTTGTCCAGGGCCAAATCTCAATCGATTCAGTCGGATGCAACCATCAATCTTTATGCCAACACCAAAGGACAACTTCACAAAAATACGAAGGCCTGCTTTTAGAATTATAGAACTTTCAAATCAAATACTTAAAAAGCTACCAGTTTGATTTGGCCAGAAAGAAACCAATAAAAAGATTTCACCCATATGACTTCAAACACTTCGTTTACTATATTATTTGAGGAAGAAACTTGATGGAAAAAAATGAAATTAAAACAACAAAAAAGTTTATTGAATAAAAGAAAACACTAAGTATCAGTTCTTACATTATTGCATATAAAGTGCATCCCAACGACCAAATATCAGTTCTCTCATCGATATCTGCATGGCTTGGGCAATCCCACAACTCAGGAGCTCGGAAAGGTGCTGAGCAGTGCTCCAATGCCCATTCCTACATATCGAAACAAAATCCAACCTTGACCATGCTAGAAAAGGAAAACATTAAGCTGATAGAAATGAATATGACTTTCAAACTTAAGCAGAAAATGACATTCAAACTTATGCAGAACATGTAAGGATGACAACCATATAACAATGCAATAAATTATTATGGCATTTAAAATCAAGCAAAAATGATTTTGAACATATTTTATGATGAAGATAAGGTAAATGCATCATATAGATAAGCCAATTATGTACTTATATATAATTTTAAACGTGTTTAAATAGTATGCATATGTTTGCTGGTAGAACATCAAGCATACAGATTTAGGGAACTAGAAGAGCTTGGATTATTAACCGGGAAAGATGAGAAAGAAGTTTTACAGAACAAAATATAACAAGACCCTTTGGTACTGAAGAAAAATAAAGAAGAAATAAGCACCTGAAGCTGTAGTGCCTCAGAATGAGAGCGAATTTGCTTCCTAGCAGGACGAGCACTCCCAAAATCCATCAACATAGCAACAGGTGGTCTCCCTTTTCTACGGGTTATAAGAACATTACCAGGCTTGACATCATTATGTGCGTACGGAGGCTCAAAACTGTGCATATGTTTGAGTCCTGCACACAGCTGCGGAAATAATTTGGTACAGTCAAAATCCCTATAGCCATTTCTAATCGGTTATGACCAAAAAAAAAAAAAAACACCATAACTAATACATAAAAAGAGCAAATATTATAACATATAAGCCAGATGTAAAAGCATAAAGAAATGCATCCGATCCACCAATAACAAGTACCATATAGCTATCAATTAAATCTATATGAGAACATTACTTCAAGCCCTTAAAAGTGTATTATGAAAGAAACTGAATCACATCGTTCAAAAATAAGATTGTTCTACCTACCTGCTGAAATATTTGAAGAACATCTGAGGTAGAAAAAAATTCCTTTTTAGCACTCATAGCTTTGGAATTGTCCAGTAATGTTCCATCCAAATGAACAGGAAACAGTAAATATGCTTCATGATTCCATGATCCTTCTTGTTTAGGCTAGCCAATGAAATTAAATTGTTTTAGATAAATATAATTGCATGAAAAGTAATTTGAATGAAGAAGAACAAATAAGCCATGAAGTGAAAACGAGATCATCTTGAAAAATAGCTTCCATTGCAAGTTTCACACGAGTTTTTTAGCAAAATGAGTTGATAAGTTCAGAAACATTAGTGTAACAACTTTTAAGGTTAATTAGAATAAGAGATCTAAATAATTACCTTGACAGAAATGATAGCGTGATCAAGAAGCGGAAGCAGATTAGGGTGACTAAACAAGGATGAAACACGGATCTCCTCCCGAACCATTTCCAACTGTTCGTTACTCTGAATGAGAACTTTCTTCATTGCGTAAGTTCCATCATCTGCAAATACAACCCAACTTAAGTTCATTCCAAAACCAAATTAACTTTCTCTTTGATCTGATGGATAAAAAATATTACAATAAAATAATAAAATCCTGCAGATGTCACCATCCTTGATAAATCCCCAAACAAAGAAAGGTTAGCAAATTCACCTAAGATGTAAATTCGGATAATAAGAAAAAAAAATGTAGAAATCTAAAACCTGATAGGAAAGAAATGGACCTATCATAAACTGAAGACATGATAACTCCATATTAAGTATGAAATTCTGGTCAAATGCCTTAGATTCCACTGATCCTAAATTTTAATTATTGATCCAATAGTAATTAGATAATCATGGAAAATTCCACTTGTACAGCCATATGATTCATTTCTATCAGATTATCAGATTCTACTGGGGCAAAGAAGAAAAAGGAAGACAATTCCAGCTCCATATTCAATAGTCTGATCAATAAGCCAAAACAAAAATAACCCCAAAATTTTACCACAAGAATTCATTGGAAATACCATAGATGGTTTCAATTTTCCGTTGATAAGATATATGAATTTCCTATAAAACAGCCGCATAATATCAAGCTTTAATGTAACGAATAAACAACCAATGCACATTTTAGAAAAAAACATATAGCTAAACAGAAGATTCAAACTAATTAGAAACTCAAAGAAATCACGAATTAAGATTTAAAGAAACACCCAGATCAGTGGGAAACCAATCCAATAGAGAAATCAAATACCCAAATCATAAAATCCTTAAAAAAGATTAAAGATTTATGTTTTTGGTTTGAAGGGGATCGAACCAGAGAGATGGGAAGGGTCCTTGACTTTTTGAGCTAAGCCACCACCTGAAGTTGAGGATGAATCGGACATAACTTCCTTAACCAGGTAAACATAGGCGAACCCACCTTCACCCAACCGCCTCACGATCCTGAACCTATTTCCGTTGATCCAAACGTCGCCTCCCCCATTCGCGGCGTCGTATAATGCATTCAACCCTGAAAATGTACACCCCATGATTTTTTTCCCTTTTGGCTACAATTCAATCAACAAAAAATTTCTGTTAGATCTTCAAGCTCTCATTTTTACATAAAAATGGCAGATCTTCAGAAGCTCTAATCCTCTTTTTGTAAATTATTATTATTTGTTTAGTTAATAGATTTTCGGTCGTCAGCATTTGACGCTTTCATCATCATGTCAACGCCAAGTTTACGATCCAGTCATCAAGCAATATTTAATTATTATATATTAGGATTAAAAATAATAATTAATGGTGTGAAAATGAACTTCATGGAATAATAATTACTAAGGGTTAATATATCATGACCTATTATCATCTAATTCACAAAAAATTATAATTTAGTATTTGACCTGTATTTTTATTGTACATATTAGCCTAAAATTTAATGACATTGACGTAATATTTTTATAATCAATAAAATTACGATACGTCAGTCATGTTGTGTTAAAATTTTTAAAAAATAAATAAAATTTTTTTAATTGTTAATATGATATTGTACTTTATCATGCTAAGTGTTGTAATTTTATTAGTTCAAAAATTACGACGGTAGTGCATTTAAGCTTTTAAACCATTGTGTGTAATAGAAATATAATTTAAATATCAAATTATAAATAAGATTATGGTACATTAATCTGATTTATTATTATAAAAAGCAAAAGTTAACTGCTCATGAACAAAGTTGTGTTCAGCAACTTGAAGATGAATATTTTTACACATGATTTAATTTTTTTTAAAATTTTATTTTAAATCCAAAACCTTAAATCTAACATCCTAAAGAACAAATAAATAAGAGTTAAATTAAAAATAAATGTATTGTTAGAGATGAATGACAAAAAAAGAAAAATATTAAAATATATTAAAACTTTGTAATTGGATTTTCTATATATTGAATAATGGCTGGTCTCTATCTAAACTTTTTTAAAAATATTTTTATTTGGATTTGGCTCAATTTATAAATTTATTTTATTATTTAAAAATATTAAAATATTATTTTATAATTAATTTAAATAAAAAATTTGAATTAGACAAATTTGACATGAATCAATAAATCTTTTTTATTTAAATTTAATTCAAAATAAATTGAATTTATTAAATTACCTCCGAAAGGAGTTTAATATTGGATATTATTAGTAAAATAATTGATTTTTTTTTAATTACAGAATGCTGTTTCTTTAACAAATTATTTCTAATTATGTGCCACCTAAAAGATATTTTTGTTGGCTAGCCCTTTTTTCATATTCTCCCAAGCGCGTTTAGAAGGTTGGCTAACGCAACTCGCCAATACATCTCACCAGCTCAACCATAAATCTATATGCCCGCACAGTTATCACGAGAATTTTTATTTCCCCTTTCGATTTTTCAGGAAAATCCCGGTAATCGCAACCCGTCTTTTTCTTGGTCTTTAAAGTTTGACTCCAAGGTCTTTCCACTAGCCAGACCTTCACTAAAGATAGAAAGGAACTGAAAAGACAAAAGGTACGATCAAGCTATGATTCTTGAAACTTGGTTAAAAGTCACTAGAAAATTGTTTTCGTAGTGATCTTTGTTTCATTTTAATTTCTGGGTAGTTGTCATTTTTTTAGTTTTCTTGTGGGTACTTTTGGATTGGGTGTTTATTTTTGTTGTTTGTTGCTGAGTTTGATGTGTTTAATGGCTTTTAGTCTTTGATATGTCCTTCGAGCTTGAAAGTCCTTGTTTTTATGGTTGGTTCATTCTTCTCTTGGACCAAGAAATTGAATTCAGGCTGGTTTGTTGTGTTAATTCAATCAAGAACGCCAAAAAGGAAATGAACATCGTCTTCTTTGATCATATGCTTAGTTACTTTTTCTTGGGATAATTGCTTATATTCGTGGAATCAGTATCTTTTGTACTGTGCTTGAACGGAGAGTTATTATTACTTTAACAAAGTGGTGGTTACTGATGCGTAAAGAAGTGCCCTAAATTGCCACGAATTTTCCCTTTTGATGTTTGGTAGTTTAGGAAATTACCGCTAAAGATTACTATCATTCAATTTATGTGTAATCTTGAGTCAAATTTGATCAGTTTTTAGGGTATGTTGAGTATATAGACATTTTTGTGTCACGCAGAATCTTGCTTGAATTTGCGGTATTTTCTTTTTAAGACATTGTTTATTTTAATTGTACTTATTTATGTTGCTTTGACTCTTTATTGTTCTTTAAGTACTTATGTCCGATACACGTCTCCCCACATATATCTAGGTATGGAGATATGACCCTTCAAATACACAAAAAAATTTAGAAAAAAACTGAACATATCCGTGTAGAACACATAACTATATCCGACACTCACACTAGAGTCCGAGTAAAATTGATTCTTAGCTTCTTTAAGAGGGGACATGGAAGAGCATAAAAGAAAGAGGAAATAGTGTTCATAAATCTGGTGAGGGGTAAACATTTTTCTGATCAGAGAGAAAAAAAAATGTTTTATGCATTATGAATGTGGGGGAACATTGAAAGATAAATGATGGTTTGATTTCTCTTTACTGATTTGAATGTTATCATTACATCAGTTGCTGATTGCTCTATATTATGGCACTGGATTTGATGTTAAGCTCCTTAATTTCACTACTACTGATCTATAACAGGTTCATTTGCATTTCAGTTGGTCATAATCTGAACCTGTGTCTTTTTCATATTTTCTCTAGTCCTCTTAGATTTTTATTACTTTATAATCCCTAAAAGTTATTGAACTTGTTTTTGTTACAATTTGTTTGTGGAATTTTCAGTGACATTTGGAGCATATATTTTAATTTCATGATTTATGGACTTCCTCCTTTGTGTGTTGAAAATCATAATCCCACCTCAAAAACTCCATGATTTTATTGCAGTGTAATCCTTCTTGAACTGATATTTGACCGTTGCATCTGTCAGTGCAGCTGCATAAGGGATAAGTTTACTTCCATCTCTTAATGGCTCAAGATATCGCTTCTGGTGCTGAATCACCTCGACGGCGTTCTGGTCTTCTGCGAGACCAGGTACAGTTGGTTAAAAGAAAAGACTGCGATCGCTATGAGATTGTTCCAATTGTAGATCACTTATCCTTTGAGAAAGGTTTCTTCATCGTAATTCGTGCATGCCAACTATTGGCTCAAAAGAATGGTGGATTGATTTTAGTTGGGGTAGCTGGACCATCTGGAGCTGGAAAGACTGTGTTCACGGAGAAGGTGCTCAACTTTATGCCGAGCATAGCTGTCATAACCATGGACAACTACAATGATGCTAGCCGTATAATTGATGGCAACTTTGATGGTAAAATCTCAAATTCTATTTTTTTTTTAAAATAACTTTTACTTAAGGTCATCATAATAAATATCTAAGTTTGTTGGCAATGATGGCTTCTTCTTTGATTCCTCGTGCTTTGAATATTGAGGAAAATATTCTTTCTAACCATCTTTAGTTATGGTGTTTTTGTTTCTATACATGAAACATGGATACTGCCCAATATTGCATGCTGACATTGGTGGTTAACGATTTGCAGCATGATATGTTTTTGGAAGCTTCCGTATCAAGAGCTGCTTTTTTATCTGCTGATGATGTTGCATTTCATATTGGAATAAAATTTAGGATGGGAAATTGAAAGGAGATAATTAATTCTATTATATAAAATGGAATACAAAAGGTAGCATTATAAGCAAATATGTCCTAAAGCTCATTTTTATTAGCTATCAGCATTCTAAGTTTGATTTGGGATCTCTTTAAGCGCAAAAATTATTGATAATTTAGATGACTGTTTTAAACTTCTATTGTGAATTCCCATGAAGTAATTATTAGATCATACTTTATTATTTGCAACACTTAACTCTTTGTCATAGCTTCATAAATTATAAGTAGTTTCTCCAACCGAATCTACGGGAAGTCGTCTATAACTTATAGAATCCTTTCCAACATAAAGGTATTTTTAGTTATAAATATTGGGTAGTTGGAATGTAGGAGGCAAATATGCCCTTAAGATTAGTGCATTTGAAATGAGGACGTTAAGGATGTGTGGTAATTTTGGAAAAAAAGGGATTAAGAGCATAGGTTTTCTGTGGGAATGTTGAGATAGATGGGCAGCCAAATAAGAAACGAACTATCTTTAGAAAGTATTACTGGTAAGGATTAAGGATGAACTGATAAAATGAATACTTGGATGGGTTGGTCGTGTATAATTTAAAACCATGAGGAGACCTAAAGATAAACCAAGAACATATTTGCTGAAGCAGTTGGAATAGATTTGGCAGCTTCAATCTCTTGATGTAGCCTTTGATTGGATGGAATGGAGTCCTTATCATTTATTTTGCATGCTATTGCATTTCATTAAGTTTTAGATTCTTTGTCAACAACTTAAACTGGTCCCGCCTATAACTTGATTGATTGATATATATCTAACTTTAATTCCTTACTCTGGGCCACACATTGTGCCAATATGTGGGATCCATTTTCATTACTAGAATGATTTTGGATTGCAATAACAAAAGTCTGGGGGAGGATGCATGGAAAAGGTCTGATTATTGTAGTGTTATGAAACAGATCCACGGTTGACCGATTACAACACTCTGCTTGAAAATATACATGGTTTGAAAGAAGGGAAACCTGTTGATGTTCCAATATATGACTTTAAGTCTAGCTCTCGCATAGGATACAGGTGCTTATCTCTCCTTTCTCTTTTGCAATTTTCTAAGGCATAGACGCTATTTTCATAAGGGTTAATGATGTCTCTCACTTATTCTACCTGCTAGGAAGGAAAAGAAAAAAAAAAGACAAAGAAAGGAAGGTGTGGGCAGTTGGAAACGAATAATGTGCATGTTCTTGATCTCGTTTTATTCATCATGATTACAGGACACTCGAAGTGCCTAGCTCCCGCATAGTGATTATTGAAGGAATTTATGCCTTAAGTGAAAAACTGCGGCCTTTACTAGATCTTCGTGTATCTGTTACTGGGGGCGTTCACTTTGACCTTGTCAAGCGAGTGTTACGGGACATTCAACGTGCTGGCCAAGAGCCTGAAGAAATTATCCATCAAATCTCTGAAACGGTTTCTCTACCTAACCTTTTACTTCATAGGTTTCTGAATTAGTTGTTTTGTGACATCATACCTAGTTGTAGCCTTGAGTGCTTCAAACATCAAATGCCCCAAAGGAGAGAGTTTTTATACTAGTTCTCATCTGTTTCTTTCCAAACAGGTATATCCTATGTATAAGGCTTTTATTGAGCCAGATCTCGAAACAGCACATATTAAAATCAGAAACAAGTTTAATCCATTCACTGGATTTCAGAATCCTACTTATATTTTGAAGGTCAAGCTCTAACTCCATTATTTCCTTACTAGTGCGTTATAGGTTGTATGTTCCTTCCTGTAGTATTTCCTTCCCCCAGCTTTACAACTGAGAGTTTTCTATTATTGTAGTCTACAAGGTTGGTGGCAGAGGATCAAATTAAGGAAGTTTTATCTGAGGAACACAAAGAAACTATGGAGGAAACGTATGACATTTATCTTCTACCTCCTGGTGAAGATCCAGAAGCATGTCAATCGTATCTGAGGATGAGGAACAGGGATGGCAAATACAATCTCATGTTTGAGGTTGGATGGTCATTTTTAAGCCTATTCAAATTCCTTATGCATTGAAAGCATTTTTCTAGTTGACCTTAATGAGAATATAGTGGCATTTGCTGAGCCTATAAAAGTTTTCTTCTTTTATGTTAGCGATGAGATATTCTTTAATGAATTCTATTGCACAATTTATGCTAAGTAAGAGATTCAAAGTCCTCTCAAATTCAAGTTCTGAATATAGCCATGGTAAATTTTAGGTCATTGTGATAGTTAATTCTGCGTTGGATGTTTGATTTGTCCTAACTTCTGATATTTAGGATTCTGCTCAATATTCTTTTAAGAGTAACTGAAATGTGTTGAGTTTAGGACTTACTAACTAATTTGCCTGGTTCTCAGGAATGGGTTACAGATAGTCCCTTCATAATATCACCGAGAATAACTTTTGAAGTTAGTGTGCGACTTCTTGGAGGACTAATGGCTTTGGGGTATACAATTGCGACCATCCTGAAAAGAAGTAGCCATGTCTTTTCTGATGATAAGGTGTCTGTGAAGATCGATTGGTTGGAGCAACTCAATCGCAATTATGTTCAGGTGTCATATACTTTAATATATTGGTGTCTGTGTGTGTATTTGTCACCCGTAATTACCTCTATCATAGCAAGTTTGACATGTTTTTTTTTTTGGAGTTATTTGATGTTTTGCATTTTTTTTTCTGAAACACGTTTGGTCTTAATTATGACTACATTCTTGTCCTTAAGTAGTATTTAGACGCTATGTTGATCTTACTCTTCATTTTTCTTGAATTACCCACGTCCGACATATATTCAGACATTGGTATTGGGATATGATCCTTCAAGGACCCTCTAAATATTTGAAAAAACTTGGAAAAAATTGAACATACCTATGTAGGACATGTACTAACAGTCGCACAAAGTCCGAGTAACATGGTTTTGATGTATTTGGTTATCACTTAAGATAATGGCGTGATATTTTTTATGGTGACACACAATTGCTTTTCTTCTTTGATAAATCAAGAAACATTGCACTAAAAGGAACCAACAAGGTACCAACTGATGTACCTAGTTCTTAGTAGACAATGAGTCAACAAAGTACCATAGCATCCTGTACATCCAAGCAGAGTTGCGTGCCAAAATAGAATTATTGTACAATTAGCTATAACCATTTTAGGGACAACTCTTTCTACTTCACAAGCCCTTATCACCTAGCCCTCCACTGACCTGTAACTGAAGCTGCCACTACCCAATGAATTCTCGGCAGAATAACTGACTCTGCCACTGTCTTGCAATATAAAGCATCTATTTGAAGAATCCTCCCACTCTCCTCCTGAGCCAAATAACTTTTCTTGTTGTTTTTAATTTCTGAAAATATGAAGGCAACTTAAAATTGAGTATAGCTTAGTTTAAGTTGCTTTGGATGACTTATTAGGTTCATGTTGCTCAACTAACTGTGATGTTTATGCTGTTTCTATAAGGTGCAAGGCCGAGATCGTCTATTTGTTAAATATGTTGCTGAGCAACTGGGCTTGGAAGGTTCATATGTTCCCCGCACTTACATTGAACAAATCCAGCTGGAGAAGCTTGTAAATGATGTTATGGTATGATTCTTCAAGTTGATTATCGAATTTTGAGCTCTGCAGCTGCTGAGTCAAGAAATATGCAGGCATTGCCAGATGATTTGAAAACAAAGCTTAGCATTGATGATGACTTAGTTTTGAGTCCTAAAGAAGCCCTTTCTCGGGCGTCTGCTGATCGGAGAATGAAGTATCTCAGCCGGTAGTTTTTTATTTCAAGCCAAAGTTGTTTCCATCTTTTAGCAAATTTAAAAGTACTAACTAAGAGAAGTCTTATTTTTCTTTACAAGAACACCTATTCAATTCCTAATAATGATCACCTATTGAATTCATCTGTTTTGCACCAGTATCTCACAATCGTACACAAATCAGCGGGACAAGAATTTGCCAAAGCTGACAAGACTTGCTATTAACAGTACAAGGTTTGATGGAAGGGCACCAGAGTTGCCTTCCCCGCTGGTGAATCCGGTGAGTATGTTGCATTGAACTATTCTAATGAACACAACTGTGATTTCTTTATATGATAGTGAATCTGGTGAATATGTTGCCTCAAATTACAACCTCCATTCCCTGCTTGCCTACCTCCTTAATTAGATACATGAAAGTTTTGTAGTATATAAAGAAGAAATTTCTACCTACTTTCAGGTTTCTTTTTTCTTTTGAATAAGTTGTGTTTCTTTCCTTTCCCCCTTCACAGTTTTGTTTCTTTCCCGGACTGATGGCATCTAAATGTAGTGTTAATTACGATCATTCATTTGTTTTTCGTATTTTAGGGGGTTGTTACACAGCTCTCTGAGCAAATTTCCACTTTGAATGAGAGGATGGATAAGTTTGCATCTAGTATTGAAGAACTGAATTCCAAGTTCCCTACCAGGAATATTTCAGCTAGCCAGCAAAACTTGACTGTGCAGGCTGAAGCTGGCAATGGTTCTTTACCGACGTCTCTTTTCGTGACTGGCTTGGGTAATGGCTCACTAACCGGATCGCTGATGCCTCATTCTTCATCTGCTTCCCAGTTGGCTCGAGAGTCCCCACTCATGGAAGAGGTACCATGAATATATTTTTCTTGAAAACCCACTCACTTCTATCAGAATTGGATAGACCAAGTTACGATTTCCGATACCTGGTTTTTTTGATAGCATCAATGATCATGTATGTCCAAAACTTTGTTGTTATGCATGCAGGATTTGATTGTTTATAAACGCTTGGTTTTGGCATTTAAAATTATGCAGGTTCTACTTATTGCAAGAGCGCAACGCCAGATTATGCATCAGTTAGACAATCTGAGCAATCTGCTACATGAATATCGGGGAGAAAGATCAAGATCTCGCCAAGAACGAATTGATCGAACAAACAGATCGACGATTGATGCTGACAACATCGGTGTTCCGCTGATACTTACTCTCGCAATTGGTGGTTTAGGTTTCATTTTTCTGAGGAGTCTGAAATCCCAAAAGTAAAAACTATCACCCTGAAACAGCAATTTTCGGCATTGCAATGAAGGTTTTATATACTCCGGAGAGTTGAATTGGAGGTTGGCATGGCGAAATTGTAAATATTGAAGGAAAAAAAATGAGATGAAATTCTGAAACTAGTGTTATATCCAACATATCTCTTGTTCTTATTACATAATCTTTTACGGTAATTTTCATGATAAAAATGTCTCTGCAATCTTTAGACGTCAACACCACCTGAGTAAGACACGTATATTTATTCCCAGATTATCCGTTCATCCATACGAATCATATCGTATTCGGCCTGATTTGAGCAAAGAAATTTCAAAAAACCGTGATGCCACCAATGCATGGTATGAGAATTCATTCATGGCTTGTTTTATTAAATGCCGTTAGGGAAAGATAATTTTCTTCCCTTTCTCTGCTGGATAATTTGTAGATTTAATATTATTAGATATGATACGATTACATAATATAAATATGTTAAAAGAATAATTAAAAAATAACATAAAACATATTTTTTAATAATATGCAAAATTTCGTATATTTATAATATGTTCGTGTCATTTGTTTTATATAATGTCATATTATATATTTTTATTTTTATTGTTCTTTCATATTATATCCAAAATTTTGTCAAATCTGAAATGATCTATCTACAGCAGATTACAAAATTTGCACCTGGAATTGCACCATTGATTTAACTGAATAAAAGCTTACGACAAAGTATCAAAACTCAAGTAAAGCACATGCATTCCCTGGGAAGCAGAAGATAGAATGTCAACGTCAAAGCTTATAAGACAAACACAACAATTTTTTTTTTCTTGGTAAATTAAAAAAGGGAGGATGTAAGCTCAGACACATCGGCTACTATCTGGCTATAATCGCCTTTTAACTTTTCTTGTTCCTCGGGGTCTAGTTCGCCTTTGGTCGGCTTGGTTAGCACCAGAACACAGCATGTTGGTCTTTTGGTAGCTCCTGCGGTTGCAAGATCCTGAAAATGGCAGTAAGAAACTGATCAAACAGGGTGCATGCGAGAGAGCTAATAGCTAGTTCATTTACTTACATATGCCTAAACACGGAGAATTATGATGAAAGGGTTCTAGGATATTTCCTCCATGTCATCTTGCGCATCAGGATTTGATCATCACTCCTGCATATGCTAACATCAAAAGTATTGTCTTCTTTGAGCACCAGGGGTCCCACAAAGTTTTGTCACCCAAACATGCAGTCCGTCTTCCTTAATGAAGGACTTCTCCATCAAGAGAATTTTTACGTCAACCGAATTGTGCTATATGGGTACTTGAGCTGGCTAAAGGACTCTCTTAGAGTGAGAGATCCTTAATTTAAGCTAAGGAAGATGCACTTTCAAGTGAAAAAACCTTGTGAGAGCTCAGGGTGTCCAAAAAAGACGATACCTTTGATGTAAGTGTATGCTAGAGTGACAATCAAATCACGATACGTAAGGTGATGTCTTGGAACCCCAGTCATCACAACAATAATCTGCAAAGAGCCCTTTATTTGCGCAATATATGTTTAGGGTCAAATTGGATGTCCATGTGAATATGGAATTTTAGGTTCACATAAATGATTAAGATGGAAAGCCATACATAGCATTCCAAACGCCAGCTTTTGAAGGGCTTTACAAAGTTTAACATATCAAGAAAAAAATTTTCAAAAGATACAACAAATTCATGCTAGAAATATTTCATGTACATACATGGACATAGACTGATTACAAAACTATAAATTATTAACCAAAATATTTCATGAGCCATAACCCTTGAATTTTCTCGGTATACACTATACCGATAAGTGATAACTGTGTTCTATGTTACTCAAACACAAGTGTGAATGTAGGATATGGGTGTGTGTCGGATATGGGTATGTTCAATTTTTTTTTAGGTTTTTCCATGTATTTGGAGGGGTCCTTGGAGGGTCATATCCCCATACCCATATCCAAAAATGGATACTTCAGGAAAAATGAAAAGTTAGAACATCATAGACTACAACTCTAATAAATAAATAAGGAAAAGGAAACAAAAAATTTGGTTAAGCACTTTTTCTGTAAAGGAGCGATGATAAATAGTATGGAAGTTAGAAAACCAAATAAGTAAGCAATGAGGTTCTATGGTTTACGATAGTCAAGCAGGATTAACCACTTTAAGCATGCAATGTCACCAAATTATAACTTACTCCTTTTGATGGAACATAAACATAGGGAATTTCAGCCTCTTCACATAAGATTGGAACATGAGTTATGACATCAATGGGAGATATGTTCCCAGCAATAACACATAATCTGCATAAAAAAAAAAAAGATTGAAGAAACATGATTAGGCATTTCTTTTGTAAAAATTTGAAGTTAGAAACTACTTTCCATAAGTTTAAAATTTAGATTGAATCAAAAAAAGAATGCCCTATCAGCAATAATAGCCTTGAAACAGATAATGAACTACTGATACTTAGTTACGTCATAACCTATTTTACCCAAACTCGAAGTTAAGTGTCAATTATGAGTTATGTATTTGATACGGGTATACAAATTTTTTTGCCTAAGTTTTCCTATATATTTAAAGAATCATATCCTATATTTACATCAAAATGCATGTATGACATAAGTTTCGTACATAGATAATTTAGATAAATGAAAAATCCGGGGAACATAAGCCATAAAAATCCTCCACGTAAATTTATATTGACATCCGAACATAACTAAAATAATTTTAATCACATATTCCACTATAACAATTATCAAACATTCATAGACTTTCACTCTCCAGAGTATTTAACAGCCCATGAAACTGATTTTTATATCGATCCAAGAAAATAGGAGTTCGATCATATCATGCTTATCGTGATTGTGAATATAATGATCAATTACAGTAAATATCAACAGTAAATATTGACAGCATGAAGAGCCAACACCGTATCGTGTTATAGCTGCTATTTAAATCTCAATCGGAAATAAAGAAATAGGGGAAAAATTACCCTTTATGACCACGCCGAATACTTTTAACCACTTCCTTTACTCCTCTCTTCAAACACTTGTGCTCAGCAGCTATAACAATAACAAGGCAATACATTCTTTAAAAAAATTAAAA
>JBBYHO010000005.1:14475586-14486119 GCA_038382025.1 Adansonia gregorii
TTTAAAATTTTTTAAGCTTTGTAATATTCACTTTCTTGCAAAAATCTAAGAAAGAGAGAAATAACATTAAAAGTTAAAATGTTTTCAAGTAGTATTAAAGTTAAGAGTTTTATTTACCACATTTGGTTTGATCTGATAAAATTCTATCTTATATCGAAAATATAAATTTTAAATTTTATTAGAGTTTGATTATATTTATAAATAGATCATTTAAATTCATTTGACATCTCAAATTTTTTTTAAAAAAAGTTTTATTTTATTTATTTAAATTTAAATTTTCATTACATTTTAAAACTTGAATAATTTAAAATATTTTTATTTATACTGTAATATCATATTTGTTTTCTTTATATAATATATACCATTTAAATGAAAAATGGGTTGGTTGGCACCACAAAACAATAAATTTTTATGTACGAGATAATAAGATGATAACAATTTTTTCTATCTTTAATTTAATAATATTAAGGACGAATGTCATCTTCAAAAATTTTCAGTGATAGAGTTCTAAAAGATGATTGTTAAAGATAATTTTTTATCTTTTAAAGAAAGTTAATGATTATTTTTAATTTTTTAAAATTTTATAATATCAATTAGGATTGAGCATTAAAAGATGGGGACAAATAAGCTTTTTTTTAAAAAAATTTATTCTTAAACTTAATATTTTTATCTAAACTCTTTTAAATATCGAATAAATTTTTAAACTTAAATAAATAAATTAATCATGAAGTGATTAGTTAAATTAAAATTGGTTACATCCAGTATCTTGACGAGAGAAAAAAACTATGTAAAGTAGGTATTAAAAAAATAGATTGACATACCCATTGGGTGATTAAGAAAAAAAAAAAAGAAAGGTAAAAAAAATTATGTTTTTTCTAAAAATATGATTAACAAATAATTTAAAAAAAACATAATTATTATTAAATTTATATTATTTGACAATATCTTTTAAAAATTTTAAAAGTTTTTTAGTAATTTTAATAATTAAGTTAATGCTCGATTATATCATGACATAATCAGTTATTTTTTTTGTAATAATATAAATTTAAAAAATATTAATATTTTATTACATAAAAAGTTTAGCTAACAAAAATAATTATAAAAATTTTTTCATTTTAACCTGTTATACTAATTAACATTAACATTTAATATTATGATTTATTTAAATTTTTTATATTTTTATAATTAAATTAATATTTAATTATTTCATAATATTAATTCGATCAATTATAAAAAAAAAGATTATAATTAGTACAAACGAAAGAATGTAAAAAAAGAAAAATAGTCACTGAAAATAGCTGTGGATAAGGCGGGTTTCGGACAAAGATGTGAAACCAGTTGAAAGTTGAGACTAAAGTGAAAAGCCAAGGTTAAATGCAAGTGAATACGGGTGTCAACGATCAATCAATATCACCAAAAGGAAACTTCCAAGAAGCAAACCAAGCCGACCCAACACAAATTCCCATCTTCACTGCTAATGTTCTTCACTTTTACCGCGTACAAACATGGTCTTCTCCGCCCACTGAACCCCTTTTAACACCCATCTTCATCTCTTCTTTCTTCATTACCCACCCCCTAAGCCAACAATGCTGCAGAATCTCAACTTTTTTTCTTAGTACGGTGAAGAACTAAGAACCCCTTTCGCTTACTTTTTATTAATTTATTTAATTGTTTATTCACAACTGTTCTTGTTGGCTTTGACTCTGGGTTTCGGTTCTTTGTATTTTTTTTCTTTTCTTTTGTTGGTTTACTGAAATTTGGTGAATTTTGATGAGCGGATGTATTTGGACATTTGAGTGTTTTCGCTTTATGGGTTTTCAGCTATGATCGTTTAGAAATCTGGGATCTTGGTATAAATGTGGTTAGATTCTTAATGCAGTTTATTCTTTTATTTTCCCTTTCTTTTGGGGCGATGGATTATAATTTATAAACGGATTTATGCGTGTGAAAGAATTTAGAGGTGTGAAAATTATCTGTTTAGTTTTGGTTCTTGAATCATGAAGCAAGGAACCTTATCTTAATTCCAAGATTTCTGGTTTATATTGTCTTATTTTGGGAAGAAATTATAGATTGAAAATCCCATGGAGGTATAGTAACGAATTTATATCGTCGTTGTAGCTTAATATGAGGTGTTAATTATTTAGTCAGCATTCTTGATTGCTGCATTTTGAAACAGTAAGTATTTAATTGCTGATATATTGTTGAAAGTATTTATCTTTATGAATTTTCATTTAAAACTTGTTTATCTGGATAAATGCATGACTGAATTCCAAAGAAAACAGCGCAAATTAATGACATAAAATTTCATAACCCTAAGTGTCAATAGAATTTGCAAATTTAATCACTCCAAAAACTCTCTGCATACAGTGGACATTGGATAGGAATTGAATGACATGGCATTCGCCTCATAATCGAAGCTTGAACATAGGTTTCTTTTCTTACTAGCATTTTCGATGCTGATTAATGCTACCCTTGATCAGAAATTTCTTTTTCAGTTTGTATTCTGTCGACTTAATTGTCCGATTTTCATTTAATTTTTAATTCCCTTCCTATGCCTATCTCTTTGGAGGGGGAATCGGGTGATACAGAGTTCCAAAATTGAGGTTGCCCTCCCTTTCTGCAATGATATATTGTTGCAGAATGGAAATAGGGTCTTTCCGTATGAAAGGGAAAGTGGTACCCCTTTTCTGAAAATACTGGCAATTAATTTAATCTTAATAATATCAGATAATCAACTGAAGTTAATCCTATTATTTATTTCAAAATTATGTATGATATCCTTGAAATTACATTACTTTGTTGCAGTCAACTTGGGTTCTTCACCGCATTCATGTTTGCATATGTTGAATCTTGCAGAATATCTATTAATTGTAGAGCTGATGGGTGGTATAACATCAAAACGTTCGACAACAGCACAGTCTTCATCTGTCGCATCTAATTCGTATTCATGGGATAATAGATATGTGCAGCCATCATATGCTCCCTCAGGCCGAGACTATGTTCCCCAGCAGCATTATGCCCCTCCACCTCAAAGCTATGGTGGTCATGCCCCCGGGTCAAACAGGAGGTTGGAGAGAAAGTATTCGAAAATAGATGATAACTACAATAGCCTGGACCAGGTAATACTTTATTTGTAGTTTCCTGGTGATTGGAATGTATTAAATGCAATATATGTTTAGTCAATCTTTATATTGCTTTTGTTGAACTTGAATGTTTTGTTTAATAACTATTAACTTGTTTGTTGAATTATTATTATTACTGTTGATATTTTAAAATTCCCTTGGGGTTGTGTAACAGGTGGAACGGACATGAATTTTTATCCATACTTTCCAAACTATACATAGTTCTTAGTAAATTAAAGATATGATTCTCTCATAAATCTGCTAAAAAACTTGTAGCTCTAATTGGGTTGGTACCATGTTGATGTGGTAAGAAAAAGCTTGTTATACTATTCTTTTCCGCAGGTTACTGAGGCTCTGGCCCGTGCTGGCTTGGAGTCTTCTAATCTTATTGTCGGTATTGATTTCACTAAGAGCAATGAGTGGACAGGTTTGACCTTCTCTAGATGCATTTGAAGTTTTTTCTTTTGTTACGGTGCAACACATTTTAATGTGGTTTAAATTAGGTGCAAGATCATTCCACCGAAGAAGTCTACACCACATTGGGGATGAGCAAAATCCATATGAACAAGCAATATCCATTATTGGAAAAACGTTGTCTTCCTTTGACGAGGATAATTTAATTCCTTGTTTTGGATTTGGAGATGGTATTGATTTTGGAATTTTTTTTTTCCATTGGATCTTTTAGTTTAATCTTCGTGGTAATCAAGATGATATGAGATTTCTTTGAACTGGCAGCATCAACACATGATCAAGAAGTATTCAGCTTCTATCCGGACGAGACTGTTTGCAATGGATTTGAAGAAGTGTTGAGACGATACCGGGAATTAGTGCCTAATCTGAGACTTGCAGGTTATAATTCATATCACTTTTTCCATTTCTTCATTCCGTTGACAGCTATGTTACTTTGACTTGAACGTGAGTGTCGAATATTGGTATGTGTCCTGGACGTTGGTATGTGTCCGACATGGTTATGTTTAATTTTTTTTATGTTTTTCTATGTATTTAGAGGATTTTCGGAGTGTCATATCCCCATATCCATGTCCAAATATGCGTCAACATGGGTACTTAAAAAAAATTAAGTGTCAGAGCAACATAGGTTGTCAGTCCTCTGCTTGTCTTATTTTCTGAATATTTTCCTTCCCTCTAAACCAACATGCATTTATTATCTTTGACAGGACCGACATCATTTGCTCCTATCATTGAAATGGCCGTCACCATTGTCGAGCAAAGTGGCGGGCAATACCACGTGTTACTGATAATAGCTGATGGGCAGGTAACTTGCCTGCTTTGTGTTGCAGAATAATTTGTTTATTATCAAACACTTGGTAAGTCCTATTAAAACAATAAATGATAAAAAAAAAAAAACACACGCACACACAGACACTTAGTTCAGTGATATGGTTGCACATTCCTTCTCTTGTAGTTAATAGGTTAGAATACTGCATATAATTATAATCTAGTCCTAGTATTGAATAACCGCATTATTAGACAAATTTGTCTTTCATCCTTTTTAACCCCTTGAATTACTAAAAGACTCGTCTGGTTGATCATTTTATTCTGTATTATCACTGAGAAAAATGGCGAAGGTAACTTTATAGGTATCCGCTATTGCTGGAACTTGAACTTCGCTGAAACACATTTGTAGGTGAATTCCGTGCTTTAAATCTTATGGTAGTATTTAACCTGAGAAACTGGCTTCTGAGTAAATATCAAAATATTCGGGGACTCTGGTGTGGTGTGCACATCAATATCATGTGGAAATGCTGCTACAAGCACTTAGTTTATTCATAGGGCCTAAGATTATAGTAAAATTAAGGGCCAAATGAAAGTTAGACAGGTCCAAGATTAAGTTTAACTGAACTGAAATTAATTTTGAAGTCAGCAGCTAGTTTAGCGTGGATATTTTAGTCGGTCCACACATCCATAGATTTCATGTTCTCGGCTGAGTTCCTTTTTGACAGAGGGTTAGCATTATTAGCAGAAGCAGATAGAGAAACAAAACCTAATCAATTGATTTACTTAAGAAAGCTGAGACTACACAAGCACTAGGAGAGGAAGTGTCAAAACTGGATACTATTAGTGGCCATAAAATAAAGGCTGAAGAATTGCTTGCAAAAGCAGAAATCTTTGTCGATAATTTCACAAACGTAGATTATCTTTGACGCTGAATGGGAGCAGGTGACTAGAAGTGTTGATACAGAGCGTGGCCAACTAAGCCCACAAGAAATGAAAACAGTTGAAGCAATTGTGAAAGCAAGGTACCATACGGTTGCTTGTGTCCCCAAATGATATTTTCTTTGATATTCAAATTCCTAATATGCTAATTATTTTGCAGTGAGTATCCCTTGTCAATTGTTTTAGTTGGTGTTGGAGATGGACCATGGGAAATGATGAGAGAATTTGATGATAACATTCCTGCCCGTGCCTTCGATAATTTTCAGGCAAGCGTGGCTTGTACAGTTTTTTTTTTTTTTCTTGTTTTTGCTTCTTGATGCTAGCAGGGTAACAATTTTTTATTCATATTTGCTGTCTAATTTGGCATGCTGCCTCCCGTAGTTTGTGAATTTTACAGAAATAATGTCAAAGAATATGGATAGGTCCAGAAAAGAGGCGGAGTTTGCTCTTGCAGCATTGATGGAAATTCCTTCTCAGTACAAAGCAACGCTAGAGCTTAACATATTGGGGTAATAATTGGTATTGTTTTAGTTGGTTTATGAGGCATTTTACCATTGTTACCGGGAATAACATTCAAATGAATCTTTATTTTCTTTATTGGTTTAACAGTAATAGCAGGGGGAAAGCTATCGATAGGGTTGCTCTTCCCCCTCCTCTTTATGGTGCGGGTTCTTTTAGCAACTCAAAACCTTCACGGTCAAGCAGTTTTCGTCCAAGTGAACCTTCTTATGGTAGACATGAAGAACGTTTCAGAACAGCTCCTCCTGCAAGTTCTGCTTCTGATAATCATGTACTCATGCTAATGACTTACTAGTTGCAAGTCTCATAAAGCAACCTCTAAAGAAGTTTGCTTTTTTTCTGTTTTTCTTTGTTCAATGTGAAAATTTTGACCTTTTTTTGAATTTGTTTCTGACAGTTTTGTCCCATTTGTCTTTGCAATGCAAAGGATATGGCCTTTGGTTGTGGACATCAGGTAACATACTTTAACTAAAGGCTTTACTTTATTCCTACATCCCTTGGTGATTGCATGCCTAAGTTCTACTTCCATGCAGACCTGCTGTGAGTGCGGGCAAGACCTTGAGTTGTGTCCCATCTGCCGAAGCACCATTGATACCCGAATAAGACTCTATTAAGCATAATAAAATGCTTGCCTGGATTCTCATCTGCTGTTTCTATCTTCGCATCATTCTGAGAGTAAGTCTTCATCTTCGAGTTTCTTGTGCAAAAAGACTTCTTCAGTTGGGCATGATTAATTGATTCAGAGATAAGAGGTACCCCTCGAATGCTTTTTTGTATATATTTGTGGATTTCATCAAACAACAAAAACTTATTGATGTGTCTTTATCTATTCAAGTAGATCATATAATTGTGTATTTGTGGATTGGCATCCGTACCTTGTGCCAACTGTAATCTGTACCATTTTTCATGCTGTGAGAGTTCATTTTCAGCCCCCATATGAAGTATTTTCACTGGCAATCATTATTATTAGTGGAATGGAACACTGGCCTGCAACATTCCCATATGCTTTGCTGGGGCATTATTTGCGGAATCAAAACATGGCCTTCCTGCTGGAATGCTGTGGCTCTGCTAAATTGGTTTGCTAGTTTTAAACCATAATCTGCACAATGAAATGGCTCTAATCTCTTGGCAGTCTGATCTTTATTGGCCTGCTCCTTCTTGTCAAGTGTCTCATATTGCCTACTAAGTATGGCTTATATACTCTATATGAGTCTCCACTTTACAAGCTACCTTTTGAAATTGGGTTTGATTATTTTTAATTCAGTATCTGAGCCAGAGAGAGTGTTGAAAGTCTACAATTTTGCCAGGGTCGAAAATCTCGCATTGCCTATTTTTTGTGCCTGAGTGTGACTTTTATATCTTTATTAGATTTAGATGCTCCACTTCATAAGCTAGCTTTTTAAGGTTGGGCTTGAGAGGTGTTTTTCTTCTTTTAATAACGTGTTCAGCTAGAACTAGCTTGCGACATTGAGCCTGCTTGCAATTCAGTAAAGGAAAAGAGGACATTGGTGATTCAGGATTGGTGCAAACCTTCCGCCTGAAGTGGTGGTGTAAATCTTTAGCTTGCTTTCAATTATCTACCCTTTTCTTTGGCAACAAAAATGTCGTACGCTGATGGTAACCTTTTTTTGTGTCAAATTTAATATAGAACGAATTATTAATATATTAATAATTTTTATACATATAAAAATTTTAAATATTATTATGATACGAAAACAGACTGTTGGATCTACTTGCTGTCAGCCAAGAATTGTGCAGTTTTCCGTAGATTTATCTGGGTGGACAAACAACATCAGTCGTGTGATGCTTAACATGAACATCTTGTTCTGCTCTCATTCAGCTCACGTCAAGATTGCTTTCAAGTAACTTGACAACCGTTTAGGACCCATCAGCCTGCTGAAATAACCTCAGCCTAAAAGCAACATTATATAGGAAAGTTCAGTAACCCCTTGAACTATAACATTGGAACCTCTCACTCCCAACATGGGAGACAAGAATTATTTGCTCTACATTACAATTCATGCCATCTTTGCTTTACTGCATTTGGTGGTTAGCGATGCAGTTGGGAGGTCCTACGGTGGGAGACAAGGGACATGGCAGCTATTAAGAAATAATACAGGCGTTGTAGCCATGCATATGGCTTTAACACATCGCAATACTGTTATATTTTTTGATCAAACTGAAGCAGGCCCTTCTCAGTACCAGCTTCGTCGACGGTACAATGGGAAAAGTTGCAGCACTCGTTCCCGTAAAGATTTAACGGATGGGTCGTGCTATGCTCATTCGGTTGAATACGACATTTCTGGCAATAAATTTAGGCCGCTTAGGCTTGACACAGATCCCTGGTGCTCCTCAGGTTCGTTCTTGAGCAATGGCACACTTCTTCAGATTGGTGGCCATGGCCGTGGCTCTCGAAGAATAAGATACTTCAGACCTTGTAATGATCAGCAATGTAATTGGAGGCAATCGAAAAGGTGGTTGTCTGATGGACGATGGTATGCTTCGAATCAATTGCTGCCTCAAAATGATCGAGTTATAATAGTAGGTGGAAGGAATGTCTTTAGTTACGAATTTGTACCTAAATTGCACTCCAAGGACACTTCTTTTAACCTTCCTTTCTTGCGTAAGACTAACGACCCCAATGGTGGCGGAAACAACCTCTATCCTTTCCTCCACCTGTCTTCAGATGGTAACCTGTTCATTTTCGCCAACCGTGACTCGATCCTCTTCAATTATAGACGAAACAAGGTGATCAAGACCTTTCCCAGGATTCCAGGACGTGGGTCAAGAAACTACCCTAGCTCAGGTTCATCGGTAATACTCCCGTTGGACCATAAAGACGAGTTCCGGAATGTGGAAGTCATGGTGTGCGGAGGTGCCGCCATGGGAGCTTACGAAGCAGCAGCAAGGGGAAGGTTCCTCCAGGCTCAGAACACCTGCGGTAGAATGGTGATCACGGGGAACACCCACAAATGGAAGATGGAAAACATGCCGGGACCCCGGACCATGCACGACATGTTGATCCTCCCGACCGGCCATGTTCTGATCATCAATGGGGCTAAAAGAGGTTGCGCCGGGTGGAACAACGCGGCAACTCCTTCTCTCAACCCTTACCTATATAATCCAAATAAAAAGCTCGGCCGAAGATTTTCAGTCCTGAAATCAACCAGGATTGCCAGAATGTATCATTCCTCAGCTCTTCTTTTACATGATGGGAGAGTCTTGGTTGCAGGTGGCAATCCTAATAATCGGTACAGTTTCAGAAACGTGTCGTACCCAACTGAGCTAAGGTTACAAGCATTCGTCCCTGATTATATGGATCGGCAATTCCATCACTTGAGACCAGGAAATGTGTCGATCGAGCATGGCAGCAATTCGTCCGGCGTTGCATATGGGGAAGCGTTCACCGTTCATTTCAGGCTGGGAAGAAGGCCGAACAAAGATGTGGAATATAATGTCTACGCTCCGCCGTTCGCGACGCATTCCATTTCGATGAATCAAAGGTTGCTGAAGCTGAGGTGCAGGCGGACGACGAGGGACGCTGGTGGTTCGGTGACAGCAGTTTTGGAGGCTCCTCCATCTCCGAACGTCGCACCCCCTGGTTACTATTTACTTACTGTTGTTAATGGAGGCATCCCGAGCTTATCTCAATGGATTAGATTCATCCATGCTTGATCTTTCTTTCCACTACGTCGTCACTGCTTCAAATAAAATGTTTTCAATTTCACGAATAAAGTTCAATTGAGATATTCTGTTGACGATTGCCTCTTTTCATATCTTCACTCACGTTCTTTACCCATTGGAACAACATGTGATACACTCACTAAAAGTCGATCCTTATCCATATATTGTCGACTCAAATCTACTTCTCTCTTCTTCCCCAACTCCTCAAGAAAATTTGGCGAAATATTCACGCATGAATTTGAGCACGATTTTATGAAAAAATTAACTTGGAAAAGAGAGAGGAAACATGATTAATATCATGTGATTGAATAGTTAATCCAATTCTTTAATTGACCTTTGAACATATATTTTTAATGTTTTAATATTTAGAAAACTAAATTCTTAATTCATTAAGCAAGATAATGCAATAAACTAGTGGCGGTTGCATAGGAACAGGAGCACCTGGTGGGAAAATGGATTTACTTTCTTTCCTAATTTTTCTCCCTAGTTAAACATTAAACAAAGACGAAATGATCGATGTGCGTCCTCCATTAAGAAAGAAGTCGAAAGAACCCCCTGGAAGACCCTGCAGACATTGCCTGTCTTATGTTGAAGTATATTTGATTCTTTTAAGAATTGATTGATATGTCTACGTCCATACACATTCATATTTGGTTTATATCCAAATTTAAATAACATAATCTCGCACTAAATTAAAAAATTAAAAAAAAAATTGTATGCTTTATGTGTGTTTTGGATTTTGGAACATGTCTGGATAAAATATAGATTGGAACACAGGTGGGAGACAAAACCACTTTTAATCCTACTCACCGCCACGTTGGTTTGACCGCACGTCTTTATCCATCTCGAACTATCCAGATTTGATTCTTACCATCTTTTTACTTTTAAAATATTTTTATCTGCTAGCTCAAGTCAATCTACCTCAATTTTTATTAGTACATATTATTATTATTATTATTATTATTATTATTATAGTTTTTTTATTAATTGAATTCTCTAGAAAATTTCAATTGGTGGGGTTTAATATATATTA
>JBBYHO010000005.1:14491435-14501467 GCA_038382025.1 Adansonia gregorii
AAACAACAAAAAGACTTTAACACTCTTTTGTTGACTGACCTTGTCAGAGTTAGCCTTGCATGAGAGATGTAGAAGAGAGAAAGGAGAGTATGAAGTGGAGAAGGAGGTGGAGGTGGTGGTGGCCTTCGCCGGCTATTTCGAAACCTTCGATTCTTTGACTTCTCAGGAAACAGTTTTCTTGAAGGTTCAGCTCCATTAATGAGCAAAGTTGATGAATAAGCAGTGTCTTGGTACCCCAAACGATACACTTTGGCTGAGAAAAGCGACTCAAGAAGCAATAATAAAAGTAGACCTTCAGATCCATCTACACCTGCTAATGCTCCCGTTCCACCAACATCACCTCCTGACAAGCACAAACACAAGCACAAGAAAAGGAAGCTAATGGTGTGGATTTTAGGGTTCCTTGCTGTAGGTACAGCCGGGAGCATATTGGGATTCATCTTCTTGGTGATGTTCAAGCTGGTCATGGAAGCTGTAAGAGGGCGTGCAAGAGATTCAGGACCATCCATATTTAGTCCATTGATTAAGAAAGCTAAGGATTTAGCATTTTTGGAGAAAGATGATGGCTTGGCTTGGTTGGAGATCATTGGAAAAGGTGGCTGGTGGGGAAGTTTACAAGGCTGAGTTGCCAGGAAGTGGCGGAAAGATGATTGCTATTAGAAAATGCAGCTGAATTGACTAATGAAGATAGCAAGTTTCTGAACAAGAAGATGCGTCACATTAGATCGGAGATTGCCACGGTGGGTCAAATTCGACATCGGAACCTTCTTTCTTTGTTGGCTTATGTTTCTCGACCCGACTGCCATTACCTTGTCTGCGAGTTCATGAAGAATGGAAGCTTGCAAGATCTTTTGCAGCAAGTTTCACAAGGTACCAGGGAGCTCGATCGGCCAGCTCGGCAGAAGATTGTGACAGGATTTGTAGCAGGGCTCGAATATCTTCACATGCACCATAGTCCCCGGATTATTCACAGAGATCTCAAACCCAGAAACATCCTTCTTGATGATGATATGGAAGCTAGAATTGCGGACTTTGGGCTAGCAAAGGCGATGCCTGATGATAACACGCATGTAATTACTTCAAACTTTGCCGGAACAGTGGGATACATAGCACCACAGTGTCATCAGATACTCAGGTTCACCGAAAAGTGACATTTATGGCTTCGGGATCATACTCGGGGTTTTGGTGATGGGAAAGCTTCCATCTGATGAGTTCTTTCAACACACCGACGAGATGAGCTTGGTGAAGTGGATGAGAAACATCATGACCTCAGACAATCCTCGCCAAGCAATTGATCCTAAACTACAGGGAAAAGTGTTCGATGAACAAATGATCTTGGTTCTCAAGATTGCTTACTTTTGCACTTTGGATGATCCAAAGGAAAGACCAAACAGTAAGGATGTTGGGTGCACTTTGTCTCAAATCAAGAACTGAGGTGAAGGTAATAACGATGCAAGTAGATGAACAATGCCACTACGATTATCAGTTTACGTTTTTAACGCTTTTTTTTTCCTGTTTTTTCTGCATACGATCCTTTTGCGTAACAGGTTATTGTCCTGTTTGTCTGAAATATCATATGGCTTTGGGTTTTACCCTGCAAAATTAGATATTCAAGCAGAATAAACTCCGCACTTTTATTGGTCAAAATTGAGTGTTTAATATGATTGAAGATTCAATTCACATATTTGTATCCGAAAGAGAGGAACTCAAAATGATTGAGTCATATTCCTCCACTAGAGTTATTTTTTCTTTGAAAGAAGACGCAAAAGAATTGTAGATATTAATATTCAAATTCTGAACTTATTAAATGTCATTTCTTAAGAATGATTGTATGAACCAATTAAATTAAGCCTTGAATTACATCGTGAAACATGTTTTTCCAAGGGAATATGATGACAGAATCACAACAATATGATACCAAATCTAATTACCATGGAATTTTGGTGGGATCAATAGAAACAAGAGGGAAGGGGAACAACCAATCAAACTTCATGAAGCAGCAAAGAAAAGAATAGCAAGTGAAAAAGCTCCCTTTATGATAAAGGAATCAATTCACATTACTTTCTCCTTTTAGAACAGCATTTGCTTTTCATTGAAAACCTTGGTATCATCTGTAAACAAGTGTCACGAATGAGAAGAAAAAGTAGTGCGATGAGATCAAGAACATGACCAACAATTTCAAACATATGAACATGTCAATTAAAATGGCCCTCAGTCGCGTTAGGCCATTAAAACTGTAGTAAGTTTGTTGCAAGAATCTTGGAAGAAATACCTGATGCTTCAGGACTTCTAGGGCAATAAAGTCTACAGTCTACTCGCACAAAATCGATAGAAAATCCAATAATGCAACTCACAAGCTGATGTAGAGATAAATATCGGCTGGTTAGATGCCCATCACTCACACAAAAGTTAAAACGGGTCAATTAGCAAGCTGACCCGTAGTCAAATGTTAAGCTACGAAAGGAGTTCAACTGGCAGTCTAGTTGAAAGTTTTAACCTCTACATTTAATGCTGCCGGCAACAGAATACACTAACGTCTAGTAACTACAATCAAATAACTCCGGGTCTATGCTTTCTTTTTGATAAAAAAATTAATGGAATATTGAAAGGTGATAGAAGAAATGTCAAATAGCAGGCATTATGATTTCGTTCCACATTACAGATCACAATTAGCAAAATGGTAAATACAAACTTTTCTATGAATGAGGAACCTATATTAACCTAAGCCATTCCGAGCAACCAGTTTTTCTGCACATAGTCAATTAGCAAAGCAAAAGTACATAAGGATGTAAGAAGTTTTCAAATTTCTTTTACAGATTATAACATGTCCTACCTAGATTACCACAAGAAAAACTTGCAGTACTATAAGCCGACATTTTTATTCTTACGAACTAAAACCGATTCATTCCACATCGAGAGGGAAGACTGGAACATGATAAGATTTGCAGAGAACATTATGCTGCAATCAATAGGAAAACAGAAATGTTAGACATCCTTTTCATTTACATTAAAGTTCATAAGAATCATCGCAATAAACCATTAGGCATCTTCTTCATTTTACTTTACATTTTCCATACATAAATTTCCTATATACCTCAAATAACTCCTTAAATGAATCCTTCTACAGGGCAAAGGCAAGTATAGCATTCAGGATCCCATCATTGCAGCACAACAATGAAGAATGAACTACAAATTACGCAACATCAACAAAAACTAACATGGAATACCGTTGATAACTTGACGATGATCGAGGTTTAATTCATCAACTAAGCTTCAATTCCAACACCCAACTCATCATGTTCTTGTATTTTTCTATATTCTAACAATTTCTGTTCCCACCAACTGGATCCAAAAACAGCCTAATTAAACTAATTGCTTTACATTTGTGCACAAATCATACATTAAAGAAAAAAGGCAAAAGGCATTAAATTAATAAGTACCCTTAAAAATCCCTTAAAAATCGAGAAGTAACTGAGGAAGAATCCGTTCCAAATGGGTTGGTTCAATCTTAGTGCCACCCTCAGCTTCAGCAATTGTACCAGCTCGCTGCACAGCTTCTGAATCCAAAACAAAAATGGGGTTCTTATTTTTTATTTTTTAAAATTGTAATCTAATAAGCTCTCAAATAAACACTAAAAATCTGACAAAGACCTGTAACGAAGATTCGAAGAAGTTCACAACTCAGCTTTAAAGCATTTGCATTAGCTGCAATCAAATCCAGTGTTAAAATTTATAATAACAGATCAAATTTCTTAAGGAAAAAGCAAATGGGAAGAAATTACGATTACCGAAAGTGGGTCGATTCTTCTTGGATGTTCCAGCTCCAACCTATACTTTTAAAATCAAAAAGAATAAAAGAAAGAAAAATTAAAAAAATTTTAGGGAAGAATTTGAGAAATGTGAAAGAAAAACGAAGGGTACCTCAGAATCTACGCCGTCAGTGTTTTGGATTTCATTTCTTTCGCGCTCTGAAATGGAAACAACCCAAAACCATTAAATCATTGAAGCGAGAAAAAAACAATGGAAGGGAAAAAATGGGTGACGAGGGAATTGAAAACCTTGTGCTTTTCTAGTCCAAATGTGCTTGAAAATGGCTCTAATCAAATCCTTAAAACCAAGAAAAGATAGTAATGTCAAAATAAATCGATTCAAATAAGCCAAAAGAAAAGGAAATATTGTGGGAATATAAATATAAAAAGGTGATTACAGGTTCGAAAGTGGGAGCTTCGTTTTCGTCCATGGCGAAAAGTGCTTCACTTTCGCTCCACAACTTTGCCCATTTCGCTTCTTGTCAAGGAGAACTTGCTAATTGGTCTTATTGGAATTAGAAGAGGAGTTCAAGTATGAAAAACATGAAGCCCCTATAGCTCAGTGGTAGAGCGTCAGTCTTGTAAACTGAAGGTCCGTAGTTCGATCCTGCGTGGGGGCAAATGTTTTTTATTCCCATTTTTGCCTTTTTATAGGATTTTACGAAGTGCTAAACCTCGGAAGTTGGAACTTGCAAAACCCCTAAAACTCAAGTTGAAGCCTCCGTACTGTATAAACCTTTGAGTTTCAAGCTCAAGAACTGGCCGAAAACCAGTACCAAAGTCCCCAACTTCTGCGACCTTCTTGAGTCTGAAGTTCATTTCTTTTACCTTTCTTCATTGCCAAAATGGCAAATCTCATGCAAAAACTTTTCAAGAACAAATCAACTCAAAGGTTCATCGTGTCTCTCAAATCCCCACAACATCAAATCCCGAAACTGAGTCCGACACTGATTTCCCAACAAACCCACCATTTTTCATTAACTAAACCGGAAATCCTTAACTACCCAACTTTTCTCCTCAATCCTAAATCCCCGGAAAATGGCAAATCCACTGAACCCTTGAAGTTGTACCCAAATTTCCCATTTGGGTATTTATTGAATCCCATTAGCTCAATTGGGATTGATACATTGGAGATCCTGGAGGTCGAGGAGGGGCCAGCAGAGGCTGAGGATGATGATGGTAATGCTGGAAAAGTTCGGGCAGATAGTGTGAAGAAGAAGAGGAAGAAGAAGATGAACAAGCACAAATACAAGAAGCTCAGGAAGCGTCTAAGGAGAAAGACTTAGGCTTTTCTGCGGTGAGAATTTCATGGGTGAAATTTTGTTTTCTCTGGTTTCTTTTCCTTTAATATATTCAAAGATTTTGGAATTAGATGATTTGGGATCAAATTTTTGCCTACCTTTTATTTGGACAAAGCTCGATTTGAGAACTGGAATGGAATATTGATACCTTTCTTATCTATTGACAATGAATTAGCTGAAATGGATGAGCTAACTTAATTGACAAGAACTACTGAGTCTTAGCTATTTGGAATCCTGGTATCTGTAATCCCTTACCTTGTTCCGAGGCAACTGTCTCTTTGTACCATAAAAGCATTTTACAAGAACTTGCTTATTTCCTTCTCTTGAGAATGTGCTTAGTTGTCTAAAATTGTTTATATTTTTTTTACCAGTAAGAATGAAAACTAGCTCACATAAGGTTGAAATTCTCGTAGTTGAGTCTTAGTTAAGATGCTAAATGTCATAGGATAATCATTTACCTGAAGTGGTTTCCGCGTGATAGATCTCTTCTTTATTGGATATGGGATTAGGGTTGACCGTTGATGAAGAAGTGTGTATCAGGCAAAATCATACTCAAATATTGCTGTTTTCTGATTTTTTTTCCCAGTATGATGGTGTGGAGTTGATGTCCTTTCATTATATGATTTAATCCACTTTGATTTACATATATTCTTTACAACACCGATGTTTCGTTTTCAATTCAACAACTTTTGGATGAAACGTGTGTTGCTGAGGAAGGATGTTTAAAAATTCACTAGGAAAGAGCAAAATCTTAGGACCAAGACCAGTTCGATTACTTTTGTTTGCATTTGCCAGTTCAGCTAGGACCAGTTCCTATTGATCTGTAAGTACAATGAAGATGGTTTTTTTTTTTTTTTTCTTGTGGTGCAAATGAGGTTGTTGCCTGGGGATAAATGAAGAGTTGTGGATGTTGGGGTTCAAACTCCAAACCTACTGAATGCTCATGGACAGCATAAACCAACGATGAAGGTTTTTTCCTTCTTTTTTTTTTTAAACAAATGAGGTCATAGCTTGGGGATAAAAGAAAAGTTGCGGATCTTAGGGTTCAAACTCCAAACCTACTGAATGCTCATTGACTGCATGAACTAACAATGAAGATGGTTTTTGTTGAATGTGTTAATAAATTGGTAGAATTTCAGTTAACCTGTGATTATCTAGAATGCCTGGTTTCCGAATAGGGACAAGTGACATACTTGAAGTTTAGTTGACTGCACTTGTTGGGTTAATGTAATCTCCTTGTTCTTTTACTCGTACAAGTCGAGTGTTGCTGCCTTCACAATGGAGGCTAAGCAGGTCAAGATAGAATCAACTTTGCAAAATTAGTAACCCCTTAACCAATAAAAAAGATTGGATCTGTGTTTTCCTGTCCCAGGATAATATGTTCATTCAGTATTTTTATACTTAAATATTTGGTGTTTTCTTCATGATTATTTGATTCTCTCTGCTATCTAATGTCTTTAAGAATAAATACAGAACACTGGCGTTTTTCCCAAAGCAGATTGAGATCGGATTTCAGAATTTGTACGCTCTTTTGTTCTTGGTTTTGCATAACTTAAATGACTAGTTTTCTTCTTTGATTTGAAAAAGGGGGATTCGAACTATGCTTGTTCAGTGCTTCTGTGCTTGGACATGGAGAATTCACTGATAATATCAAAACTCACCCTTTTTTCCTCCCTCTTTGTCATCACTTGTTCTGATGGCTTATAGATCTTAGATACTATATTCCTATGTTATTCGGACCCGGAAATGAATTAGACAACAGGTATGCTAAAATGTTTTTTAAGTTTTTCCATATATTTGGAAGATCTTATTTTCATATTCATCTTCACATATGTGTCGAATATGAGTACTTCAGGGAAAATAAAAAGTCGGAATGACATAGCTATATTCTTTTGTCCATTGTTTACTAGTTTTGAGTGCATATGTCTTGTGAAACTATAAATATGTGATATTGCTGCATTCAAAATAATGGATCAAAAAGTAATGGATTCTTGTTTAGGGTTAGGGTTAATGGAGCGGAGCCGAAACCGCTAATATGGATGAACTATAAATAGGGTTAGGTTCTTATGTATTTTTTTTCACGATTTACTCATATATTTTAAAAGTTATATTTATGAATGACAATTAAAGATATATTAAATATGACAAAAAAAATAACAAAAGGGAGCCAGACCTGTACATGAAAATTAAATTATACATAATTAAATAAATATAATTACAAATTTTTTTTAGTAATGAAGTTATATAAAAACTTCTCATAATTACAAGTTATTTTTATAATAAAAACTTCTTTAAAATAATTCAAGTATAAAAAAATAATACAAGGACTGGAAAAAAAAATTCTCATACTCATGCTATATAAAATAATATTCTTCATAGAAAGTTCCATTTATATACATTAATAATGAATTACGAAACTTTTAACTTTACAAACAAGGTTAAAAATTTATCAAATATTTTATTTTTTAATTAATTATTCAATTATTTAAATGTATGTTAAAATTATGTATCATTATGATGTTGACCGGATAATTTCTTGTATATTATTACCATTTAATTTGGATAATGTAAGCAATGTATCAACTAACAAGTGTAGGGACTTCTTTCTAACAAGTTGTGCTTCCAGCCAATCCTAATGAAAAAAATCATTCAAAGCCTTCAATAGCGTTGAGCTTTGCTGAATTTCCAAAGTGAAGAACTGAAGAAAGAAACCTGTGAAAGTGAATGAATAAATCATTTTTTCTTGTGATCTCTTTTAAAGCTATTTATTGTATTATTTTAGATCTCCAACTGTATCCCCTCCCTTTACCGCTCCAACTTTACTCCATTCACGTTGTAAAGCTACCAAATTAGTACACTTTTTCTTTCATTTTTTATGCTAAAAAAGTTGAATTGAAATCCAACCTTAATCTCCTTTTCTTGTTGGGTTTTTGTTGTTCTTCCATGAAAGATCTATCTTTCTTTCTTTTGAAGAACTCGGTTGGGGCTAAGATGAAGAAAGGAATCAGAAGTTTTTGCAATGGTGATGGCTCAACCTCGACTCTTAACCAACACCACCCCCAGACTGACCATGGCGGTGTTTCTGCTGCTATTACTTCCTCGGACTTGGTCACCCCGCCTTCGGTTGTCGCCTCGAACACGACCATGGCAATGGAAAGCCCTCCGACAACCCTGGAGGAGATGATCTTAAGGTTAGAGTTAGAAGAAGAGCTCGCTAGAAAAGCAAAACTCAATGAGCATTACAGTGAGATCGTTCTAGGTGGTGGTGGTGGCCGCAGGATGTCATGCGTTAACAATTCCGACATCCTACGGTCTGCCAGGAATGCCTTGAATCAGTACCCTCGTTTCTCACTGGATGGAAAAGACGCGATGTATCGGTCATCGTTTAAAAACTCCGATACCGGTGGAAGGAAATCGGTCTGCTGCGATCGTGGATTGAGAGACAGATATTGCAAACTCGAGTTCGATTCGAGGTTCGAGAAAAGTTCATGTTTGCCATCAATGTTGGGTGGTGAAAGTGTGATATGGTGCAAGCCAGGGGTCGTGGCGAAGCTGATGGGGTTGGAGTCGATGCCAGTGCCGATTTTTAGCCGGAAAGATGGTAAACAAAAGCTTGGTTCGCTGATAAAGAGACAGAATCTTAGGCGGACAGCTGAGAGACGAGAATTTGAGCAAAGAATCGCCATTGATGTAAGCAATAATTATGGCGATTTCAGGAGAGGGAAGATCGGTTCTTGTTCAAAGCCAGTTGTTTTAGAGCCAGCAAATGGTGAGGGCGGATGGCCAACCCGACGTTTTCTTTAGATCATGATATCGTTATTTATTTGGATTTTGATAACGAATATATATTTGATTTAAATATAAATTTTTTATATATTTAGATGATCATAATTTTGTATTCATATTCGAATATATGTCGAATATAAATGTTGAATATTAATATTTTAACTTCTTAAGAAAAAATTAAAAAAAAAATTAGGTTAACATAGGACTACACAAGGCAATCATCTGTCAGTATTTGGGATATCAATGTTGCTCTTTCTTTACTACTAGTTACCGTATTTGTTAACAGTTAGCAAATAATTATAAATTTTTAGTTTATATCTTGACCTTACGTGATAAATTATTCATGCATTAAATATAAATCAATAATTTTCGTTAACTCGTAATTAAGAAATTGGATTATTGAATTAATCAATTGAATCGGTTGAATTAAAAATTGATAAACTATCCAATCTGATATAATATATACATACAATGAAGCTTTAAATTAGCATATAATCGATTTAATCGGTAATAATTGAATAAAAAATATGATAAAACTAGTAAGAAAATAATTTTATAATTTTAAATTTTTTAAATTTTGTTTATAATAGAAGGGATTTAAATAAAAATAATTTTTTATTTTTTATTTTTTTAAATATTGTTTATAATGGAAAGGATTTAAATTTTTTTTATGAAAAAGATTTAAAACTTTTATCTAATAGAACCATTTGATGGTTTAATTTGAGCCACAGATACAATCAAATCACGATAATCCTTCTTATTAAGGTCTGATTGTTTGATTTAATGTGTGATCAATATCATCTTACTATCAGAACCGTCCACGTGTAATAAATATTACATATTATATATATATATAGATATTTGTTTTTGCTTTTAAAAGAATTAGTGGTACCGAATTCTATCGCAACGGTTGAGCTGTATTATTATTAAGTAAATTGCTTCAACTGCAAATCAGAGAGCTAAGTTTATTAATAAAATGGGACAACCTGGACGATAACGGCGTAGTCATCATCATTTCATCTGATCTAAAGTTAGTCCGAAAATAAATCGGCTCTAAATAAGTTGATTTATATAAATATTTTTTAAATAATATTATTAATATTTTTTATTTTAAGTAATTTTAAAATAATTATAAA
>JBBYHO010000005.1:14541636-14554280 GCA_038382025.1 Adansonia gregorii
GATTTTATTGTGTCGTATGAGTATCTGTTTAATATGAATACATATTTATATTTTTATATATATACAAATATTAAATAAATATTTTTAAAATTTAAAAAATCGGATTAACTTATTCTATAGTTTATCATTTTTAAACCAATCATTTTAGTCCATTTAAGCTTGACAATTTCGATATAATTACATAAATATATTAAACATAAAGTTATTAAAATATAAAATGATATGATATAAATATATTATTTAAAATTTATATAATATAAATTAATAATATATTAAAATTAACATAAATTTTAATTATTTTAAATATAAATATAATTCGATAAAATAAATATAAAACAAGGTGGGTTCACGTTCCAAAACAATGCAAAAATCTCTTTTGCCCCTCTTCAACCATGCATGACAGCTGACAACGTTTGCCTCATCAGCTGAGTAAAACTTTTTTTTTTTTTTAATTTTCTTCTTTATCTTCTTCTTCTTCTTCTTCCTCTTCTTCCTTTGGCTCATTACAAAACAGCGAAGCAAATCCTTCCATTTTTCATTGTTTCTTTCTCCTTATGTAAAAGCCATGAGTCCCTCCTCCTTATCAAAGCTTCCTATCCTCCTTAAACCTTTCCTTCTTTCTTTCTTTCTCTCCATGTTTTTTCTGGCTTTTTTAGCTACCCAATCACCTCTCCACCGCTTCAAAACCGCCGTTCCGAAAACTGGAAACCTACCTTCCAACGACAACAATGGCGGTGGCGCCAGCCTCCGTATCCGACCGGGTTACTCTTCCTACAATGCATACATCGAGCGTCAGCTCAACAAAACACTTAACCCCAAGCTCCGAAAGATATGGACGACTCGTGACTGGGACAGGAAAGTCCGGGTCTTCGTACGTTTTTTCCAAAGCCTAAAGAGAAGAAACCTTGTTTTCAACGATTCGAAAGCATTGTCTATCGGAGCAAGAGTCGGACAAGAGGTGGCGGCGATGAAGCTGGTGGGGGTGTCGGACTCGGTCGGCATAGATTTGGTGCCTTACCCTCCACTTGTAATAAAAGGAGATTTTCACGCACAGCCATTCGAGAACCGAACCTTCGACTTCGAGTTCTCCAACGTGTTCGACCACGCGTTGTACCCATGGAAGTTCGTCGGTGAGATCGAACGGACGTTGAAACCCGGCGGGGTTTGCGTCCTGCACGTGGCGTTGTTGCAGCGGGCCGACAAGTACTCGGCCAATGATTTGTATAGCGCGGAGCCATTGGTGGAGTTGTTCAAGGAATCGGAGCTGGTGGAGGTGAGGAAAGTTGACGGATTTGGTCTCGACACTGAGGTTGTTTTTAGAAAGAAGATGAAGAACTATTAATTTATTTCTTCGAAGATAATTTGGATAATCGTTTTACAGTAATTTTTCCTTTTATTTTTAATTCTATAACTTAATTGTTTTTAATTAATTGTTTACATTTTTATTTTATTTTATTTTATTTTTATAATTGAGACTTGAGACAGTTAATTGGTTCATTTATTTTGTATGAACTTTAAAGCTTAATTTCAAAATAATAATTTACTTATTCTTAGTCAATCTAGCCTAATGTACTAATAAAGTTTTTTCTTTTAATTTTTTATTTACCGATGAGTTATCGTTCAATGGTGTTCGGGTGGACTCCAAAGGCTAATGGTCTTCGAGTTTGAACCCTAATCGTAACCCAAACATAACATTCTTTTGGTTTTAGGAATTAGCAGGATTATTACTTGCAAAACAGTACGGGTAGCATATAGATATGATAATTCCTATAAATATAAATTCAACATAAATTATCAAATAAATCAAAACCATAAATATGTATAAAGTATACATATTAAATAAATCATGTTAATCATATTAATTTTTATATTATTTAATGTGTCGTATTTGATTGTATTGCATCGTATTAATTACCAGATTTAACAGCATATATATATATATTGGAAATTATATTTGGTTGAGAATAAATTGTAAATTAGTTATTTTGTTTACATCAATTATTTATTAAACAATTTTAAAAATTTTTGTATGATATAAAAAAATTAATATAAAAAATAACTGATATAAATAAATTTAATTAAATGACATCATGAATAACGTAGTAGGAATGACCATAATATAATTTTTTGACATTATTATTATTATTATTATTATTATTATTATTATTATTATTATTATTGTTGTTGTTGTTGTTGTTGTTGTTACCAAAGGAAGAAACAAATTTACGCACCGAAAAGAAACAAAGACCTTGCATACAAAAATACTAATATATATATATATATATATAGCGCCTTTGGAAGTCTGTTTCATCCCAGTAATAGCTGTTGGGTGTGAAATTGACAATGACATGTTCATATGAAAAATATATAAATATATGACTGTATTTATGAAAAATTAAATAATTGAATAAATTCCAGGTCCGTGACAGTTGATATGTGTATATATATTTATATATAGACATATAGATAAGGTGGCATTCATTGAATCATTGGCAATGAGATGAGAATTTGTTGCGGAATTTAATAGGTATAGATATGTATAGTTGGCATTAACCCATGACGTTGAATATAGTGAATCCGATAATTTTAAATATGATTATATGATTATTGTCAGATATGAGGTTAAGAATTTTATGGTGCGGGAAAGAATCAATGTATAAATTTTTAAGGAGTCAAAATAATTTTTTAACTATTTTTTACTTTAAAAATTCTCTAGAAATCAAAAAAGCTCGGGAGTCAAGAGGAGGCCGAGGGCCTTGTATACCCCCTTGTCTTTGCCCCTTAATATGATATGTATAAAGTACTTAAGTTAACATATGACATAATACGATATGAATATAAAAATCTATAAAATACGGATTATTGATTTTTCAAAATCTATATAAATATAAATTACTTTAAATACAATTATGATATAATAAAATATATTAATATTGACACGAATGCATGAATTTTTAGGTCTAGAATATAGCATTACCTAGGTTATATACGGGCTATATACGAGACTTCTCATGATTTTTTTTTTTGAGTATAAAGGAAGCGTAATGTGAGATAAAAAAATTATAAATGTTAAGATTTAAATCCAAATATGTTATATATGACTTCTTATGATAGCATATATCGAACTTAACTTGAATTCATAATAATGGGTACTTTGTCTTTTTCATGGCCATAAAACCTTTCACTTTAACAAATTAGGGCTTAGGGTTGGACATTTTATTTAGGGTTAAACATTTATTTTAACTAGTAAAAGTATTGTTAGGGTTAAACATGATTCGTTTTACACATTTGAGATTGAATCTTATTGTGATTAAAGATAAAGAATTTTATGAGAAAAAAGACTACTTCTCAAAAGCTAGAAAATCTAAGGCTAATGCATGATAAACAAAAAACCATCTAAAAACTTTCTTTTAATGTTGTATTTTAATAAAGTTGAAACTTTAATGAAAAAAGAAGTTGAATTTTTGTAATTAATTAGTTGAGTTTAGAATAATGGAGATATTGTGGGGGTCATTACTCATTAGATGTAACTAATTGTGAGAGAAATGGTGGAAGAAATGATGACACTTCTAAGACAACTTCTTTTCTTTTTCTCCCTTTTTTTTTTTTAATAATTGCTTTTAAAAGAACCCTTTAATTAATGGTCTGTAATCAATTTGAGTGCTCAAAACTTCAACATCCCTTTTCTTTGGTCTTTCCTCACTGGCAATTTCATTGCAGCTCGTGAGTCTTTATTGATTTTTTAAATCAAGTTCAAGCCCTGGATATGGGTTACCGTCATTAAATGAGTATGCCCCGCACGATTTAAATTAATCTGTAATTCAATAGACTGTGAGGTATTGAGTAATTTAGATAAAAAAGACCTTCAAATTATGCAATACTATACTATATTCTCTTTCTCGAGCTTTGAAAACCATGGCCTGCCCTGCACCGTATTGTCATATTCCTACGAGGAAGGAAGGACCACATGTATGGCCATGGCTATGGGATATGCCTTCGCCATTCCCATTCACAAACACAAAGATTTCCTTCGTTTCTGTCTACTGCCCGTAGCGTCCTTATTCTCATTCTTTATTATGAGTCTTGGCAATGCCCATGGAGCAAAGTGTTTGACGAAGGGTATGTAAACTGTGTAAACTTTGTTTATTTATATTGTTTATCAAATTAAATAAGTTATTATAAATAAAATTATAAGATTCGTTTATTAAACTATCATTTATATTAAAAAAATGTATTTACTCATCATTTAAAATTCGTTTAATAAAATATTCAAAATCAATTTAAAATTCAATCATAAAATATGATTTAAATATTTATGTTTTATTATTTTATATTTAATTTTATGGTTTATTGTTTTACATTTAACATTAACATAAATTATGATATTTTGTATTTTAAAACATTCTAACGAATATAAACTAAACACAAATGAACAATAAATAAATATATAAGATTTTTTTATTCAAGCTCGATTCAATTACAACCTTTAACTCATTGCTGCTCTATCGTTATCTAAACGATCAGAACTTCCCACGCATTCCCAAATGCCTTGGCAACCAATACAATACCATACAAGACATGTGAATTGTCCGGTGAGGAGCAAGCAGCAATCCTGTCTTCTACAACAACACAGCCGAGAAACTAATTGGGAAAAAAGAAAAAAAAATAATTGTAGATAGATTTTGCTCATGACTCGGGCTATTGGCTTGCTAATTTGGGTCTTAAGTAAATTTTTCTTAATTCGGATTAATTCCAATAGATTAACTATTTAATAATAAAAAAATATTTATATATTAATATTAATATAATTTTTTAATTTTTTTATCAAATTTTAAATAATAATTTAGATTATGAATTAGATAGACACGATTCAAAACTAAACAAAAAATCTAAAATAAATCAGGTCATAGCTGGCCCAAACTTTTTTTTCCCTTTTTGTAAAACAAATTAAAGTTAAAATTTTGTACTCTCTGATCCAGTATCGTAAATTTACAGTAAACACAGGATGACAACGATGAGTACAAAATTGAGTATCGGATATTATTTAATTTTTTGTAAATATAGATAATTAATGAATTCAATATTAAATTTACTATTTAAAGTGAATTGAGATATGAATTTTTAAATATTTATTATTCGAATTAATTTTAATTTTGATTTGAATGAATATCATGCAACCAAACCCATTAATTGAATATGCTTTATTTATATACATAACAAATTTAGATATCCAAATTTATACCTTTTTACATATTAAATTCTTGTTTAATTTTATATTTTTATTTTTTTTACAATTAGTTTAATAAATTTAGATATTTAATAGATTCAAATATTTGATGGATATTATTATTTAAATCGAACGTCCATTCAAATTATAATATTCAAATAAGAAGTGGATATTAAATGCATTCAAATTTAAAAAAAATAAATAAATTTATATTTAAATATTTATAAAATTAATCAAATTCGATCCGCTATCATTCTTAGATCTATAAGTAGAATATAGAGTTCATCTATTAAATTCAAAAATAAAAAAAAAATCAAAAGTTGCTATCCTATGATATTTGATTAGAGATGTCGATGATTGGGGCACGACAAAAAAATATATATATGTTATCTAAGCTCGAAAGCTTCAATTACAATTTAAAAATTAATAAAAAATTTAAATATTACTTTGATATTAACATATATTTTATAATTAAATTTAAATATAAAAATATTTTTATTATTATATAATAATTGAATTCGAGTTAAATGAGCGCAAATAAAAAAAAAAACGATGTGCCCGTCCATCGGATCGGCGGATATGTATTTAACTTGGAAGAATGCACTCGAGAGCGAACTAGATGTACAACTGCACTGAGGCCGCTAAGCTGACATAGAATTTGGCCCATGTAAAGTATAATCCAATACAATTTGAGCCCAAATTCTGGTAAATTGTTTTTTTTTTTAATATTTTTTCGAATGAATCAGCTCAACAACGACAAAAGAGAGTCGGGAAATCTGGGGACGTACGAACTCTGCAACTTTTCGCAGCGAGACAATGAAGCGATTCTTCAAACCAGTAGAAAAGGAAGGCTCAGCCAAGAAGCCCTCCTTGTCACCTTCAGAACAAGGTTGTGAAAACGGCGGAGCGTCACCAGAAGTGGTGAACGTCGAGAAAGAACCGCTGAAGTTTGTCACATGGAACGCAAACAGTTTGCTTCTTCGAGTCAAGAACAACTGGCCCGAGTTCTCCAATTTCATTTCCAATCTTGATCCTGATATCATTGCTATACAGGTGAAAATTCTCCCTCACTTTCTCCCTGTTTCTTAATAATTTTTTGTTTGAGTTTTTGTGGGACTTAGATGTTTGGGAAGAGCTGGGTATTTTACCTTTGGGTCTTTACTGCTTGAAGTGAAGCAGGCATTTTTGCTGCATTTGGCGCTAAACGAGGGTTGTAAAATTTTACATTTGATTATTGTTTATTCTATTGCTAGTTCTCTAAATTTTCTTCAATTTAAAATGTTTGCGAGATGGCAAAAGGGTTTTTCTACAAGAGATAAAATGCAGTTAAATGGCAATGCGATTACTGATTATGAACTGTCTATTTATTTTGGGTACAAAGGAGGCCGTAGCTCGGGTACTTGAAGGATTGCAGATAGTACAATACTCGAAGTCTGGACTTATTTGATCCCATCTCCTAAGAATAGCTATATGAACCAATTGAACTAAGTTCCGTGTTCTATGAACTACTTATTGGCTCAGTCTGAAAATGAGCTTGTAATCTAACCTAGCAGCAGCCCTTTCCTTGCCGCAACATTGTGAACAAAATCATTCGTCTCTTTAATTTCTTTGGCAGAAGGCACTTTCCTGTTTAGTTTTTACTTGAAGATGTTAATGCTGTTTTTTCAAGGTTCATTTATTTGTGCGAGATAGTTTAACTGGTTATCATAGAGTTCATTGTTATTCCTGGAGTTTGTTTTTAATCACATTGCTGCATATTGGTTATATGATATATGCGAATGTTGAACTGTCCTTATGGGATTTATGTCTAGTCTTTCTCAGTGTATGTTAAGAAACTATCTAATAGTTTGTCAATGGTAGGAAGTAAGGATGCCTGCGGCTGGTTCAAAAGGTGCACCTAAAAATCAAGGAGAGTTAAAAGATGATACAAGCTCTTCCAGAGAAGAAAAGAAGGCAACTTTTTTTTCTCTTGCTACAATGCATGACCATTATATGTTAACTTTATTTGTTCTGTTCCTTTCCGTCCCATTATTTGCTCTAAATTGACTATATTAGAATCTCCAGTTACGTTTTGATGGAAGAATTACATTTTTTCTTGGCATGTGCGACAGCGGAATGCAGTGTTTATTTGCTATCTACTCATACGTTTTGAAACTATGCAGATATTGATGCGCGCCCTTTCTACTCCACCATTTGGAAATTATCGTGTTTGGTGGTCTCTGGCGGATACAAAATATGCAGGCACTGCTTTGTTAGTAAAGAAGAATCTTCAACCATTAAAAGTTTCTTTTTCTCTTGATAGAACAGGTATTTTTGTTTACAAAGATCCATTCTTCAAATTCCTTGTAGGGGAAAAAAAATTACCTACGCGACTTGATTTGGAACAATGAACATTTCCGACAGGGATGAGCCTGAAATGGAAAAGAGTCAGCTACTCTATGCTTTTCTGCATTTCATGAAAATGAAATTCAATTCTCTCCTCTCTGTATTTATGTGTGCTGTCTGTGTGTGGAATTGAATATATGCCTGCACATAAGAGAAAATATTGCACATCATTTTTTATTATCGTAGTGACTGTACATTGGGACAATGTTTTTAACCATCTAATAAGAGATATTTCTTGTCTTATGTTCTGCCATGTTTTTTTTTGAATGCCCATGGAATGCTAGTTAATTTATATGTTTACCATATTTTTTGTTAGTTTCGAAGCATGAACCAGATGGCCGGGTTATTTTAGCTGAATTTGAGACACTCCGTGTATTGAATACATATGCACCAAATAATGGTTGGAAAGAGGAGGAAAATTCGTTTCAGCGGAGGAGAAAGTGGGATAAAAGGCTTCTAGAGTTTGTTGTGCAACTGTCAGATAAACCTCTTGTTTGGTGTGGAGATCTGAACGTTAGGTGAGTTCTCGGGGTGGTGACAGGGTGGGTGGACGTACAAAGCTTGTAAGGTTCGTAGAATTCGTCTTCTCTTTCAGGAATTAGTGGCGTTCTTATAAAGTTCTTTTGCTTATGTAGCCATGAGGATATCGATGTGAGTCATCCAGAATTCTTCGGTGCAGCAAAGATGAATGGTTACATTCCTCCAAATAAAGAGGTTATCAACATCATCTGTCTTTTTCTTTTCACTCTGGGTTAAATTTGAGTGAACCATTTCTAGACATAATCATGATATATTTTAGTTCACATTACATGTTTACACATTCATTATAAACTCAACCCCAACACCAAGACGGAGATCAAAACTAGAAAACCAACTACATTCATCCATGGGGCAGTTAGATCACAATTAAAGGTGGAAATCGATCATCTTAAGTGGTCCACCACGTAATATTAGGTCTACTTAAGAAGTTGATGGCGTGGCGTTACTTTAGAAGTGAAGACTACTTACTATAAAGAATCTGTGGTGTTGAACTTTAAATCTTAACATTGAATGCATTAAGCCATAGTTCCTTTTAAGATCCAGATATGGACTAGTTCAATGTAGTTTACTTCTCTATATCTAAGAACAACTGACAGGATAGTTCGCCACGATGTGCAGGATTGTGGGCAGCCAGGATTTACCTTAGCTGAGAGGAAGCGCTTTGGGGCAATATTAAAAGAGTGTGTCATTTCTTCAGAAAGCCCTTGCTTCTATGGTTTTCTACAAGTCATTAACATGTTGAAAGTTGAAACCATGATCTGTGCAGTAATCTTTTCTCCATGAGTGTTTGACATAAGTTGAAACTCATGATTATGAAAAGCTTGTGCTTATACTTTCACTTATCCACTTATAGTGAGATATACTCTTTTCTTTGATTTTCATTTCAATCTACTTTAAAGAATTTTGTGGATTATGCTTAGGGGAAGATTAGTAGATGCATATAGATACCTGCACAAGGAGATGGACATGGTGCGTGGCTTTTCATGGTCCGGACACCCCATTGGGAAGTAAGTAGTTCTTTTGCCTATCGTTCTTATTGTTATTAGTGTTATTCAAAGGCCTTGGGACCATTAGATTTTTGGATGACAATGTTCAGGAACCTATTTAAATGTGTTAACCTATCAAATTTTTTCGAGGAAATAGTTTATTAATCTGGGGTTGCAATGTACTGCTGGGTGTTTTTATTGCAGGTATCGAGGAAAAAGAATGAGAATAGACTATTTCATTGTTTCAGATAAGCTCAAGGAAAGGATTGTTGCATGCGAAATGCATGGGCAAGGGATTGAATTAGAAGGTGCAAATTTTTTGGATTTTTTTACGGTACTTACTTTTTTGCCATGGTAAAATTCTATGTTACTTGGGCTTCGGTGCAAGTGTCAGATATAGGTACGTATTCAACACGGATATGTTTAAGCTTTTCTAAATTTTTCCTTGGATTTAGAGGGTCCTTGGATTGTTTGACACATTTCTGGAGGTAGGTTTGGGATATGACACTTCAAGGACCCTCTAAATGCATGGACAATTTTTAAAAAAAAAAAAAATTGAACATATCCATGTTAGATACACACACTTGAATCCGACACTCATGTTCCAGTCCAGTAACGTAGATACCATTTATGTCATACAAAGGCAAATGGAAGCATTTAAAATTTGAAGATAAAAATAAAAAAAAAATTATTGCAACTTCAGTATTATTTAGGTGCCTTATTTTGAGTGTGTTTTGCTTAGTTTATCTGGCAACATATGAAAGACATCCTGCATTGATCATGAAATTTTGCAGGTTTCTATGGGAGCGACCATTGCCCCGTTTCCCTGCAGCTTTCAGAAGAGTGCAAAGAAGCAAATTGACATGGTGATGACGTAGTGATATTAAATTGTAACTTTGATCGTACCTGTTTTGAATCTTAAGTAGTTTGCGTTAGTATTTTCCTGTCATTTGTAATATTCGTTTTTACCCTCTGGTCGCTTCTTCCTCTAACAGCGTGTTTGGTTCGCCAAAATGACTAAGCCATCCCGTGTTTATTCGGCTCGCTACAATATAGCTGACGAGTTGTTCGTTTAATACTCAGTTGTTGGAATGATCAATTCCGGGGTTATTCCCTAAAATCCTGAAATTGCCATTTTAACACCTTTGAATGACCATTTCGAGCAATCTTAAAATAGGTTTTTTTTTTCTTAAAATACCCCTAAAAATATATTTAAAAAAAGAACCAACACAAAATACCAACAAAACTATTTTAAGCAAGAAAAGAAGAAAATCCAGAAATTTCGGGTTAAGATAGATCAAGGAGGATTCAAAGTTGATCACCAGATTTTTCCTTTGTTTGGCCAGAAACCGGTCCATCAGTTGAACCATTGTGAAATGAATTCAACTTAGTGTTGGCTATTTTTGACTTTAGATGAAGTGACTGCAAATGGCAACTTTTTTTCATTTGAAAGGTACAATATTTTTGGCCTTTATAGTACTAGCATTTATGTCCTAGGAGCCCACGTTTGCTAAAGTAAGAAGAAAGGGCAGAATGCTTTAAATGTGAAATCTCTCCAAAGTCAAAACACTGTAAGACGTGGGAGGCTGTACCATGGAGTTTTTGCCTCGAAACAAGAGCTGCTCCTTGGTGCAGCATGAATGACCGACCTCTTAAGTGCCCTTCAAAGGGCTGCAACATGACATTCCAAGTGGGCGTGGGCTCGACCTGAACACATTAGGGTTCAGTCTGGTCCTTTACGCGAAAAAATTTTAAAATCGATTTATTAAAATAAATTTTACTATCAACGTAAAATAAAATAGATCGTTAGATTTGAATTATTTTATCTGAGTCGTTAATTAAAAAAATTGATTCATTTATTCATCTCAATCCGCAATCGAAATGATCCAATTACAAGAGTAGAGTTCTACTAATTGAGCTAGCCAAGTGGAGGATGCATAAAGGAGTCAGATGCTTCTTCTATTCTTTTTCTTGGCACAGCTAGATAATCCTGGACTTGAATTAGAGACCTCGTCCGTGAAATAAATCATCGCATCAACGGTCCAACTAATTGGGAAAAAATCAATAGATTCATTTTCGAAAGTGATTCATCCTTTACGAACGCAACATACAACTCTCCATTGCACTGCTCTCCAAATGTACTTGTTTCCCCTTTCTTCCTTACCATGACAAGTATATGCGAGGGTAAAAGTACAATTTAAAAAAAAAGTCAAATGCAATAATAATTATTAAAAGCATAAAGCTAAAAAATTAATTTCTAAATAGAAATTAATAATGATTAGAATTATTGATAAAAACTGTAATTACTATTTTACCTTATTTTGGTCTTATCTTTTGACTGTCTTTGTCCCTAGTAACAATTTAATGGGATCGATTTATACATTTAATTATAGTCATTTCCTATATCTAGTTATGATGAGTCATATATTTAGTTATAATCTTTCGTACATTTAGTTATGGTGAGTCGTATTTTAATTATAGTATTTCATACATTCAATTATAATGATTCATGCATTTAGTTACTCTTTTTTATATAGTAATTTTAAATTTAATATAAATTTTTTATTTTATTATTTTTATATAATAATTTAAGATTTTATATATATAATTTTAAATTATAAAATAAACTTGAATTCTATTTAATACTAGATTAATGTAAAAAATAATAAAAATTAAAAAATATTTAATATTAAATCAAATTAATTTTCTCAAATTAAAAATAATATATATTATACATTTTATATATAATATGCATTACATAATGCATATATAATGTAATGTAATTTTATAGATATAATATAATAATATATTATATAATATATTATATATAAAAAATATAAAAAAATATGCTAAAATATATATACAAAGTATTTGTGTTCATGTATGATCGATATCACCTTGAGTATAGCTTCATATATGCTAAAGCTGATTATTCTTATATAGTAAGAATATGATGTTTAAACAAAAATAAAAAAATAAACTTGTAACTAAAAAATAAAAAATATAGTTGATAATTCTTATATATTGAGATAATCATAACTCACTATCTTTGGAGATTTTTGTTTATGCAAAAAAATTTTAAGATTAAAACAAAAATATAAACAATAAACAATGCATATTATAATTTAATATATATAATTTATTATATCTAATAAATTACAGTCAGGAAAAAAGGTAATCAAAAGATAAGATGAAAAATAATGGTAAAATAGTAATTATAATTTTTTATTTATATTTCTAATAATTGTTATTTTCATTATTAAAATTATTTTTTTATTCTTTCATTCTTTTAATAATTATTATTACCTTTCATTTTTTTGTAATTCTCCCTAAATTTTTTAATTTAATAAAAATATTTTTATTTTGATTATATGATATATATTAATATAATATATTATATATAGTTTATATATAATATATATTATTTTCAATTATTTTAAAAATAATTTGAGATTTAATATAAATATTTTTTATTTTTTATTTTTATATAATAATCTAAGATTTAA
>JBBYHO010000005.1:14589364-14601072 GCA_038382025.1 Adansonia gregorii
TATATAAAATTCAAAGAAAAAATGATTTTAAAAGAAAATAGGTATCTGCCAATTTTTCCTACTGCGGACAGCCTGTCCCATGATCATTAGCTGCAATAGCAAGTCCCAAGGAAAATTCATTGTTAACTTGGGAAGCTGCTTGTGCCTTTTTCTTTGGGTAATAATTTGATTATAATTAGACCATGATCCACTTCCAAATTGAAAATGCTTCTAATCAGTGGAGAAAAAAAAAAGGGACTGATCTGATCTGTTGTATTTATAATTAATGTTTGACAGCTACCCATGCTGGGAGTGTAAATGACATGTTTGGTGCTCTGATATTCTGATCAGATAAGCCAAAAATAATACCAGAACTTGTAGGAATGGCAATGAATTTAGGTGGGGATGGATTTTGTCAGACCTGAACATTCAAATATTTTTATTTGATATTTATTTCAAATTTAAATTTAATTTGAGTTTTTACATCTGAAACGACTTCAAAATCATCCTCTCTCGAAGCTTAAGTATTGGATCAGTTCACTGGACAAAATATATGTGATCAAGTATTGGATAAGTTCACTGCACAAAAGCTTTCAAGAAATTTCCATGCTTTTTAACTCAAAATAGAATCCAATTCCATTACTGTTGGAATTAGCTTTAAATATCCGAAAAAAAGAGCACCATGTGGAAGTAGCAAATTGCATTAACTCAGTTACCCCACCACTAAAAAAATCCTTAGATTTACACCCCCACAAAGTCAAAATTTTGTTATTTCTTGCCATTATTAAGTGGTTCATGGTCACTTGATAAAATATTACTTGAACACAGATCCTTCTATTTATTTATTTTTAAGTGAATGCTGCCTGTTTAATTCTCCTTAGTTCTGCAGTTTCTTTGTTTGTTGAGTTCACAATTTGCTGCTAAAGGATCAGATTTGAAGAATTTCCAGCTCTTAAAAGATTCTATAGCTATAAGGTAAAGTTTCTAAAAATCTCAGCGCTGCATTTCATTATCTTGTTTCTGCCATTAACAAAAAAACGTTTGTCGGTGTCTTCTGTTTTTATCAAATCTTTTTTCGGTGATAAGCTCTTGTCTGGGCTTCATTTGCTTTTTACCAGTTTAAGTGGCTTCTGAAGTTTTCCATGGAGAGTTGCAGCTTGTTTTTACTGTTATTAAGTCTTTCATGGAGTTTATTTGTCTTGGGTGACTCTCAATTGCAAAGCTCTCAATCCCAAGTTCTTCTTCAGCTAAAGAAGCATTTAGAGTATCCAAAGCAACTGAATTTATGGCATGATAGAAAAACAGAGTTCTGTTCTTTATCTCCATCGGCAGAAGTGAACATTTCATGCGAGTTCAACTTTGTCACTGAGATCAAAATAATGGGGGATAAGCCTGCAACTAAGGTTACTTATTTTGCTGGTTTTCCAATACCAAATCAAACTTTATCAGAGAGGTTCTCAATGGATTCTTTCGTTACAACTCTTGCGAGGCTATCAAGCTTGAAAGTTCTCAGTCTTGTTTCTTTGGGGATTTGGGGTCCTTTACCAGATAAAATCCACCGGTTGTCTTCCCTTGAATATTTGAATTTGAGTTCCAATTTTCTCTTTGGTTTAATCCCTCCGAAAATTTCGACATTGGTGAAGCTTCAAACGTTTGTATTGGATGATAATGTGTTCAATGATACAGTTCCTGGTTGGTTCAATTCGTTGTCGAATCTGACAATTCTGAGCTTGCGGAACAACCGGTTGAGAGGTCCATTTCCATCTTCAATCAATGGCGTTACTTCCCTTATTATTCTTGATTTGTCTAGCAATGAAATATCAGGGAATCTGCCAGATCTTAGCAGTTTAACAAACCTGAATCAGCTCGATTTGAGTCGAAACAAGTTCGATTCGCATTTGCCGATAATGCCTAAAGGATTGGTTGTGGCTTCCCTCGGAAACAACTCTTTCTTTGGGGAAATTCCACCGCAATATAGCCAAATAAAGCAGCTTCAACACATTGATGTTTCATTCAATTTGCTAACTGGCAAACCTCCAGCTGAGCTTTTCTCATTACCAAACATCAGTTACTTGAATTTTGCATCAAATAAATTAAGTGGTTCCCTTTCAGACAATCTAAGCTGTGGCAGCAACCTCCAGTTCGTTGATATATCGAACAATAGGCTAATTGGAAGCTTGCCTTTGTGTTTACAGTCTGACTCGGGCAATAGAATTGTTAAGTTCAGCGGCAATTGCTTATCCATTGCTGGAAATCAGCAGCATCCAGAGTCATACTGCAAAGAACTCGAAGTTCATGTGTACAGAACCAATAATGGTGCCAAAGGCATACGAGTATTTGTTGGTCTCATTGTTGGAATTGCTATTGTCATTTTGCTTCTGGCTGTTGGATTTCTCGTTGTGTGCAGAAGATGCTGCCCTCAAGCAATATCGGAGCAACATTTGCTGCAGAAATATGTGCCAGACAACTCAGCAGCAGCAGGGTTCTCATCCGAGATCCTAAGCAACGCAAGTATGTTATTCATTCGGAAACAATTTTTCTTATAGTGAAATTTTAATGGATATATATATATATATATATGGTGATAATGTTTCATGCTCACTTGATTGTTCAGGATATATTTCTGAAGCTTCAAAGTTGAGGCCACAAAGTCTCCCACCTTGTCGGTCATTCACTTTGGAAGAGTTAAAAGAGGCTACGACCAACTTTGATAACTCCGTTTTTCTGGGTGAAGGTTCATATGGGAAGGTAAAATCTACCACTTGCATTTAGGGTGAGCAAAATTCGGTTGAAACCGACTCAATCGATCAAAATCGACATGAGTCGGTTAGATTGATACCGGGTTTATGTTGTTTTACTTTGGCAATTTTAATTGAGTCAAATCGATTTGAGGTTCCTAAAATTTAAAACCGAACCAATTGACTTAGCCGACTTATACATATAAACCCTTACCTACTAATCTAAATCCAGACCCATCCCCAGTTATCCACTCATGAGTCAACCCATAATCTAACTAAGATCATCGTACTAACCAAGATAATTGATCGGACCAACCTATGTCATTTCGGTTATTTTCGTTTATCCACTGGAGGTTGGTCGGTTTTGGTTACTTTCCGTACTGAATACCGTTAAGTCGGTTTCTGAATTTTCACGACCGAACCGACTGATCCAACCATTGCACAGTCATTGCATAAATTTCCATGAAAACAATGACCCTTTTTCAGTTATTCCTCAGTACTGCTTGCTTCATTCCTTTCCCAGCTTTTCAAAGGGAGACTGGAGAATGGAACCCAAGTTGCTATACGGTGCCTCCCCACATCGAAGAAATACACGATTCGAAACCTCAAACTCAGGTTGGACATGCTTGCGAAGATTCGCCACCCACATTTGGTTTGCATTTTGGGGCACTGCATTGAAGTTAGACAAGATGATTGCAGCGTCAACAGAGTGTTCCTTGTGTATGAATATATTCCCAATGGGAATTTTCGATCTTATCTCTCCGATAATAGTTCTGGAGAGGTTCTCAATTGGTCGAAACGACTGGAAGTCTTGATTTGTGTTTGCAAGGCTGTCCAATTCTTGCATACTGGGGTTATTCCTGGCTTTTTTCACAATAGATTGAAGACGAATAACATATTGCTCAACGAGCATCGATTGGCGAAGTTGGGTGACTATGGGCTGTCGATCATCTCGCAAGAAACTAGCAATTATGGGGTAAGAGTCCTTATTTTGCCGTTCAAATTCGAAGGTAACCTGTTTAAAATATAAGCTAGACCACTTGACCCATTTTCTAGTTATGCAATGCATTATTTTTTCATATACTTCATGCATTTTATATTATGTAGAGATTAAATATATATAATGTTATAATATAAATATTAAAAAAAATGTCAAGTTTATGATGTTAAGAATTTAATAAAAGGGAAAGATATAAAACTACTAAAAATTAAATAAAAATAATATTTGTTTAAAGAAACGAGTCTAAACGAATTTAAATTATTTATTTACTAAGATAGATAGACTTACAAAATCTGAGGCTTATATTTCAGGTCAATCTAAACTTAATCAAGTATGAATGATATTATCACTTCACCTGGATCTGACCTCAACCACGAACTCCTCTACTTTGCACTAATCATTTGTATCAATTGATTATAAACTGACATCCATATTCTTGACTTTCAGGCAAAAGGAGAGGAGCTTAATTCATGGTAACTACGATTTTCATTTGATATGGTTCATTGTTCATGTTTCAGGCGATCAGTTCGAATTTTGCTTTTAGTGTCAGTTCAGCATATTGGCAATTTTGAGCAGAGATATTTACTATTTGGAAATTTTTTTTTTCTAGGCAAATGACAAGGTTAGAGGATGATGTTTATAGCTTTGGTCTCATCTTGCTCGAGTCGATTGTCGGTCCCTCGATTGCTGCTAAAAAAGAGGCAACTCTACGGGATGAATTGGTACGTTAGTCTATATTAATGAAGTTCCTCATTTTCTTAAAATATTCTTGATACTTATATTCGATTCATATTTAGACGTACTTATGAAATAGATCTCTCCATAGGTCAAACTATCCTCTTACCTCGTTAAGCTTAACTTGTATGGGTTAAACTTTAGATAAAATTTTTAGTAATTTCAGCCAGATTGGCTCAGCTTATGTGAGTAAAGCTTGGACAATGTTTTTATCAGTAATTCAGTATGGCCAAGCTTGAGCCTAGCCAAATTCGGGCTAGAAAGAAAATTTTCTAGGTCGCCCTTGATTTATAAATCGGTTTAGTATAAAAATATGATCTTTTAATATATTGAAAACTTTAAAATAATTAATTTAATCCGTTTTAAATTCATACTCATAGCCGACGCTCACTTTCAAGTTAGCTAACATAGTTATTACCTATCTTTTATTGAAAAATCTAAGGGATTGTATATACCCGCGTTAATTTTAACAGGCGTCATTAAACAACCTGGACGGGCGAGCAAGAATCATGAACCCAGTTGTTTCAGCTACCGGCTCGCAAGAATCGATATCAATCGTGATTTCCTTAGCAAATAAGTGCATCTGCTCAGAATTATGGAGCCGCCCATCTTTTGAGGACATCCTTTGGAATTTGCAATATGCGGCACAAATCCAGGCAAATGCCGAGGGTTAAACAAAAAGATTCAGCCGACCCCCCGTATAGTTCTTTCCCTGGTTATCAAGTTTGTTGTAATTCTTTATATTTTGTTCAGAATTTGTAATAAATACATGAATTTTTTATTTGGAATGTAAGCTAAATAATGTTCAAAAGCAAGCAAGTAGTTTACTATATTACTCGAATTCGGATATCAAGGTTGGATATAAATAAGTGTTCGATATTCACATTGTAAATGCAATGCAGTTAAAAATTACGTTACATTAACTCTTCACTTTTTCTTAAATATTCATATTCAACATCAACATCCAACATATATTCGAACATAAATTAAAGGTGCGATCTTTCAAAGATAAAATAATTTTTTAAATTTAAATACATTTCTATTAAATACGTATTTATGTCTAACTTTCGTTCTCGAAATCAATTAAAATAGGTCAAAATGTCATCGCCAAGTCTCCATATGAGCAATGCCAAAAGTCAAGAAGCTTTTTTTTTGGGCTCTTGTAATAGTTACTCTATGAAAAGGATAAAAAAGATGATTGATAACACTCAAGCCTTTCTCTTCTTCTTTTGGCTTATGTCATACCCACTTCTCAATAATATCTGACTTAACAGCCTATAGATTTGAACTGTAAATGCAAAACATTTCAGGAAAGCCAATTGTTTACATGTTAACAAAAATGATTGATTGTTTCAACTACCATGGACTTTTAGAACTTTAATAATTGATCTTTTTGTTTTTTATCTGACCAATAATTAGCCAAGTGTAGGACTGTAATTAGAGACTATGTTATTTGTATTTGAATTAGGCAGTGAGTATCGAATAAAAATATAAGTTTAATATAGATACGGGCAAATATTTTTAAAATTTTTTTTATATATTTAAAAAATTAAATCTTCATTTTTATGTCTAAATTTGTGACGGATACAAATATATCAAGCAAAATGAAAAATCAGAATATAATCATTTAGTTACATATGTAACATAGGAAGGCTAAAGCATTCAGCTTTCCCTTTCTTAAACACAAGGCTTCAATTATGCCGAACGATTTTCGAAAGGGGATTATGACGTGAGACAGCTGAATAATGGCAATGAGAGGTGCAGATAAATCTTATCTAAAATGAAAAGCCCGAGCCGAACTTGAATAAATAAATTTTTTTTATTATTCAAATTCAACAAGATTTAAATAAAGTTTTAGCTATTCAAATTCGATAAAATCTGATTCAATCCATGAATATTTTTAATAGAAGATGACGTGTCTAAGAAAAAGATAAATTGACGAGGAAAGAGGGAAGACCAAGGAACTTCGATTGCAGATTTCGAAGGAGCCTCAAAAAAAGCTAGAATGAAAACTAATCCATTTATAACATTTATTATAAACTTAGGCCTTGAAATTCCAGAGTTTCATACAAAGGGGGGAGGGGGGAAGAACTTAGACGCCCTTCTTAAGCATTGCCCTAACCCTCATTGGAAGACCATAAAGCCTAATAAACCCAGCAGCATCAGCTTGATTATATATGCCCCCACTCTCAAAGGAGGAGATATCCTCCCTGTACAAGCTATGGGTACTGGTCCGACTCGTAACGGAAACTGATCCTTTGTATAGTTTAAGAGTGACAGAACCGGTGGTCGTCTCAGTAATCTTTTCCATAAATGCATCCATGGACTCGCGCAGGGGGTCAAACCACCTTCCTGCATAAACTAGCTCAGCATACTTGAGGGCAAGTGAGTCTTTAACTTGAATGGTTTCACGGTCAAGGGTTAGAGACTCCAGCTCACGGACAGCGTTGATTAGGATGGTACCACCTGGAGTTTCATAGACTCCACGACTTTTCATGCCAACAAGCCGGTTTTCAACCATGTCGATACGACCAATTCCATGTTTCCCACCAATCTCATTGAGTTCAGCAATAAGAGAGGCTGGAGAAAGATTCTTTCCATTAACTGAAACAGGGATGCCTGAAACAATTCCAATTTCCACATATCTGCAAAATTTCCGCGTGTAAGAAGTTGTTAATTAGCATATAAACACATGAAAATCATTAAGATTCACGAAAACTTACTCCGGTTGATCGGGTGCATCTTCTGGGTCAACACTCATCATATACATATCTTTCTTCGGTTCATTTGCCGGATCCTCTAAGATATCTCCCTTCAATGCCAAGATAGATCAATGTCACAGTGGGAGGGAAACATAATCATGTTAAGCAAAGCAAAGGAGCTTATACAAGATATCGAAGCGCCTACAAGAAAACAGACAATTAATACTTAATTACTTACCTCATGGCTTAAGTGCCATAAGTTCCTGTCTCGGCTGTATATCGATTTCTTTGTCACTGGAACAGGCACATTATGCTTCTTAGCATATTCAATAGCATCTTCCCTTCCCGTAATATCCCATTCTCTCCAAGGAGCCACAACATTTAATTCGGGATTTAAAGCAAAGAATGTAAGCTCAAAGCGAACCTAGAGGAATAAATAAACTAGTGAATTTGTATTTGAAGAAATACAAAAAGATTAATTATACGAGTGAAGTTGTGTTTGACGAAATAGAAGGGTTATAATGACTAGGGCTTGGTAGAGAGGCATGCCTGATCATTTCCTTTCCCGGTGCATCCATGAGAAACAGCATCTGCCCCAACCTCTCTGGCAACATCCACCATGGCCTGTTGTTATAAGTGTGTTACCACAAAGGTAAGGTAAAAAATTCAAAGAAATGGAGCCGGCATAAAAGCAAAATGCAGTTGAAAAGAAAGATATTGCAGAAGAACAAGAGAATCTTCTATTAAACAAGGATCAAGCATCCTCTTTTATTATATCATAATAATCTAGTCAATGGAAGAAGGAGTTGAAGTGGCTAACACCTATTCCATTCCCTCAAATAACAAACCTTAATCATATTCAAAAGTAAGAAGGTAAAATAGAGTGCTGAAGAAAAATAAATAAATAATTGCAATACTGAAGTAGCATGCTAAGCAGGCGTCATTATAGCTTTTATTATGCTTGAATACTTGACAGCATGTATAACTAGCAGCATTTAACAAGTTCCAAAATACATAGTAACCTTTGCGATAACAGGCCTGGCCATTGAGGTCCCTAACAAGTATTTCCTTTCATATATGGCACCAGCTCGCAAGCAAGGAAATATATAGTCTCTCACAAATTCCTCCTTTAAGTCCTTCACTACTAACTGGCAAGCCCCACTACCCTTGGCCTTTTCTTCCAAACCATCCAATTCTTTTATGCCCTGCAAAAGTTTGAACAGGAGAATAAATTGTGCATTTAAAAAAACTGTAGTATAAACTTACATCACATTGTACAAGAAGATGAAGTAAATTAAACTGTTTAGCAAGTTGTTAATATCACTTACTTGGCCAACATCGGCTGTGAAACAAACAACCTCACAACCATAATTCTCCCTGCAAAAGCAAAATACTAAACTCAGAGAAATGACTCATATAGTTATTTTTCCAAAAGAAAAAAAAAAGACATGTGCAAAGGATCAAGTAAAACTAAGAGTAAAAAATCAATTCTAGTTGACCTTTATCTTTGAGAAATAGAGCTACTCATTCAAAGATAGATGCGTCAAGGACTATTATTACGGAAGTGTGCTAACTCTTATAACCAAAAATATTAAAGAATTAGTATATATAACAGAAAATAGTAGAACTACCTTAGCCATGGCACAATAACAGAAGTGTCTAAGCCACCACTATAGGCTAAAACAACTTTTTTTAGTTTGCCTCGTGGCCCTCCACACTTTGCAGCCGTGGAAACTTCCATATTTCTATCATTGGACAAAGCAGCTTGAATACCTGGGAGTTTGCGATGAAAGTGCAAATTTTTACATTGCCAATTGAAACAGAAAAAAAAAAAAATTAAAACTAAGATAAAACGGTAAAAATAGCTTAGAGGATGCCTATCAGAAATGCGTAGGTAAGCGGTTATGCAAAATGAATTATCCAACAACAACAGCTTATAGAGAAAACAAAATGGCAGAAATTCTTTTAATGTCTTCTGCTTGCTGTCTCTTTATATTTGTGGTGAATTTAAATGAAGTAATAAACAATAATATAGAATTCAAGTCAAAATTGGAAAAATTATGGCAATGAAGTAAATTATAACCATAATAAGTGCGATAGCAAGCTGTAACTTCTTACAACCGTTGCAAGAGTGAAGAGGAAGCCAAAGCTTGTTACATGCAATAAATGTATTTTGTGATTTTAACACATGGCGTATTTTTCCTAAGGAATCCAAAGAACTCCAGTAAGCATCCAAGTCTTTTTGAAACAACCACAATCACCAAAGGACTTTCCTTACTAGCCCGGCTGCCAGGCATCTTCACAAAGACTGTATCTTGGACATTGTTTTACATCTTTTATATGATATGATTTCACCTATATTTTGCCAGCACTTCATTTCTTTTGAGTGTTAGGCACCCGCGTCCTACACATATTTGAGCATGGATATAAGGATATGTCCCTCCAATGACCCTCCAAATGCATGGAAAAACTTAGAACAAAATAGTAAATACTTGTGTTGTACACGGTATGTTTCCGACACTCACACCTAAGACTGAGTAACATAGGATTCCACATTTTATAAATCCCAATTGATCAATCAATCTTGATAAAATCCATTATACTCGCAGGCGAATGAAGGGGGGCAAGCAGGTGCCTTGACCCCCCCTAAAATTTTTGAAGACTTTTGCAATATGTTTTTATCATCACTTAAAAGCCAGTAAATTTACATTTGGCCCCCACCCAAATTTTTAAGACTTTGACCATACTTTAAAATCACCACTTAAAAAAATGGTAAATATACATCTGGCCTCCTAAATTTTTTAAAGATTTTTGCAATGCTTTCATAGTTTCATAAGGTAAGATTATGTTTGTCCCTTTCAAAAAATTTTTATTTAACCCCATTCCTAGAAGTTTTGTTTGATATAATAAATTTGGTAACACTTTTAATTTAAAATTCATTAATTATTATTAACTTAATTCTCTTTATTTGCCTTTTCAATCAATTAAATAGATACATTTACATTAATTATCATTTTTTTTTCATTTTAAGTTCATAAGCAGAAAACAAATAAAAATAAAATAGTTAAACGATTTCAATATCCAAAACAAATTGCGTATTTTTACTTTTTCCTAAATATATGTTATCTTTTTTTATTTTTTTTTTTGTAATATGAAATAGATTTATGAATTTTAATTTGAAAATAGGTTGTTTTGACGTTGAGACTAATTCTTAATAGTTTTTTATATGCAACATGGATTATAACATTAAAAAGAATAAAAATATTTATCTCATCATAAAAATTCTATATATAGTTAGCAATTTTAATATCATTTATGGTATTGAAATTTAATGTTTTCATACTAAATTTGTCCAAAGGCTAGGTTATGTCATGCCCATATAGCAAAATAATTTGATTTTGTCCAGGACCCAATCCGATTTGAACCGATAAATTATATCTCGACCCCACCCCCCAAAACAATATTTCTGGCTTCGCCCCTGATTATACTTATAGTTTTCCATTCTACCCTTTCTCCTTGAGTTAGTATTCGTTTTAACTACTAAAAGAACAAGAAATCCCTTTCTTTTTCCAGTTATTCAAAAATATGTTTCCTGTCGATAGGACAAACAAAACAAGCAGAAGCAACATACAAAACCTAAAAGAAGAAAAGGGTAACCTTCTATATTACGGAAAACGTCGAATAACCGACTCACCTTGATTATTTGGTGCTAGAGTGATAAACCCATTGTTGCTTACAATGGCATGGCCATGGGCTGAACTTGCCTTTCCACTTAACTGTCAATGAAATTTCAAAAAAAGCACATGTTAGACTGCAGACTCTAAGAGCAAATTACAAACATAAAGAGAAGCAAAAACAGATTTCTTTAAAAAGAAAAGAAAAAGGGGGGGGGAGAATTTTGATAATATCATTTAGTACAAATACCTCTTGAAAAGAAAACAATTTTCTAGAGCAAGACAAGTTATTAGGATAGAACAATGTGTCTGCAAATGGAAGAGTTAAAATCATATCAGCTCAGAAAATCATTCAAAACTGTATAAATCATTTTCCCTCGCCCCTTTTTATTTTGGAGGGGGTGTTATTATCTAATCAAAATCGAACCAAATCTTCAACAGTATATAATCAATTGGGATAAGATTAAGCAAAAAAAATGAAGCGATAACCAGAAAGACTGAAATGCAGGAATTGAGAAGAGAAAAAAAAAATTACTTCTTTTGGGGCCGTAACAAGAGAGGTTAATCGACGACGTAGGCGATATGGCTTTAAGCTGAGCCATATTCTTCTTTCACAGATTTTGAGCGAAATTCAGGGCAAAGAAAGTTAAAAAAAACAATAGCAGTAATGCTAGGGTTTTAGGTTTTAAGATTTGTTGCTGAAGACGTTGCGTTTTTTACATTAGATTTGGAATTTTGCATTACATCATGTGTCAGACCTTCAAAGAAAGCAGCCTCGCCCGCCAAAGGCCCTACACCTTCTCCTAAACTTTTTAAAGGGTAAGTCCGATAATTTTGAATATAATTTATACGATAAAAAATTTTAAAATATCATAAATGA
>JBBYHO010000005.1:14601172-14633166 GCA_038382025.1 Adansonia gregorii
TTTGAGTGTGAATTGAATATATAAATTTATAAATTTTATATAATATTAATTATTAATTTATAAAAATTTATATTAATTTAAAATATCATAAATGATTTGAGTGTGAATTGAATATATAAATTTATAAATTTTATATAATATTAATTATTAATTTATAAAAATTTATATTAATATAAAAGGGTTAAATATATATATATTTGATTTTTATATTTTTATTTGATTTTTAATTTAATATTTAAAGATTTTTTTTATCAAGTTGGTACTTAAAATTTCTTTCCATTAAGCATGACACTATTACCTTAGTGAACTGTTAACATAACAAGTAATGAGCCAATAAGATATTGACACGTGATAAAATACTACGTCATCATTTATCACATCAGTATACAAAATTTTATTTTTTAAAATTTTTTTGAATTTTTAATGATGAGATAGCATTTTTTTGCCACATAACAATGCGTTATTAGTTGTTGATTTTCACATTAACTATTGACTCACGATAATAATGCTAGGTACCAACATATTTGACAGAATAAAACTTTAGATACCAGTTTGACAAAGAAAAATTTTAGGTACTAAAGTGAGAATCGAGGTAAATTATAGCGATCAAATTTATATTTAACCTAATATAAAATCTTAAATGCAATTATAATAAAAAAAAAGGCTTAAATACAAAATTGGTACTCATACTTTACCATGATTTTCAATTTGATACATAAATTTTTTTTTTGGTTAAATTAGTACCTAAAATTTCAGATAAAAATCCATTAGAAATCTTCATACTATAGTGAAGGGAGTATTGCAGTCCTTATACTATAAAATTCACTATTTTAATCCTTGTACTTTTTAAAATATAGCAAATAAGGAAAAATAGTTAACGATGTTAAAAAAATCGTTTAAATGTCCAAAAAATATTGACATGTCATGTGATGCAGAATTTTAAATTTTATTCAAAAATATGCTTTGTTTACAGGCCAAGTTTGGTATTTTTCTATATAAAATTTAAAAGTTTATATCATATGATACATCAATATTTTGTCGGTATTCAAATAGTTTTTTAACACTGTTAACTATTTTTTTATTTGCTATCATTTAAACAATACATTGACTAAAATATTAAATTTAATAATATAAGATTAAATTGCTCTTTTTACTATAGTACAAAGATTACTAATAGACTTTTACCTTGAAGTTTTATTTCGTCAAGTATGTTAGTAATTGATACTATTATCTTCAATCAATTATTGACATGACAATCAACAACTAATGAAACATTAATACATGATAAAAATGCTACATCGTTATTGCTACATCATCATTAAATTTTCAAAAAAATAAGAAATGAAAATAATAAAAAATTTTATGCTAACGTGGCAAATGATGACGTGGCATATTTACCACATGTCAATGTTTTATTGGTTGTTTAATTGCCACGTCAGTAGTTGACTAACAGTAATAATGACAGATACCAGTGTACTTGACGAAATGAAACTTCAAGTACTAATTTGCAAAAAAATTCTATAGGTACTAAATTGAGAATTGTGATAAACTATAAGGGCCAAATTATTATTTAGCCCTAAAAATATGAACAATACCCAAAAACATAAATTATCAAATTTATTTAAATATTACTAATTTTAAATTCAATTTTGATAGGGTTAAATAAAAAATAACCCCTAAATTATATCATTTTTCTCACTTGGGTACTTTATGAATTTTTGTTCCTAATTTGGTATTTATATTATGGTTCATCTACTAATTTAGTATTTTACCTCTAATACTGTTAAAAAATAAAACTTTGAGTTTTCCAAGTAATAATATTGTGCCACCTGTTATAATATAATTTTACCATATCATCATTACTTACTGGCATTAAGGACAAAATACCAAATTGGTATACGAATTATAATTTAGGTACCAAACTAGGAACAAAAATTCATAAAAACACATAAGTGGAAAAATAGCATAGTGCATGGGCATTTTTTTCAATTAAGCCATATATATTTGGTGTCACGAGTACGTCCATTTAGTTGAGAAAATTACATAAAACTCAAATTAAATTTATCCTTACTATATATAGAAATTAAAGATATTTTAATTCTTTTAATCTTAAAAATAAGTATTTAAAAACTACTTCTTTAAATTTAACTTTCAATTTTAAAAAATAACTACTCGATTAAAAAAAACTATTCCTTTATATTTAACTTATTACTTTTCAAAACAAAAAAAATAAAATTATTCACCCACTTTTGTGAGTGTTATAAATTCTAGTGATATATGTAAAAGTTTTTATTAACAATTGTAGTCACTTGTATCTAGATCTCTTCTCAAGTCGGGCTACCCATTCAACCCGTTCAAGTCGAGCTTTGAATATGCTTTTTGTTAATTTGATTTTTTTAACACGAATTAATATTTAATAATTAAAAAATATTTATATTTATATTTAATTATAAAATATAAATATTAATACAAAAATAATTTTTTATTTTTTATTAATTATGAATAGTAATGTGAAAAATCTGAGTGGACCAAGCCAAGCTTAACGAGTGCCTAAGCAAAAAATCAAAATTTTTTTGAGCCCAACGTGACCCATGAATACCTCTACGTTTATCTTCATTCAAAACATAAGAAATGTTAAATAAAAGTATCAAATATTATATTTAATATATTGTTATCATTATAAATAATATATTAACTAAAGTTAAATAGTGTATTAAAAAATAATTAATAAAATTTTTATATAAAAAGAAAATATAATTAAAGTGTTATTTCTTAAAATTAAATAAAAATAAAATATTAAATATAAAAAATTAAACGATAACTAAATAGTAACTGGTGTTTATATGGCACCAAATAAATGGACTAATAGTTATCTTGGTTTTCTTCACTATTTTAATTTAACTATTTAATCTCTTTATTCGATATCTAAAAGAAAAAAAATTCTATCTCACATTTTTTTAATTAAAAACCAATTTAAAGATTATCATTAAACTAAATAATATAAATCATTTTATTAATAAAAAAAATCATTCGGGATTATTTGTAGATAAAATGTAGATTCCTTGAAAACAGTCGTTGCTCACTTTTAATGGAGGCTACGGGAACAAGTCCGCTTAAATTTAATCCTGACGTATTTTTATGAATTTTTTTTTCATATTTTGGATAAGGAAAGGAATAGATTTTAATTCTAATTTATTTTCTGCCGATCAAATTATTCTTTCCAGAAACACGTTGCAAAATGGAATAATAGATGGATTATCCATTTCCAATAGAAGATGGGTTGCAATTAAAAATGTTTATGAATTAAACCGAGTAATTTTTTCATTATTTATCTAAACCAAAATTTGGCCTCAAACTACTGCTAAATATAATTTAAAAATTATTTTATATTACCATTTAAGTGTTTGTATATTTATACTTGAAAATACTTTTTTTATTGATTAAACAATATTTTAAGCATACTCAAATCAAAAAATTTATACCCGAACCCAACCAATTTGTCCAGCCTGTCCACCCTCATTCATTGAAATTTGTAGAAATAAAACCAGCAATCCCTAGTCATGTTTGTATTTAAAATATTATATATATATTAACAAGTTTATATATTATTATCGTATCTGCATTACTTTTTTATATCATATCATATTTTAATTATTTTTTACATGTTATATAAAAAATTATTGAATCTAAAACCTAAGTCCTCGACCTGACATGATCTCAGTTGATTTTGGAGGGAAAAACATACAAGAAATTTTCTTAGCTGAAAAAGAACTATCTTGTCGTAATTATGTTGCTTAGACTCTTAATTTTTTTTTAAATACCTGTCGGACACTTAGACTCTTCATTTTTTTTAAATACCTATCGGACACTTATATTTAACACGTATCCGAACATTAACATAAAGATATGACCTTCCAAATACATAAAAAAATTTTTAAAAATAAATATATCCCACGTTGAACACAAACCGCATCTAACAAACATATTTGAGTCCAGTCCAAGTAACATAGCATGATACTACATAGTGATTCAAAAATCAAACAGAACAAGTAAATCAGACCCTGGGTCCAACTATAGGCTCGTTTCTGAGTTTTTTTTTTTTTTTAAATCCAACCATGCAAAAGTGTTCCAATGGCAGGATCAACAGGCTTTATCTACAAGAACATCTTTGAAAACTAAACAAAAATCAGCTAGCATTACTTCAACTTATTGATGAAGAATTCCGACAAACTTCCAAAAAGAATCACTCTAAATATATTCACAGCGTCCTCTCTTTCTTTTTATGAGATGTTAAATAACTTAAATAATTTATTTTTTTTAACAAAAAAGCTCTTCATGCCAGAATCAAGCCGATGGGGAACAAAACAAAAAGCAGCGAAACCAATGACAAAAGTTCGGTTAGGTTTCACTACCTTAAAGTATACCACCCATCCCCAAGCTAATGTCATTGGTCCGAGAGCCAAGGCTTAGACCTTGAGTCCGACCCGTGACACTAGCCTGAGAAGTGAGATAACATAATTTAAAACCTATACTTTCATTTTACAAACAAAATATAGCTTCCCAGCTAACCCCCTCAAACAGGCCACAAGTACAGCAAAATTACTTTGAATACAGAATTTTAGAAGAAGAGCAAAGAGTTTAGGAAGAAACGAACCATATGTACAAAGAGGCCTTCACATGAAGTAGCTGAGAGCCTTTTTTCTTCTTGAGCCACCCTCACCGTAGAGCTCATTCCACTGAAGCAGCTCGGTCATGTTTACGGACTCAGATGATACACTGGCACATACCTGTTAAAAGTAGCTTAATTAGTTATTTTTATCTTTCATAAGGGAAAAAAAACTATGATACTTTTGATTTTTCGATTACCCGCTCATGAGCATATTTAAAGTCCTCTATGTTTAAAGGGCGTATATCAGCACTCCCACTCAAAGGCGGAGGAGGTTTGCTCTCTGCTCGAGCAACAGCTCGTTCCTGCCATCAACGTCGAAAGATGAAAAGATTAAAATCACAGTGGCAACATGCAAATAGTAAGACGATACTTTTGCATAATGGTTGAAAGCCAGTCATATTCATACACTTGGGAGAGGTCACAGGTACTTTGATAAGAGAATGTATGATAATCAATGATCTACCCACATAACATGGTCAATTAAAAATCACAACTGCAATTCTGACTTCTGTTTCTTGGACTTGGACATAGAGTCAGATACAGGCATGTTTCCGATACGGCTATATCCAACTTTTTTTTTTTGTTTTAAGTTTTTCCATATATTTGGAGGGTCCTTGGAGGGTCATATCTCTATACCCATATCCGAAAATATGTTGGACATAGACACTTCAAGCAAAATGAAAAGTCAGATCAACATAGATTCTGAAAAATAAGACCAATTCATTCCGTCTAGCTATGGCCATCAAAATACGAGCCAAAATCCTTCTATATAATAAAAATGGTAAACACCTATCATCGACCACAATACCAACCTTTTTCTCCTTTTCCAGAATCTCTTTAATCGGACGGTGTGCAGCAGTCACACATAGATTCTGCAATATGTGTAAACAAGCAGTCATAAAAAAGCACAAGAAAAAAAATTCATCGGACGTCGGAGAAAGAGTAGCCAGTGTAACCTTAAGATCGCTCCCAGAATATCCTTCTGTCATACTTGCAACAGCATCAAAATCAACATCAGGAGACAAGTCCTCTTTTGCAAGAATAACCTTCAGTATCTTTGCTCTATTTGCGGCATCTGGCAAATTTACCATCAATCTGCCAAATTACCAAACCATTAGTAGATGGTCTCAAACTTACCAATACGTTAAACCAGAGTAAGTTGGTTATATAGGCCCGCATATAGAATCAGTACAAGAGTTGGACAGCATCTAAAGGATCTATTTGGCATATCAATGCAACACTGAGATAGTAATTTTTTAAAAAGCGAAGCAAAAGAGAGGAAGAAGATGAAAATAATTTTTCTTATAAATTCTGACAAATATTTCATTTACAACAAAGCTTTATATTTCAAAAGAGAAAGCAAAACCTTTTCATTCAGCATTTTTCTACTAAAAATATAAGATCACATCTGGAGAAAATGCTCTGTGGCAGGAAACTAGGCAGTGGTGCTCCCAAAATTTCCATTAGTGGAAAATTAAAGAAAGGAACAAGGAGAAACGGGCATTATTTGTATTTTCTCGTTTCTTTTTCATCCAAAAGGAGCCAAAGTGATACTTTACCTCCGTGGCAGCCTTCTAATGACAGCCTCATCTAGGTCAAAAGGCCTATTTGTGGCTGCGAGTACAAGAACCCGTTCAGTGTCTTTTGTACGTAGTCCATCCCAGTTCACCATAAATTCATTTTTCATCTTCCGCATGGCTTCATGCTCCCCTGGATTTTCCCTCCGACCCAACATGCTATCAACCTATAAGCCATAGCAAAGATGAATGAAAAGTACAACAAATTGGAGTTAAAACCCAACTTCAAAAATACAATTTGAGGATTATGGATAACTAACCTCATCAACAAATACAACACTAGGAGCAATTTTACTGGCTAGGGAAAAAACAGCTTTCACATACTTCTCACCCTCACCAAACCACTGCAGCAAAATAGATACATATATTTTGAGTAAGATATGATACTGTAGCAAACCGAATCAGTTGAAAAAGAACAACAGAATTGACCTTTGACGTGATGCTTGACATGGATATATTAATGAAGTTTGCACCAGCTTCAGTAGCCACAGCCTTCGCGAGCATAGTCTTCCCAGTTCCAGGAGGCCCAAATAAGAGTATGCCCTTACAAGGCTGTTGACGTAAAAGTTAAAGATGAGGATTCCTTGAAAACAAAGAGAACAAAACAAATATATAGAAGAGTAACAACAAGATGCAAATAGAGGTAAATGAAATATCAGGGGGGGGAAGAGGGCTAAGAGCTTTACAACTAATGAAAGCAAAATATATTGCAAACTAACATAAATGTGTGGCAAATATTTGAATGAAACGGCTCACTGCTATTTATTAAATAACCTTAGTTAATTGCCCCTTGCAAAAGAGTTCAGGCCTCTGTAAAGGAAGCATAACCAACTCCTTTAATGTATCCTTCACGTTTTCAAGAGCTCCAATATCATCAAAGTTAACTCCAATGTCACTGGGTGGAATGACATCAGCTAAAAGCCTTTTCTCAAATTCATTTTCGGTTACAACATCCTGTGATCAGCAAAACCACCAGAATGAAGATTAATGGACAAATACTCATCAAACAATACATTATTATTTTAAAAAACAGAAAAAAAAAGGAGACTCGATAGTGCAACTCATTTCGAACAAAGGCAAGGCAACGACCTCAAGTGACTTCTTCAAGCTTTTAGATTCATTCTGGATAGCCTTTAAGATTCCAATACCATACTGGATGCTGCCAGAATAGCAATTGCATTATAAATTGTGTTTCCCAACAGAAAATTAACTGTGCAGCTAAAGCTGCTGTAACAGAAATGAGAATATTATCTATCAGGTACCTTACACAAGACAAAATAAGCCTTGAATCTGAACCAGCTTCAGGATTCTGCATTAGATGATGACTTAGAGCCCATCCAACTACTTTCTCAGCACCTACAAAGGATACCAAAATATAAATTTATGGGGAAAATTTTTATCAGCAATTATGGAGATGATGATGTGCCAAAAGAAAACTTGCTTTCATTTGTAAGGATTTGATCCTTGATGCACAAAGTTTCAAGTCCTTCACATTCCATCCCACTCCGACCCAAAACCTACATGAAAAATTGAAAAGTATAACAATAGTAATCATTTTCAAAATGCTACATTTATAACCATAAAATGTCAAGGAAGTTATCAAACATTCAATAAGCTCAAACTTTAGAATCAATTAAAAAGAAGTTGAAGACTAAATTAAATCTCAATCTGCTAATAAACAAGGTAATCACAAGCTCTAATTTGTTAGGGGACTCTGCTAAGGGCTAGAGGAAGTCAGGAAGCAGGCAGAGAGATATAAAGCTGATTACCTAAAGGACAAATTCCCAAAGGTGAAAACATTAATAATCTCATTTTTCACTCACAAATCTAGTCTCCAAGCGGACTCTTATGCAACTTCATTTCTACATGTGCCTAATTTCCGTTATTAAATTAGCATTCTCAGAAACCAATCTAACACATGACCAGGTAGATCCTGAATACAGCATAAGTGAGACCATGAATCACTTGCTACAAGATCTAGTTACTATCAGAAGCCATCAAATCTTTTCACTGTTGTTTTTCAACCTAAAACACGAGAAAAATAGCAGGAAGAACCATCCCAAACTCAGCGAATTCCTGTTAGAAGAGCATATAAAGCAATTGACCATGGGAAGCAAAGCAACTTTAGAAGGAAACCTTACATGCAAAAACACCTTAAACAGAAAACACTGAACGGCAAACCCTCTTTAAAAAAAATACTCCCTCAACTTGTCAGAAAACTTGTAAATGATTTTATGTCGATATATTACCCTGACCTAGCATCCGACAGAAGTAATACGCCCAGTCATCCCCTGGAACAACAGTAAACTTTATGCAGTAGTTGGAGAAAGCACATCCCCTACTTCTAAATCTTAATCTTAAAAACACGAGTAAATTTATTCCAATGTACATTCCGAAGTGCAAGCTACAGCACATCATAACCCAAGCCAATAACATAACCGACATAATATCTATGTGACTAGCCAGGAAAGTTTTCCCAATCAATTGTGCCATCCTTGATAGAAATATAAGAGTTCACAACCCCACAATGACTTATGTGAAGAGAACTAAATGTTTCACTGGATGTTAAAGCACCGGTAGAAGATAAAAGCAACATAACCCAACCTTTAGCATGTATAGACCAAACAAGAAAAGGATATACTAACAGTTTGTAGGAGATTCAGATTCCCTTTCATTTTAAGAGTTTCAGAATCATGATCCAGTTGGTGCTTCCAAGATGCAAGCTGGGCGTCATCCTGTAGTAGAATATAAGCTTCAACAATATGTTCCATTTAAAACACAGTGCAACAAACACAATCTATTATTTGGGATACACCATACAAACCTGAGGCATGTAAATGGTCACTTTATTTGGAAAAAGTTTAGTCAAAATTTTTGTTGCCTTAGAAACTTCCTTCCCCCTATCATGCAACCTACCAAAACTATCCTGAAAATATCCAAAAGTAAACAACCATCACAAGACTTGAAATCAACAATAACCTATGCACTAGCCTATAAAAGGGGTAGCATGTGCACGTGCACATGGGCATGAGTGTATGTGTGGGTGTGGGTTGGGGAGGGGAGGGAAGGGAAGCGTATTTACAAAAGGAAATGGAAGCACATGGTGAAAACAGGCAAGGCCAGTTTTCTTAGTATATGAACAGCAGCCCAAGCACTCTTTGCAAACATAACTATAACTGAGAGTAGCATACAGATGAAACATTAAACTTACCATTTTGTGCGAGTGATTTATGATGCAAGCATTTTCTATTACAAACTAATCAGATGTTGAAAAGGATGAAACCACAAAGAAGTATTAATATGGAAACACCTGTTCACCATCAGTGTTGTCAAGGGCACAAGGCACAAAAAAGGCTTTCACCTAAGTGAAGGAGTAAAATGTATATGTTTGTGTTTTTGTATCTGCGTCTTATCTGTATGTATATATATTTGTAAAATAAGCTTAAGATATACAATTATGATAATAAACTTTAAAGAGTAATCCAATTTATATACAAAACATGCATTTTATTTTGTTGGTCAATATGCATCACTTCTTTATGGTCCCATGTCTGCTTTTTGAATATTCAAATCTTGAGAAGTAGAGAGTTTGATACTATTCCCTTTCTGACTAGTAAAGGTACATCTAGCCTAAAAAATAAAAGAAATTAAAGATAATTTCAACCAGCGGGCATTTTTTACACCTATAGCCTTACAAAAAAGTGCACCTAGGCACATCTCACATGCACCCGATCAAATGTGCCTAGCCCGAAAGGGTTTGAGGAACTTTTGTTGTCTGTCACTAAGGCGCAAGGCGTGGGCCCAAGCCTTGACAACACTGTTACACCACTTCATTGCAAAAACTACCCCCAGTCACAATTAGTTACAATAGTAAATAAAATAAAATAAAACCATCTATAGGACAATAACTTAGGCAGCCCCCACCAGAGAGAGAGTCTTTTCAAAGGATAGAATCATTACTGGAAATGCCAAGTCAAGGAGAGCAGTTTGACTGCCACCAAATTTTGTGAAAAGCAAACCACCAGGATGTGACTGCAAGGATAAAACAGAACAGTGTGAGTTACTGCTAAATCTAACATATAAATAAGAGGACAAGCAATGTTACTCTAGAGTCCACAGCAAAGCAGTACCATAATTTAAAATAAAAAAGGTTCAAAATATACTCTTGATCACAAATCTTTCTGATGACTTATGAAAGAAGATAGCCACAAACTAAAAAAAAAAAATGATATTTAATGCCTAATGGTATTTGAGGCATGCATCATAGATCTATAAAAGTCAGGGTAGGCTTATACATAACAGCTAAATGTCAATAAGCAATTACATACAGAACATCATTTCTTTCTGCATTGACACTCCTAACTTCCTCTTCGCATCAATCTACCACTAAAATTCTCGGCTTGTTGCAATTTTGAATTCCGATTCCCTCTGATACTAGTTTTGTCTTACTTTAATTTATCTTTTCAACAATCCAAAAACAAGGTGAACTCATTTAGGTCAACATATCAAAAAACAGAACACAATAACAACTCTGAAAAGTTAACGAAATAAAAACAAATGTACCTTCTCCTTACGACTGTCAGTATGAGTGTGTGAACCAATTACAATGACATTATCAGGAAGCTTTTCAAGTCTGCTTTTAAATGCAGAATAAGAGTCTGTATTTCCTGCAAGAGACTTCTCAGCATCTTTCATAAACAAAATAAAAGGAGAAGTTCTGCTTTCACTGCATATAGCCTGATAAAAAGATCAGATTAAGTTAATAAGGAACCAAAAATGGAAGCAAACAATTTAGCCAGACAGAAATCATACATTGATTCAAAGATAAAAAATTTCACCTCAAACAATGTGTTAATGAGTGATCTATCTAAGTCCTCTGTGCTCGTGTTCTCCACACGAAGCTCAGACACTAGAGAGCAAGAAAGAGGCAGAAAGAGACATCTTTAATAATCATTGGTACATAAACATGGACACAAAACATTGAGAGATGTATAAAACATTACCGTTGCAGAAAAATCCATGGCCTCCCTCACAAATATTTCCAAGGTCAACTCCATCAGGTACTGGTTTATCAAACCTTACACCAATTTTTGACAAAGGATTGTCTGCAAAGTGTAACACAACCTTCCCACGAGCCCCATGAGGTGGGCCTCTGTAGATTGAATTAATAAAGAATAAATAAGAGCATTGTGATAGAAAAATACAATTTCACAACAAAAACCACAAAAAATGGAAAGACTATATGAGAAATAGGATACAACTAAGAAAACTATATTGCCAGCCATATTTGGAGAGTTGAGATTAAGTGGAAGGGCATTTTCATTTTAGCCTTAAAGAAGAGAGAAGTAGAAGGGCGTTTGAAGTAGCAAAATATCTTAGCCTTAAAAGAAAAAAGTAGAAGGGCATTTAAAGTTGCAAAACATCAATAAACATTTTAGATTGGTTCCAGTTAAACTAAAAATGTGTAGAACAGACTTCCAAAAGAAAATTCACCAGTATTCCTTAGTTCTCATTGAATGATATCATTGAGAATAGGTTGCGGAGTACCAAACTCACATTTGAAAGCAAATCATATAGTAGGAAAAGTAAGATAAGTTTATTATTCAGGTTCAAATAAGACTTATAGAAAAGTTAAATAACTAATTCATTTGAAATCTTAAATAAGAAGAGAAGATTGCAGTACCTAGATGGAGATGCTGTTGGATAGAGACGGCCAGAAGTTGAATTAATAAATTTTACTCTGTCACCTGCATGTTCCATGTTAGGACACAGTGACAAAAGTATATCCAAATAATAATAATAACAAAAAGACTTTTGAATTGCAAATGACACAGAAACCTACTCTTAAAAGTCTGTCAAGAAAATGTAAATACCTATCTTAAACACTTGATTCTTAGATGACCCAGATGAGGAGGGCATGGTATCAGCTTCTGACTTGGGCTGAGATTCGGGCCCACAAGAAAGGGCAGCCACAGGGCTTGAAGTTTCTGCTTCAACACTGGGAGTTAAACTATTGGCCAAATCAGTAGGTCCAGGACTCAGTTTGGTGCAGCTGCAGGATTTTTCTGCATTGGCTCCATCTTTCAGAAGCTTAGCTTCCTTTGAAGACAAACCCTAGAACATATTTATAATTTATAATTCACCCACTTATAAGCCTTTATTATCTTTGACTCGTGAAGTAATGATATGCCAACAATGAACTTGGATAATGACAGCCACAAGAATGCAATAACGTCAACAATCAAATAGCCATAAAAGTAATGATCTCTTACACACAAAAAAGAATGGCTATCAAAAATGAGCAATTTGGCCCCAAAATAATTAGCAAGTGCCTTTGTCAGCATCTCCTGATATATCTCAGACCCTGCATATACATTTGATAGAAAAAGTTCATTTTTGCAGTTTAATGCTCCTAATACAAGCATCGCATAGATGTCTTGACACAAATAACAAAATATACTCACACACCTAGAGGACCAGAGAGTAAAATCCGTGGATTCACAGTGGTTAGCTCTGAAGTATACTTCGCATGCTCTTTGTGCTTGAGGTGTACAATTGAAGCGGCTATCAGCACATTTTTTGTATTTTCACTGGAAAGATAGAAATTGACTAATTAATGAGCAATGACGCACCATTATATAAATAGATAAACAAATAACTCTGATCACTTCCATTTATATCGGGAAAAAGAACATTTATTAAGAAAGGTAATGAAAGTACCTTAGCTACTCGTTTCTCATAATTTCCTCCCCTAACACTTTCACGCTCACAAACAGAGTTCCTTTTTCTAGATACAAACCAAATCAATGTTCTTTCGTATGCTTATTCCCAATTAATTTGGTTATTTTCCTTTCCTTCCATTCTCCCAACATTCTATTAGCATTATTTAAAGTTAGGTTAATAAAAAAAAGAAACAGTTATGCACGAAGTTTTGTTATCAACATTCTGTTAGCATTAAAGAAATATTTCACTAAAAAAAGAGACAGTTATGCACGAAGCGATAACATACCTTAAATAATATGGGAATTTATCAAATGATACTTCTAAGTTTCTTCCATCACGAATTGCTGCAAGAATGTCCTCTTTGAAAACTGCACATCGAACTGATACACTTGGTAGCATTGATGAAAGTGAATCCCTCAACCAGTCGTTTCTTTTGTCCAATACCTGTTTACAGATACTTTTGCTCAATTTCAGATTACAACTAGTTGATGGAGCAAACATCCTCAAGAAAGGCCTTAGCAAATCATTCACCCCAGAGAGTGTTACATTGCCTGCCTCTGTGCTGGAGTCATGGCTGCAATCAAGAGGAGGATTCTTGTTGATTGCTCCAACATCTGCATCTTTATCATTCCCTATGTTTGCGGTTGAATTTCCTTCCAAGCCATCAAGATCAATATCTGCAGTATCATGAATAGGCACCTCAGTCACCTGGTGAATCTTACTGCTGGCTTGAGAAGGAGGTTTCCAGTGGGATAAATCTGGCCTCAAGCTGGAAAGTGATGCCAAAATGGAAGCACCAGTAACAGCTGATGGATCTCCTGACCTCCTCTCAAGTTGCAGAAACTTTCCTACTCTATTATGAACCTCTGCACCCTTAACTGCAACCTCGGTCATGAGTTGCTGAAATATCTAAATCAAGAGAAATTAAATTAAGAAGATAACAAAAATAAGCATGGGAACATAAAACATTACCAGTAAAACAGACGAGTAATTAAAAGCACTATAATAACACTCAACAAGCAAGAGACAGACTTTAATAGATTGCCCTCAACCCCAAGAAAAGGATACATAAGCATGATTCCCCAGCAAGCCAAAGACCACCTCATCACCCGAGTTCAGCATACAACTGGTATTTTTCTTCATCGCTGTCCCATTTACTTGCACTGACCCCTTGCTCCCAGAGCTTTCTAAAATGGCTATTCCACTGCCTTCTTGCTGATCATGTTGACAAATAATGAGTACTCATACTGCATGTACATATTAAGGAGTTTATCTCCACAAAATAAAATAAAATAAATGGTTGCCTAAGCAAAAAATTAAGAACAAAGAGGAAGGAAGAAAAGGGAATGCTAAATCCAAAGAGTTAATGCATCTAAAAAAATTCAAAACGCCCACAGAAAAGGAAAATTCAGGATCACATATGAGTCGAGTGTCAAATTCCTCTTGTATGCAGAAGCATTCTTAACTTTGTGAAAGTCCAACAAAATGCAACATATTGAGTGCAAAATTTAGGTGATACCTTGGTGTGTTTTATCTTGCAAAGAATTGCACTTATGGTGTGGTCCATTACTTGGAAATTGCAGTGTCTACTCGATCCAATTGTGAAATTTGATGTGCAAATGGAAACATTAGGATTCTGCAGTTCACAGAAATGCTCAGCTCATTACAAATATTATTATAATTTAGTCAAAACTCTGAAAAACTACCACTAGTTCAGATATGTAAAATTTATTGTACACAAAAAGCTTAAACATACAGAGAATTCTGATCCAAAAGATAATCTGAAAGTAAAGTGCTTTTTATGTCAACTACCGAGCAAACAAAGACTAAGTAATACAGAAGATGTTTTCTTAAAGAAAGGTTTGAACTTACCTGCGCAGACTGCGACAAAAGCCTGCACCAAGGTGTAGAAGTCTCGAAATTTGGATTCTGTTTTTGGCCAATACTCCACGCAGAGAATGAACTCCTCCCCTTGTCCAACACAATTGCCGCAGAACCTTTGAAACAACCAAAGTCGAATTCAGTCACAATGAAACTATTAAATTCAAAAGAAAAAGAAGGAAGGACGCTTCAGAAAAGAAAATGCAAATCCAAACTTACTCAAACGATACTTACGAATTCAAGAAACAAGAAGCAAGAAGTGAAAGAACTAAAAAGAAAATCCAAGAAAAGAACTCAAGGAAGTGACAGTCTCAAAACTCAAATGCAAATCCAAATTCACTGAAATGAAACTCAAATAACAAAGAAATTTGCCAATCATGGAGATCTAAAAACAACAACTAACCATCAGCAATCGATGCTTCCACGGCGACAGCAGCCGATGAAGTCTCGCCCTTCCGGACGTTCACGTCGTCTCCGGCGATCGGAGCCTCGCCGTTTCCACAATCTCCGGGATGCAAAGCAGGCGGCGTGCACATTTCTTTGGAATTCTCCGCCACCGCCGCCGGAATCGGTTTCTCCGCATTTTCCACCTGAGAGGCAAAAACAAAAAAAACCGGTTAAGAAGTCAACACCTAATCACTCAAACCCCCCCGCCCAAAAAGTCATCTTCGGATGCGTTTTATGCTGACACCTTTTGCCGTTTTGGAGACGGAGGCTTATTTTCAGAAGAAGATCTCTTGCTATTATTACCAGAGAGAGATCCACTTCGTCTCGTTGAAACCATAGCTCTCTGGTTTTCTAAGTTTTTTTTTTTTTTAATTTCCTCCTTTTCCTTCTTTTTTTTTTTTCTCTGTGCACCAGTTACCGCCACATAAAATGGAGAGACTGAAAGAACTAATTATTTAATTATTAAGGGAATTTTATAATATATTTACGGGTTTATAAAGCTTTAATACAATATATATAAATTTAGACATGAATTCTTTAGCTTTATTCGTAAAGTTTTAAATTTATAAAAATTTTATTTTAATATTTAAAAGAAAATTTGAATAAAATTAATTTTTTATTGATAAAATAATATATATTTAAGTATGGGTTAAATTTTCTTGCTTAAAATCTAATCCAAAATTTTTTTATCTTATTCTTAGTTATTTGTTTTGTAATATTTTATTAGTTATAAATTACTTAATCATTAAATTTATTTAATGATAAATATTCTTAATAAAAAAATATGTTAGCAAGAATTCTTAAATGATTAAGTAATTATCTGTATAAATATGAGAATAATGGTAGAATTTTAATCAAAGAGATGTAATCTCGTTTTTAAAAAGATCATTTGTAGTTTTTTCGTGTAAAAACTAATTATAGTTATGTATTTGATGGTTTGTAATTTTATTATAAATTATTCAAAAAAATTTTATAATTTTATCCGTATAAAATTATAAATTATTTAATAATTATAGTGTTACCTTTTTTAGTTATGGACGTAAATTACAGAGGTCAAGTTAAAATTACGTATTATTTATATTTCTTTCTTGTTGATGTTCTTGTGAGTTATGACACTATTCTCAACATTTATGGCTTGGATGCTCTGTAACTCAGGTCAAGCATTGAATTGATAATAAAAAAATAATTTTATATATTGATTCAAAAAAAATACAAAAAAATTTAACTGGTAATTTGATTTAATTTTATCTATGAATATTTTTAAATATATCCAAAATTATGAAAACTAGATAATAATATCTGATAAAAGTATTATCCTCTTTTTATGTGTTTATTTTATAAATTTATATTTATTTAAAATTTATATTTTTTTTATAATAATTATATCCGGCAGTCATGAATATATGACTATGACAATAAAAAAAAGTCATTTAAAGTTTTGAACTCATCCAAATAGAGATGACATAAACCCCGGACTTAGAACAACTTTTACTGTTACGTGGGAGGAAGGTGCTGTGTTTTGACTGGTTGTTTTAGCAAAATTGTGATAAAAAAACGTGGAAACTTCAAAGTTTTAACGGTAAGACGATTTACGCGAGCCTGTCTTGTTCTTGTCTTTGCCTTGAAAAGTCTAATCACAGATTATGCTTGGGACACCGATAATACTGTTTTCGTTCCTTGTTCACATTTAAATTTCATAAAGAGATCATTTTCAATTAGCGCTGTCTATAGCCACACTGACTCGAATTAAGTGTATTTATGAGTTAAATTATTTATTTTATTTAATAAAATTAAATTTTAAATATAATTTTTTAGTTTAAATAATTTGATTAAAATTTTTATTTAATTATAAAATTTTTAAAAAAATTTAATTATAAAAAATAAAAACATTTATAAAAATATTTTTTTATTAATTTATAAATAATAATTTAAATTTTTAGATTAAGACAAAGGATCTGGATTAAAACTACAAAAAATTTTAATATTATATCTTAATCATAAATACCTTTATTTCGAATTAAATTAAATTTATTTATTAATTTTTATATAATATAATAAATATTTTTATATCATATTATATTTTAATTATTTTTTATATAAAATTTATGATTTGACCAAAATTACGGAGTGAGTGTTACGTGTTAGGGACAGAAAGAGGATCATTTGGGTATCAAAAACTAAAGATTGCTAACTATGGTTCAGATCACTAAAACTTTTAATGGTTATTAGGGGATAAACAAATGATTTTTTTTTCTAAGCATCTTATAAATGCCAATTTTGTCTTAGAAACTCATAATCTAATTTGCATTTCTGCAGTGTTTTACAGCTTTCTTGTTTTGATTATTTGGGAGTTTGGAACCTTTTTAGCAGTCAGCCAACGTTATTTACGACTTTATTTTAGTACATTTCGTTCAAATTATGTAATATAATTAAAATTTAAAAAAAATTTAATAATTTATTATAAAAATTATAAATAAATTTTTAAAAATATATATTATCATTTAATTATTATATATAATACATAAAAAATAATTAATATTTATAAAAATAATTTTAATTACGAAATAAGATATAAATGTTCCATCCGATCTTTTTAGAAATGAATGCAATGGGCTAAACCCAACCTATAAGGCTATAGCTAATGATGGTTAGGTGAAAGCATGTCATCGATAACGTGGAGCATGTTCTTTGAATTTCCTTCACATGGTGCCTACTAGACTTGCTTCCGGAACTACCTCAATTGAGTAGAAATTTGAAAATTTATTTTATCTATATTAATTTGGCTCGCAATCCTACATTACATTTAGAAGTACTAAAATAATATTTTATATTAATATTTAAATTTTAATAAAATATATATTTTTATTAATAAATAATAATTTGATTTGATTAGTTTAAATTAAATTTAAACTCAACTCTTTGGTGGGTGTAGCATGTACCATTGATATCTTGATTAAATATATTTATGACTCAGGTTATGGTAAAAAATTTTAAATTTAAATTTAACTCAATTTATTAAAATTAATATTATATAAAATATTAATGCATTTAAATTCTAAAAAATAGTTTTAATATATTCAATATAAATAGTTTTCAAAATATTTAAAAAATTTAAATTAAAATTATCCAAATAAATTTTCATGGATGGATTGGACTTTAAACAACTGTTCGGTATGAACATCTTTTAAAAAATAAAGAATTTAAATAACTAAAGATATTCATATGTTAAATCGAGTTAAGTCTAATTTTTTTTTTTTCAATTCCCTCATCTAAGTCCAACTCCCAAGTTCCTTTTATTACTTAATTTTTATATTAATATTAATATTTATATATTTATAATTATATTTAAATCAAAATAAATTTTTATTAGTTGAATAGTGCTTTAGCTAAATTAATTTGAATAAAAAATCATATCTAAATCTATTCCCAAATTAGATTGAATCTATCGGGTTAGACTGCTCTTGAACACGTTTAAATATAATATAGATTATAGTTTAATTTAGGACAAAAAAGATGTATAACTAGATTCGATTTTAAAGTGTGAATGCAAATATATTTTTATTCATGTTGTATTTATTATAATTATAAATATAATAAATATTAATAAAAAATTAAAATAAAAAAATAATAACTATAAGAGTACGTTGGAATTGCTTTTGGATCCTGATTAGTTAAGCGAAAGAAAAAAAAATTGGTAAAAATAATCTTTTCCTTTCAAAGATAATCATAGTGAAGCCCCTCCTCTCAACCAAAAAAAAAAAAAAAAAAGAGGGATTGACCCAAAGCAGGTATGGGCCTGCAGTCCTCTTTAGATTCGCTTATAAATACCATAAGCTTAAAAACCCTAGGCGTCTCTAACTATACAATTCACAAGAAAGTAGCAGAGCAACGGCGTAGCTCTTTTTGTCAATATCCGGTAAGATTCAGATCTCTTATCTGTTCGTATATCAATTCTTTTTGTATCGAATCCAACATTAACTAATCATTTTGATTTAGATTTAGTTCGTAATAGTAGTTTCAGTATCTGTTTTCTCTTTGATTAGACATTTAAAAATCTGTTTTACTGATTTTAATTTCAGAAACGAAGCTAAATACCTTTTCTTTTGTGCAGTCATGGCAGTCACATTCTACGACCTTGGTTCTGCTGCTGGCTTGAAAAAGCTCGATGAGTATCTCCTCACTCGCAGTTACATCTCTGGGTAATTTTCAAAATCCTTTTGATTTTTTTTTTTTGTTTTCTGCGGTTGTTAAGCTTTGATCTTGGTTGGTTTGGGATTATTATTTATTTGTTGATTTCGTAGGTACCAAGCTTCGAAGGATGATATTACCGTCTACACAGCTCTCTCAGGGCCTCCATCCTCTGACTATGTGAACATTTCTCGATGGTACAACCACATCGACGCCCTTTTGAGGATCTCGTAAGTTTCTTTGTTTTTGGTACTTCTAAATGCTGTAATTATAAGTTTATCGATGTGCGTTTTTTATGTTTAATAGAACTGTACTGTTATTTGTTAATTTAGAGGCGTTTCTGGAGAAGGGTGTGGTGTGACTGTTGAGGGATTTGCTCCCTCCGAGGCTGTTGCCACTCCTCCAGCTGAGGATTCAAAGGCAAGTTAATCCTGTGCTTATATTTTGTCTGAATTTAGTAAAATTGAGCAATTTTACGGTCGGCTTAATTGCTTGTTGCTTGAATATATTATGCAAGATCAGGCTGCAGCTGCTGAGGACGACGATGATGATGATGTAGATTTGTTTGGAGAAGAGACCGAGGAGGAAAAGAAGGCTGCAGAAGAACGTGCAGCTGCCGTTAAGACCTCTGCCAAGAAGAAAGAAAGTGAGCCTTTGACTTTTTCCTATTACGAGTTTTGAGTAACGCTCAATGTATTTTGTTTGTCTACTCTACATTTGTGGTTTTAACTTTCAATTTTCCTTCTTTATTCTCAGGTGGCAAGTCCTCAGTATTGTTGGATATTAAACCATGGGATGATGAGACTGACATGAAGAAACTTGAAGAAGCAGTAAGAGGTGTTCAGATGGAAGGACTGCTTTGGGGAGCATGTAAGTGGTTAATCCGATACAGTTTTGTTGTATGTAATTTTATCCTTCTACTCTTTGATTGTGCGAAATGGCACGGATTGGTTTTTTATTTATCTTGAAATCCAACCATGGCTACAGTTGTGTTTTATCTGACATAGAAGTTCTCTTTCATATGGCAGCTAAGCTTGTGCCTGTTGGTTATGGAATCAAGAAATTGCAGATTATGTTGACCATTGTGGATGATTTAGTGTCAGTTGACAATCTCATTGAGGAACATCTGACTGTTGAGCCGATTAATGAGCATGTTCAGAGTTGTGACATTGTTGCATTCAACAAAATATGTAAGCATTCCAGATTCTGGAAGTGTTTTCCATTTCACACAATACTTTTGTGCTATGTTGCTGCAACTTTTCATTTTTCTTGGAGTACTTCTGTCCAACCTATATTTGGACATGGGTATGGGATATGATTATCTAAGAATCCTCTAAAGTCCAAATACATGGAAAACTTGGAAAAAAATTTGAATATATTTGTGTAGGATACATATCCTTATCCTGCATTCAGACCTAAGTTTGAGTACCATCATACATTTTGTGCTTTGGCCATCAATATGTTACTAATAAGTTTGTTGAAACTTTCGTACAACCTTGTTACTTACGTTTGACCTATATTTATGTTGTTTCTGCTCCTTCCTGCAGAATGGGTATCAATTGCTGTTTGGAGTGGCATGCAATGTTGGTTTCTCGGAGAAGCCTTCAAAGTTAAGCATCTATGTTTAAGATTTTCATCCGAGTTTTTATGTTTGCTAGAACTTAATTTAAGATTTTTGTTTATTATTTATGTGTTCGACATTGTGTGACAACTTTTCTGTCAACTATTATGAAATGTCAGTTTTGTAAGCTTCTGTTGAGCAAATTTGAGCTAAATTAGTGTTTCTTCAGAAAATCTGCTGATGCCTTAGAAATATTACCATGAGAACAGTTTCTGAGGGTTGCGTTATTTGCTGACGTTAAATATTTCGATGTGTCTGGATAAAAAATATTGAATTCGAAAAACAAGTTCAGGCCAAAAAAAGTTAGTCTATTATCTTAAAAATAGACTGAGTTTTGGACATAGGATTTCTTGTTTTGTTCTTGCTTGATTTGTTTTACCATTGTTAATATTGATTTATGAGAGATTAAATCTTTTATTTACGAATAGTTCTTTTTGCTTATAAATATAAGCTGGTAGTGATTTTATATGATTATATCGGATTCAAGCAGAATTTCTTATAACTAATATTTTAGATTGGGTCATGCTTAAACTTTAAATAGATATAATGTTTAGTAATGCGGAATTTAAGTTTGACTCGGACTTGGTTTGATCGTCTAAAACTCTACCGATTTAAGGGAATCCATCTTGTTAATTTAGAATCTGAGCTAACGAATGGGAATCTATCTTGTTAACTTAGAATTTGGGCTCGAGATCTAGCTGCTGCTTGTGCTGAATCAACTGTCACCATTCGTACACCATTAGTCAATAATCATCATCATAAAATACAAATGAAGATTAAGATTTAAAATTTGTATGATCTGAGTTTGTATTCTGTGATCTATTAATGGCATCCTGAAGAGATTTTCCGGCGGTATTCAAAGAAATAAGGAAGTGTTTCTCACAGCTAAACGCTAAAACGCTAACAAAGTCCTACAAAATCCAATCGAAGCTTTTAAGCGGAACAAATCAGGTCGCAGCTTGCAAATTCCCAATGCCAATTCAGCTTAAAAGAAAGAAAAAGAAAAATATTAATCCAAAGCACCTCTGGTTATAGAGGTGTAAAAGAGTAAAGGAGAGAAATTTTCAAATGAAGAAGATCGACGAACCTCGGCTCCAGCTGCCGTTGCTGCGTGTTAAGATTCCCTACCGAAGAGGGGCAAAGAAAAAACCTTTTTCCGGTTTTTACAAATGTCAATGGTATATTTATAACATATTAATGTTATTTTTATGGTTCATAATCGTTATACTCATATCATATAAGGTTAAGATTTAAAACTCCGAAGAGAATGAAACACGTCTATAACTAATTTAGTTATACAAAAATAGATGCAGGTAGACAGGCGGGCAAACAGGATGGGTAACGTAAGATCTTCCATGACCCATATATCGTAGGTGTGAGGTAAGCAGAAGAGCCTTAAATCAACCTTTTCAATTTATCTTTTCCAATGCTATTTTTCTCTCCTCTCTTAACCTCTTAATCTTCGACTAATTAAGCATCGCATCCCACCTCAGAATACTAACTTCAGCAACCCTCTCGTTGTTTTACTTCATTGTACATCTTATTGTTTTACTACACCAAGAATCATCAACTAGGTTAAAAACCATCCAACAAAAATGGTGTTGAAAGTATTATACACTTATATAGATTTTTAATATTAATAATTTATATTACATATTTTAAAATATAGATATTAATATAATATTCGTATTTAAAATTATTAGATCTAAATTTCTAGCGTACTAAATTGAAAAGGTTTGAAAAGTTTACGTGTTTCCATTGGGCTTCCCATCTTCTTCCCCCTTTCATTCAGCCCATTTTTTGTGGTTCTCCTGGGCCTCAACTCTAAATTAAAGAGGCCCTTCTGTTTACTAAAAGCCAATAATGCGTTGCCACGTGGAGAACTTAAAGAACGACTATAGGGGCCAGGGAGCCAGACGGCAGATTTGAGTTTAGCTCCGTTTTCCTTCAAAAACGAAAATTCGAACAACTCTTTTTTTCTTCTTAAACGAAAACCCGCTCCTCTTGCCGATCTGAGAGAGAAGGAGCAAAGCAAAGCAGAATCGAACCAAACCGGGCCTGAATTGCTCAGCTTTTCGATATTATAAGAAAGCTTCTTTTCTCTCTGTTAATAATCATATATGAATTATGATCATGGCTTTGTTTAGTTTTTGAAAATTTGCTGTTTTTTAGCATATTTTGTTGAGTTAGAATTACAGGAGAACTACAAGTTACATGCCTTGATTGGTTTTTAGTGATCAATGTTGGGAATTAGTAGTAGGATTTTTTTTTAAATTAATGCCCAAGATTTTAGTGTTTTTTTATTTATAGCTGACTTGGGTTTTGAATTTTAAGATATCAAGAAAGAAAGCTTTTCTTTTTGGTACCCAACATCTTAGTTTGACGTTATTTTTGTCAAAAATCAGGGCTTTGTTTGGCTACATGTTGGGTGGTTTCCTGTGGTAGAAAAGTTTGGCTTAGGTATTGAAAGACATTTTTGGTTTCAAGTTGGCGTCGTAGGATGAATAACACTAACCTACCAAAGAATTTTGGGGCGCCATCCCAGTTTGGGAATTCTGGGTCTCTGCCAAAATCTCAATCGATTTCAATGAACAATCAACCTCAGACGTAACATGGGCCTCAGTTTCCGGGCCACTTTCAATTGTCTGACCCTCCAGCACAGGTGCTTGCGCAGACACAATACGTGCAGGTTCATGCTCAAGCGCAGGCTCAGGCTTCACGTTCCCATTTCCCAGCCCAGGTGCAATCACAAAATGTTAGTAATTGTAATGCTGCCGGCAGCCCTTCCCCCGTGGTTTCCACTCCTGGCTCAGGAAGTGCCAAGCGGTCTTCTCAGAAGCCACCTTCCAAACATCCAGGTTTATCTAATAGTAATAAGGCTTCTCTGTTTAAAACAATGGAGTTAGCCCCGGCCACTCTTAGAGAAAAAAGCGGAAGCTTCCTGAGAGACAAATACCAGATAAGGTGGCTGCACTCTTACCCGAGTGTGTTCTATATGTTGCTTGAATTTGAGAATAAGGTGGATGCTGCTTTATCAAGAAAGGAAACCGATGTTCAACTGTCACTTACAAACCCTCCCTGTGTTCAGAAAACTCTTAGATTATACCCAAAATTCTCATCTTTCTTTAAGAAAATTACCATATACTTGGATGCAAGTCTCTATCCGGATAACCGTGTGATTTTGTGGGAGAGTGTTAGATCACCTGCCCTTCCTGAGGGCTTTGAGTTGAAGAGGAAAGGAGACAAGGAATCTACTGTGAGAATAAAGCTAGAAATGAATTATCAGCCTGAAAGATTCAAACTTTCATCTGCTTTAGTAGAAGTCCTGGGAATTGAAGTAGATACACGCCCAGGAATCTTGGCTGCAATTTGGCATTATATGAAGTCAAAGAAGTTGCAGAATTATGAAGACAGTTCCTTCTTTGCTTGCAATACACCTCTGTGGAAGGTATTTGGGGAAGAAAAAAAAATCGTTATGGTTTCACAAAATATAACACAGCATTTAACTCCTCTACAGCCTATACATTTGGATCACAGGATCAAGCTTTCAGGGAACCGTCCTGTTGGTTCTACTTGTTACGATGTCCTCGTTGATGTGCCTTAAAGTCTGCATTCTCGGCGAACATGGAAAAGAACGAAGATATCGATGCCTGCGATGAAGTTATTTGCGCTGCTAAAAAGAAAATACATGAGCGTTGTTGGAGACAAGCTTTCTTCCTTGGTTTCAGCCTGTCTCCTGCAGAGTTTATTGATGCTTTAATTGCTTCTCAAGGCAAGGATTTGAAGCTTTTTGCTGGAGTTGCTAACCATAATGCTGAAAAGGGGCAACAATCTGAATTCTACAATCAACGATGGGAAACCTTGTTCTAGTTATTTTATCTTCATTCTAAATTTGTTTCAATGTCCATGTTTGACATATGAATCTGTAAAAATTACATGTTTCACACTGCTTGATCTTGCAATTTGATTATCTAGTCCAGCAGAACAGAAGAACTTGATGAATTAGTACTCTCATCGACTCATCTGTATGCATTACCAACAGTGATAACCTGTCTTTAGAAGAAGTTCTTAGCTCTCCTTAGGATTATACAATCCTAGCCTATATGATTTACTGTGTTGGCATCCGATGTTAATTTCTTGCTAAGAATAACTACATAATCTTTTGGCTTCTCTGAAAAAGATACAATATGATCTAGCTATGAATTCATCCAGGTTGATATGAGATAGCCATGCTCCATATATAGCCTAGTTTATAATAATGCTATTGCTTTGGTTTTACTCGAAAATTACTGGATGCTCATGGGGTGTTAAAATTACCTATAGAGCACCATTAAAATGCAACAGGTTCTTCATTAAAGCATTTTCTGACTGTCTTTTTTATTAGTCTATTTTCTGAACTTTTAGGATTGAAAATGCTGTAATCCATTACCTGAATCGCAAGTCTTTGGGAGGGGCTTCTCTTGGAAGCACTTGAACAGGCTTCTGTCAAACTGTTGACTGTTCATATCAACCTTCAAGGCTTCTAACATTTGGCCTGGATATTGTTTGCTTGTTGGTTTGGGGAAAACATCAGATTGCCAATGACAAAGAAAACATTCCAAGTTCACCGTTGGCGATTATTAAGCTCCACCAGCAAAACACATTTGCTTCTTTCGTTTGTATTGGGTAGAATGCAAGGTGTTTAGGTAGTAGGCCCTTAACATTATTCCTGAATTGTGTCCCAATTATCTCCGCATTGGTTTTATATGCTGTTTGATTCACTAAACCCTCTGCTCTTGACTTATCAAGATTGATTCTAATTAAAGGACAAAGCACTTGTAATGTAAGTTGATATGATTCAGTAACCACTTGACAGTCAAATTCATGGGAGGTTGTCCTTTTTATAAAGATGAATAAAACAAAAGAAGTTTACAAGTTGTAAGTTGCATTGAACCACGTGTGCAGCCATGATGGGAATGGTGGCTAAGGACTTAAAAGGAAAGGAGTCACAGTCTCAGAAAGCGTCACCAATGACAAATCCCACGAATCGAAAAATAAGCAAAAATTTATCATCAAAACCAGGTGCGCAAAGCACTCAAAGGCTCTCACACTAGATAGGTCGCCAGTTAAAACCGGATAAGACCAGCTTTTCCCTTAAATAAAACCGTCAAAATGAGATAAGCGTTAGCCAACAGTAACCTCCCATCAAATCAAGTTTCATTGTATCTCCAACGTAAGCAGCCATACGCGTGCCCCGATAATCTTGTCAGACCCACGTTACTTGACGGTATATGATTGAATGGTTGTTTGTATTTTAATACCCTTGGGATGGTAGTTAAAACTTAAAAGCAACCCTCTTTGTCATTGTCCAAATTATTTAGTGTCAAAAATCCGTTGAATGATCCAAGTTGTCAGCTTTGTGAACATTGAGTTACTTATAGAGAAAAGGGTCGCTGAAAGCGAGTGTAAATGATTTAAGTTTCTATTTTTTTTTTTTGAGTGTTGGTGATCATGGCGAGATTGGAACTGAGAAAACAGAGTAGCTTGGAGGAGAGTCCGAGGAGTCCCGAAGCAAAGCTTGGGATGCAAGTGGAGGATCTGTGGGATGTCCAGGAACCGCAACTTAGCCCTACTGAGAAGCTCAACGCTTGCTTTGAGAGCATCCCTGTTTCTGCTTTCCCTCCTACTCCTCAAGGTAATAATTTTGCTCGATGTTCTTCCGGCCCTTTCATTTTTTCCTGGAATTACCCATCTCAGACATGTTTCCAGACATGATCGCAGTGAATATGACCTTCTACGATCTTAAATAAATATAACATACTCATATTCGATACTTATACCTCAGAATGAGTAACATAAATTTTGCTTTACTGCTACTGTTTCCTTCATCAAATTTTTTGTATGGATCCTTTGATCATCACTGTTTGTTTTAAATTATGTTATGTTTGATTGCTTAACTTGATCAAGAATTTTGGGATTTCTTTCCATTTTTTTTCTGGGTGGGCTAAAAAAATGAAGAATTTTGGTTGATTAATTAGTTGTTTTGAGGTTACCCCATCGAGAGAAGATTTTTACTGCCAGCCTTTAAAATGGGGTTAAATAAAGATTGTTAAAATCTAGCATTAGCTATAATTTCAATTATCCTTTGCTTTATTTAAACAAAAACTTTTAGAAAAGATTTTTCTGTTATATCACCAATTTGGAATAAGATGGTTCTTGGAATTTCAAAAGGGGGTAACGTTTAATGAACACGAAAATAGTATAGTAAACATGATACAATATATTTAGACACGATTAATGCAACGTGTTTAATACACTTACCGTATTCATGTTTAAGATTTTTGACACCACGAAATAATTTGTGTTCTGTTTATGTTACATGACTGACACGGGAAGAAAAATGAGACAAGACGTTCATTCATGGATTGTAGCGTCTGACTCTTTCTTGGGTTACCAATGCCATAAGTTGATTATCTTAAGACAGTGATAGACATTATAATTATTATTATCTTTGTAATGTTTTAAGCTTATTTTATTCTTAAAAGAATGTGAAATTCTGTTTCCAGGGATTGAGATAAAATCAGATGCTAGTCTGGCTAAGGCTGTTCAAATATTGGCCCAAAACAAGATTCTTAGCGCACCGGTTGTCAATGTTGATGCACCTGAAGATGCAACATGGATTGACAGATACATTGGCATTGTTGAGTTTGCAGGAATTGCTGTATGGATTTTGCAACAGGTCAAAAAATGGAACCGTATATGATCTCTTTAAGTCGTTTTTGTCTATGTTGTTCTCAATCTTCATTTTTCTTGAAGTAACCGTGTCCAACACATACTCTGACATGAGTATGAGGGTATGATCCTCTAAATATATAGAAAAACTAAGAAAAATATGGCGGCTTGGTGAACATTTGCTCTCTCATGGCCACTCTAGCAAATTGTTTTTTGACAAATCTTTTGGTTATCTTTGTTTGGTAAAGCTTGGCTTCTGGGAAAGCCAATGGAAAAAGTTATGTTGTTAATGGGTAGACGGATTTAACGGAAAAGTTAGTCGTATTTATCATTTGACATTTGAGTATGTAAAGAAAAGAGAACTTCATTTGACAAATTTTTATTTGTTCTTTTATACCAATATGATGAAAGAGATCATCTAGCTCATTATTTCATCTGAGTTTGCTATCCTTTCATCAGGGAAACTGAAAGTAAAAATTTCCATTTTTCCTTTTTTACAGTCGGAACCTACTTCACCTAGAAGCCCGTCATCTACTAGTGGAGCCGATTTTGTTATAGCTGCTAATGGAATGACCCCTGCTGCAGGACTTGGAATTTTAGGCCCTGAAGGTGCTTCAATTACTTCTGGAGACTTTTTTGAGGCTCTAACGTCATCTGAGTTTTATAAGAATACTAAGGTGGTTATCTAATTCTTTCCCTCTCTTAGTTGCGTGTAATATCGATGTTAACTTGCATGAGCATGCAGGTTTGCGATATCTCAGGGTCATTCCGCTGGGCTCCATTCCTTGCTTTGCAGAAATCAGACTCCTTTTTGACCATGTTGTTACTGCTTTCTAAGTACAAAATGAAGAGCATTCCCGTACTCGATCTGGGTGATAAAAAGATTGATAACATCATCACACAGTCGGCTGTCATTCACATGTTAGCGGAATGCACAGGGCTTCACTGGTTTGAAAGCTGGGGAAGTAAGAAACTTTCCGAGATTGGTCTTCCCACGGTGTCCCCTATGCAAATTATCACGGTCAGTGGCTGTTATCCATTGAGTTTTTTTAGTTCTTTGGATTTGAGGCTTTTCATTGCCATTGCCATGACTCATATAATGCTTTACTGGTTGTGTTGGTTCTCGATAATGTATGTGAAGGAAGACTTTTTCATCTGATGTTGGTGAAATCGCACATCTTAGACACTGCAAAGTGTCATATGCTTCAAGCCCGAGTGTCCGAGTGGTTACTATGACCTCGCAGTTAATAATTGTCATCTATAACCGCCCCTTCTACAAGGACCTTCAGGTTACAAGCTTTGTGTAACTTGTAGGAAACTCGAAATACGAGTCTTTACTGACGATCTCTAAGTACTCAACCCTTTTTGGTGCTTTCGGCAACTTAAGTACTGACATTTTTGTTTCTGTCTCAGCATCCTGTGGACAAAATCTGATATTTTGTCCTTGTGCGGTTCGATTTTACGAGGTCAGACCAGCCTTAATTATAGTTTACAAAGTACCAATATTGGTTCAGTACTTGTTGATCAATATTGTTTCAAGCATTAAGGTTTAAGTAATCACTGAGCACGATTGCATGATCAAGCCTTCATTAGATCAAAGGTTTCTTGTTTATTTCTTCACGTTCGTCTGGTCTTTTGTCTTCGCATTTCTACCATTTTTGTTGTCTGGTTTCCTTTGGACTGAACCTATGTTTTAGGTACATGAGGATGAACCGGTGCTTCAGGCATTTAAGTTAATGAGGAAAAAAAGAATCGGAGGCATACCTGTGGTTGAACGCGGAGGAAAAAAAGCTGTCGGTAACATAAGCCTTAGAGATATACAGTTCCTTTTAACTGCACCAGATATCTACCGTGATTACAGGTTCGTGATGAATTGTACAAAACTTTGAAATCACATTGGATATGCCTATAGACTTAGTTGTTCTAACTTAAGTCCTTTTGATGCATAGATCGATCACGGCTAAGAACTTCCTGATAGCAGTTAGAAAGTACTTGGAGAAACACGAAGAGAGATCGCCGATGTTGAGTGGCATGATCACTTGCAAGAGAGACGAAACGGTCAAAGAGTTGATTCAGACACTTGACTCGGAGAAGATCCATCGAGTGTACGTCGTGGACGATGATGGGAACTTGGAAGGTGTGATCACGCTTAGAGACATCATTTCGAGGTTAGTACACGAACCACGCGGCTACTTCGGCGATTTCTTTGATGGTGTGTTGCCTCTACCGGAAAACAGCAGAGTTTAAGAGTTAACAATCAAAAAGTTTTATGCTTTGGCTGCTTTCCTGTGACTGAAACTCCATTTCTTTATGATTCTGCTCTTTTTTGTCCATTTGACGTGTGCATATTGATGTAACATAGGCTAGCCTTTGTACTGAAATTTAGTTCTGGCTTGAGAGGGTCCAATTTTCTGTAAATTTTGGTGTATTTTGTGTTGCAATCTAATAAAGAAGAGCCATCTTCTTTGGAATGAATTAGCTAATTTCTTTCTGGTGCAAAAGTAGTCACGGCTTTGCATTAGGAAAATTGTTACGTATGTTAAAATTTGAATCTCAATTTTTTTGCGTTTTAGTATGAACCGACTTAAGCCCGGTTTTGGAATGAATAGCTAAATTACTTCCTGATAAAGAGTTATATTGCGAAGGCAAACTACTATTGAAGAAAGCTACTAGACCGACCAGTTGATTTGGTTAAATCGGAAATCGATGGTTAGTTTGGTTTGGCAAACTCAAAAAAACTAGAAGTTTGAGAATCAGTAACAAATCAGTTAAATTAATAAAAAATCAATAAAAAATTAAAAAATCGAGTTAAAATTTAATTTTAATTTTTTTAATAATTATGTAATGAGATTTAAAATTTTAATCCAATGCAACTACATAAAAATTATACCTACAATTGAACTGAACATTTTTCGTCTATAATGGCTCGGCTGGGCGTTTTAAATTTTTTTATAAACGCACGTACTGATTTAAGACACATTCGATGTGGGATATTATAAGATGAAACACGCGACCATAAGGACAAAATACTCGTGAGACAACCATCCACACACAGCAAACACACAACAAATACGGATTCTTTTTTTTTTTTTTTTTTTTGTGTTCAGAGATGAGACGATCCACTTAAGAAAATCATTGGACTAACCCTTGTGGGTAACTGTACGCAGTATATATGTTAAAACAATGCTGCTTGTCATGAACAGAACATAGTACCAAGAAAAAAAAATGTACCAAGCTTCAAAATGGGCCTGGGATCTTATTACATTCTAAGCCCTAACCTTGGTGGGAGCATAGAGAGAATATTTGGAATTAAGAATAAAGGCCTTCATAGTATTAAATACGATTAAATAAGTTTGATACGAAAAAATTATTAAAATAAAATATAAATATATAAATATTTTTAAATTTATATAATATAAATTATTAATTTATTAAAATTTATATTTTTATAAAATATATTAAAAATAATTAATACGATAAAATATATAAATTAGATAATTATACACGAGTTTTTAGATTTAGATGGTTGTCTTTGGAGGCTTTGGGAACAACCTCAGCAGTATGGATTGTACAACAAAGCCATTGGGCAAAGTTCATTGCTAGCTAAGGAGCCAACTGGCCCAAACCTGTACTTGGCAACCATTTTCGTTGTAGACATTGCAGCAGGAAAGATGGAGGTCTTCATGCATTGCTGGCATAATAGGCAACAGTTTTGGTGGCTATTTCCAATGTTTATTACCAGTATAAAAATATAATGGTGTTCTTAGCTCAAAGTTGCTGTAATGTCTGTTTTTTACCAACAAAATTCCAATGAAATCAGTCCAAATCGCTAAGGGAGTGCATTTGCCATTTGCGAGGTTGCTATTTGGACATAAGTTGAATCACCCAACAGGTAAAAATGGTTGATATTCAAACCTTGAGTTTAATTTAGTTAATTTATATAATTATTTTAAAAGTAATATCTTACAAGTTTAGAATTCGAATTTTAATATCTATAAATTTTTTCTCTATTCTCAGACTGAAACATTTTGAATTTAAAATTTAATTTAATTGATTGATGATATTACTTTAAAAGTGATAATCAATCGATCCGAAATCCTAAATCCTAATATCAATTTTTATAATTTTTTTTAATTTTGGGACTGTGAAATCTTTTGTATTGAAACAATGTAGCTGT
>JBBYHO010000005.1:14643428-14660967 GCA_038382025.1 Adansonia gregorii
GGGGGGAGAATATCGCGGAAGGTTTTAGTCTCTTAAAATTGTGTGAGAAGGTGCATACGATAATAAGCAATGGCGCCGCACGATCTTCGCCGTCCGTTCAAGAGAGCGGCGATATCTGATCAGCAGAAGCGTAGGGAGCTGTCGCTGCTCCGTCAAGCTCAGAATCGTCGCGACGCTCAACAGCAAGCTCGCTGTTTGGCCTCATCTATTCTCTCGCTCCAGTCTGCAGTACACGAATCCGAACCAGAACAATCCGACATCGAAATCGAAAACGTACCCGAAACCGAACAAGAATCTGAGGATTTGTCAAAAGACCTCGATGTCCGTCGAGCTTCGAAGCTCCGAGGACCAGCGGTTCGAAAATGGTTCGCGAGACAGCTTATGCTTCCTGAATGGATGATCGATGTCCCTGATCGCTTGAGCCAAGACTGGTGATTGTTCTCTTCCACGTTTTTTTTAATATTTTTTAAACTTTTTTGGTTTTTTTTTTTTAATTAGGTATTTGTATGGGTTCGCTTGGAAACGTTTTAATTTGCTTCTGAAGTAAAGTTTGAATTTTTTTTTTCTCTGCTTTAAAGGTATGTATTTGCAAGGCCAGCTGGAAAACGATGCTTTGTGGTTTCATCGAACGGAACGACAGTGAGCAGGCAACGAAACGGCTCCATTCTGCATCATTTCCCGTCGGCTTTACCAGCTGGTGCTAAGACAAGAGATGGCTCGGGCTCCTCTCAATCATATTGTATCCTGGATTGCATTTTCCACGAGGTACAAAAAAAAAAAAAAACCCGAAACAAAAAAAGATAAAATCATGTTAATGCTGGTATATTGTTTGGTTTTGATTCTCCTGAAGCTTGATTCCTGTTGCAGTTGGATCAGACTTATTATGTGATTGATATGGTTTGTTGGAATGGATACTCTCTCTATGACTGCCCTGCGGAGTTTAGGTTCTATTGGTTGAACTCAAAGCTCGAAGAGAGCGGTGCTTGCAATACACCTTCATATTATCATAAATTTAGATTCAGTGCTGTTCCAGTGTATAATTGTGATCAGAGTGGCCTATATGCGGCATACACCAGACTTGTGCCATATGTTAAGGATGGACTATTGTTTTATAACAAGTGAGTTCTTTTCCTCAAAAACATGTGCTCAGTTTTCCATATAATTTTTCTTTGCAATAAGTTGAATAGGATTTACTCTGTAATGGGTGTCATTTCTTTTGCTTTTTCCCGATGCTAGTTCTCAGTTCAGGTTGACTTGCCAATTCTATGACAGAGACACAACTAACTGCACTTTTGAGATGTACCTATGTCATTCTATTTATAGTGTGGGCTTGCCTGTTCTAAGGCTGGTAGGTGCTTCGCTTGTTTCTAGGCCCGCACTCACCAGGAAAAGTAATGCAATTGAGTTTATAAATTTTTTGTTGATTGATATCATTGAAATATCCTTACCATGTCTTGGTAGAAACCAGAAGTTCTGTTTAACGCATTTCCACTGCTTAGCAATATCTTTCATCTGTGTTGCCTTTTCCTAACATGTCCTAGCCCCAGGAGATGGGTCTTAACTCATTATTTATTAAGTTTTTTTTTTTTTTTTGCACGGATGATTGGCACTGCTTTCATTTTAATTCTCTTGTAATTTAAGGAATAGGTATAATTCTGCGGTCTGAATCATGTTGTAAATTTTTTACTACCTAGTTGTTTCTTGTTCTTAAGGTTCAGAAACTATGCTCCATTGGCAATCCAATGCTGGCGTGCCTATAATTTTTGGATTGCTGGTTAAATAATAAGATGAGAGTATATTAGCATAGAATGATGTCTTTGCCTACTTTAATGGATTTTTCTAGTAAAAATAGTAATAAAAATGGACTTTCCTCCTTGTTAAGAAAGAATGAAGGATGCTGCTCCTATTTAGTGGGTAAGGCTGCATGTCTTACCAAATGATGTCTTAGGAAATCGTAGGTGAAACCTTTGCTTTGTTCATCGTCCGTGGAAGATGGATGTTCATTGCTTCTTTACTTGTTTTTCCTGTTCTTAAATTTTGTATTATCATTAGGACCTCTCAACATCCCTTTGTTGCTTATTTGGTCTCTCTCCTGGTGAGTATTTTAACCAGTGATCTCTGTTTTGTTTCCTTCACAGGCATGCACATTATCAAACTGGCAACACACCTCTAGTATTAGTCTGGAAGGATGAGAATTGTAGTCAATATGTTATTGACACAGATAGTAAAGGAGAGATTCCAAGCCAACAGCAGGTATCTTGATGTAACATTTGTTATTCATCTATGCACCCTATGCCCTTGACCCTTCCTCATTTCCCCTTCAAACAAATTAGGACAGGTTTCTTTCTCATTGTTTTGCTGAAGGGCATCAATTAATGCAATTAATTTGCTCAAGTTATTGTCTTTAAGTTGATGTTTTGACATAGATAGGTTGCTGTTTTGATCACCTATCAATGCATGCTGTAAATGGCTGTGCTGTCTGATGGCTTTGTTTGGAAAATTAGTCTTTCTAGAATAACTTTTAGCTATGAGATTTTTAACAGTTTACTAGAGCTTGAAATAACATTTACGTTGCCCTTCGGGACTAAACTGGAGAAGATACGTTAAAGAGAAAAGTGTAATTTTGGAGTTTAAGATAAATAATCAAAAACTACAATCTGATTTTATTAAATCTGTACATATGGAGTAAAGCTATAATTAATTTTCTTCTTTCTTCTGTTATCAGGTAGTTTTGGAGCTGCAAGATGATAGAAAGCTGGTAACATCAGATGACCCCCCTGTGCTTTTTGGCTACTTAGATGGGGATATCATAGAAAATGTATGGTGGTAAATGCCCACACTGAGCCAAATGCATAATGCCTTAGTCGTTGCTATTTGTCGCTTTCAACTAACTACAATGATTTGTTCATCTATAATTTGACATTGATATTTTATTTGTCATAGTTTATGATATTATCAATGGAGTTAGCTGTTGCTTCCATTTGGTAAGTTTGCACTCGTTGGGCTTTGAGCTAGCCAAAATAAGATAGCTCCCTCCCATCCCATAATTCCCCACTCCCCTCCACAAGATTTGAACCCTAACTCCTGAGTTCAAAGCCTCTAGTTCTATCAGTTGGGCTGCCCATTGGAAATGGTGATCGTTTTAGATGTTGTCTATTTAAATTGAAGAATAAAGGAACCTAGAACCCAAGTGTTCACCTTGTTGATGTCCCATTACACTGGCATGTTTCCTACAACAAGTAAGACTGTCTGCTGCTTGACCTAAATGGGAAGCTCATGAGCCAGTGTAAACTATAAAGGCAAATAAATGGTTAAATTATAAGCGTCTTCCACCCAAACCTTGCTTTTAACATTCCACTTGGCTAATATTTAAGCTTTCTCTTTTCTTCTATTTTATTTGATTTCCTCACCCTTCCAAATACACAGTCAGGGCTGCATTCAGGGAGCCTTTTACGATTCGCTATTGGTGATGGAGGATTGAGTTTTGTGGATGGGAAGCTTGAGAAGGCTGATTTGAATTATCTTGGCAAGGCAAATCGAGCACGTGCTTTTGCTGATAGTTACTCAAAGGTTGGTAGAAAAGCATGCAGGGTACAATTTTATAACATTATCCTCATAAACTAAATTCCTGAATCCCCAAATCGTGTGATGAAAATGTCAAAATGTTATTTTTTGCTATTGTTCTAGACATTTTCTATACTGTGCCTCTTTGTGACAAAGGTTCTATAGTAATGCTTATCAGGATAGTTTTTTAAATCCCTTGTTTGCTATGAAAAAGTTAATAAAATTGGCCTCAAATGATTATTATGGGATTGTCTATGCCATATTTAGAATCTCTTTTTTGATTGGGCTCCAGAATATGGGATTTCAACTCAACTCTTTGTATGGGGGATACAGATGCACCTACTGTTGCATCAGATAGTTGTTTAGAAATTATTGATCCCCATCCAAATTAGTTGGTTCTCTATCCTAAAATGTACTTAAAAACAGAGCAAAATCGAAGAAGCCTGTTGTGTTCCTATCTTATTTTGATTTCCTTTTGTTTTGGCTGCATTGATTCAAAGATTTATTGTTTCTTGATGGAGACAATAGCAATTCAATTATCCTCCTGCACGCTTGTCTTTCTGCATGTTAACTTCATCATTTTCGCTTTAAATGATCGACGATGCTCATTCTTTTATCAGTTTGGCTAATTATTAATTTTGATAATTTTTGTATGCTTCTTTGAATTATAAAATATTCTCAAATTTGCTCCGCAGATCTTGTTCCAGTTTACAGTTCGGCATTCTCCTCTAAAGATAGATGATCTACTAACATCTATCAACTCCCCAGTCGATCAAGAAAAGATACCAAGTGACATAGAGATGGTTGGTTGACTATATCTATATAATTAGTGGAGGTTCTATATTTGTGTTCTTTCCGTGCTAGTTTTAAGCAGGTTATGGAGTACAGCTCTCTCAAACGCTTGCGGATCATAACCGGATGACTTACATGCATGACAACATGAGATCGATGTTCTTGTAGAGTTTTTGGCATAAATTAGGTATGTAATTTCTCTTGGCTTGGCCGGGGCTTAGGGTTTCCATAAATATCTTCCATTGAAGCCAAAATGTTAACTACTTGTGTCTAGAAAAATATCAAATGAGATGTTGTATCATTCATAACTGTAATTCTTGTCCACCATAGCCAGATGCTTTTATTGACAGCTACTTCTTTCCAGTTTTTTTTTTTTTTTTTTCATGGCTTCGTCCAGTAACCTTGCAAGCTATGTTATCCAACTTATGTGTGTTCAATTTTTTTTTAAAGTTTTTTATATATTTAAAAAATTATATTTTCGTATTTATATTTAAATATGTTAAACATAAATATTAAAAATGAAAATAATACTTACTTCTTTTTCTTTGATCCCTACATTTATTATATTTAAATTTAATAAAAATATATAAATATTAATATAAAAATAATATTTTAATATTTTTAAATTATAAAGTGAGTTTATGGATCAGGCCAAGCTTGAGTTAAGAGACCTAAAGATTTTATTTATCACTAAGATTTCTTTATGAAATACCAAAGCTTGTAAATTCATGGCATTTGTTTTCTTTAATCAAAAGAAGATAATGGAAGATTAACAATGGTTTTCAATTGCCTAAAGTGATTGTTGGTTCGCAGCCATCATGAACGCAGGCTAAGACATCCCGATAGTCCCTGGAAATAGTGAATGAATCATATACTTTCCCATCACTGCCCTTCTTGTACTCGAACAGCAGATATGAGTGATTGAATGCCGTCGGCTTCACCAAACCAAAATCTACATCTCTGTAAAGGTTCCAAGGTGTCTGGATTGGACCAAATTTTGATAAATGGTTCCCTCCCCCACCAACCACAATGTGAATTGTTCCATTTACAGTGCCTGAATAGTGGGATTTTTCCATGTTCATGCACTGAGCCTGCATTTACTATCGAACAGTGAAATATTACAAGTTTAGAATGATATGATGTTATGTTATTCGAACTCAAGTGTGAGTATTACATACGAGTACGTGTCCCTCATAGATATATTCAATTTTTTATAAATTTTTTATATACTTGGAAGGTCCTTAAAGGATTATATTTGATACTTATGTTCAAATATGTGTCGGATACGGATACTAAAAATAAAGAGTAGGAGTAAGGCTGAAGCAGGAAATAACAGATGATTTCTGCATCAAATTTGAGAAACCCTTTACTTCAAACACAACCTTGATCTTCTGAAACTATATTATTTGAGCTCTTCATTTTTTTTTTTAAGTATTCAAGTTGGATAGATGTCGATGACCAAGTGAATGAAAGTGTCAAACAAATACTCGTATACTTAACCTGAATCTTAAGTAAAATAGCATTGAACCATGTATAATGATCTAGCTCTACGTTTTGCTAAAAACGCCTAGTAACAGTTTTTCAGCCTTACATTGTTCGAATTCAGGTGTTCAGAATATTCAATTTTTGTCAAGATTTTCATGCATTTGGAAGGTCTTTGGAGAATCATATCTTTCATACCTATGTCAAGATATGTATTAGACATAAGTATCAAACATAAATACTTTCTAAAAAAAATGAAAAGTTGAAAGAATGTATTTACTCCCATACCTGATAAACTGGGCACGTTCTTTCATAGTTATGGATATGTCCGAAAAATGCAATATCCACTTTATACTTATGCCAAAGTCCTTGCAAGCTTTCCCTTCCCATAGTTTCACCAAATGTTCCATCTTCCCAATAGTAAGAGGAATAACCAAGAACACGATGAGCAACAAAGATCAACCATGGCTGCTTCTGCCGGTCTGCTGACGCTAAGCACTTCTCAATGAACTTTTATTGCTCAGAGCCCTCCCTCCAATCATGTTCACTGTCAGCTATACAGAAATGGAACATGCCATAGTCCGTTGAATACCTGTAAACAACAAATAAGTCTGACTTAAAGCGGAATTCCACCTCACCCTTTTTTGGCCATGACATGTATATTTTGAGTGTCGAATATAGGGTACGTGTTTAATATGGGTATATTCAACTATGTTACTTAGACTAAGGTGTAAGCTATGGACATGGGTATATGTCTAACACGGGTATCTTCAATTCTTCTAAGATTTTCATATATTTGGAGGATCTTTCGAAGATCATATTCTTGTATTCATGCCCAAGTATGTGTCAGACATACATATTTCAAGAAAAATGAAAAGTCGAAGCAACATCTATGTTCAATGTTTTTTAAGTTTTCCATATACGAGGAAGGTCATATCTCTATACCAATACCCGGATATATTCTGACATGAATATTTTAAGAAAAATAAAAAATCAGGACAACATGGTTGTTTATAATTTCACTTTTCTTATCCTTCAAGAATAAGAATTCATGTTACTTACCAAAACTTAGCTCTATTCTCAGCAGGAACATAAAACATGGTCTCAGCTAGCACACCACATTCTCCACCAGAATCATTTCCATCAAAGAAAGATCCTGAGTTGGGCGAGTCACGTTCATGGTTACCACTATATTGCAAGAAAGGAGATCTTAGTTAAGATCCAATGTAACATTTTTGCTTGTAGCTGCAAAAGTAATTTTCACGTCTTACAAAGAACTGATGTAAACCCAAACGGGTTGGCATAAGTGGCAAGGCACACTCATTTCTAAGAAAAAGAACTAAAATTTCGCATTCTTGAGGAAGGGCAGCCACAAACTCCGAAAATGAGGAATCTCAGACCGTAAAATAGACGAGGATACCTATGAAAAAAAAAAAAACCTTAAGTAAACCTTGCAATCATATATGGCACAGCTGAAGCAATAGGTTCGACCTGAGATGTGAACTGGTCCCACTGTGAGATGTATCCATTTGCATATGCAATGTCTCCTATATGAAAGACTATGTCAATGTTTTCCAAGTCCTTGATTATTTGATCTGTGGTGTTAAGCGAACCAGGCTGATAATTACTGTACTCATTTGAGCCATCTTGCTCTGCCTGAAAATATGTGCGAGTGTTGGATAAAAGTATGATTAATTTTGTTTAAATTATTTTCAATATTTAAAGGATCCTCGAAGGGCAATATCACTATACCTATCTATATCTAGATATGCATTGAGCATGGATACTTCGAAAAAAAAGTTGAGCAATATAGATTAAAATGCAGATATATAATAGGGATGCTTAAACAATAACTAGATTATAGGCGGGAAAATATGTGCTTCCCTAAGCCATCTATGTCCTACATTTGTGTCCGACACTTATTTGGAAATGAGTATGTGATATGATTCTCCAAAAATATGAAAAAATTTTAAAAAAAAATGAACAGGCCCTCGTTTGAAATATACTTATATCTAACACTTATCCAAGTCCGAGCAATACAGAATATAATGAAGACGTCAGGAGAAAGGTTGTACAAAACCAAGATTTTACTAACATCTTGATGTCACAGCATTACCTTTCCCATGTCTCCGAATATTACAACTCGCTGTATTGAGTCCTGCCCTGGATATGGCGATGACTTGAATGAGTAGCTCTTACTCCATACGTAAGAATCATTTAGTAACTTATGGCCAAGCTTATAAGTGTACCTAAACACAATTAAAAAAAAACACAGCTTTAGCCACACATTACTCGCTCCTCATCATTTCTATGAAACAAATTGTCCGCTGCTTTACATACGCCGAGTTTGGCCACAATTCCTTTAAGAAACTTGTATGGATGAAGCCAGGATCACGCCAACCAACTGTTCGGTAGAGCTGCATTTTTTTGTCATCAAAAAGGTTGTTATAACCATGGTTTCAATCTGAAAAATTACAAATCTCATCTGAAACTTATGCTCGGATTTGAGCAAGTGTCGGATGTGTATATATGTCCGGCAGATTGACACAGGTATGCTCAATTTTTTTTCAAGTTTTTCATATATTTGAAAGATTATATCTCCATAACCATATACAAATATATGTCAGACATAAATGTCAAACATAGATACTTCAAAGAAAATGAAGAATCAAAGTAATATAGTGTAAAAAAATTGCAATTAAGAATATAAACTCCTTAATAATGAGTTCTGTCAAGAACTTTGCAAATCTTTGCCTTGAATTATCTGTCAAATTCTAGTCTGTAGAAGAGAAATAGAGAATTTGGACATAATCTTCTGGCAACATGCCCACACCTGCTCTCAGAAACTCCTCTTTCCCAACACTATATATTGCGGCAAGATTTTCAGCAAAGGTGACTATTTGACCATGAGGTAGAGCTATATGTTACTTGGACTCGGGATGAGTATTAAATACGGATATATATCTAATATAGATACGTTCAAAATTTTTTAATTTTTTTATGTATTTGAAAGATCGTATCCCATTCCAAGTCTGAATATATGTTGTATATGAATGTTTAATTTCATTCTGGTCAAACGGACAAATGATCAAAGGAAAGATGGACCATACCGCACATGCTGTTTCGATGGAATGTCAATGTTCCAGCAGGTGATCGAGTTTGAGATTCTCCTTTAAGACCCCACTCAATGAAGGGCACGGCTTCAATAATATTATACCCACTTGTCCACGTCACTGTCATCTGGGTAAAATTTTGTAACAGAATCAGTTAAACTGTAGTTACATGACCAGCAAAAACAAATTATAGAATGTTAAACAGAAATGTGATGGCCCAGTCCCAGGATCTGTGCTCTCCTTTGGCAGTGCTCGCCATCCCTTCAGGACTGGCAGTGACCTTGCCTACTTCACAGCCTTCTAGCATCACCTGTGATCCTGCATATTCCTTCAATGGCACTTGGTGTTACGCCACAATATCAGACATTTTCCTTTTTGGGTCCACAGACCCCAAAAGTTTTGTCACCCTTTAGGTGTGCCTTCCATGGATTGAACTTAGGCTTTTGGTTTGACTTGCACTTAGAGTCCAAATTATTTATGGAAAATTAATGGAGATTAAAAGACATGAACTTACTTCATTCCACGACTTCCCTTGAGAAAGACGTGGATAAAGAGGTGCCTTCGGGCTAACAAAACTTATGATATTTGAAACTGCCACCAGCTTTGGCTGCAACCAACCAATTATCGATCAAGGACATGGGTGAAATATGCAAATAGCAAAGTATATAAGTACGGAAATTCACGTGCATAAATATATTAGAAAACAACAAATTGAATAAATTCGAGCTATGTTACACGGACCTAAGGTGAGTGTCAATTTACAAGCATGTATCCGATAATGGGTATGCTCTATTTTAAACAAATATATGCCGGACATGAAAAATAAAGAGTTGGGGTATTGTAAAAATAGAGTGAGTGGAACATACATCTGATAAACCGCCGGAAAATAACGCAAATGAAAAATCTGCCCGCTGATTGATCAATTGAAATTTCAATGAAGCTTTGCCAGTCTTTTTGTAATCGGCATTCGAATCATTAGCATATTTGTACTGAAAAAAAAAAGAAAAAAACACACACACACGCGCACATAATATAAGGCATATTGTTTCCAGATTAGGCTAAATAACAAACAGGTGGTAGACATCATCATAATACATACCTTTATAGGGGTTGAGCATATATAAGGAAACTCTTGCATTTCATCAGTTGATGGACATGATGAGGAGCTGCCATTATACAATGAGTTCCTTAATCTTTAAAACTAGATTTTTTTATCAATATCCGTTGCTTCGATTTTTTTTGAAATATCTGTGTCTGATACATATTCGAACATGAGTACGATGATATAATACTCCAACTCTCTAAATACATGGAGCAACTTCTAAAAAAAATTAAACAAGCCTATGTCGGATATTTACCCATATCTGATTTAACATCCGAGTCTGAGTAATGTAACAATATCCTTTCAAAAGAAAAGAAAATGATGCAACAAGTTGAAAATTACTTGAAGTTGCAGGAGAAAAGACTGCAATCCAATCATCCTCGGAAGGTTTAGGGCATTCAACTTCCACGGTTACCGAGTCAGAATCTCCACCCTGCATAGAAACCAAGGTAGTTTACAAGCAATTTTTATATCTCAGCTTTTCAAAACACCATGCTTCAGTTTTTGAGAAACTTGTTTCAGACGATATCTTTCCAACTCTTCATTTTCCTTTTTTGGTTAAATTATTTATGTCTAACGTTACCTGCACTTGGATATGAGATATCATTCTTTAAGGATACCTTTAAATATATGAAAAAACTTAAAAAAAATTGAATATATCGTACCAAGCATATATCTATATCCGACAATCACACACAAATTCAAGTAATATAGTTTTTTACCATTATAAACATCAGAAAATTCTTGCATCGAGAGAGTAAAATGGTCCAACATTTCAAGAACAAGTTCTACTATGCAATTACATTAAATTTACAACTCAAACATCTTAACCTTAATGAAAGCATATTCAAACTTCAAAGACCTAAAACAAGTATTAGATCGAAATCAAAGTATCTTCAGTTGAAACATCGACGAGAAGATTGAGTTGGAACAAATTTTTTTTTTTTTTTTTTACCTTTGTTCCAAGAACGACTGGCTGTGCTTTGACCGAAGCATTTTCATGAATTTCAAAGACTGCTTTATGGATGGCAATCTTAGACAATGGCTGAACGCCATCGCCATGCCAAGCATGAGCTGCAAGATCAAAGTTCAAACACTGCAATAAAGACAACAATATGAAAAGATACTCCATAGATAAAAAGCTCGCCATTAACAATGCTATTATCTCTACGGCAGTGATCAAATTATATGGTCCAAACCCTCTACTTAGAAAGCAATTTCCTTGGATATGAACAGGGATTCAAATACGACGCCACCAAAAAATACGTTGCAATAATTTAAATCCTTTTGATTATGAACTCTAAAAGAAATATAGTTTGAAAGATACGGCGGCCATTGAAGTTTCTCTCACGTTTCCGAGGTCAACTACTGGTTTATGATAGTATCATTGGCACATCAAAGTCATACTTTTTGCCCAAGTCTGCCATATTCTTCCTAGCCTAAGAGAACCTTTTGCAAATATAGTCAAAGATACGGAGGAATTTAATATTCAGTTAACCATCCAAAATCTCCATTACGGCTTTAATTACATTCCAGTTGAATAGAGAATGAAATCGGTTTCCCACGACATTAATAACATCGCGAAATTCAAACGAGAAAGAGAGAGTTAAATTGAAAGGTAGCGGAGATTGATATTTTAGAGAAGTTATAAATGGAGTCATATCCAATACAGTAGACGAAAAAAGCAACAGTTGTTTATGGCTAACCCTTCAAATAATAATGATAATAAATTAGGGTTCGTGTTTTTCAAGAAATAAACATAAAATATATATATGAAACTTATTTTTTCCGAATGCCATTTTATACTAAATAAATAAATTCTTCAACCCGAAAATTAATTTAATTAGTTCGTGAAATTGTTACCGACAAATAATTGAACTGAAAGTAGGTACTTTCACAGTGACATCAGAAATGTAATAACTCTTGACTGTATACCTCAATGACATAATCTAAAACATCACTGCGCATAGGAATTGCACATATATACACGAATGTGAATCACCGCAGCCCAATCATTTACAAAATCGATAGCTCATGGTGCAAAAAGGAAAAAGTAATCAGTACTTCATGGAGTAGTCGAATCATGGTTGATTTTACTCTCCTGAGATTCTCCTTCATTTCTTCCTTGAAAATATGGGGGAAAGCTTCTTCTCCAATTCTAATAAGCTGAAATTTCAATATAACAATTATCAAAACAAAATTGTGAAAAGAAATTTTTTTTTTATCATAAAGATTCAACTAAAAATGGAAAATCAAGTACACGACTCACATCTCATATTTGCGCAAAGCTTCGTTTCGTTTTGCTATGTAGAGGTCACTATCTTTTGGTAAATTGTTCAAAGGATTGCCTTGATAACACGAAAAAACAAGAATTAGACTGAACTAACAGATAAAAGAAAGCATCAAAGTAGCATTGGAACAATTATTGAAGGAAATAACTGAGGATCTCAATAGACAAAACAAGTAATGAGTTGGATAATTCAAACAAAATCTATTACAGGATGAAGAGTATTCTTGAAGTGATATTACATTCTAGATGTTGGATTGTTTTTCATGAAATATTATTTTGATTTATACTTAATAGAAAATTTGACATAGTGCAAAGGAAGAAGCAAGTGAAAAATTAATTAGTAACAAGCCAATGAAACCCTCAAAACAGTTCATTTCATGAAAAAATATAACACCAACAACAAAAAAAAATCAGACCCAGGCAACTTCATAACTTAGAAACTATGCATCAACCATGACCAATGCTTCATCATCACGAAGATTGGCACGGGTAGTTTGTGAAGAGTAGAAAAGCAGAAAAGATAAACCACAAACAACTTAAAGCTGCAAGTTATCCGAAATAAAGCCAGCGAGGTACACTAGAACATCCCACTAAAATCTAGTTATTATGGTATTTTTACAAACCATTAGCATTTAGTTGAATTAATTACTTTAATTTTGTGCAAAACATTTTATGCAAAATTGACGCTTCAAATTTATTACATGTCTCTACAATGATTCTGTTTTGTCTCAACTCTGATATCCAGAAAGAAAAAGGATCACTACATTGGTATTGAACATCCAAACCTGTCCTAAAGTTGCTAAAAAATAACCCAAAAAAAAATGAGACATACTTAGCACCGGTGCTGGTTTTTTTGCCACTGCATCCTTCCGAACTTTCAAAGCAGTTTCTTTAGTTAAGGGTTGCAAACCAGCCTGTTGAAGTAAAGGCAGTAGCGCCATTCAAATTAGCACGAAAGCAATGAAATATCAACTGAAATTTGCAATTAACACATTTGAAGAAATTAAAGGATAAACGGTAGATAAAATGGCTGATTCTTTCTGAGTTCAATGATAGGAAATGAATCTTTAAGGCCGTAAATATGAAAAGAAATACAAAGCAAACACTTTTACTGGGACACGTCGACCAACAAAACTAAACATTCACATAAAAAACACTAGAAGCCAAACATCCAAGTATTCACATCAAAATATGAAACATCAAATGCAGCACCAACAGTTCCGACTTACAAGAGTCATTACCTTCTTTTCCTTCCTTTTTATTATCTTTAAATGGCACTTCTTTATATAGTGCATCAAATGGTATCTAGAATGTCTAGAGCACAGTTGGTCCTTCACTTGAGGGTTCTCGTTTAACCAATCCGAAATATCTTTAGATTTGACTACTTCATCCATATCCAAAGATTCTAACCATGAGTAGACCGGTATCCACTGATCAGTGCGCTGAAAACGAGCTGGCAAAAGATCAGGCTGACTTGGTTCTTTTTCCTGTCATAATAGACAGGAGCAAAAAGGGTAAGATCAAAGGGCATAGAACTTCAGCTTCAACACAGTGAACTATCCAAAAGAATAAAAAAAAAAAAACAAAAACTTATAAAATGCAAGAACAGGTTCTCAACAAGGCATAACCAAATTTAATTTTCGAGTCACTCCATCCTTATCCCTTACGTTACTTGTTCTTGGGTGTGAATGTCCAATATAGATATATTTAATTTTTTTTTTTCAAGATTTCGATATACTTGGAGGATCCTTTGAGAATCATATCTCATATCGTGTCCGAATATGAGTCGAACATGGGTGCAGGGCATAGATAATTCAAGAAAAATAAGAGTCGGAACAACATATTTCAGCCTAACTGGATTAAGATTAGAAATTCAACAGATCCCTTAATAAAAAATTTAAAAAAAAAAAAATTCCTCCCTCACATGCATTGATTCTCCCCCTATTAATTGATCTATCTATTGGACAACGTTATGTTACAAGAATTCGAAATAATAAGTAAGAAAAAAGACCTTGAAACTTTTTTTTCTGGAGTTAAATGGAAACAATAACAAAGCAATTAATACTATAAAATCCGCCGTAATACCGTAATAACTGCTAAAAGGGATTTTCGAAGTGAAATTAAAACCTGGGGCTGAGAGGGAAATCTCAGGTGATTTTGGATCGAGAGGAGTCTGTCGATGAGCTCAGTTCGTGGCATGGATTGGAGCTCGGCTGGTAATGAGCCAAAGTTAGAATCGATCCACACTTCGACTTGGCTCACGTTCACGGCTTTTGCTTCCGGGAATGCGCTCACCCAGGCACGAGCCAAGGTCTCCCATTCTTGAGCCTGTTGTTGCTCTTCCCGGAGCTGATTGTTAGGGCTTCGATAGGATGGCATGGATTCGTCGTCGAGGGTTTGTTCGGTTGAGTTCGACATCTCGTCAGGTAGCTGCCAAACTTTACCGGAGTGGAGGTGCTCTCTTTCAGCGGTTTCTTTATTTGTATTAGAAATAAACCGACACCGTTTCATATATTATGTTTTTATTTTCTTAAAAAATTATTAATTATATCTTTATTAAAAATTTTAAACGAAACTTAATTATTAAAAAAAAAATTAAAAAACAGATTTTAAAATTCAAACTGCAATCAATCAACTTCGGGCCCCCTGTTAGACTTCCACGTGCCTTTACTATAGGTCCTGTGAGTTTAAACTTGTTTAAATTTAAAATATAATATTAAATATAATATAATATTAAAAATAATAAATATATAATATTTTAAATATAATTATAACGTAAAAAATATACCACTAAAATACTTAATGGATTCCGGCCAGATTTGAAACCTACTTTCTAAACAAAACATTACACACATAATTGGTCAGATTCTTCTAGATTGTACTTATTTTGATTTCTAACTTCAAATTTCATTTTTCTTTAAAGAATTATCCTTTTTTTTTTGGTGTATTTGAGTGGATTCGTGCAAATTTGAATAATCATTTTATATAATTAAACAACAATTGAATACGAAATTATGTTATAATCGTATTAAATTTAAATAATCATTATATTTAATTGATTTGGTTTATGAATTAATCTGATATGAATTTGATTTAATTTTGTTTTTGTTGATAATTGAATTAATTTAACTTCGTAAAAAGACCAATCCCGCCATTTGTTTCTTAAAACCCCAAGTTTTCTCTATACGTACATAAATAAAAGCACCCCAAACATTAAAAAAAAAATTACCCCACAACAAATTTACATTTACGATTTTAATTATCATTCAATAGCTAGATCTTCTGCTTACACAACCTCCTCCATTCCTTCAACACCGCCGTGGCCTCCGCCGCCGTTCCCGTTACCGCCTGCTTCCAACCATCTTTCAATTGGTCCACATTCCATCTTATGTCTCAACTTCCAATCAAGTGCTTGGCAACCACGGGAGCAGTAATTCACCGTGCCACAAACCGAGCACCTCCTGAACTCGTGAGCTCTTGTCTCGGGCCTCCCGCAGCCTTTATGGGAGCAAAGCCTTAGCCCCTTCCCTAAGTCACCCACCCCTGACTCGAACCATTCTTTCAAGAACATGTTCACTGGGTGGACCTCCTGTGCCGGCACATTGCACCCGAAGTCGCTTAACAACGGGCAACCCGAACCCGTCCGGTTAGTATAATGTCGATGGCTTAAATGACCTTGGTGCTGTTGGCGAGGTTGTCGTTTGACTATGGCGTTTAAAAACGACGCGAGTTCACGCGCGTTGGCTTGGATGAGTAGCCGGCGTCCTTCTGCAACTTGTTGGCGCACGCCGTAACCGTCCTGTAAGCAATGGCCGAGCTCACGAAGCGCGTCCACGTGGCCAAGGAAAGCGGCTCGCTCACACAGGGCTGCTCCGGCACCAAGATCCTTGTCGTTTTTCGAACCACCGCTTCCGTTGAATTGTATAACCGCAAGCGAGTAGAGAGCTGGCGCGTGGCAGCTGATCGCTGCTTTCGCCATTAACGACGCCCCGCTTCCTCTGTTTTGCAAGCAGTAAAATCGGATCTGCAACGAACAGCAGTAACGTTAATTTCCAAATAAATTTCATCAAAAACGAAGAAATTTGCGGCAAAGTACGAACCATGCCTAGACTGTAGCAAGCTTCAACGTTGCCCGCGTCAACGCAGAGTTTAAGAAAACGATAAGCGGAATCGCACCAATTTCGGGCTTTCACGGCCAGAGCTTTTGAACCAGCTTTTGATAACACAAGAGGGTGAAGACCCAAACGGTTCAATCTCTTGCATCTGTCGAAACAAAATTTAGAAAATTTCATTATTATCACCTTCATAATGAACACCCGGAGAAACAAAACCGAAAAACAAAAAATCAAACGTACGTTATGAGAATGTTGATGAAATCAGAAGGGGATGAAGCTGAAGAACTGAGCTTGCAAAGGATGGAAACAACGAGATCGTCAGGTAATCCATCAAAAAGATCGGATTTGTCAGTGAATTTACGAGAAATTCTTTGCCTTTTCCTCTGCAACATCAATCCTCTCTTCTCTTCTTCTTCTTCTTCTTCTTCTTTTTGATGGGAGGGTAGGATTGAAAAGAAAAGAAATGAAGGTGCAGCTTAACTTCAAATTAACCTTCTCATCTTCCTTCTTATCGTTTTATATCAAATCCAAGCTTTTTTATTTTTTCTTTTTTCAACTGTGTTTCGAGATGAAAGCAAAATTCCAAACCACGGACTTGCATATAAATAGGGCACAGGGAGCTCATGACAGGGGAGATGGATCACTTTATAGGTTTTATATAAAAATAATAAAATATTATATTATATTAAAAATATAATATAAAAACATAAAATATTAAAAAATTATACAATATAAATTATTAATTTATTAAAATTTATATAAATATATAAAAAATTAAACCTGATTTCCTTTCCCACTCATTGTTGTTCTTCTTATAAAAAAATTTAAAAAATTAAAAATTAAAAAAAAAAGTAATTAGATGAGTTTTTTATTAAAATAATTTTTTAAAAAATAATTAATTATCAAATGGTATCTGTTCATTATGTTTGAGTTTGATTTTATTTCCAAGGATTTTGCTAACAAATCTTAGGTACTTTTTGAAAATAAATATACAATCTAATAATAATAATGTCATGTTGAATACAATAATTGAAAACTTTTATATTATGTGAAAAATATTATTATATATAATAATTTTAGA
>JBBYHO010000005.1:14719949-14729976 GCA_038382025.1 Adansonia gregorii
TTGGGATTTTATCTTTTTGTCTTTGATTTGATATTCTGTACATGGATATTTATTGTAATTGATTGTGGTTGGAATTTTTAATGAGTGCAGGCCTGTGGTGATGTTACTGTATCCCTTGTAAGAAAACTTGAATTACAGTTGTTGTGGGGTTTTTTAATCATTTTTTATGTTTTCTTCGGTTAATTCTTGATTTTTTTCCCCATATATCAGATATGCGTCAGTGATAGCTATCGAGAGCCCAGGCAAGGATGACGATGAACAATGGCTTGCTTATTGGATTTTATACTCATTGCTGACTCTAGCAGAGATGGTGCTTCAATCAATCTTAGAGTGGTAAACTAACAACATTTCTGCGTGATAAAAATTAAAGTAAGGTACCATTATTTTCAGGATTTTAATTCGGATTCTAATTGGATTATATGATAATGGAATTGTAGGATACCTATTTGGTACTCTGTGAAGATGCTGTTTATGGCATGGCTGGTTCTACCACAATTCAGGGGTGCGGCTTTCATATATGAAAGGTTTGTGAGAGAGCAAATTAAGAAATATGGGTTTCTGAGAGATCATCATCATGGTCATCATCATAGTACTTCCCCAAATGGGAAGGGCAAGAAGAAATTTGTCCAGTTTATCGTCCCCAAGAAAGTAAGATAACTTATAAAAACCATGTTATTAGAACTAACATGATCCTCTAGATATACGAAAGATTTTAATATTGTTGATGTTTTTGTGGGGTAGCCAAGTAGTCTAGGTCCTTGGGAATGCTCCATGAGAGTTGCGGAAGTCCCTAAATGGATCTGCTAGAATAAAACAGGTTAGAGGGCGTCGGAGGTGTTGAAGGAGAGGTCGTGGGTTGATGGTTCTGGAGACTCCTTTTCCCAAAGGGCCTTTGATCCTATTTCGTCCCTGCAGATCCATCCAGGAGCCTTATCAAGTTACATGAAGCATTCCCGAGAGTTTAGACCACCCGAGTACTCAGAAAGATAATTACAAATATATATATTTGTATCCGACAAGGATCTCATGAACTAACATAGTGTAAAAGTATAAGAGGAACGAGATATTATAACTTTGGTCAATATTTTTCTGATGAGTTGTTGTCTGGATGGCAGGGAGAGCAAGAGGCATACTGAAGAAAAGGTTAGCCATGGTCGGTGGATCTTTTATTCCTTGATTGCTTCCCACTTCAGCTCTGATTGGTGGTGCCTTGGGTGGTTGTAAATGCTTTCCCTTTGTACAAATATGAGTGTTTGAAGGGTTTTCAAACCTTTAACATGTAATGATTAGGAATTTGATTATGGAAGCTTTGATTATCTATGCAATAATCCCCTCTGTTCATTGATACAAATTGGCCACCTAAATTTCACCTTCAAAGTCTCACAGCAATAACCCCTGTCGTCGTACTAGAAAATTGTGAGCAAATCCCAAGCCATTTGTTTACAATCATATTGAACACATATTCATATTAAGTGATTATTCGAAATCTGCTAACATAGGCTTTTAACAGTTTAAGCACACTCCTTTCTCTCTTTTTGTTCATTTTTTCCTTTATTTGTGGTCGGTTTCAATCCGAACTTTTGACTGAGGGATTTGGAATTAACGACCAAAAAGTGCAAAGTACATTGTTTCTTTAGCCCTAATTGATTATCTTTAGAAATCTAAGCAATAGCCAATAGCCTAAACCATAAATTTTAGAATTTAGAATATTAGGAAGGAATCTAAAGCCCAGGACGATATGAGGCTTTTTGGCAATTGCTTTTAAGGCCTTAAACAGCGACAAGCTGAGACAAGCCCCGAGTTAAAAGGCAGGTTGAACTCATAGGTGCTGCAACAATCCGTCACTGAGTTGCTTTTAAATACATATGTATCAAGTATATATCCTTTTGACTCATTAAAATTCGAGTATGAATATCATAGAGTAATATAACTACACCAATTTACCTTGCTCATGTCATGAATATTGGAAAGTTTTGTATATCTGGCTTAAATCAAGAACGGTCAGAAAAGTCTGTTTATATATAGGTCATTGTTTAGTTCATTTATTAAGATTAACTAAATACTAGCTTGATAAAATTGAATCTTCACTGATTTAAACATCACGATGCGTTTTAAAAATCAAAGTCCGACATCTTTTAATCCCTCTTTTGTTTTGTGCTTGTTAGATCCGACTTATCTTACTCCGGTAGCTCTCCGAGCTCACCAACTGCGACATGGCTCATTTATCACGAAGTTTCATCCATTCTCCACGCTATAAGAAATCTGGGTTTGCTTTATTATTTTCTTTTTATATATTTATTTAACATAAAGGCTCTTTTAGACTTCAATGCACTTGGTTCCAACTTGTTAATAAATTATTAAGAGAAATTATTCTGTGTTGAGCAATGAGTCAGATCTAACTTTTTTTGGGCGAAATTGAAGTAATAGAAAACACTGGTGCCAAGGAAAACCCATGTGGATCATCACTTCATTGATAAAAATCCCACCCTGTTTTCCAGCCAATCATGACTTAAATGTCAGATTCAAGAAATTCAATATACCATCCATTCATGTACTTTAAGAGATTTGAGGAATCTGGATTCTTTCTCCAGAAGGAATCAGAACTCTTCTTTAACAAAAGCATATACGTAATTAAGGATGGCAGCATTGACAGATGGTCTTGAGACGGTAAAGGAAAAAGGTTGTGAAAACTGAAGAATTGCTCGAATTTTTAGAGCAGGGCCAAGCATCAATAATGCTTTCATTAGCCTGTCAAAATCGACCCTCAAAAGTAATTAACTCACCCCACATAAATCTAGCAAACTTGCCACTTTACCTAATAAAATTGCTCCATAACTGAAAAGAAAAGTAAGCTGGGACGCTCGGTTTTAGCTAACTATTTTCTTTTGTAAGCATGAATATATGTCCTCTTTGTTATATGTTGTTACCGTTTCGAATTTGGATAATAGTCGGATACGAATAAATGTTTCATATAAGTATATTTGATTGTTTTGTTTAGTTTCAATCATTTTGGATTACTGATAACTCAAGCATGATATACAACCTCATAAAAAGAATCAATTAAAGTAGGAATTTTCAGTATATGGTCGGTAAAGTGATGTTGAAAAGAAGATCAAGGAATCAACTTTATAGTATTCCAAGAACTGATATCAGGAAATTAAGCACCAATATTTCCCTATACCATCCATAATTCTGATTCAGCTAATCCCCAATAGCAGATCAATATGTAAGCCATCCTATATCAGATTTGCTACCCATTTCTATGGAATATCCTAACATTCCTACATCTTTTATCATATATTCAGCTAAGAAGAGTTAATAATACGTTACATGCTTCACTTTTTTTTTTTTTTTTTTGTATGCATTACTTTCTAATCCGCTTGCTGAATCGAAAACTTCATTGACAGTAGATTGATAAGCACATCGAATGATTAATTGAAAATGTATAAACTATGGGAACGGGCAGATTTCCTTGTATTCTGAGAATTTGTTAGTGTGGAAGATTGAAAATCATCAACTTGGCAGGGGAAAAGGGTGGAGCTACCCTAACAAAAAAGTAGCCAATGAACACTAATAAATCTACCATAGCTGTTCAAAAAGCAATCTTCTCCATTAAACAAAAGAAAAAAAAAAAAAAAGAAAAAAGGACAGAAACATGTGGAAATCTGGCCGAAATTTACCTTCTGTTCCCCTACTATATAACTTAGGGATGTTTACAATGGTTAAGGTTCAGTCAGACAGAAATTCACCTCATTTTCTTTTAAATCTTTTCTCCTTGGTTTTTTTCCCTTCTTTTTTTTTGTGAACCTGACTATGAACTAGTAAGGTCTTTTTATATCATAAAACTCCTTTTAAACCTCCATTGAAAATGGATGATCCTAACCTGATGCTAAAGTTTCAAGCCATCAAGAAATCCAAGAAGTCTAAGAAGCAACAGCTTCTGGACAAAATTTTAGTGTATACATTTATAGCATTTACTTGTAGCTTATTGTTTTCCAGCCCTTTCTGGCTCCCTTACTTGAAGGATTTTCTCTTCATTTCATTACCAAAAATGGGTTCGGTCATAGTCAGCCCCAAACTATTGTTCCTTGTGGGCAACATTATTGTTATCGTTCTCATTGGAGAGTCCAAGATTTTTGCTTCTTTTTCAGGTTCTTCTATCTCCGGGGATGGATATTGTAATGAGTATGTTGATCGAAGCCGAAGCTTTGGAAATACTTCGACCATGGAACTGAAGAAAGAGATGAAAATGGACCATTTTCGTGAAAACTTGAAGGGGAGTTGCCTGGTAGTATCAGTAACAGGAAGGTTGGTTGAGGATGTTAGAGAAGTAAAGAAGAAAACAAATTATTTACAGGGAGAACATGAGTTTGTGTTGGGGCCTACTGAGGAATTGAAGAAAAGGGCCGATGATTTCATTGCAAGGGTCAACAGGCAAAGGAGGCTTGAAGGTAGATTACTACTTAATCAGTAGTACATGTTACCGAGGGTTTTTTTTTTTTTTTTAAATATTCATGTTACATTCATACAAATCTGAGTAACAATCTGAGTAATATAAATAGCAGTGAATAAGGGAAAGATGCCACAACCAATATTTGCAGCTAGCTTCATCCGAATTCTGAACATGGGAAGGCAATTAGCAGTCTAGCAACTAGAGACTCTAAACATATTGTAATCATCAAAGTTGGACAAGTAAAAAAAATTTGCACCGCCCGTACCTTTTGTTTGAAAGAAAAAGCTTTCGTTTTGTGGAAAAAAAGGGTAATTAGTATTAGTAATATAAAAATTTAAACATTGGTGAAGCCTAGATAGGCTCTTGCAGTTAAATTTCATGGGCGACAAATAGTCCAAAGCCTAACTCAAGTCCAGCCCAAGTTCAGGACCAACTTCTCTTGCAACTCCAAAGTCATGCGTTTAATTTTGTTCTTCAACTTGTGTAACAACCGAGGCAAGATCGTTGCCATGTCATCAGCTGTTTCATGGTTGACTCAAGAACAAGCGTCTACCATCTAATTAGCACCTTCATTTTGTTCTTATTCTTACGTTTAGAATTAGAACAGACCATATACACCTATATATATATTTGCATTCCCTTTTCACTTATCTGCTTGTTTAAGATGAGCACAACACTTTATTGGCTTAATTGTCTCCGGCAAGGCATTCAAGGTTAGGAAATAGGATTAAAAGTTAAGTCGATAAGAATTTTAGTTTAATTAATCGGGTCAGGGTTTTACTTAAATAAAAATTTTTAATATTTAAAAATAAATTTAATGTTAAATTAATATTAAATATAGTTATTTATTAATATAAATTTAAAACGTTAATGTTTTCTCGTCAATTATATTTGAAAAAAATTAAAAAAAAAATATTTTTTATTGGTTTAATGAATAGTGGATTTTATATAATATACTGGACCAGATAATTTACTAGTTTTCAATTCAAATGATCGCCTGACCTTTTAATTTATGATAATATTAATATCTTTTTTGACTTATATAATTTTATTTTTTAAAAATAAATATATAAATTAATCGATAAACATCAAATTCGCATTACTAAGAGTTCAGTATGGTTGCCTTTACCAACAAATCACATTGCTGCTCGACTGATGGCAAAAACCTTAGATCTTTTCTCAGATTACCAAGGGCAATTTATGATATAGCATAAAGATGTCCTTGTACATGCATGAACATCTGACACTTTCACATTGCGGAATAAGTTCAACTGAGCAAGATCTAAGTTAAATCTGCTAGTAGATGCACTCAGATAATAATGAACTTAATCACGATAAATATAACGTAATTAAAATTGTATTTATGATCATAATTTATTAAATAATTAAAAAGACGGAGTTTATAGAAAACAAGCAATTATTCTAAATCTTAAAACACCTAATACTATTTTTAACCCTAAAATACCGTTACTTATTAAATGCAACGACGGGTGCTCCAAAGGTCTTTTCATCGAGAAAAATGGAGTTAATAGCTCATTAATTAATGGTGGGACCTCACAAATGACTTTATGTTCTCCTATACTAAAAGAAAAAGTTTAATCTAACAACAAAACAACGTGAGAGACGCGATAAAGGTCGTTTCACTTGCCAATCCAAATAAATAGAACTGCTCAATGTGGCAGCTATAGTTCGGAGGATAAGCTTGGGCGCACATGAGTGACGTCGGGTTATGATAGAAGATATTAGGTTTGACATTTGTCAATTTTAGGCAGTCACTTACTCGGCTACAACAACCGGATAATCAAGTTAGGCGGTAAAGACAAAAGATCCGTAACATCGACGGGGAATCCACACTGACGAAATGATTTTTTCTATATATTTATAATCATCTTCAGTGCCGTTAGTTCAGCTAGCAATCAACTGCAAACTGCAAATTAAGCCATGGATTTCATTCACAAGTTCCTCAACGTTATAGTTCCTCTTATAACCATCCTTGTTCTCTTCTTTTTCTTGCCACCATATCTCATTTTCAAGTGTATTAGCTATATAATCAGATCCTTCAGCAGCGAAAATGTTGCAGGAAAAGTTGTTCTCATCACCGGCGCATCTTCCGGTATTGGAGAGGTTTGTAGATGATGAAAACGTACATGCAAACTAGTTCTCCAAACTCGGAGACGAGTGTATCAGTATATTCGAAATTTTTAAAAATTTTTTATATCTTCGCAAGATTATATATATACACACACATATGTGTATGTATGTTCATATCAATCTGTTTATTGATGAACCTCGCTCCTTCGTTCCATTGTTTTGTTTTAGAATATTGCTTACGAGTATGCCAAGAGAGGAGCTCGTTTAGCCCTTGTGGCCAGGAGAGAAGATCGTCTTCGCGCGGTTGCTGATAAAGCCTCCCGGCTAGGTTCACCAGATATTATAGTCATCCCTGCCGATGTTTCAAAGCTGGAAGACTGCAAAATGTTCATTGACAAAGCTGTTAACTACTTTGGACGATGTAAGTATAGATTAGTTTCGATGAATTTATGGTTGAATCTTCATTTTTCATGCAAATATTCATATTCGAGTCATTCAAATATAAAAATAGAGATTCTCCAAATGCATGATTTTTTTTTTTTTGTAATGGGGAATTTAGAAAAATCTGCGTCCTTTGAGTCCACCTTCCTTGCTAAATCTCAAGAAATTATTGCACTAACCCATCACCATAATCTTCCATAATCTTCACTTCGATTAGCGGTAGTCCTTGTAACTCAGGATCAAAATTGTATTCGTGTTTAATATTTATATTAGAAATTATATGAAATTTTTAATATGCTAATTTCATGACACAAAAGTGGATCACTTGGTGAGCAACGCTGCTATTGTCCGACTCCGCATGTTTGAAGACGTAACCCAATTTTCCGAATTCTCTCCTATTATGGTACGTTTCCTTTTCCAGCTATAAGCTTTCGACAACAACAAAAATTAAAAATTAAAAAAAAAATTGCCGTTTCTGAATACAGAGATGAGATTGGTATTTGATTAATTCTGACTCTTCTAGATTTGGAAGAATGCAGAGGCATTGAAAACCTTCCTTTTGTTTCCTTTTCCCCCACTTTCACTTCTTTATCTTTGATATAATAACACTTTCATTGGATTTTCCCATTGGCCACAAAGGTCAAAAGTAATTTTGTCTCTTTTCTATGCCACCTCTAAAATCACAGTGATTAGACCCTGCAATTTAATTATTTATTTCAATATTTATACGTTAATTTATTATATTATAATTATATTTAAAATATTTTTTATTTTAATATATTAATAATTTTTATTATATAAAATTTAAAATATTTATATATTTTTATTATTTTTTATTATATTTATTTAATTGTGTCAAATGTTATTGGATTTGATAGGGATCCAATGACACTGAAGTTGACATTTGGATGGCACAATAGGTTCCCCCTTACATGGGTGCCATTCTTCCATTGGATTTTTGTCGGCCCTTTGAGGTCCAATTATTGAAAATCTCCATCCTTTCAAGGGTTTCTTTTTCAGTTTTGTTTGTTAATTTAAAAGTTTTTAAATTATTTGTTTATTTAATATAATAAATAAGTTTTATTATTTATAAATAATATAATAAATAAACTATAATTATATAATAATTTTTTAATCATTTATGAGTTTTATAAAGCATCAACTAATCTTAAATTTTTATTATTATAAATTTTAAATTAATGTATTTAACTGTTACTTTTATATTTAAATAATAATTATATTATTAATTTTAATCTTATTATTATAATAATTAATCTTATGTTTACTATGAATAATCTCACAACGGATTAAAAAATTAATTTAATTATTTAAAAATTATTTTTATAATTTTTATAATTAAATTTAAATAAAAAATTATTTTTTTATTGATTAAATATTATTCTAGTAGATGAACTGTGATCTAAAATATCTCTCACCCCAAATCCTCAATTCAATTGAAATTGATCTAATCAAACTGAAATATAAGCAACCCACCTTAAATAATATAAAACTAATTTAATAACCTGACATCATCTAAGTTGAATTATATTGGATTATTTTATTAGATAAATCTTGTTATCAAATTAAAAATATAATTAACAATTATGCTCACTTTTATCATTTCAAAGATTTTTTCACATACATAAAATTATAAATGATAAACAATAAACAATATTCTTTTTTCATTATCTAATCATTATAATATTAATAATTTAAATTTAAATTTATTAAATATTATTTATTTAAAAATAATTATAATAATCAATTGAATTAAATTTTATATTTAAATTTTTTTAACAAATAAGGCTATAACTGAAATACGTGTCGCTTATTTCGTAGGGCACAAATTTCTGGGGTTCAGTATATGGAACCCATTTCGCAGTTCCACACCTGAGAGAAAGCAAAGGGAAAATCATTGCGATTGCTTCAATTGCTGGGTGGACACCTTTGCCAAAACATAGCTTCTACAATGTGAGAAAATTCTCTTAAATATATGCTTCCCCCCCCCCCCTTTTTTTTTTCATCTGAACTCACTACTTTCTCATCAAAATTCTCAGTTTTTTTTTTTTTACTGATCAAGTGGTTAAACCATCAATGGTTTGATCAGGCAGCAAAGGCAGCAATGATCAGCTTTTACGAGACGTTGAGGGTTGAATTTGGGTCAGACATTGGAATAACGATTGTCATCCCTGGCTTAATTAGCACAGATATGACCCAACAGGAAGCGTATACATCAGAGGTCAACGATTATTCCAATTCTCTTCTTTTTTTTTTTTTTTCAAGACGAATAAATTTTTTTTATATCGGAAGTTGTTAGGTTTTGATCTCTAATCATTGAAACTAAAAATTTAATATTTTACTGTTAGATCATATAGCTATCGGCTTCAAACATTAGTATAGATATTAAATATCAAATATATTTGTATGAAGTAGACTTGTCTAAAGTTTATCCTTTAAACCTAGCAGGCCTAGTTCATATAGGTCGAGAGACGTAAATCATTATTTAATAATAAAAATAATATTTTTTTAAATTTTAAATCTTAAAAATAATTAATATTTATATAAAAATAATATTTTAATAATATAATAGACGGTGAAACAAGCTTTTTGGCTAGTCTAGACCCACTCGACTCATGTTTAGGTAAAAAAAGTTTTGAACTTTTCGGATTAGACTAGACTCAAATTTAAAAAAAAATTATAAAAGTTATGAACTGTAATCCGATTCGACCTGGTGTCAAACATATACTTGACATTCATAAATTGATTTTTTTTTTCTCTCTCTCTTAATGTGTTGGGTAGGTTCGATCTGATTTCCTCCCAGCTGAAACTGCAGAAGGGTGTGCAAAGTCAATCGTGGGAAGCGCTTGCCGTGGAGATACGTACTTGACGGAGCCATCTTGGTATGGGGTGATATTGCTGTTAAAGATGCTTTGCCCTGAGTTACTAAACTGGACTTGTCGTTTATCATTGCTTGGCAAACCTCAGTCTAAAAAGAAATCGTCGTAGCAAAATGCAATGTTACAAAAACCAGATCAAACGGAT
>JBBYHO010000005.1:14736871-14749436 GCA_038382025.1 Adansonia gregorii
GATTATTCTAAAATTCCAAACAAATAAATTGTAATTAGATATCGGCTTTGTAGCTAGAACTAGTTTCTAATGGTAGGAAACCAGAATCCTACCACAGAATCACAACTACTGGAAATCAATTTGGGTCTATAAGATCTTGAGCCATCCAAGACTATCTCACAATGGACCTTTAGCAAAGCTCTTGATGTGATCGAACCCATCTTAAACCTTATCATGCTTATCATATTCAAGGACAATGGTACCCTTTGATTTCGATTATCATTGTCCAGTTTCTGGTTTAAATCATCTGGCAGAACCACACCAAGACCAGTTAATGAAGATTGCACCAGGATCTCGTCCTTGGGTGGTTGGAAAAAAAGTTGAATCCGACCGCTGCCCAAGCGAATACAGGAGTAGCTTGCAACAGTGGCGGCGTCGGATTCATAGAAGATACCAACATGCCTGGCGGGATTCTTCACTTTCATGGTGATATTAAGCAAGGATGAGAACCTTGTAGGGGACTTGTAAAAGATAGGGCAATGAAAGTTAACTTGTTCAACAGAGAAAGTCGGTGAATATGGTCCAACAAAAGCATAGAAAATCAGGGCAGGGATGGCAATAACGGCTAGAATCGAGAAAAAAACAATGGCACCAATCAAACAAGTTCGGATTTGGTCATGGGAAGAAGTAGTGGCGATGGTGGTAGTATTGGTTGTTGGTGTTGGTGTTGGTGTTGTTGCACTGTGATTATTGTTTCGGAAAAGTCGCCATCTCGGCGTTCGCGGCGGTTGATACCGAAACACGGGTAGCGGAGTAAGTGGCCGGTCCTGGTAAAAGCTTGGTGAACATGGAGGGACATTGTAAGCAAAACTAGGCGGATTCCATTTCGGTTTCTCGTCAGGCGAAGGGTACCCACTTTTTGGGCTCTCGTTTGGAGATGCCATTGCCATGGTAGGAAGTTCAAAGAAATGAAAGGCGAGTTGCAAGTTCAGTGGATGGTTTGGTTTTATATAGGGGGCAATGATAATGGCTCGATTTTGGAATATATATATATATATATATATATATAAGTATGTAATATTTTGATTTTTTAAAAAATCGAATCAAATGAATATATATCCAAACCAACCTAAATCACCTTAATTGAATTTCAACAATGGGGTTGAATAGTTTTTAAATTAAAATAAATTTTTTTATAATATTTTTAAATTAATTTAAATATAAAATATTTTTATTTTATTATAAAAATTTAAACTAAATAAAAAATTTAATTTAATTTAATTAAAATAATTATAAATTTTTAATTTATAAATCGAATTAAATACATTTAAATATTACTCAAACAACATTACAATTTAAATCGGTTTTCAATTTTTTCAATTTTTTCAATTTTTTCTCAACCCCAGGGGCAATGGGTGATTTTGGCATGGACTCACGGGATTACTCAAGATTTGATTTTAATGCTAATGAGTTAAAATTGTTTAAGTCAAAAATGAATATTTGTGAATAATACGGATATCATTTGAAAATGAGTAGTTTAAATAGAATCGAACTTTTAATTGATCCAAGTACTTAGGGTCTTATGAATAAAGATATGATCTCTCTAAATTTCATTAAATTTCGATTTGAAGAAGAGTCTTATAAAAGTCTTATTGATTCTTATTAAAAATAACAAGATTAACTGCATGGATCAACTAAACGATATTCCTACAGCAATTGTAAATAAGTAATAGATATGAAGTTAACATTATGAACATGGTAACACGTTTGAACTTACAAGTAATCATCATGGTTGTAACGAGGGAACAAAGAAAAGTAAGAAATAGCTTCATGGTACTTCTCGTTGTTTGCTACAGATACAGCAATTAAAATACGATACGAATATATATTTAAAAATTTATATAATATAAATTATTAATATATTAAAATTTATATAAATATAAAATACACATAATTATAATACAATAAAAATACATAAATATAACATGCATATACACTAATTATCAAATTAAATGTTTAATAATTGGCACTTTGGGGTTTTACATTTCAGCAAAGTTTAGAGAAAAAAACCGTGATAAAATCTAATTTATAATTGATGTCATTTTATGATTAGATTAACACAATTACAACAGCATCACGCTTTATAGTTGATGTTATTTTATAATTAGATGAATGCAATTCCGATGAACATTCTACTGTGAATATTTAAAGTCGCAAGTTACTCGAATTTGACTCGAAAAAAAATTCTAAATCAACTAGATAATTGTTAAATCAAGTGATCAAGCTCTCAAACGAGATGAATCCAAATATCCCAATACTTTCAAACTAACATAATCGAACTGTTTTATTTTTATCATATCTCTATGTTTAATTGGTATTGAAAATACATACATTTGTCCGCAAATTACTAAAATTTGACTCAAAAATAATTCTAATTCGACTAGGTTATTGTCAAATCGAGAGATCAAACTCTCGAATGAGCTAAAGTCAAATATCCTAATACTTTCAAACTAACCTAATTGAGCTGTTTTATTTTTATCATATATCTATATTTAATTAGTATTGAAAAATTTGAATTAAAACTCGATCTTGAGTACAAATAATCAAATTTAAAATCGATATAAGAATTTAGTTATTTTTTAACCAAGTAAACGAGGCTATTCGAATGAACTCAAACTATAATTGAACTCAAGCTTTAAAAATAAAACTTCATCAAATTCAAATCAAATTTAAGTTTTGAATATTGAATTGAACTTGAGCTTCTTACAATTTGAGGTCAGCATGGCATGATTACACCGACAGTAACTATAAATAATCTACTTTGATTAAATAAACCTCATAATTAATAGTTCATTGTAAAAGCACAAAACTTGATGACAAACAGTAGCTGTTAAGTATTTTGAAAGTTCAACTAGAAAGCTATAACTTGAGTTGAAAGTTGATTGCAGCTTTACTTCAATGGACCCATTTAGTCAAAAGAAGAAAAAAAAGGGTACCACCGGAGGGGATAACAATGGAGTTCTTAAGTCATCCTCTGTGCAGCTTCCTTTGCAAGAAGCTTCTCCTTTGCCTTGGTTCTTGCCTGGGACTTGGAGCCCATGATACCACCTCCCCACTTCTTCCGGTACTCATCGTACTTGTCGTTGAAGTTCGCCTGCGATATAAGTTACAACGTATATGAATGCTAATTTACTCGGTCAGGTTCGTAAAACTTTTTTTTTTATGTAATACTTCAAGAACAATGAAAAGTTGGATAATTCGAACAGAAACTAATTAGAATATATTGCAGGTGTAATCGTACCTTGATGGCCTCGAGGATTTTGCTAAACTCTAACTTATCCTCGTTCTTAACCGTGGTCAAGCACAAGACAGAAGCGGTTTTCTTGTGCACAATCTGCAGGAAGTATAAACACAAATAAGTGACCTACTCACTCCAACTCGATAATTGGAAGGACAGCGAACAAATCTGAAAGATAAGTACCAATCCCAAACGTGATTTCCCCTTGACAATGCAGTAAGGGAACTCCATCTTTCGGCACAAAGCAGGAAGCCAGACCGCCAACTCTATGGGATCCACATCGTGAGCAATAACAACCAACTGTGCCTTGTTCTGCAAAAGAAATGGTACAAAATATCCCATTATTTTAAGAACTTAGCAAATAATAGCTAAACTGATGAATTTGAAGAAACTTAAGGGCCACCTGCTCAATAAGGTAAGTAACATGGTTAAGTCCATATTTCACGACAATTGGTTTCTTAGACCCGGGAGCTTTTCCTTCGGCTCAGCTTGGGCCTTTTCCAGGAGACGCTCCTTCTTGGCTGCCTTGTCCTCTGGCCCGTACTTGAGGAGCAATTTGAACAGACTTGTTGCTGCGATAGGACATAAAATAACCAAGGTTTAATCCAAATCGAAAAATAAAAAATAAATGGTATTCTACAGCAAGAAAGCTGGAAGGGAATAAAACAGGGATGGAAAAGGCTATAAAAATAATTAGGAATGAAACATAGAACAAACCGGCAAAATATGCACAATTATGTCAATAGAAATAGAACACACCAGTTAGCTATGTTACTTGACTCGGGTGTCAGTATTGGATACGAGTATGTGTCCAACACAGATACAAGTTCAACTTTTCTAAGTTTTTCTTGGTATTTGAGAGGTCGTATCTCTATATCCATGTTTGCATAGAACCCACGTTTAGTCCCAATATAATGCCCAACCAAACAAAAATAACCAGGGGCAGAGACTCCACAATTCGCTAAAATTAAATCTTGTCAATTAAATGTATAAGTTAGAAACAAGTGAAGATTTTAGCGCATACCAAGGTTCTTATCAAGAGTCTTGGTAAACTGGTTCAATGCCGGTGGGACCTTCAACCTCTGCATAAGGATCCTCTTTTTCCTTTGAATTCGAACAACCTTAGGCCATTTCACGAATCGATGCAGATCCTTCTTTGGAGGTAGAGCCCCTCCAATACCGAACTACTTCGGACGCTTCTCAAACAATGGATTGACAACCTTCTCCTAATTTCCAAAATTTAAGGGAAAAAAAAAAAAGAAAGAAAGATAGTAAGACCACAATCAAATTATTTGAGGCTGGGTGATTAAGAAAGTAATGAAGTTACTTGTTTCTTCTTGGCTGGGACAGCCATCTTTCCACCTCTCTTAGGGCCCTGCATTTAACAAAAATGCAAATAAAAAACACAAAGACAAGCCCTTTATCTGATTTCATAACTAGGTTCAAACCATAAACACTATGTTTTGATAGATAATAATAAAGAAAAAGAAAGGAAAAAAAGAAGGTTGAGGAAAGTAAAAGAAATATATATCTCTTGTCTGGATAGCTTTCCTTTCCCCTCAGTTTACTCCAAATTAGGCTTCATAAAAATTAAGTACTTTAAGAGAAAGTAAGAGACATTCAATTCGCCTCAATTTCCCTTGAGTAGAAAAAATTATCCAAACAAAGGAAATGTATACCTACCAGGATAAATTTCTCTTGTTTTATTTAGGATAATTTATATCTACCAGAATAATTCCAGCAAAGGACCAATAGACCTACAGCTTCTTCAAAACTTACCGAGCAACTCAAATATTAGTTCTTTTAGTAAAACTAGGACTTATGATAGTCTTTCAATGCAGTCACTGTTCACTACATCATAATAATCTATGTTAGTTCAACTCTTCCGATACAAGTATTCGACATGTATTTAGACATAAGTATGAAATGTAATGCTTCAAATATACACATATTATATAACTTGAAAAATCAAACAAAATCCTGTCGGGAATGCCCACATTTGAAACTCATCTGAATTTGGGAAACTTAAGTAATAATAGCATTCATGGATCTGTTCATTTCTGAGTAAATGATCATTTGTCCTAGAAATATTTTCTAAACCAAGTATTTACAATAAGTTGCTCAAGTGCTACTCCTCTAACTAGATTTCATACAATATTTAATCTAAAGACTACATTAATAAAAAGCTCAGCGAAATGCATGCATCTAAAGCCAAAGAAAAAAAAACAGAAATTGGAAGTGTATTTGATGGGGAAGAAGAAGAAGAATAAGAAGAATTGGAATGGGGTTTTCAGATTTACCATTTTTGCAGTTTCTTCCAATCTTTGAAGGTTAAGATTTAAGTGAAGAACAACGGAGGAAAACCCTACGAAGAACGACGAAGCGAAAGCGAAACAACTAGGGGATTTATATGATAGCCAGGTCGATGTTTGCGCCAGTTTTCGAAAACTATGGGCTTGTCGGATCCTTCTACCTGTCTGAATTGTTATCCATCTAAATGGGTTCTGAGACATCAAAGCCTAATGGACCCGACCCAAAATCCATTAAAAAAAACTCAAACTTGTTGCCTCCCAAAATCCGTTTCGATTGCATGCTCTTTCATCCTTCTTTGACCTTCGAAAGATTATTTACCTGAAATTTGCCCTCCAATTTTCCCAAATCGAATCCTCAAAAAGGGACAAAAAAAAAAAGTCAAAAACCATTTTCTTTCTTTTTCATTTCACTGGACGGTTCGTTGTTACGACTAGAGCTACTCGTTGTCTCATTCTCTCTTGATCTTTCTTTTAATTTTAAGATTTTGAACATGGTTATCAATATCGTATCGATATCGATCATATCGATCGATATGTATCGTTTTTAACATATAATGATATTAATGATAGTTGATTTCGTTTTGATCTGTACCGATCGTATCGTTAGGTACCAACCTATTTCGATAGTATCGATAAAAAATAATCGTACTAACCGATACATAATATAAGCTTATAAAAAATTAAATCAACATTAATTTTAAATATGATGAATATTATACATAATTACTCATAAATTTAATAAATCTTAGACATAATTACTCATAAATTTAATGATTATTAAAAAATTTTAACTTTACTATTTAACTGATATTGATTTTTTTACATTTGATGAAATTTTTTTATAAAACGTTATATATATTAATAAATATTTAATATATAACATTTATTTAATATTATTTATTTTATATTTAAAAAATATTTTTTATACATATAAATTAAAAATATTTAAACTTTGATAATCTTAAAATAGTATATCAAAATACATTGATATCAATATATACTTGTATTAAAATAAAAATAATATGTTCACTGATACGTTACTGACTATCTTAGCTCTAGAAAAAACTCAGATTTTTGGTTGTTTGATTGGTGGGTTCTATGGCGACGGTAAACCCAGACGAGGACAAACCGGAGGAGGCTGCTCCGGCTAACGATAAGGAGGAAGTTAAAGAGGAGAAAGAGAAAAAGAAAGAAAAAGAAGAGGAAAGTAAAGAGTTTTCCGAGAAAGAAGTTTCTCGGGAAATGAGGAAAAGAAGGATGTTGAAGTGAAAGACTAAGAAGAAAAGAAAGAGAGGAGATCTAAGAAGAAGAAGAAGAAGAGAAAGCTGAGGAGACTATGGGGGAAGATGAGATAAGGAAAGGAAAGAAGAAGAGAAAGCTGAGGAAGCTATGGAGGAAGATGAGAAGGAAGAGAGTGGAGAGGAAGGGACTAAAAAAGACCAAAGGTAGTAGTCCAAAACGAAGCTCCAGGAAACCCTATCGAGATTCCACCGAGAAGTAAGAGCGTGTGACACCGAGTAGTGACAGGCCTACAAGGGAAAGGAAAGTCGTTGAAAGGTACTCGGCTCCTTCTGTTGCCAGGTCTTCCAATCCCAAACCTTTGTCGATCGAAAAGTTACTTTTTTTTGACAAGGAATTGATATAATTAGTTTTTTACCCATTCTTTTTTTTCCCCTCCAATTTTGGGTTTTGATTGTTTTTCGATCTTGTGTTGCTTTCAGGGTGAGAGTACACATCTTAAAGCTATCCAAACGATACGTGTCTTTGTTTTTCTTCTTTCTTAGCGTGTTTGATTCACATGTGTAATTATTTCATCACAGTTATTTGGCTCGCGAAAGTGACATGATCATTTATTTTTAGAAATGGTGATTCGGTCTTATTAACTCTCAAAATGAGTTATAACCATTTTGCACTTCCTATGAAATGGTTATTCGACTTCAAATATAATATAAAATTATTATAAAAAATTTAAATTTTATAATATTTTATTTTATTTAATTATTATTATTATCATTATTTTATTTTATTTTTACTCTATTTTATTTTTACTGAGTAATTATTTTACAATAACTCTATTTTATTATAATGAATTAAACATAGTAAATGTTTTCACTATATGTTTTATTTGAATATCATGGGATTTGGTAGTGCTTCTATTCTTTATTCAATTCTGAAAAGACCCGTGATGTAATATAATCAAGGTGATTACCACTTGCAAATTCGTTAAACTTAGTACTTTTTAACAGTATTGGAAGACCATATGTTTTGTTGGATGCTGTAAAATATAAACTATCCGAGTCTTGATTATTAATTATGCTTGGGATTCACATTTGAGGGTGCGGAAAAATTGATCTTCATAGAAACTGTCAATGAAGATGTGAGTAGCGGCATTCAAACTCGGTATTAAAACTGAGTTTATACTATTGCCATGTGCAGTTTGACCAGTTTGACTATTGTTAAGCTTGAATAAGTACTAATAAATAATGAAAATGGGATGAATCCTTGTGTTAAACTTTAAAAAAAAAAATTAAAATTTGGTAACAATAGGCCACGGTGTGAAGCCTTTTGAGCTACTTGATAGCCTGTTCAATACTTGCTGATGATAATGTTTGCAATTATTTTGGCTTATTGCTTTCTTTGTTCTTTATTTCTGGGTATAAGGAGTTCATATCAGTTGTTTCATTACGGATTTCCGTGCCTTGGTAGGATTTTTGAATGTGCTTAAACTTCTTGTGAACTTATTAGATAATACTGTAGTATTTGACTACTGTCAATATTTAGTCCTTATGTGATGCGAGGCTAGGGTTTATGATAACAATAATCTGAAATTCTTAAAGAAAATAGGGAAAATTGAATAAAGAGAAGTTAAACAGAAAAGAAAAGGTAACCTAAGCTTCACACTTGGGGTTGATCACATCAAACAACCAAGCAGAAAGAAAGCCTAAGCATCATGCTTGGAGTTGATTGCATCACACAATCCGAATTTCAATTATGTTAAAAAAATTCTCATAATAATAATCTGTCTTTAAAAGAGAAAAATTGGTTTATATAGACCCTAGTTTCCTTAGGAAATAACAAATACTATAATTCTAAGCTAACATACTTGCTTGAAATGCAAGAAAACAGGGGAAGAAAAAAAAGGCAAACATGACTTCAAAACTAAAACTAAAGAAAACAAACTAAGATTCCAAACCATAATGTAATGTAAAATGCCAAATACGGCCCTATTTCTATAAAATATTACAATTAGGCCCCATAAATACAGCAAAGAGTAAAAATATAAAATCTTAACTAAGCTAATCCCACAGTTACGTTATTAGGGTTCTGCATCATTAAGCTATTGCAGCTATTGCAGTTCTTATCTAATATTTGAGCCCGAGATTGTCTTGGATGACGGACAGATTCTAATCCTGTTGCTGTGATTGCATTTTGTATCAAATAATCTTGTTATTGTTTATCTAACTTTGTTGTTACTGCAGAGTCTGGCCTATTTTTTTCCTGATATTGTAAACTGTTTCAGTGGCTTTTAAGTTGTCGAAGAGAAAACATGACGATAATCTGCAGATGCTTCATATGATACTCCTTGGCAAGAAAGCAAAGGTAATCAAATATCTTGTCTTGTTATTTCATGATATGCTTTTTTATGTACTTATTATTATTTTTTTTCCTTTGACAGAATTACGATTTGAAGAGAAAAATTGACCAATTTGCAGTTTATGTTTGGGCTGAGAGTGAGGCATTTTCTTTGATCTTATGAAAATCGGTTTTATTCATTTCTTTCCTGTTGTCCATATGCATGTTTCTCTTCTTGCATGTAATAGGTTTAATTTAAGATAATATGCCTATGCTGGACTATGCTTATAACCGCTATTTATTAAGTAAAATCTTCTTAATACCCAATTTTTAATCTTTTCAGCAGGAAAAACAAGAGGCAAAAGTAAAGGAAAAAATTGATAAATGTGTTAAAAGAAAAAGTGTTCGATTTCTGTGATTTGCTGAATATTCCAGTCACAAGGGCCACAGTAAGAAAGGTCAGTATGAAATATACATATATATAATGTACCATTGTTTTAGTAAGTGTGCTTGTCTATTTGGGAATAAATCATTTCGTTTTTCAGGAGGAACCCCCTGCCAAATTGTTTGAATTTCTGGAATCCCTCCATTCTACAACTGACATTTTACTTGTTGACAAGGAATATGTGCGCTATTATTTCATAATCTTTTGCATGTTATGGAGTATTTGACATGATTAATTCTCTGTTTGGGACTGAATGAGATTTTTTATTCATCTTGTTTCAGAAGGTTAAAAAGCATAAAGCTACACCAAGCAAAAACATTGGTTCTGTCAAAGCGTCAGATATATCAACGAATGTTTGTCTGGTCTGGTTGTGTTCCATTTTGATATTTAATCTTTTTGTTGTCTACTTTATACATCTATCCTTGAGGACTACCGCTTGTTTCTCCTTGTATTGCTATGCAATTTTGTATTTTTAAATTTATTGATTCCATCATATCTTTGTTTAAATGTATCTTTTATTTTATAGCCTTTTAACCTCCTCTTCGATGTTGAGTTTAAAATTGTTATGATAAGCATGATGGAGTAAATCTTTGTTCTTCATTGTTAACCATAAGAACATGTGATTTTCTATCTTGATGCGGTAAAATTCTTGTGATGGTAAATTTTCTTTCATGCTTATCTCTTTGCTTGTCTCTGCTTTATATTTGATCTGTATGAAATTTTTGGTGGTTGAGAGTGCTTGATTCTTGTTATATTGTTTCCGATTTTCTCCGCAGAAGCGAAAAAGCACACCACAAGGTGGGGAAGAGCGTAAGCGTCCATCCAAAGCTGAGGAAAAAGATGAAGATGATGATAAAGTTGAATCCCCTATCAGTAAAGATGATCCTCATGAGGATGATGCTGACGCTACACTCAAGACTGATGATGAAGAGACTAAAACAGAGGAAGAAGAAGATGAACCCAAGAAGTCGAGCAAAAAAAGTAGTTCAAAAAAGATCACAACAGAGAGTCCAGAGTCAAAACGCAAGGATGCATCTAAATCCGGAAAAAGCTTACCCATGCAAAGTCTAGCGGAAAATCTTCTGCATCAACTTTGAAACAAGGTGCTAGTGATGGTGATGGGATACCTGGCTCTAACTTGAAGGATTCCGCAACGAAAAGCAGAAGGTTGAAAAGGAAAGCTCCAAGGATGGCGGTTTTTCTACAAAAGAAAAGGCTGCAGGCAGGAAGCAAACAAACAAGTCACCTGCAAATGTTTCTGCCAAGACTCGAGGTATATTTCTCTAGCTGTACTGTTGAAATGTTGTGCATGTTTACTCAGGCTTGTGTTCATAAGGATTTTTCTAAATTTGGATATGATTATGTGTCGATATTATAAAAAGAAAAGCTTCAAGGCTAGGGATATTTAAACTGGTTTTTTGCATTTATTAATTTGAGTCTCATCAATTGAGTTTAAGCTGTGACAGGTAAAGGCCAAAGTGGCAAGAAGCCTAGAAGTGAGCCTACCACGGAACAGATTCATGATGTGGTGGTAGATATTCTAAAAAAAGTGGACTTCAACACCGTAGGTAGTGGCCTTGTCTGTGTGTTTTGTTGATGAAATGATAATCAAGATTATAGTGCTAAATTTTTCTTCTGTTTGTGATTCAGGCAACGTATCAGATATTCTTCGACTACTGGGTATGTTTTCCTTTAGTTATTAAAATATTTAAGTTACGATATTGATTTTTAGACTTCACTAATTATAAGATTTGATTGCGTTAGGTATGCACTGTAATCTGGATTTGGTGCACAGAAAAGATGAGGTGAATGATCTTATTACAGATGCAATAAATAACATGGCTGATGAGGATGAAGAAAGGGAGCAAGGTGAAGAGAATGCTGATATAGTTAAAGATGGTGATGCGGACAATGTTGCTTAGTTCACTTGAGGAGTTATCTAGCACAATGTAGATCACGCGGCATACGTGCAATCATCGGTAATTTATCTCCCCCGGAATTTCTTTTCCAGTTCTCATACAATTATAAATTATAGTCATTTTAGGTGTTCAATAGGTGGGATTGCAACATATGAGAGTTTTTGTTTTATTCTTTTCTGGCATCCCCTCCCATTTTAGTAGTTTCTTCATTGAAATCGTTCAACTTGTATTGAAAATTTTCTAGTGATTACTTAGCCAGTGAATGCTTTTCTTATATTAAACGTGTTCAGATGAAATTATTAGAGTCCTATAGTGTTCGAGATGGTTTTTTTACTCGTCTTGTCTTGTCCCATCGTCATCCTCGCTCATCTCGAGGTGGTCAAAACCAATTACTGGCTCATAGTTTGTTGATCTGATGATATGTACCCTCTATGACATACTTAAAAAAATTTTAATGTGTAACTGTTATATTAGTTTTTCGGACTCTTACCTGCGAGTCTTTGTCCTGGTCTAGTACACTCGGTAGGCTTATTTACAAAGTTCTTTTGTCTTGAAGCCTTACTATGGTTGGTAAAGGAAGTAAGCACCATAACTATAGATGATCGGGCCGAACATAATTTTTCTTTTAATTTAAGCCAAGTCGATCTTATTCAAATCACTGTTTAACTAATAAAATGTTTGTCAAGATTCAAACTCAAAATAATCTAAAATCGTGTTAAATTGGGCAATCAATTATTCAAACAATTTAAATGGATAAAAAAATGGTCCAAAACTATTAAAGTTCCAATAATCCTTTAAGGGTTTCCAGGTTCCATGCCTCAATTGCAGCACAAAGTTTAGCGAAGAACTTTGCCTTTTGCCGATGCTAAAATTAAAATATTTAGTGAGAGATTAAAACCAATAGATTGGTAGTTAATGATGACATACTTCGAACCCCTGCTGAAGGTGTGAAAATGTGGAAATTTACAAACAACCGAAGAAAAGACAAGGAGTTGTGAATTCTGAAGCAATCTTAGCTGGTGAATAAAGGGCTCTACAT
>JBBYHO010000005.1:14763842-14780551 GCA_038382025.1 Adansonia gregorii
TATTTCAAGTACACTTGTAAAACGTGCAATGTATATGATTTTAACTTTTATTGAATAAAAAAGAATACTTGGGAATAGTTTTGAAACATTTTATTATTTGGTGATATACATATAATATTATTAATTTCATTTGTAGAGTTTAAAAATTTACTATAAATAAAATAAATTTTTTATTTAAAATTTTCACAATTCTCATTTGAAAAATTATCTTATACAATATTGACGAAATCTTTAGATTCTATTCGTGCAATTGAAAGAGTGACATATACTTATTACGATATATTAAAAAATAATTAAAAACGTAAAATTTTAATGGTTGTTTATAGAATTAAAATGTTCTACTATTATTATACAAAAAACTAACTCTATTTATAATATTTTCAATGTATTATGTTTGCATCGTATATAATATTAACCAAGTTTATTGATTCATTATAGACTTGTTCAATGGCCGGATCATGCATCTACATTTGAAGATTTGTTTAATATTTGAAGAGTTTGAATAAAAATATTAGGTTCATAAAATGAGTTTCAACCAAAAAATAAAATTATTTTAAAAAAAGATTAAGACTTGAACAGAGAAATTTAAACTTGAAACTAGCTCGAATAAAAATTTTTAATGACAAAACTTTTATTATATAATAACAATAATAATTTTATTTTAATAGTTATTATCTTATTAAAATAATTTTATAATAAAAATTATACCATATATTTTTTTTAAAAATAATTAAAAAATATATTTAATTATTATCCATTCTTTAATTTATTTCTTTTATTCTCTTCTTTGAATCTAAGTTGATTCATTCCCCTAAGTCTTGTTCTTCAGGACAAAGAAAAGAAAGGAAAATATTCTTTAAAATCTGCCTTTTTTGTTTTGATCTTTCAATTTTTAAAAACCTGCATGCAAATGCGGCATAGTTAAGGAATCTCGAAAAATTGAACCTTTTATTTTTCCTTTTATTTTTAGAATTTCGGTTTTTTTATTCGGCGGTCAATCCATGGATGTTCGCGTGAAGCAAGAGATTATGGAAACGTTAAAGGCACAAAGACGGAAACTAAGCGGCGTTGTACAGGAACAACCTGCCTTGGTCGTCGAGCTCAGTAGCAGTAGCAGCGATTCGGACTCGAGCGATGACTCGGACGACCTGGGGGAGAACGATTACGCAAACGGTGCCGTTGCCGGAGGTGATGGACCTGAAGGTAGGGCTTCGAAGAGGCGGAAGGTGAATGATGTTGATTTTGTGTTACCGCTGGGGTTTTTGTCTCCTCTACCGCCGGATGATCCGGCTCCTGTTCCGCTGGTCTCTGATATGGCGATTGCTGAGGTTCCCGCGACAGTGAACCCGCTGGAACAGGCGGCAAGTAGGAGTTTGAGTTCAAGTGTGCTTTGCAAGCAGTTCTGGAAGGCCGGAGATTATGATGGACCTTCATCCAGAGATTGGGATTTATCTTCAGGTATTACTGTGAATTAATAATATTATATTATAAGTAATTTAGTTATATATATTGTTTATTTGTTTTTGTCTCGATTAACTTTCATGTTTGCAATCGGTCTCTCTTAGAATTGCCTAATAACTCTTGCTTTCAAAGGGATAGCAATGTTAGTTTGGTGCCAAATTTAGAACCTAGTGAAACATAAATCTTTTGGAGGTCTTTTTTTGTTTTTGTTTTTAGTATATTATATTGTAGTTTGCCATCGGACAATGAGAATCTGTGACTTATGAGCAAAGTTTTAGTCAGTGGGGTTGTCTGCATTTTGAGCTTTGCATTGCTTGAGGATATTTGCTTACCTCTATACCTGGAACTTTTTTTTTTCTCATGCTGCATTCTTTGTTATTTATTGGAAAATTCAACTTATGAGTTTAATCATGCGGAGCTCTGTTTTTTTTTTCTTTATTTATTGATGTTGTTCAAAGCTTCTGCTCTAAATATCATTTGATTTGTAGGTGGCATGGATCATGTCAGGGTTCATCCAAAATTTCTACATTCCAATGCAACGAGTCATAAATGGGCCCTTGGAGGTGAAGTTGTCTAACCTATAGACATTTATTTGCTATGCATTTTAGCTATTCTTCTCTTGTTAACATTTTCATTGTTGTTTTGGCTATGTTTATTAATTCTACTTGTCCAGCTTTTGCGGAACTTCTGGACAACTCTTTGGACGAGGTACTTGATGCCAACACCTTTCCAATTGTGTAATATTTGCTTTTCTTTTTCCAGTTTTGCAAGTATCTTTGTTTTCTGATTTCAGGTCTGCAACGGAGCTACATATGTTAACGTAGACCTGCTCAAAAGTAAGAAAGATGGGAAGAAAATGTTGCTAATTGCAGGTACTTCACTATATTTGCCATATATTTTTTATTTATGGTTATTCTGGCTTGTGACCTTTGTTCTATCTCCTCTGTACTTATTTTGGCTTCATAATCCTCAAGTGACGTGCCATCTCTTTCTAGATTTTAATGAGTTCAACCAAGAGCTGGAGGGTAAAGAACATTAACTGAGGATAGTTTAGACATGTGAAGGTGCTACTGAAAATAGTTATACTGTATGGAGTAAATAGTTTCTTCACCCTTTTAATGATGTTTTACATGCAACAAGTATTTTTTTTTTCTCTGGTCCTCAAAGAACAAAGATCTTCTTTGTTGTGTTGATAACTTGATAAGTTTTGGATGTTTATCATACTTCATTGCAGACAATGGTGGTGGGATGGATCCTGATAAAATCCGTCAGTGCATGTCCCTTGGATATTCTGCAAAAAGCAAAGTAGCAAACACCATTGGACAATGTATTTACTAATTTCTACTCTCTGGAAAAAAAAAAAAAAACTTTGTAGCTGCTTATTTGTCTTCTACATAGATCATTTTTATCTCTTATTCCTTTTTACAGACGGCAATGGATTCAAGACTAGTACCATGAGGCTTGGTGCAGATGTTATTGTTTTTTCTCGGTGTCGTGGAAAAGATGGAAAGCGGTTAGTCTTTCTTAATTATTTTTGGGCTTGAATAATCTTTGTTAAGTCAATTGTTTATGATTGGTGTCCTGCACTGCCAAGTGAATGTTTATTTTTATTGGATTGTTGGAAAAAAGTTGTTTTCTGCGGTTTGCATGTTGCCGAAGTTAATGTGTACCGTTTTTACTTGAGAATGTTTTATGTTAGATCAAACAAAGTGGCTGGACTTGGTTCATCAACGTTTCATTAGTCCAAGGTGCTAGTGGTTAATGTTGTGTGGATTGGTGCTATTAGTGGGTAAATAGGTATTGTTCAATGGATGTTCTGATATTCAGGAAGGAAATTTGTAACCGCTAAAGTTAAATAGACATTGAAATTACATTTCATTGTCATTTTTATGCATGCACATGAGAGTTATTTCAGTTATTGTAAAGTTTTCCCATTCATGTTTTCCCCATTTATACACTTCATAAGTCATATATTGAAAGAAGAATATAATATATACATATATATATATATATCAGTTTCCCCCTCATTCTACACTCCTAACCAAAGGGGGGTAGAAGACTAAGAAGAGCAAGAGCTAGAGAGTGGTTAGGAAATGGCTATCTGCTGTTTATTTGTCTGTTTATTGTGTATAGAATATTATCTGCAAAGTGTCATCCTCTTGGAACATTGTTATGGAGTTGGTTTCTGAATCAATTTTTGAACATTTTGCTTGGTGAGACTGGGTTTGGCTAATAATCTTCCCTTAACATCTCCCTCTCCCCTATTGGCACTGATGCATTGTTGTAGAAGTGGCAGTAATTTTCAAATCTGTGCGTATGCGTGTGTCCTTGTGTGTGCTCTCCATGCATATATGCTATATTTACTCTATTTTATGCTTTTGTTTTTATTTTTATTTTTATTTTTGACAAACCAAACCTCTTCTGGCTAAAAGTAATCGTATTATCTGGTTTTGTTTTTAGCCCCACACAGAGCATTGGATTGCTGTCCTATACGTTTTTGACAAGCACAGGAAAGGAAGACATTGTGGTACCTATGGTAATGTCAACTAGAACTTTGTGTTGTCTGTATGATGAAAATACTGTTAATAACTGTCATTGCATTTGGAATGGGCCTGCAAACAAAAAAGATAGGCACTATAAGGTTTATAGCCAAGCGGATATAGGTTTAATGAAATAGAATTAGACTTATTTCTTTGGTGCAACTTGTGGTTTTGTCAACATGCAAGCTTGAGAGAATCATGTTAAATGAAACAGAATGTTAAGTTTTGTCTTTGGTCTTCTTTTGTTCTATCATTTGCCCTTTGAGCATTTATTTTTGCTGCTTCTGTTAGATTTAAATTTTTTGGTTCAGTTTGCTTGGGTTCCAGGCATTATTTCTTTCATCCCTTTGCCTTAAGTGAAACAAATCACCATTTTTTTACTTCATACTATTGGCTTTTGTTTTCTCAATCATCCCATTATTCACCCTGGGGGATGTTAATTTTATGGTGTTGCTCCTATGAATGGCTTGCATAAAACTAATGATTAAATAATCTTGTGCTTAAGCCATTTATTTTCTGCTGTTCATTTGCCTAATTCAAGCCATGCTTGGAATCATCATTTACTTGAGGATTAAAAGAAAAGGAAGAGTTGAGGGATCAAGTTTTGGATCTTATTTCTATGTTGCTTAGTTTGTATGTGCTTATAGTTGATAAGCTACTACAGAAATTTTGCACTGGTGTTGTTCCTTTAAATCATTATGTGGATTGAAATGCACAGCTAGATTATGAATGGCAACAAAAAGAATGGAGCAAGATGATACGATCTAGTGTCAGTGATTGGGATAGGAATGTGGAAACTATAGTACAGTGGTCTCCATTTTCCAGTGAAGCAGACCTCCTTTGTCAGGTAATTCTGGTTCTTCTTTCACAAATTTTTGTTTCGGTCCAAAATGTTGTTTTTCTGAGTTAAAAGTCTCTTTGATCGGCAACAAGAAACGAGCACAATTTGATGTCAGTAGAAGAATGATTGTTGAAACGGTGTTTGGAAAAGTAGTTGGCATATTCTGACTTCTCTTTTCTTTGCTTTGCACTGTTGTCAACTTTTGTAATTGTATTCCCTTCGTGTCATCATCTTTTGTCAATGTTTTGTAGTTATCAGTTCGATACTTGTCGGTTAAGTTTTTCTGCATTATGCTTTGTGCAATTCTATTGGTTGATCATGGTAAAAAGTTTCCTTTTCCCGTTTGTAGTTCAATCTAATGAAGGGCCGAGGTACACGAATTATGATATATAATCTCTGGGAAGATGACCAAGGGCTATTGGAGCTTGATTTTCATGCTGACCCTCACGTATGTCTCAGATGTCCTGGACTTTTTTAATATAAAAAGTTAAAACGTGAACAGAATGTAATGTATTTGTGATGTTAAACTTATGGATTGAATTATTCTTGGCAGGATATCCAACTCAGAGGTGTTAACCGTGATGAGAAAAATATACAAATGGCTAAAGAGTTTCCCAACTCTAGGCACTTTCTGACATATAGACATTCATTGAGGGTAACTAACATCATTTTACCGTTTTCCATGGCAGAAATTATGATCTTGATCCTTCATAATGGCTGTCTGTGTTTTATTATCCTTGTCTGCTGAGTTAGACTTTTATACAACCATATACATAATTTTTTAACTTTTAACTGTTATTAATCGGGGGAAGGGGGGGAGAATTTACATTATTATGTTGAAATCTAAAGTGAACAGGAGGAAGGAGAAACTGAGGGAAACAGAGTGACAATTAAAGGACAGCTCCACTTGGAAAGAGTGAGTGGTAAATTCTGGAAGGATCACTGCTTCACCTGAATCAGAAGTTTAGGGCTTGTTTTGTTGTTAAAAATGTTTTTCATTTTCCATCGTCACTTTTACTCTAAAATGATCTGTCAACAAATATAAATAAATTTGGAAGGCCTTGTTTTCTAGCTTTGTAGGGAAGTTGAACAATTTCAAATAGTAGTCCATTCTTCTAGAAGATCAGAAAGCAAGGGCTTCAAAGTTTAGCTATACATTAATTACATATAGGGTAAAAATGGATATCGAAAATGGAAAAAAAATTTTCAAAACTAGACCTGCAATTAGTAGTTTCTTGGCTAAGACACGAGGAGGATATAAAAGTTTGGATGCTTTACTTGCTTTTCACAGATGTCATGCTTAGATTGAGATAGGACATTTACTTTTTCTGCTTATATTATTTGAGAGTTATGCATCAATAATTTATTTGAGACTTCCTCCTAACTTCAGTATCATTTGACATGGGAAAGATGTTGAGCACCACAACGTAGTTAATGATATGATGCTCACTGAGATGATAACTATGTAACGAATCCCAGTGCTTCTATTATTTGATTTTTAGTTTATTTTCTGTGTTCACTCTGCAGAGTTATGTATCAATACTGTATTTGAGACTTCCTCCTAACTTCAGAATCATTTTACGTGGGAAAGATGTTGAGCACCACAACATAGTTAATGATATGATGCTCACTGAGATGATAACATATCGACCAAATCCCAGCGCAGAGGGGGCCCCTAAGGATTTGAATGTAATAAATACTAAAATAGTGTCATATTTATATCCTATTTGCTTTGTATGTTTGGCTGATGCTGGTTTTGTTGCACTTTTGTCATCAGCTGGCTGCTTTGGTGACCATTGGTTTTGTGAAAGATGCCAAATATCACATTGATGTTCAAGGTTTCAATGTTTATCACAAAAACCGACTCATCAAGGTTTGCTTTATATTTGCTTTGAATACAATGTGTCACAACGATTGCTTATACACATTCCTTTTCTTAAGTTGTCTCATTTGTAGTCTACATCATGCTTCTTTCTTGCATTTTTATTGGTCTTCTATCCCTGGTTAAGATGTTTGACTTGATTTTGAGAGGTAAACAAAAACTTACTACTTTTCTCTGGCAGCTTAATTTGTGATGTTTTTCTGCGTGCACTGGAATTTTTACTTGCTAGGTCACACTGCCTTTGCTTCTTTTCTGAGTTGACTAGTTTTTGTGATACAACCAGAGACATTTTTTTTTGCCGTCAATGGGTTGAAACTTCAAGTTATTTCTTCATTGGAGATTATATTTCTTTCCTTAGTTGACTTGTTTTTACAGTTTGAGGCTTGTTAATTTTTCTTGGAAAACAGTACTTGTTGCCTAACCTCTGTTCTCTTTGAAATGTTGGTTCTGCTGGTTATAGAGGATGATTTTGCCATTTATTTCACTTGTATTGTAAATAGAGCATTGGGGGAGAGCCTTTTATTTTGCACTTTGCTTAACAATACTAGTCAAATATATTTTCCTTTTTAAATGTTCTTGCCTAATGCCTTATTTTAACCTATTTCGCCAGCCTTTTTGGAGGGTGTGGAATTCAGCTGGGAGTGATGGTCGTGGGGTCATAGGTATTTCTTCAGCATTGGAGACTCCTAGTTAGTTTACTTGTTTACGTTGTAATGTGCTTCGTTGGCCAAAAAAAGTTCTAATGTGCTTCCTTCTCATGACAGGTGTTTTGGAGGCTAATTTTGTTGAGCCAGCTCATGATAAGCAGGGTTTTGAGCGTACAACAGTTCTTGCAAGACTTGAAGCACGACTAGTGCAAATGCAAAAAGCTTACTGGTTTGTTATTCCATTCTAGTTAAAAACTGTTGATAACAATGTCACCTTTGCTTTTCACTGCTGCTTAGGATCCGAGAAGTTGTTTCCTTTGTTAAGTCAATACTTTTGACTTCTTCATTTTAGGTCTACCAATTGTCATAGAATTGGCTATGCTCCACGGCGTAATAAGAAAGATGTCAATCAATCTTTAGGCAGAGGTATGCCACTTGATCTTTTATTTCAATTATTGGTTCTCTCCTTTCATATAAAAGTTATGCATTGTTGCGAGCAGTGAACCGTAAGCCACTCCCTGATTGATGTCTCACATACTATTTGATCCTCTAGATACTTCTCCTGATCATGATCCACAACAATCTGCTCGATCGAATAGGAAGAGTACGTCTAGCAGCAAGAGATTATCTATGGACTCAGACAAGTTGTGTTCACCCCTCAATTGGAATAGAAGAGGAAAAGAATGTCAGGAATTTCCTAAAGCTGTGGATGGGATAGATGGGAATGGACATGCGTTTGGCAAGGGTGATTATAGGAAAAAGGCACCAATAGATAACGGTACAAAGGTCACCACGAAATCTGGAAAAAGATTAAGCTCATTTGAAACATCTTCTCCTTCGACAGAGGATGTCAGCGAAGATGATTTGTGTGAAGTCTTGCCTGAAAGACATGCTAATGGGAGCAGTCAAAAGTTTGTTGCACGATCAAAGTCAAAGGTTATTTTTACGCTTTGCCTATCTTTAGTTCAACTTTTTGTTTTGCCTTATTGCTTGATTAGAGTATGTGAGCAATCCTATTATTGTGCATTTTGTTTTTGACCCTATTGCGTATGTTACTTTGCATCACTTCTAAACTCCAACCTTTTGGAGTTGGTTAATGGAGTTTTTATTAAAAGTTAAATCTACTGAATTCTGCAGTCCTGGAAGATAGCCTTCTTAATTAGTTCATTGATGCAAGTAGATGCTTGGGAAAAATAATAACATGTGGCTTGCTAAATGGGTGTTTGTTTTCCAGTTTTATTGGCAAATATAACGGCATTTATCCTTTTGATGATTCTAGCTAGATTGATAAGTATTAATTGGTAAATGATATACGTAACTCATAGTTGGTTGGAACTCGCCTTTTTCTTTCATATATAAATGCATTTGTCTTGTAGTTTCTCATCTGCAAAAATAATCTGTGTGCAGTTTTATGCATGCGTTTTTAATAATCACTTTTGTTCAACTGGCAGGAGCGTGGTCTTAATGATGGTGAGCCTTCCCTTCCGGAGACTGATTTGCATATTCTTGGGCAGTTGAAACAGGAAAATTCTGAGTTAAAAGAGAGGTGTTTTTGGAAAACATATCTATTAGTTTTTACAAGTTTCACTATGGCCCGAATTTAATCTCAAATATCCTATTCTTTTTTTAGATTACAGAAATACGAGGGGGAGCATCAAAGTCGATTGTTCGATGATTTGCAACAGGAAAGAAATCGGTGTAAATCACTTGAAATGGAGGTATCTCCGACTATCTTAAGTAAGATGCAACGATTACTAGGAACATAAATGACAGTCCATTAGTTTTTGATGTACTTGATAGTTTACTCATATTAGCGCTCTGTAATTTTGAGAGTTATTGCTGTTGTTATCTTGAATTCAATGCCTCTCCAATTGCCACTGATTAAATTTATTTTTTTGGGACTGTTGCAACTTACACATGTTTTTACTTTTTGTTTTTGGGTATCATTTTATTAGCTGACAGAGGCGCAGAAAAAAATCGAGCAACTGAACATGGAACAAGAAAGTATCATTAACGTATTCGCAGAGGAGAGGGATCGAAGAGACCAGGAAGAAGAGAAGTTGAGAAAGAAGCTAAAAGTAATATTCTATCTGCATACTTTCTATTGTTAATTCTGAAGTAAACTTTCAGAAAGAAGCGTAAGGCTTCCTTCGACACACCCCCTTTCTTCCCCTACCGGTCCGATGGCTAAAAACACAAACTTCTTTTCTTTCATTTCATCTTAACATTTTGGATATGTTTTGTTGTCATCCAATTACTTTTTCTTTTTTTCCCCGGGATGGATATCAATATTGAGAAATGGTTGGCACTGTAGGAGGCATCTAATATCATCCAAGAGCTGCTTGACAAAGTTAAGATTCTGGAGAAAGATGAAGTCTTCCGACATCAAGCATGATCTTCGATAGCCCTTATAGTGCCATTTTATTATCACAATGATACTCTCCCTATTCGCTAGCAAGCAACCGGAAATGATTCATGGAATTCTGTCATCTGATGCAGTTTTCAGATCAACAGGTATTCTCACTTAATATAGAAGTAGGATCATTGTACATGCTTTTATTAGTGCTAGTGATTCGTAGTCATCTTGGTTGAAGTTTGTGATTAATGGGCTGTGTAAACATGGAACTTCACAGGGCCTAGATGTGCACAAAATCATTTTTAATTTAATTAATTGTTGCCATGTCATTCCATATTTTTTTGGCTCAGAATTGTATAAATTGTAAATTTCGTGTAAGTTTGCGTATTAAATTTATCTTTAGTCTTGGTAATATAGCATAGAGATTTCATTACAGTAGAGTGCAAATGAGACTCTTTGTTTTCAATTTACTCGAGTTTTAGCTTAAAAAAGAACTTGAATTTGCCTCGCTTACTTTTGAGCCGAGCTCGACTTATTGGGCGACCCAAGTTCATTTACTCTAGTGTCCGGTTTGAGTAGATCATGAGCTAACTTAAGTTTTTGTACTTTTATTTAGTGCTGAAAAAAATGTTGATTCGAGCTTAAGTACAAGTATAAATAATCGGATAAAAATGTTAATTCGATGAATTAAGTGCATGAGTTTAAATGGTTTGATTTTTATTTATAATCACTTTTTAATTTTAAAAATAAAATTTGATTGAGTTTGAATCGAATTTTCAACTGCAAATTTTATGTTGAATTTAAACTTGAGCTGTAAATTTAAGTTGAATTTGAACTTGAACACGAGCTTTCTTATTGTATGAATTAAATTGCACCCCTAATTTTACTGTAGCATAAAAGGACGGCATGGCTTGATATTAAGTTAGTTAAAGCCCTGCTCGAGGCTAACAGCCTTGGCAACCGGGCTTGGCTAGTGGCGGACTCTCTGTCTGTCTTTGCGTTGGATGTGTTAGACCAGTGTAATTAATGAACATTCCCATGTAATTTAAATCTCAAGTACTAAGCTCCACCCGAAACATGGAAAAGCCGAACACCCAACGCCAACCCTCTCTACTTCTCTGTCTCTAGGGATTAGGGGATGCTATTATTTGATCAGGTAATATTAGACGGAGTTATACATGTTCAGAACAGAGAAAATATTTAAAAATATTGCAAATAAAAATATGGCTTTTAAAATTAATATAATACATATTATTAAAATATTAAAATTTATATAAATATATGAATATAATATAAAATATTAATAATTTTATTTATATTCTATAACGTTTCATTCCTTGGTCCCATAAAAAAATAATTATTATTTATATTGAAAATCCACTGAACTCGTATTCCCTTTCAAGATGCAATCATCACTTCACCCAATAGCTTGTTTTGACCTTGTTCTTTCCTTTTCCGTGTAATATCTAAAATCACCCATTCACCCTTGCAAAATTTTTTTTTATGTCAACATGTTTGATCATCTCCTTACCCTTTTTCTTGATGATGCAAAAGCTACTGTCCATAAAATTCTCCGTAAAAGTTTACCATAGGTTGTTATATTATAATGAATAAAATATTTTAATTTATATATTATTAAATTAAGTATTTTTAAAATTATAATAAATAAAAAAAATTAATAGTTTTATAAAAAATCTATTTAAATATTGATAAATATTGATCATATGACGTAAAATTTTAAATTTTATTAAAAAATAAAGTTTAGGTTTAGAGTTGAGTTTGGATTATTTTTTGTATAAAATTTAAAATTTTATATCATATAATATGTTAACATGTTATTCGAATGATTTTTTTAACACTATTAATTATTTTTTTATTTACTATAATTTTAAAAATATAAAAATTAAAATATTAAATTTAATAGTATAAAGATTAAAATACCTCCATCAATCTAATACAAGGACTTATAATGGCTTTTTATCTAAAATTCTCAATATCTGTTTACACCATTACTAGAAAAAGATTTATGAATTATATTTTTTAAATATCACATTAATCAAAATACAGTAACATTGAATAATTTTTTATAAATAAATAAATAAAACAACAAAAATAATTTTTTTAGAAGATGGATTATAGGGTACTTATTGTTTAAAATATATCACTTGTAATTATTATAATATAATTTATTATTTATAATTATTACAATGTAATTAATTTTTTATTATATAAAATCTGTAAAAATATTATGTAAAATTCAAATTTTTAAATAATAAATGTTATATAAACTTGTATTATAATTAAATAATTAAAAAATTACAATAAGAAATGAAAAATGCTTTTTTATTTTTTTTTCCAGAGTGTAAAAGTATCTCCAAATCCTAATAAAATGTTCCCTCCTGGCTAATTTAATAATAATAATAATAATAATAAAAGTAATTGTTCTTTTCTGTTGACCGCACGTGACATTGTCCACTGACCCCACCCAGCCGGCCCACGCTCTGATCAAATCAAGCTTTTCTGACATCATTTGATGCTATAGAATGTCAGCCGCCCACTCCGCCGAGTACTTTTTTTTTTTTAAAAAAATTATATTAAACAGTAATTATTTATTTAAATATATTTATAGTTTAATATATTTATAATAAAATAATTTATTTTATTAATTATGAAAAATTAAGCATATAAATTTTTAGCATTTAGAAATTATTTAATACAAAGTTATAATTTTATATAGTTGACAATATGTTTTTTAAAATATTTATATTTTATTGTATAATTGGAAGCATATTTTTGTTTATGACGTAAATTATATTATCAAATTCTTCAAATGATAAAGTTAATCTCAAGTAATAAGCCCATTACTTTTTTCCTAATTTTTATTTCTGTTAATTTTAAAAATTTATAATTTTTAAAGTTTATTATCATTATTAATATATATAAATAAAACATGTATTAAAAAACTTGACAATGCCTTATTTACCCATCAAATCTATTCCATATATATATATATTGTTTAATGATTAAAGTAAATTTGATTTGATTTGAACTATTATTAAATGTATTAAATTTTTTTATATAAATTTAAATATAAAATATATAATTATTAATATAAAATAATATTTTAATTTTTTAAAATAATAAAATTAATTAATTAATTAAATTAAATTTAAGTTTAACTAAAAAAAGAAAAAAATTCGAACGGCAACCTGCGATTGCCAGTGGTTTAAAACGTTCATTAATGATCACAGCCCCCTTTTGCCTCCCACCTTGGGTTTTGGCCTTGGCCTTGCTTTGCTTCCTTCTTTCTAATTCTCAATCTCAGCTCCATTTTCGAGCTCTAAAAGAAAATCAAAAGGAAAAAAAAAAAAGAAGAAAAAGGCACCCTGTAAGCACTCGTTTCGGTGTTGATTGTATTGGTACTCTGCTAACGATTCTATCTATATCTTCATTCTCCGAAGGTTAAGAAGCTCTCTTAGTTTTTTTTCTTTGTTTCTGGTTAGTTATTAGATTGCAAACTATAGAAGAAAAAAATGGTTTATTGTAGTAAAAGAATTTGGATTTTAGTTCAATAATTGCGATCGACATTTCTGGGATTTTACTGTTTTTGTCATTTCTGTCTTTCACGATCTTCATCTGCAATTTTTTCTGTCTTCAAATATGCCTGTAAAAAAGAAAAAAAAGGAAATAACCCCATTGTTATTAATTATTTATATTTATTATTCATGCAAATAAATAAATAAACAACGTAATTCTATCTGGCCTGATACCTGAATTCTCCTCTGCATCGCTGTTGCATTGTTTGTATACAGTACTATCTGCTCTGTCCACTGCTCAGTAAATTCCACTACCCTTTTTTTCTTTCATTTTTAACCTTTTTTTTAACAAAAGAAGTTTGATTTCCAATGCTTATTTCTATTTTACTCTGTTTTTATGGAGTTTTCCTTTTTCATTTCAAAGTTTGCTTTCGCTTCTCTCAATAACTGCCACTTTTTTTAACACCATTAAAATACTTCCATTTCTTGAAATGAAAAATGGGTTTTTGAGAAACTCTTCGTTTATAGATGTAGGGTACCAGTCGCCGTCGCTTGGGGTTACTGTTTTAGGTCTGCTCTGGACCGTAGAACTTTTAGCTCTCGTGAATAACCTGGTTGGTCTTTTTGTAGACTTTCTTGTTGATCGTAGTCAAACTCTGAATCGCCTATTTCTGATCTGACGGTTGTTTTTTTTTCATTTTTTGATGGATGGATGTGATGTTCTTATATATATATATATATATAAATCTTCAACGCTGTTTTTGATGCAGATTTTCTGGTATCTGCAACACTCTTCGCTTTTCGGTTTTTCTCTATGGTGTTTTGAGCGTTTTCGAGGCTCAACTCAACTCACCTGTTTTGATTTCCCCCACTCTACTTGTTGACCTTTTAAGACTCGGTTTTCCGAGGGAGAAGAGTAGAAGAGAATCTGATATACACATATAAAAGGGTTTCTAATTATTTTTTTTCGTGTATCATTTTGCTTTCACCGATGAATCGGCGATTCCTTTTGGTACTATCCTCGTTTTCCGTCGCCGTATTATTCCTTTTCCTCCTCGCCCATTTCTCAGGTGCGTGACTTACATGCATTGATAGTTTAATATATATATATATATATTTTTTGCTTCATTTATCAAAGCTGATGCTGACGAGACCTCTCTTCCAGAAGTATGGTGGGCTTCTCCATGTTTCTTTTCTTTTTTTTTCCCCATTTAAATTCCTTGCTATCTTCCTCTTTGTCTCTTTCTGTTCATTATTATAGTATTAAAAAAAGGGATTCTTTAACTAATTCCTTTGATTTTACATTCATTTTTTTACTATTTATTTCTGGGATTTTTGTTGCAGGTCAGGGTAAGAACATCAGTGACTCGTTAGGTTTGAAAAAGCAAGGGAACAATACAGTTTTTAGGCCACATCGCAAGCTTCTTCGTAAGTGAAAAGAAAAAAAAAACTAGAATTGACCCACTTTTTCTTCATGATAAATTGCCAAAAATACTACTAATATGGAATCTGAATCTTCTTTTCTTCTTTTTTAAAGATTCTGGGTTTTTGTTGTTCTTCTTGTTGTTGTTGTGTTCGAATATGAGGGCTCCTCCTGGGATGACCGGTTTTTGATGCAAAAATTTGTTTAAACAAATACGTAAGCGTACGGTTCAAATGTCGGAGAGTTGCACGTTTGTTGTATTTCTTTGTCCTTTTTTTTTTTCGTTTATGGTTGAAGCTAACGTGCACCGTTTGTTTTACTATTGCTGCCATTGATGATACTGATACAGTTACTGTTTGATAGTATCTTTAAGATGGGTTCCTAATATCCCATCAAAGTTTTATCGTGACTTCTTTTAGCCCTCTTTCGTAATTGAAAGCCTAATGTTTTTAACCCTTCGGTGCTGCACTGTGCCTACTGCTTAATTTAACCACATCTTGTCATGCTAGTTTTTTAAAAGAATTTATAGTAATAATTTCATATTAAATATCATAATTAATAATTTTATTAATTGTGTATCATGAAAATATTATTATATATAATAATTTTGATCTTTATATATGTTATAGAGAAAAGTGCTTTTAGAGTTAACTCAAAGGTTTGGTTGAGTTATCATTTTCAATGAGAAAAAAGCAAAGTTGGATGAAAAAGGTTTAAGCTTTAAAAGCAATTTGCATTTTGTGTCCTTTTTGCTCTTATACCAGCTTTCTTGGGGTTAAATTTTGTCTGTTTCTTTTTCCCTACAATTCCTGTGAATCACCCTCCTAAAAAGTGTGTTTTGTCTGTAAGACATTTCCACTTATTGGTTAGGTTGGTGGGTTTTTCACATTACTTTTTTTTGTTTATTGATCTCTCTGCTCTAAAGAATAGTGGACCAAGACTTTCGATAGCTTAGCCTTTTCCACATGTGTGTCTAATCCACGTCGGGACATAGATATGAGCTTTTATGAATTTTTTTTAAATAAATAAGATAATATTTATATCGAATACATATTTTAGTTGATATTTATATCAAAGTTCGAGTTTACTATTTGAAATTTTAACATAAAAGCTTCTTTACTTTTGTTCTTGTTTTTGGTTACAGAAATGGCGGAACCCAACAGGATTTGGGGGGAGAAGTGTAGCAAGGCTGATATTGTGATCAACCAGGGACCAACAGTCCCACTCCCAAGTGGCATACCAACCTACACAGTTGAAATCCTCAACATGTGTGTCACTGGTTGTGACATCTCCGGGATTCACCTAACCTGCGGCTGGTTCAGCTCAGCTCGCCTCATCAACCCTAAAATATTCAAGCGCCTTCGTTACAATGACTGCCTTGTCAATGATGGCAAGCCCTTAATCAATGGTGGTACACTCTCGTTTCAATATGCTAATACCTTCCTTTACCCTCTTTCAGTCTCCCGTATAGTCTGTTCTTAGTAATAAGATGAAAGATCCCCTAGCTATAAAACATTAAACAGCTACCAGTGTCCGATTCCAGCTACCAGTTAGTTTAGAACGCCCCATAATCCTAATGGCATTTACTGATTTGAGTCCACCGGGGAGATTGGTTGATTAGATATTTGATATATATACTGTGAAGTGTTTGTCTTGTGAATTTTGCTTGCTTGGTGGCTTTGCGGAGATAGGGTGGAAACTCGAACCAAAAATGAGCTGAACCTGTTTTTCTCGGGTGATCATCGAGTTCGACCATGAATTTGTATTTTTTTCTTTGCAAGATGGGTATTTTGGTTTATATAGATTGTGTAGATATATGAGACTATATTTTGAAGCATTACGTGAGAAATGAAAACTGTGAGTAGAGAATGAACTTGTATTGTATCAATGTCTGTTGTTTGATCACGAGATTGAAAAGAGAATGAATATGAGATGATGCTTCTTCTGATACTCCTTGCTTCATTAGTTTTCTTGTTATTATTTTTGATTTATGAGAAAGGCATCTTTGCGAACTTTGCCTGTT
>JBBYHO010000005.1:14818014-14828322 GCA_038382025.1 Adansonia gregorii
TATATATATATATAAAGATGTTGGAGATTCGAGAATTAAAAGTATTCATATCCAATACTTTTAGCATCATAATTCATTTATGTATAAGTAATTTTCTTCGTATAAATGTTGATTATATATTTCAGCTATGTTATCAAAATATATTTTTTTTTTTAAGTATTCATATTTGACACATTTATCTAAGATATATTCGAATATAAATATAAAAATATGATCTTTTAAATATGAAAATTTTTTTGATACATATTCATATAAGATATATATCCATATATGACTGTAGAAATAATGAAAATAATGAAAATAATTATATGTCTCATGTAATCTTTTCTACATATATGTCACATATCCGGTAGCAGGTAGATGGATAATGAAAATAATTGATCAAACGGTCATTATCTTCTCAAGGTGGTAAATTACCTTACCTAACCAAATAATTATTAACTTTGATTTTTGCTTTGACTGTAGAAAACCTTTTTCCTAGCTGTGTTTAGTCAAATATATGGCATGAATTAAAAGTGAATGTACTTTTTTGGGGCTAATTTGTAGGTTTTCTGGTCAATTAAGACAAGCAATCAATCATAGATGAATTATTTAGTTTTTAATTATAAAATGTTGAATAGTTCACGCAATTCCAATAAATCAACTGCTTTTGAAGGATGACAACTCAATATGACCAATAATTGGATTCAATTAAAGAATATGTATATAATTATAGGAAAAATATTCATGTGAAAGAAGAAAAAAAGGTTGCAAAAAGTAATGGCAAAATCATCTAAAATTTTGTGCCAATTTTTTGAATCAAATAGCAAAGTCCCAACTTATTGTAGTTCTTAAATGAAAAGCCCAAAAGGGAAAATTAAGTGGAAAACAAATAATATTTCAGAAGCTTTTGTATATATTTTTCTAAGCTATTGGGATTGTTTTATATTTTTTTATTAGTGATTTTTTATAGAAACAGAATAACAAATAACGAATTAATCTTTATAAATTTGATTTCATCGTAAATTGAAATACTTATCTTATATAAATTACAAATAAAAAAGAAAAGTGCGAGAGAAATAAAAAAAATGCAGGATCGTTTGTCTGTTTGACTAGTGAAATGGACTAGTTCATAGATATTTGAGCTTCGATTACCGAAGAATAGAGACTTTATATCTTCGAATCTGAATATGAAAATATGATTATCAAATTACATATAAATTTTTTTAAAAAAATTAAATTTATTATTGTCGAACATATAATGAATTTACTTATATTTAATACGTCGAGTTAGGGAGCTGCAATTAATGTTAATACCTAGGCAATGTTTAATTGGATATATGATTCAATTTGTCCCCAAAAATAGATTGCCAGCCTTGGGGTGTATAAGTTGCATATGTAACGGCATTTGGTATACTTGGCGTCAACTTTTAAACCGAACCCCAATTTATGCATACATTCTCATTGTCCCTTCAAATGTCGAACCTTAAAAGTATTTGGTATATTTAGTTTAGGAGACAAAAACAAATGATTAGATTTTCTTTTATCTATATATAAGTATAAAAATATAATATTTTAAATATATAAAAAAATATATTTATATCTGATACTTAATTCAAATTTAGATCACATTCGTGAACATATATGCAAATACATGAACAAAGAATGACTGTAAAAGAAGCTGCATCCATTGTCGGAAGAATGAACTGTTTCGACCTATTTTGCCTTCGAACTAGAGCTAACACTGATTCAAATGCCTAATTAGGTTCCAATCCAGGTAGTGTTAGCGTTGAATCAGATTGAAGTTTTTGGTTATTTTGAAAGCTAGGGATCCATTATCTTATGGGGCATATCTTATTACGTGAAAGGAGCAAACGATCCAAACTTATTTTGGGTTACTTTTTCTGTGGCTCAGAAAGTAACATTGTTCGAAACAGGAATTGTTGGCCAATTTGGTATTGCTCAAAGATATTTTAACACCTTGATTAATATATTTAACACAAGTTTATTTACCCTACATAAATTTCAGTTCCCCTGCGACTCAGGCCAAGTTATTGCATAATTTCAGATATTTAATAAATTTAATATTTGAATTTTAATATTTATAATTTTTTTTTATTTTTGAAATTTTTTTTCTTGCCAAAAAAAAAAAACTATGAGGGAACAGATTGATTTTATAAATTTATTTAGTTTCTTTTATATCTCTACTAATATAAAATGAATTACTTAATTAGTGTCAGAAGTTAATAGGACACTAAGTTATTAAATTACTTAAAAATATTTAAAAAGTATTAACAATAATATAAACTTAGAAATAATCATATCTTTTTCTAATTTAAAAAAATTAAAAATTAATTATTTTCTTTTAAAGCATAACTTTTTACTTATTTTTTTCGGAGTCACTCGTCTTTTCTTAAAAATTCCTCACTTCCTAAAAACTACCTAAATTAAAAAATTATCCAATCATTTTACTTTTAAAATAACTAAAGTTAAAAATACCTCTATTTTTCACATATTTATCTATTTATTTTTTTAAAATATATTTTTTTAAATTATCATCTTTTCGCCCACACGTAGTTGATCCCAAATTTTAGTTTTCATAAATTAAATTAACGTCCCTTTAACTCGTGATATTAAATTCAGACATTAACTTTAATACTCTTACAAATTAATATAAATATATAAATATCAGAGTATATACTAATATTTTTATAAAAAAAATTAAAATTTATAGCATTAAGTCATATTTTTATGTCATGAATCCATTCAATAATTATCCAAGAGATAAAAAAAAAAAAAAAACATTCAGTGTACTTAGGTTCGACCCCCAACGTATATTTCATTTTATTTGCTCAATTTAAGGCCCAATAAGAATTCCAATTAAGAGGGCTCCTATTAATTTGGGCCCATCTTTCCTGCCCATAAATGCCCACCAACTTTTAAGTTAGTTCGTTTTTTATTTATAGATAATAAAATTTTTTAATTTTATAAATAAGATTAATAAAATTATCATTTATTATATTTTTTTATTTTTAAATATATTTAAAATATTTTTTTATTTTATTACTTCAATTTAAAAATTCTAAAATTTTCATTGTTTGTGAATATTATAAATTTTCTTTTTTTCTTTAATTTTTATTAATATATTAAAGCAACTAAGCTTGAATTAACTTGTAGGACTGGAGCAATTCAAAGTTAGCAAGTATCATACTTCCTAGACAGAACAATTATGAACACAACACCGTTTTATAATAAAAAATTAATTAAAATATAATTTAAAGTATATTATTTATAAAATAAAAATAATATGAAAATAATATGTATTACAATTTATATAAATATATAATATTTTAAATATATTTATTTATATATATATATAAATATCGGAATATGACACGGGTTAACATCTTCCCTTATGCCTTTACCAAATCCCGCGTTTTGCAATTGTTTTTCCCTCTTGCTTCTAAAAAAAAAAAATTATATGCAAGTAATGCAACGAAATGCAACGTCATGAACCATGGCAGGGAACAATATGTATTTGTTGGAAGGTGACGTCCCAATACCCTTGTCTTGTCGGAAGCAAAGAATTTACTTACAGTTTATATGCATATCTATCTTATTCTGCCCTTGTTAACTGTTTTTACGCGGAGATTAAGAAAAAATGCCATAAAAACGGTTATTTATTGAGCAAAACGCCCTACGTATTACAACAAATGAGTATTATTGAATATAAAAAAAAAAAAAAAACAATTGAATCTTTGGAGTTTTGAACTGTTGACCAGCTCGACGGTAGACCATAGCCACCTAAGACGGCGGTGGTTGATTGGCTAAGTTGTCAAAAGTTGAGAAAAGTCAAATGCAAGTGTAAAGTGAGAACCCCAGAATAAAAAAAGAGCCGCCTTTTCCTTTTTCTTTGCCGCTTTTTGTAAAATTTTTCCTACTGTTATGCCTCAATTCTCAATACCCAATTGAAAGGGAAAAAAAAAAAAAAGATTGAATTTTTGGAAGATGGATTGTTTGCAGCCTCCTCCACCAGATTTGGCAGATGAAGCCAATCACCATGGTGATGATTTCATTAGAACTTATAAAGCTTGGAAGGGCAGCAATGTAAGCTAAAAAAGCTTCTTTCTTTTATATCTTCTTCGATGGTTTGTTGATAAAAGATCTGAAATTTAGGGTTAATTTGATTGGGTTAAAAGTTTCTGTTTATGGGTTTTTTTGTTGCTGTATTGATGGGAATTTGTGTATGTGTGTGTGTGTGTGTGTTCAAAGTTGCGTAACAAAAAAAAAAAAATGGTGTTTGGCTAATTGGATTGTTTTGTTTGGGTTCTTTACTGCTTTTATGTTGGTTCAGTTATCTCGTTAGTTCTATTGGTTGAAAATAAGTGAATTGGGCAAATGATTAAGCCTAACATGCAACTAAAGAATTTTGTGAATAAATTGACATGTTGCTATCTGACTCCCCCTTTTTTAATGAACAATCGGACGAAGATCAATTAAGTCAGAATTGTAAATTAATTTTGTGAAAATAATCTATGTTGCTATGATTCGAATGGATGCGGGTATCTGTCTGGTATGTTCGATTCTTAATAAGTTTTGTCATCCTCGTACTCATGTATGGATATGCGTCAGACTCGAGTACTTAAACAAAAATGAATAGTCAAAACAACATAGAAAATAATTGTGGGAAAATTGAGCTGCTGAAATATAAGTGTAATGCATTTGCTTTAACTGTGGTTATTGCCAATGTTTTCTTGGTGCCTTTCTTTTTGCAGGTATTTCTTTTGGGGGGAAGGTTTATATTTGGACCAGATGTGAGATCCCTTTTCTTCACAATCTTCTTACTTGCTGCTCCTGTTGCTGTCTTCTGCATCTTTGTGGGAAGAAAGTTGATGAATGAGTTTCCTCATCACCTGGGAATATCAATAATGGCTGTTGTTCTGGCTCTCACTTTATGTGTTAGTAATTCATTTCCTTCCTAAAAAAAAAGCATTATTTTCATGTTTCTTGCTTTTTCGTCACTGATTTTCCCCGTATCTAACTCTTGAGGTGGTATTATTAAAAGTCAATGTTCACTTGCCTTTAAATACAAGTTCTACCATTGTATGACAGATATCATGAATCATTCGGATTTGCAATTAATTATTGTATGCTTTCGAGGTGTTTTCTCTGGTTATCACGTTTAGATTCGATTCTATTCTCTTTATATGTTATTTGTGGAATAATTATATAAATAAATTTTTTTCGTATTATTAAAATCACTACAAATCTAATGAGTTATGGATGAAATTTTCTTTCCCCAGGACATAATTCTTCTTCTGCTAACCTCAGGAAGGGATCCCGGCATAATTCCACGAAATTCTCACCCTCCGGAGCCTGAAGGTTATGAAGGAATTACTGAAGCTCAGCCTGGCCTAACTCCACCATTACGGTTACCACGTACAAAGGATGTCGTTGTGAATGGTGTAACTGTGAAGATCAAGTATTGTGACACTTGTATGCTGTATAGACCTCCCCGATGTTCTCACTGTTCGATATGCAATAATTGCGTTGACAGATTTGATCACCACTGCCCTTGGGTTGGTCAGTGTATCGGACTGGTAATACATTCGAGCATTGGCTTTTTCGAGCACGTTCGAAATTCTTTGCAACTTAATAATAGTTCAATGTAGCTGTTACTTGCATTGGATAAATTCACATGGGCATGTATGATGATGATGATGATGTCTCTGAATTCATTTTCTTCTCGGTTTATTGCAGCGGAATTACAGGTTCTTCTTCATGTTCGTCTTCTCTACAACTCTACTTTGTTTATATGTGCACGGGTTTTGCTGGGTGTATATCCGGAGAATTATGGATGGCGAGAAGACGACGATCTGGGAAGCAATGACTAAAACTCCTGCCTCCATTGTGCTAATAATCTACACCTTTATTTCATTCTGGTTTGTTGGCGGACTAACTGTCTTCCATTTGTATCTAATCGGTACAAACCAGGTAATATTTGTTCTCTGGGTCATTATACTTTCATATGAATCATATCATGGAAATAGCTAATTCTAGCACTTTGACTCTGTTTTGACATACATTAGTTTTCCGCTAAATCACTGACTACTTCCTCGGATCCGGCATGTAGTGATAAGTTTATGCTTGAATCTTTTTTTAAGTGCCTTTTGAAACGGCCGAGTTCCTTTTTGTTCTTTTGGCAGTCGACTTATGAAAACTTTCGATACCGGTATGATCGTCGTGAGAATCCATACAACAAAGGTGTCTTTGCGAACTTCATGGAGGTATTCTGCACCAGTATTCCTCAATCCAAGACAAAACTCCGGGCAAAGATTCCAAGGGAACCTGCAATCCCACCTAGAATGGTGGGTGGAGGTTTTATCAGTCCAAACAAGGGGAATGTCATCAGTGACATAGAAATGGAAAGAAAGCCAGTTTGGGATGAGGCTTTAGGCAACATAGGGAACTACGAAGGACAACTCAGTTATGACAGTTCCGACAAGGACAAAGGGTTGCCTGATGTTTCTCCCGATTTAAGTAGGATCCTTCCCCCTGAGAACACAGAGGTTCGCGGAGTAATGCATCATCCTAGGCGTTCTAGTTGGGGAAGAAATAGTGAAAGATGGGAAATATCACCCGAGATTCTTCCTTTATCCAGAGTTGGAGAATCAAAGAGGATGAATGGTAAGAGCAGTGTTGAATCTACGAATTGGAATCAACAATTTGAATCAAAATGATCAACTGTAAAATAAACAGAAGATGAAAAAAAAACAGGGCGAAAAAATGGTGTCGGTTTGGGTTTGTGTTGATTGGGAACTAATGCTTTTAGGTGGTTAATTTTTCACATGCTAAACTGTGTTGTAGTGTGTAATTTGCTTTGTTAATACGAAGTATTGGGGCTGTTTTATTCCTTCCAAACGAAAGCAAGAATCCCTCCATGATATTCATCCCGGCTTTATGCTTTTTCTGCTTGATTTCAAGCTGTTTTCACTTGATCCAAGTCATGGCTCGCAATCAGTTGACAGAGATACATGCTTCACTCAAATTAGAATGCGACCATGGTGACGGTGAATCGTGATAGCCCTTTTGAAGCATAGCTACTGGGATACTAGCGTTGTGAGAATTTCTCAAATTAACCGTAAAAATCTGCATAAATTGGTGTTGCCTCATTGTTTTATGTCAGAACCATGGTTGTGCCAGGGGAGGGGCGGGGGGAGGGGGGGATCAATCCTTCCTAAATTATTGAGTTTTATAGCCTCTTGCTGGCGAACTTACTGCTTGATTGTAGGTGTGAGATGAACATCTCAACCTTCTCCAATGATTTAGATCAAGTAGACCTTAGATTTGGGTAATTATGAAGCCTAAATGATTGTTTAATGATTCACAGTATTGACCAAACCTTGACATGCCTTAAGCGACAGACAAGCACTCTGATTTGCCATTGGCGCCTGTTATTGACAAATTTTCTCCATACCATGGTGGCTTGAAATTGGACAGGATCAGCCAGTTGAATCAAACCAATCTGGTACAGTATATCAAATCAGTGTTAACTAAACAGGCAAAAAATCGGTTTAATATTAAAAACCTTTAATCTTTTAGCTTTTTATTAAATACAATACCATCAAATCAAATACTTATTTTTATAAATTATTTTCCATATTTAATATTTATTTAACATTAAAATTCATTTTTAAATATTCAATATTTTATTTAAATGAACCGGCTTATTCAGCCAGTTGAACTGAAAACTACAGGATTGACCAGTTTGACTTCTGGTCCCTCTTTTTTCAACCTTCTGCTATAGGTGCCCTGGCATGACAAACTTGTAGAAACTGGAACAATAAAATGCTTGTCGGATGGTCAGTGTGCCTCCTAGCAAACAAAAAGAATACCAAGCTGGATGCCAAAGCATACTATTTTATTGTGAAAGTTCACAAAATTGATTTGTAATACCCAATACAAAAACTGTTCTTGTGTAGGAATTTTAACATAATACAACAGAGTATCGGTTACGAAAAAATACAGCAGATCTTTAGTCAATAATAATCAACCGTTGAGATGCAAGAAAAGGGGTCACAACTTGCAAACAGGAGTGCAGGCAAAGCCTCCCCCAGTTTACTGCATCGACTGAACGCGTTTCATAATGATAAGCGTCACATCCATGTATCGTTGAGCACAATGCGAAAGGCAAGCTGATTCGCTCGAGCTGAATTTGTTCCCGGGAGTACTAGTAATACACTTGTCCCAGCACACACTTGTAAGCTTTGCCACCATCTCATTGACCATTGCTTTTTCCTTCTCTTGCTGTATAGCCCACAACAACAAAGTAATCAGGAACCCAAAAAAAATAATAATAATAAAAGAGCAAGATTCTAAGCTTATCAAGGCAATGAGGTATGCCGCGTTCAACTATTAAAATAACAACAATTAAAGCAAAGGTTGTCAACCTATTCCAACAATTGTCAATCAATCACAGTTCACAACCATGATGGATCTATATACTAATTACAAAACCCCTTATTGCATTAGTGTCATAGTCAAATGACTACAACTCAGGAAGTTGATAAAAGAACTCATCATATAATAATAAAACATAAATTATTAAGGTTTTAGTTTTTCACTGCCCAGAAAAATTACATTTCTACATATTTTTCTCCAAGTTACACACTCCCAGTCGTACCTTTTATCTATTTTACATTTTCAAATAATGGGTGTGCCAAAGACTAGCATAAGGATCCCGTTATTTGCAAACCCACTCAAGCTCTCGGTTAGCTGAGGACAAATCAACCGAAGAATATGAGATATTTGTCCCTTGCCAGCTGAGGACGGACATAAGACCTCATGTTTATATTTATCGGTTCCTTTCAATGCTCCTTCCTATCCAACCCTCATGTTTATATTTATCGGTTCCTTCCAATCTTATCATTCACACAAAATACGAACAATTACTAAATGTATTTTGCAAACGAGTGTCCTAAGAGCACTCTTTAAAGTTATCATATTAAGCGGTATTTTCTCTCAGTGCGTTGAAAATCAGTGTATTAACTGTCAAGAACCGTGATTAATGAGAGAATACCACTATAATTACAATTGTAAATAACCTTAAATAGTGCACTTAGGGCATTCGTTAGCAAAATCGAAACTAAATGACAATATTACAACCTGCCACTGTTTAAAAGTAAACCAGAGTCTAATGGTTCCACCTAGACAATAATACTTGAGATACACACACACACACACACACATATATATATATTTAAGCAAAATGCTGAAATGTTATAAAATGGACAAAAAAATCCAGACTACTTAATTTCTGATAAAGAATATGATACTAGCAAACATTATTGAGGAAAATGCAAAATATATCATATACAATATATAAAGGGAATGTCTTGAACCCATTAAACTGACTTACCACCATGATTTTTGTTTCAGATTTCTTTGATACTAATAACTTTCCGAAAGCAATAAAATCAAAATCCCAACAGAGTAAAACCCATTAACTCATCAAATCCAAAAAAGAATGTGAACTATAAGTACACAGAAACCAGAGCAGTTAACATATTATCTTAGCAATTAAACAAAAGAGAAAGAGAGCATACATTGAGGAATCGTTCCAAATCAGCAGAATTGAGAGAAGATGCATCCATGTTGGAGAAGATTGAAAGCTTTTGCAATGGCCGCAAAAAGATTAGTCTAAGTTTTAAACCGTCTTTCAACGCATCAAAGTTTGAAGTACAACCCTAAGGAAGATTTGCCATAAAAAAATGGTGAGCAAGAAATGGGTTGTGGACTATCCAAATGACCCGTCTAGGCCCATTAACCTTCTTTAATGGGTTTCCTTTTTGGGCCCAAACATTGGTTCCTAAATAAAACCTTAAAAATTTGAAATTATACTAATTAATTATCTAGATATTGTTTGACGGATCATGTGATTGATTGATAGAGTATTAAAATTTTGTAAGTATTTAATTTTATGAAAAATTTTACGAATTATAAAAAATATTATTTTTTATAATCATTTCAAAAAATATTCCAATATAAAAAATTTGCATTTGATAAGTAGAAATTTCAAAATAAAATATATTTGAAATCTAAATATAGTATAAATCATGTGGTAAACCATATAAATATGAGTTTTATAATTATTTTAAATTAATGAATTTGTTGAATTTTTTATTTAAGGATAATTTTAAAAATTTATAAATTTAAAATTTATTTGTATATTTTTTAAATATATAAATATATTAAATATTAACTCATTTATTTATATTTTGTGCATATTTCATTTATCTCAATTTATTTAACAAACTAAATTAGACTTTG
>JBBYHO010000005.1:14854901-14865333 GCA_038382025.1 Adansonia gregorii
CTCACTCTGCTTTCTTCACAGCCAGAAAAAACAAATAAAGATATACATTTAATATAAATATATTTATTATTTTATTTTAAATATATTTAAATGATTATATTTTTTATATATATATTTTTTAATTTAACTGAGATCCTGAAATTTAAAACAAACTTCATAATCTGACTCAATTTCATGGTCTCAAAGACATCAATAAATATACGTATATATGTATCTATTTTGTGAAGAACAGTCCATTATTTTAAATTTTATTTAACATAAAATACATCGTACCACAACTTATGTGTTGGTGGCAAATGCGTGGCTTAGACAAAAACCCGAGACTAAAAAATAGAAATTACATTTTCAGACAACAACGTTAATTAAAAGTCAAAAGAAGTCCAAGAGTTGTCCAATTTGCATGATAAATATTGACCAATTAAAACAAAAGGTTTGATTTTCTTTGGAAAAGCTAATCTAACAAACCTTGGTCTATGCCTCAAAAACTCATAACCTCAATAGTTTGACGATATTGGATTCTTTAAAGCTCAAATACCCCGAAATGAAAATAAAATACAACGATAGTTTCAATTTTTTTCCATATAAATATGACAATTTTTAATATTTTAATGAATATGATAAGATATATTTAAATATAATTAATGATAGATTAAATATATATTTTTATTTATATTTAAAATTTTAATATATTTATTTTTATTATATTTATATAATTAATGAAAATGTGTAGATATAGGACACGTACACGAATTATACCACTTAAATGAGCTGGCCTTTCCCCTTACCAGTCTCATTGACTCACTTGTCCTCCCACACCTCCCCACATTAATAATGTGCAGTTCCTGCCTGTCCTTTTTCTCTTTTCAATTTTCAATCATTTCCTCACGTTTTTGCATCGCCGTTGATATATTCTAGGTGTCGGATAATTTGTCCGACAGATCTATTTGATTCTTGATTTAGTTGAATATATATTTTAATAATTTTTATTAATTTAATTTAATTTAAATTATTATTTATTTAATAAAAATTATTTTTAATTTAAATTTAATTTTAAATATTAAGATAATAATATAATTTTTAAAAATTAATATAATATATAAATTATTAATATTATTTTAAATAATAATATAAGTTTTTAGCTTGATTCAAGCTCAGTTCAACTTTGAACTGAGACTCAAGAATCCTCGTCCACAGTAATTATTGTTAAGTTGGTAGGAAGCTCTTTGCCTAGCTCTGAATTTTGGGTTTGAGAATTAGTCTGAGATGTAAATATATATTTAATATAAATATTTTTAATTTTTTAATTTTTAAATATAAAAAATTATAATTTATATTAATATCTAATTACGTATCAACCATAAATATTAAAAATATATATAAATATTTTAAAGAAAATAAAATGATTGGATAACATAATGATTTATTGGGACACGTCAAAAATGGTTGGTATGAACCGAAAAGTACATATATTTTGGCGACCTCTACCGTTGAAAATACGAAGAAAATCACAAGGCAGAGTGACTTTCATTGTCTTAATTTCTATATTGTAAAATATTTACTCAGACAAGTGTTCCATTTATTTCCAAAGATACTTGAGCCAGTAATTGAGGAGTTATAGCTTTGCCTTTGATCAATCTTCTCTCGGACTGGTGAAGATTGAAGTGATCATAAGAACGACGTCGCAATGCTGGCTAGATCGGTATCGACTTTCATTTAAAAGAAGATTGTAGCCTAAAATAAAAAAAGAGATATGAATATTAAAATACAATCTTCAAATTCATTAAATAATAATTAATTATATAAATTAATTAGATTAAATTTAAATTTTATATTTAAATAATTTAGGATATAAAAGTTAAGTTAAAAGGACAATGATCCACTTTGAAAAGAAGCATTCAGTTTCCGAGATATGAGCATTACAATGGCCAAGTAAAAGATCCCAGTGAAACAAATTCCCCTCATTTATAGATTGTCGTTAGTGGCTTTACGAGAAAGATTCAGTCTTAGCAAAGTACTGCTCAAATTCCGAAGTCTTTGAAATCTTGAAGCTGATAATTAATACTTCGCAGTGGTTTAATTAGCAGCACTCCTCATTACCAATATTTATGAACATTCATTGAGTTATAAACTCGAAAATGTTTTTCAAATATTAATTTACGGTGAATATTATCTAAATCATATATAAAAATTTCTTTTCTTTGTTCATCTATTGCTTTTTTATTTTTGGGTTATTAGAGTACTTTACTTTGATTTTTTATTTTTTTAAAAAAATATTTATATTCTATACATATTCAAATATAAATATAAAAATAAATTTAATTTGATATATATAAATTTGAATAATAACAAAGTGCGGGGTATCCAAAATTATTTATGGGGTTACATTATTGATGTATTAACTGTCTGTTCTTTGGCACATATCTATAGGTTCTGTTAATTTTGTAGCTCACATCCTTGTCAAGTGGGGCAATGGCATTCTGACATGCAGCTTAATTTATGGGGACCATTTCCCAAATCTCCCTCTCGCCTATTGATCTGAGTTCGACATCGTCGCACTGTTCCTTGGTGCGACTGTTCTTGCTAGATCCTTCCTTGGTTATCTTCTTTTTCTTTTGCATTTGTTTCCTTTTCCGTGATAGATAAGTCCTGTACGTATTCAAACACTGCTAATTGCTATACCAAAAATGGTCTACATTATCAACCTGTAAAACTTATTCTCATCCCTAAACAACCTCATGCAACTCAGCGTTTTGCAGGTTTGATGTCCTTTGGAGATGGAAATGAATAGATCCACGATGATTGCCAGGTCAATGCTGGGAGAAGTCTGCAAAGCCAAGCATCGGACTTTCATCTTTTGATACGTGCTCTAATGCTTAAGCCAGTAACAACTAAGGGTATTTCCAGAGAAAAGCAGGGATAATCACTAGGTCTACTTACATATTTGTGTTTGATTACTCGATGTTTATAGACTTGACAGACGTAAGCCAGGCATTTGTCGTGTTTGAAATCGTTGAATGGTTGTGAATTCGCATGCAGTGGTCCAATGGCAAGGTTACCAAGATCCCAGTCTCCTATTACTAGTTGAAAATTAAGACAAAATGCAAATTTACTGGCACAAAAATCTTTTAAAAATCTGCAAGCAAACATCAGCAAACTCTGCTATTAGTTAAATAATTATCCTTCCATTTTATATGACTTTTATATCTTCCAAACAGCTTACTTCTTTTATCAAAGTTTTGAAGTATATTTGGAGCATGTCTGAAATATGGAGAAAACCATGGCAATCCGACAGGCTTGGTCCAGACTACAGCCTTCAATAATCTTTTGATTCTAAGATCATCACGCTGTCGGCTGAGTAGAACAGGGCTGGTTGGTCGCATATCTTCGATCGTTTGAACAAATTCTGCAACAAGATGACCACTTCATTGATCGTATCAATCATTTGCTTGCTGGTAAACCTGAGAATTTTATATATGATACAATTACACAACAAGAAAAGAAATCTACAACACGACATAACCAAAAAAAAACTCAAATACGATATGAATATATGAATTATCAGTTTTACTAAGTTAAGAAATTTAATTAGTTAAACGAAAATTTAACGAAGATGTTTCAGCTTGTGAATGGTAATAAAACGAGTTTCTGCTCAGTCAAAACTCCACCTTTATCCTCGCTTTCCACCGACATGAAAAAGGAAACTTCCGACAACCATACATATATATGGATGGATGTGTGTAGGCAAATCCAGGTGCATAAATATATAAATATACATGTATGCATTTACGTAGAGACACTTATCCAGCCACGTTTAATTAAACGTAATCTTAGATTCGAATTCAGATATGAGGAAGCATTGTTACGCAGTCCTACCGGAATGAATTAAGCAGGCCTGGAGATGGGCTTAAAAGCCTAAAGTCTCCTGTTTAAGGCCAGAAAGTGCCACCAACAATCGGATTCAGTTCACACTCCACCCTACAATTGCTTAGGATAACACATATTTTTGTAAAATTAATTAAAATATTTTTAAATATATATGTATAAGTGAAAAAATGAAATTTTCTTAATTTTATTTATAATCTTTTATAAAGTATATGGTGAGAATCCTGAGAATATGGACTTAAAACATTATCCAAAAATTATAAGTATAATATACTTTTTTTCAATATTCCGGTTAAAATTTTGGTTAATTTAATTAATTTAATTTATTGAATAGAATTAATCGAAAACTAAAATTTATCCAAAATCCTTTCAATAACCGGAGATTAACAAATTAATCAAATTAAATCGAATTGATCGGTTAATTCCATTAAAATCAAAATATGAACACTCCTAGAAGAATTCCTCCCTTTTTTTTCTAAATTCTGAAATTGCTGTAAAGCTCTCGTCTGCTAATATAATAAAAAGCTTCCACATGATGTAGACGACCCCATTCGTGCCCCTCTCTTTCACATTTCTTTTATCCAATTAAAACAAATACAAAATCGGTAAACCCTAATCCTTGATCACTAAGTTTGAAAAGGTCATCAAGGCTGGGCATCTTCTTCTTCCCCACTGTTGATGGTTCTATTTTTGACCATAGTGATTGTCTATTCTTCCTTTTTCCTTGAAGTCGGCATTTAATAAATTTTTTAGTACTCTCTTACTTTTTCAACAAGATTTTAATATTAAAGAAAAAAGGCTAGAATTCTATCGTTGGAATGAATCACCGGATTCTAAGGTTCACCATACACGTCTTATTTCGATACCAAATATTTGTATTATATTTTTATATTTTTCGTATCATGATTATATTAAAAATATTTTATTTTTATATAAATTTTGATACGTTAATAATCTATATCATATGATATTCATATATTTTTATTATATCATATTTTAATTATTTTTTCACATCATATTTATATAATAATGTCTAATATTATCGAAAAGTGGCCTTTACTATAGGCAGGATGGGTTCAACAAGTCCACAGCCTCTCCCAACCCCTTTTTTCAAAGAAAACAGTGGTATAAAAATAAGGAAAGTAAACACAAATGATAAATTTCAAACTTTAGATTTATTAAAAATTACCTTTTAAAAATATTTGCATGAACCAATTAAATTAAGCTCGAATTCACTCTCCCAACCCATTCCTTTTCTCTTTTTCCCTCGATAATAATACATCAAATAAATGGGCCAAGTCAGAACAAGTTTAGGTGGGTGAGGGCCTTACCTGTTAAGGTAACAACCAACATAAGATTGCTATACAGGTTAACATAGAACAATTTCACATGATATAAAGAATAACTGCACATGGTTCAGACCCACTAGTATATAGATACATTCATCTACCAGATCCATAGAAGTTAGAATTAAACAAAAGTATTTTTCCCAAAATAATTGGGATTATGCTAATTTACTAGTTATACACAGGAATTGAATGAGAAAGATTGATAATGATCGACTAATATTCTATGTTGTTTCAACTCTTAATTTTCTTTTTAAATACCTATGTTTGACAATCGTGTCCAATACATTTTGGACATTGATATGGAGATATGACCCTTTAAGAACTCTTCAAATCCATAAAAAATTTAGACCATAACTAAACTTACAGCTGAGTCCAAGTAACATAGGTAATATCCTTATGGGACCCTAGCCAGATGGCTTGGAAGAGCTGGAAAGAAGTGCTTGCCTGTTTAGGCAAGGAACAGTAGAAGTTAGCGGTGGTTGGAGAACTTGGACATAAACTAAAAATAGAATAAAGGCAGCCAGATTCTTGAACCTAAAACTCAATCATAAACAATCATCGTTATTGTTACCAAACTACCAAAACAACTAATGGTTATTATTACCAACTTTTCCTACATTAAGGTTAGGGAGAAGTTATGGAAAAAGCTTAAACTAACAAGAAAACTAGAAAATAAATAACCCAAAATGGTTCATTGCGTACCTAATTCTTATATTTTAAATTTGGGGTGAAAAAAGGAACTAACTACAGGAAAATCATAGGGTGGCAGAATACAATGTTGCTCCAACTCCTTCATTTTTCTTAATGTTCCGTGTCCGACACATATCTGGACCTATGTATGAAGATATAACCCCCCAAGGACCATCTAAATACATGCAAAAACTTGAAAAAAAAAAAAAAACTGAAATGCCAATGTCAAACATAAACCGTTTTTGACATTCACACCAAGTACACCCAAGTCTGAGTAACATATGCAGAATTGAATGCTGTGTATAAGTTTTCACCATGTAAAACAAAGAAATTGACCTGCATCAGGAGAGTCACTCAAGGTGTATGCCTAGCAGTGAAAACAAGCTACCCAATATCTAATGAGAAAACATTAATATTCGTTCCCTTAAAGTCGATTCTTATTGAAATTTCCAAGCGTCCTGCAAGGGCAGAAACTGGTTAATTTGTGCATCAAACGCCTAGGAAATGAGAACAGTAAGCAGCATAAGCTAGCAAAGTCAATATAATATAACTAAATTCAGTTAGGACTTAGTCATCGGCAACAACGCTTTTTGTGAAGTGAATAAGAACTCAAGAGAATTGGAAAAACAAAATCATAAGTTCATACATAGCTATGAAATCATTGAATTTTGGGTAATAAAAAATTGAACACCAATCTAACAAGGTCATTAAACCAAAGATTATGTCTCTACAAACTACAAAGGAAGTTTTTTCTTCATGAGCAATTACACTAAAAATATACTCGCTCTACGCAAATCAACATCCAATATGAACAAGAAAATGTAAAGGAAAAGGGAAAAACACAACTATGATACATATTGTTCAATGACCTGATTTTGAACAGATCTTCTATTGCTACGGTCTGGCAAAAGCACGCCATATCTTACCCCGACCAAGACTCTCCAACAGCTTCTTAGCACCTTCAACATTCATCTCAACAAGTTTCCGCAAGTAGACGCAAGCACCAGCAGCAACCATTTGCTTCCTACAGTTCTTAGAATGTAGGAGTTCTGACAAGATCAAAACAGGGTATTTTTTATCCAAATTTTGTATCAAAGGATCCAGTAACTGCACAGCATTTACGATCCCTCTCTCATCCTTTCGGAAAACCTTTCGATTACCGGTGTACAAAATGAGCCTCGACAGTGCCATTGCTGCAGCTTCTTTTTCTTCAACAGCTTTCCCATCCAACATTTTAATCAAAGCCACAATACATCCATATTCACACATTTCTTTCCTCGTTTTCGAGTTAAAGCCGAGCTCGTAAACAGCTCTAGCTGCCGCAATTCTGACGCCTAAAACCCCACAGTTCAAAACAGCCACGACACGGGCAATGAAACCATCGGAAACCAGAGCTTCCGCAATGGGGGGACAAGAAGCTAACTGCCTCGCGAACTCAACAGCAACTTCAAGACTTTTCGGATTTGGAGATGAATCCCAGAAATTCTTCAAACATTCAATCCCACCTTCCTTAACAGTCAAAAGCTTCAAATTTGAATCACCAGAAACCAAATTACATAAACATCCAATTGAATTTTCTTGTGCTAAGGCAGTACCGGAAGCAGCAAGCCCGATTAGAACGAAAATCGCGTTTTCTTCAATAAAATTCTCTTTGATTTCATCAAAAGAAGATAAATTTTTCAAAACCCCCGCTGCAAATGCTTGAGAACCGGGAGTACCAGCTTGGCAAATCTCTAAAAGAGACGAAATCCCACCTCTGGAACCAATTGCTCTGGCGTTTTCTTTTGAAAAAGTTAAAGCTTGTAAAGCAATGCAAGATTTTTCCCTTGCGAAACCGCTTCCGGATTCAAGAACTCGAAGCAGATGGTTCAAAAGCAACAAACCTTCGGCGATCAACACGTGTTTGCTTGACTCCACCGTTGATACCCTCGAAATGGCAGCAACCGTCTTTTCTTTCATCTCTAAAGAGCCCGAATCCAGTAAGCGCACGAGCACGGGAACCACCCCCTGCGCCACAGCTATCATTACGTTTTTGTCGTCCTCTTGAAGCAAGCCTAAAAGCGAGTCCATAGCTGAGTTCTTCGACTCGGTTGTTCCGATTTGCAACCGAGTTATCAAGTTCCTCGACTCCACCCGTACTGCCTCTTTCTTCGAGGAAGAAGTTGAGACGGCGCCGTCTTGGAGGACTCCACTCCGGATCAAAATCTCGCTATCCGTGACATGTCGATTTAATTTAGCCAAAATGGCGTCGATGTCGCTCTGGGTCTTGAGCTTTCCCTCTGTCAAACCGGCGCTTTGACATTTCTGAGAAAGCGAGATGGCGTCGTTCAATGTGTGGGAGATGGAACGAAGGAGGTCAACAGCGAGAGGGTTCGAAGAAGAAGCGGGAAACTCGGAGAAGTCGGCAAGTTGAGCCTGGAGACCAGAAAGCTTCGATTTAATCAAAGCCCATTTGCCCTTGAAACTGCTGATGTTTTGGATTTGCTCCAACAGAGAAACCAAAAGATGATTCGCAAGAGAAATTGGGTCGTCGTTTTCAGGTACTTTCATGGCGGCTTAGAACCAATTTGCCCTCTCTTTCACCCTTTTTTGTTTCTGATGATTATAAGCTATAAAGTTTGTGCAGTGAAAGAGCGAAAGCAAAAAAGAAAAGAAAAAAAGAATTTAGGGTTTAGAGTCTACGACTCTAGAAAGAGAGTGATTGAGAAACGACTGAGCAGCAGCAATGAACTGGCATGACCTTGGAGATTTGCTGTGAGAGGTGGAAGCCCTTGTTGAGTATAAGACGCAACCCAGGAGCGTGAACTTCAAGGGCATTTGACTTTGACTTCGGAAATCTGGAATTTAGGTAGATTTTATGTTGTAACGTATTTTTTTATTAAAATTAAGATTTTTTAAATACAAATATAAATATAATATCTACATTAATTATTTAAAATATATTTTATTATTTTTATATTTATTAAAAAATTATATTCATATTATGTGTTTAAATCATATTTTAAATTATTAAATTTAAATTTAAAATAAATAAATATAAATATTATTATAAAAAAATCCATTGAAATCTTCATCTGCAATGATTTAAATTCAGTTATATTATTATTTTTATACACTTTGTCTATTGAAGTTCTTTTTCCTATTAAAGAATTTAAACAACATAATTAAAGACTAACGAGAGTTTGTTGAATTATGAAATTAATGCAAATTAACTCAAGTATTCAAACAGTAATTTTCAGTTTGAATTATTGATTCAAATGCAAAATATTTACGATAAAATAATATTTATATATATTTTTAACGGATGAAATCATATTTAAGATTAAAAAATTATATTTATTAAAAATCTTAAATATAAATAATAAATTTTAATGTATATTGATTATATTAATTAATTAAATTAAATAATTAAATCATTAATAATATTAAAATTTATATAAAAATAAAAGAATTAATATTATTTTTAAAGAATAAAATCAAAAGAAGCAAGGGACGGTGAATTGGGGTGTGAAACACACGCACGATAGAAGGGTGGGTAATGAAAACGTGAGGATTTCTGCAATGATCGGAAATTGAGCCGAAAACAGTGAGAGGTAAGTCAGAGTCAGAGCAATGGAATCAGAGGGCTGCCTGCAACAGAAAGTTAAACTTTTAAAACTGTGGGTTCCAGCCGTCATGCCTTTTTTTTTTAATGAATATCAAAAAATATATAAAATTAAATAAAAACATAAAATATAAATAGTTATTAAATTTAAATAAATTAATTTATTTTTTATTATGGATAAGCAAATTTTAATATGATAAATTTATAAAAATTTGTAATTAAACTTTATGTAAATTTTACATTTAATGTCTAAGTTCACACATCACACTTACCAAATAAATAGAATAATGTTGATATTCAATTATTTACAATTTATTTTAATCCAGAAAAAATGGTTTACAATTTATTGCCGTCCCTTACTTGGATAGCGAAATTTCCCACGAATCCTCTCATCTCTCAACCATTCTATTCTCACACCAATGCTTTCATTATCGTCGTCACAACCCCTTTATTATCGTCAGATTCTCCTACCAAACATTTATCATCCTTGACTTGATGCTCACTTTCTGATTTTTTAAGCCTTGACCCAGTCATAGCTGAGGTCGAGTTAATTCACATTTGTTGGTCAAGAGATTATCTATTGAACTCTCCCTGTGGAACTTGTCAACCTTATTATTTGCTTTGTATTGTCTCGAGATTTTCCTTTAAAAAAAAATCGATTCTCCTTGGGTATGAGCATTTTATGTAAAATTTTTTTATAAATATGAAAATTACGTGGTAAAGATGATATTTATAATATTAATAAATATAATATGACACGTTAAATATATATTATATTTATATTTAAAATTTTAAAATTTTAATAATTTATATTATATTTATATTTATACAAATAAAATAAAATAAGTACAAGGCACCATGTGCATACACAATGGCCATATCTAATATAACTTGTTTCTATAGGCAC
>JBBYHO010000005.1:14886795-14916436 GCA_038382025.1 Adansonia gregorii
AGGAAGGAAGGAAGGAACGACCTAAGATTCAAGACAAATGCTTTTTCTTGCAAGTTTCCAGAGACATTTCCACGGTCCTCAATACCAATAGTCGTATTTATGATCAAATTGAGTCACGATTTAAAAATTAAAATTAAAATTTATATTTTAATTAAATATTAAAAAATTAAAAAATATATTTTTAATTAATATTTATATATTTTTATTATTAAATTTTAAAAAAAATATTATTTTAATTAATAAATAGTAAATTAAATCGGTCTAACTTTGATCAAGAAAAGCACACCCAAAACTTTATTTAATCTTTGAATAGATTTACATACGGAGAAAAAATTAATTAAAATTTATTCTTGTTTAGTTTAAATAAAAAAAATCTATTTTTGTTTGACGTTAATTAGAAGCAAATCAGTGAGGTGTCAACAAAAATTCTCAGTGTTATACGAGAAATTATTTCATTTACCTTCAATAGTGTTAATAATTTTACATATGGCGATGAGCGACGACATATCCTTTAGGATATATTGGAAAAATTATTTAAGAGAGAAGTGAGATGTGAGATGAATCTCTTAACCTTAATTGTTGAGATAGAATTAATTCCAAAAACTAACTTGTTATTATATATAATTAAAATATAAAATAAAATTGATTCAACATTTTCTTTAAATATAAGCCTTCTATATATAAAATTTAAATAAAAAATATTATGGTATATATATATATATACACCTGCAAATAAACTTGTGTTATAATATTTTAATTTTTTTAAATAATAATTCAACTATTTTAGACTCGTTAAATTGGATTAATCGTTGCTTAAGTAAAATCTTTTATTAACCAGATTTGATTTGGGTGGGCAGGTCTAGAATAAGTATAGGAAAAGATTGAACTCAAAATGTTGAAGCAAGGTGGTTCTAGAGCTAAGAATTTTCTGTCACTTTTATTTATTTATTTATTTTTTGCAGGTGGGACTTGAAATGCTGAAGAAAAGGTCGAATTTTTCTTGTTCTTTGTTTCTTCCTTACAGCATTTAGACAAGATGAGCCACTCATGCCAGAAAAAAGACATAGTGGGTCAGTTTCAAAGAGAGGTTGAACACTTCAACCACATGGATTGTCTGCATCTACAACACTGGAAACAAAAGAAAAACAAAGAACTGTTTAATTAGATATATAGAGGTTGTTTATAATTGGGAACTACATGATTATTCCAATAAGTTTGATTTTCAATCAGATTTGCTCATCCAATAAGGCTTATCCAATAAGGATGTTTTTTAGCTTATGTATATGGGGCCTGGAAAATAATTGCAGAGGGCCCTTAATTCTCTATCTTATAAAGGATTAATTTGGGTGATTTAAATCATTAATGATTTAATCATTTTTATGATTATTTTGTTTGCTAGGAAAGGGCATCTAAAGTTCTATGTTTTTCGGCTTAATTGCCTGCTTAATCAAATTATAATGCAATCAATAGTGTAATCATAAGAATATAATAGAATAACACAATAAATGTTTAAAGATGTTTAAAGTTAGCCAACTGGCAAGTTTCAATACTTCTCGCTAGAAATAATTCATACAGCTTGTTGACATTAGTAGGTTTAGAACCCATATCCTAATATTCTCGGACTATAACCTTGTTTATACTAAGAAAATTAAGAATTTAGTTACTTTCTCTTTTCATTAGTTTCAATAGTTTGAAGGAAAAAAAAAGATTTTACATAAACGTGTATCCATTAAACATCTAATCTAATAAAAAATTCAACCTGCATAAAAAATTATATGTATCAAGTGCGAAATACAAAAAGATATAGGACAAAAAAAACGAAGAAAAGCTTTAATAGTTTTTTAAGTATTAAAATGAATTATAATAGATTAATAGGTTCGACTTGAATATAATACTAACAAAATCTAAAATTTAACAAATATGAGATAGTATTATTCTAATGAACCTCATCATGCCTAGGGAGCATTATCACACGACCAAATCCGCAATAGTATATGATAAAAAGGACCATAAACCTACACTTAATTGACAATAAACCAAAAAAATCTAACTTTGATATAAAATTACAATCAATCTAAGGATAATACCACTTAATAATCTTCTTTTTAGGAAGACCCAAAATCTTTATCCCAAATCTAACTAACCACTAAAATCAAGTTTAGCTAACATTAATTTACAACTTTAACTCTTGTAGGATTGTAGACTTTTACTTGAATGTGACTTTCAAAGTGTTAATCAATTGATTCTCAAGAAGCATTTTTTTTATTATATAAAAAAATCCAACAAAATTTTTTACGGAAATAAAATCCAAGCTCTTGATTGTTATATATGATTATTTATCAAAAAGCAATGCTTATCTATATATATATATATATATATTCTGGTAGTTATCTCAGAATCAAATCATGAACATGCACCGCTTTTCCTAATTCCAAGACCATTATAATTTGACTGTCTTGCTTTATTTTCTGCTTATTTCCATTGTTTTCTTAACCTTAAAACAATAAAATAAAATTCCTATGATCATCTTAATTCCCCCCCCAGTGTTCTTCTCGTCCATCATCAACTAAAACCAAATATTCCAATAAAAACTAATTGCAAGTCTGAAAATTCTGAAACTCCATCTCGTGGAATCAAAGCAGTTTAGCAAAAATCACCAAAACCCAAGTTGTGGTTAAGCCAAGTTATCTCCCCAAAAATAGAAAAACAAGAACAAGAAACTATAAAAAAAAATTGTGAAAGGAGCTATCTACATGATTATACAAGTCTAATTCAAATTAGATTGAACTTGAAATAATATTTTGATGCTTTAAATTGATTCAATTGGGATCATCATTTAAATAATAAAAATTTATTTAATTTTAATAAAAATTATTTTTTAAAATATTTTAATTTATTTTAAATAATAAAAATAAACTTTTAAATTGAATACAGTAATTTTTTATTTTAATTTAGCCCGATTCATGAAATATTGTGCATTATAAGTGACAAAAAATGCTTAATTATATATATTTTTGAGATGTATAAATAAATCAAATAATATTTATTTATAAAATTCTGTTTGAGAGCAATTATTAACTCGCACTGTTTAAGATGTGCTTTCAACTTTGTACGGGAAAAGATGCCTCTGCTTGTGTGTGTATAATATATATATATATAGAAAAGTACTTAATGATTCATTAGTTTGGTCGTCTCATTTTATTTAAAAAAATATTATCATTTTAAATAATAATTTTATAAGAAAAATCTTTGTTTGAGATGATTTTCATTTTATTTAATAAAATCTTCACCTGAGGTAATACCTTCTCTATGCACAAAATAAAATTCGAAATAAACCAGGCGGATAATGTAGCATTCTATATATTGAGATGCCTCTGTCTACAGTCGTTACTAAAAGTGGGTTAAGGGAGGAATTCCGACGCACCGATATATGCTAAAACACGATAAGATTCCACCTTGAATTTTAAGGCAACAATGGCAGAACTCGTAACATCAACCACAGCAGCAAAAAAAAAATTTAAATTGCGATCTTGATATATATTCGGTTGAATCATATTTATCATGATTGAATATTTATTATAATTATAAATATAATAAATATTTATATATTTAATTATAATAAATATTAATTATCGGAAAAAATTGAAAATGAGGCCAAGATGAAGGGAGAAAATAGTGACAGCAGTAAAAAAACAACTGTAACAACAGATTAACTGTAAAAACTGAAATAGACGTCTATGTTACTTCTACATAAAAAAATAAAAAATTAGGGGTTCCATTTTCCCAAGCTAAAACAGTTCGTGGGGTCTAGGGATTTGTGAATGGGAGACTTAAGGGGAGTCGAAGACAGACAGGAATCTACGAAAAGATCTGGTCTTGTTTGGTCGGTTTTATCTGTCCTCTGCGTTCTTCCTTCATTAATGTTGCTACTTGCTATCCTTTATTCGTGTTCAAAGATGCCTGCTTTAATACTCGGTTTTGAACTTGGAAACCAGAGCTTTAATGGCGAAGTCCCCCTAGAAAAACACAGAAGCTTCTTTATCTCTCTCTTTGCAAGCTAGCTGGAAGATCATAAAACCTCACAAAGAAGAGCTAAAAGTGATGAAAAAAAGAAGATAATATTACATAAAACAAATGACGCAGGTTTTTTTTTTCTTTATTACATTAAAGACAGGACATGAGGGCTTGATACCAGATGTTTTGGTGGGCAGCTTTCTGCATTAATATGAACGGAAAGTACATAAGTTGTCGTTGATTCCAAATGAATTAAGAAATTGTTGGCTTTGGTCATCCACATCCCACAGTAGACTTCCATTATCCTGAAAAAGATGTGTTGTCAAATAGTTAGAATCGATGCTTATGTTTTTCTTTTCGAACAAGAGGTCGCAATCTAAAATAAAAAAGAAAAATTACAAATCTTAAAATTCAACCTCAAACCCATTAAATTTAAAAGTATTAATTAATTAGATTGAATTGCAGTTTAAAATTTTTTTATTATTTAAATAATAATTTATATGAAATTGATCTGGCTCAAATTATATGAATTACTGTTGAAGTCAATTTTAATGAATTATTTGACTCATAAATAGATATACTTAATCTAAATAATATCTTTTAAAGATAAATTACATTAAGCGGCTAAATTAAACTCTTGGTTTTATGTTTTTCTTATTTCCGTGTGTGTGTGTGTATATATATATATATATATATATATATATATACAAGTATTTTCTTTCGTAATTTCCTGACTACACATACTTAAGTAATATCAAACTGTTTGTACAAATGTGGCATACTTGAGACTGAGAGAAGATATCGGGACTTTGCCCCTGGTGAAGTAAAGGTGCAGCTGAAGAATCCAGAAGAGGATAGTTAATAGCTGGAGCAAAGGTGGTGGTAGCGGCGGTGGTGGTTGTGGGGTTGCATTGTTGCAGAGATTGCAGCGGTGAGTCTATGCTGTTAACTCCCTAAAATAATTATGTCGGAGACAAAGATTTTCATCAGCTTTTGTAATGAATAATGGCTGTAAATCATAACATTTAAATAACTTCTAAAACTTTTTTTTTTCATTTTTACCCCTTGTTTTAATTTCTTACCTCTGGTCTGACCATCAAAGCTTCCAGGTCCACTTCAAAATCATAAGACATCGGATTCGCAGAAGCAAGCTTCATTGACAGAATCTTTATATATATAAAAATACAAAAGAAACAAAAAACAATTATTGTTTCTTGGATCATACATTAACCAGTTGGATTAAAAATATGTAAACAGTGTGATAATTTTACCTCTACTTGATGTTGTAGGGACTGAACATAATTGATAATTTCATCCAAGATTAGGGCCTTTCCAGTTGCCTATTTTCATGCATAGAAATAACCCATACATAAGCTGCCAGAATTGCAGTATTTTTTTTTCCTGTGAGAAAGACCAGAGTCAAACAACAATGAAACTGAACTGCAAACCTTGTCACACCCTGGAACAAGACGTTGCAATTTATTCATCCTCTCACTGATTTTCTTTCTTCTTGCCTGCAATACCATTCACCACCAATATTCATTATAATTGACCGCGATAGCAATTATTATGTTCACAATCATAACAAATGTGATATAACCAAATATGGTTAGCGATCATAATTTAGATCCGTGATCAAACAGTTTCATATTTATGATCAAAGAAATGTATTCAGAAGTTATTAGGTGGGGGTACAAGAGTTCAAGGGCTTATAATGTGAGGTTCACAGCCTCCCTTTAGGCCATGGGATTTGACCTGGCTGCGACTGGGGGTTGAGCTTGAGCCTGCCAGCTCCGGCAAAAGCCCGGGCTGGCCCGGGATTCCGATCCTTAATACTTGACTAGGTAGAAAAAAGAAAAAGAACGGTGTATAATAATATACCCTTTCTGCTAGACTATGGCTGTCAGTTGCTTGACCTCTTCTGGCTCTTACATGAATGTAACCGGTTGAAGGCTCTTCAGGAGATTTCTTTGGATCTTTCTTATCGGTTTTAGACTCTTTCTTTTCAATTTTCATGGCATCATTGCACTTCTTTTGCTTCTTGCAGCTTTTCCCTTCTTTCGATTCCTTAGGAAAAACAATTAGGGAAATTTTAAAGTGAATGTTGTTGAATTAAGATATACATGGATTTAAAGCAGTTTTTTTGTACCTTAGATTGAGCAGAATTCATGGTGATTCCTTTTCGTGCCTTCCTTTTCCTGACTGCGCGACTCACATTCTGAGTGACTTGTTCACCACTTTCAGGCTTGTTATGAACTACAGTTGACCCGTCAGTGCTCTGTTTTTTAGTAATGAAAGAAGGGTCATTATCACTATGAGCGACAAACTTTGAGGAGCATTGATCATGACAACAGCTGCTTTCATGGAAGAACTTAGGGTCAAGAGAAGAAGACTCCATGATAGACGACTCAAGTGCGTAAAACTGAGAGAACCCATTGAATTCGATGTCGTTCCCAGCTTCCTCCATAAACCCAGGAACTTTAATAGGAGTCTTTGGCAAGAAGGAATCAGGAAGAAAAGGGTTAGATTTGTTAGAAAAAGCTGCCATATGGGAAGTGGATCTCTTGTAATTGAAAACGAGAAACAAAAAAATGCAAGTTTTTCGAGGAAGTGACGGGATTGGGAGAGGCTGAGGCTCAGATTGGTGGGAGGCTGGCAGGCCGGCAGAAGTAACAGTCAGGAAAAGTGGGTCTAATGACAAACAAAGATGCTAACTACCAAAGCTATATATAAACATCAAGAGAGAGAGAAGTAAAGGCTCATTAAAATTCAAGTTAAATTCACTGGAAACTCATTTCCATGCAAAGAATCTGTACATTTGACGGTAACTTTTTACAAATATTATAATTTTTTTAAAATTAATTTTTAAAATATATCTTTTTATTTGTGCTGAAAATTCCTAGTAAGGAGAGGCGAGTTCTCAAATACTATGCGGGACTTTCGAAAAAAAATTATAAAAAATAAAATAATAAATAATTATTAAATAAAATTAAAATTAAAAAATAATTTTTAAAAAATAAATGATACTTATTTAAATTATTAATAAAAATATTAAAATTATTTATTTATCTTTTTTTGATTTGTTGACCGACACTCTCATATATATATTTTACATAAATTATGTATAAATATATAAATTATTTATCATGTCAAAAAAAATTTGATTTTTTATGCATCTATACTAAATTTAATATACTCACAAAAAATAAGCAAAACTCACAATAACTCTAATCTATCAGTATATATCATTACTATCATATCAAAAATTAAAAATCTATAATATTTATCCAAGTATAAATCTAAAATTGTATTATTTATTTTATTATTATAAAAAAATATGTTAGGAACTCGGCTTCTGACATGACAGATAATATTTGACTAATAACTATTAGATTTTTTGGAACTCGAGAGATGCGATAGATACATTGAAATTAGATTTCTTCTAATACGATCGATAATTTATAGAGTTATACATAATTTATGTAAATATATATATATATACATATATAGGAGAGAGTCAGTTAGCAGACCAAAGAAGAATAGATAGATAATTTTAATCTCCTTATTAATAATTTTAATAAGTATCATTTTTTAAAATTATTTTTTTCTATTTTTGTTTAATAATTATTTGTTAATTTTATTTTTCTAAAATTTTTCTCTTGGGTTGGAAACTCACGTTAAGAGATGGCCAGTTCCTAGTAGTTCAAAACTCATCATCTCTTATCGTGAGTACGGTGAGTTCTCAACAAATAAATTCACTTTATCTCATAATGAGTTTTTAGTATACATAAAAAAGCATATTTTAGGAATTAGTTTGAAAATCGCTGTAAGAAATAAAAAAATTTATAATATTTGTATAAAAACCTTTACATTTGACAAGTTTTTCATGTCTTTCGGCTAATTATATTATTCGAATTCAAATAAACATTAAATATAAATACGTATATAATATAAAAATATTTAATATTTTTTAAAAAAATTATATATTTGAAATATTATATTTTTAATTTTATCGAGATTAATATTTAATTTACGAAGTATTATTTATTTTGACATAAAAATTTTATAATTTTATTCTAAAAAAACCCTTAATAAATATGTGCTTAAAACTTTACGTATATTATATTGGATCTCAGACTTTCTTAACATCAGATTGGGTGTTACAAATTCTTCATTAAATCCTGACATCTCATTGGTATAAGCAAAACATATTTACCGGCAAACTATCAAAAGCAAAGTCAAAAATTTTATCGGGCCAAATAAAAATAAAATAAAATATAAATTTTGAGACCAAAATAAACTTTTTTTTTCTATTTTTTTAGTTAGAAAATACCTAAGAATAAAAAATTTTGAGGAGCCAAGGGGTTTAGTTAAAAAAAAAAACTTAAATTCTATTTGATCATTGTATTATCAAGCTTGAGTTATTGAGTGAGCTAATTCGAGTATCATAATATTTGACTCAAGTAGCTCATGAGCTTAACCGAAGTTTTTTATTTTTAATTAGTACTAAAAAACCTCAATTTGAACTAAAACTCAAATTCAAACATAAATAATTAAGCTTAAAGTCGAGAATGAGAATCGAGTTTATTTTTTATTAGGTTAATGGTCATAATTAAGAAAGCTTGGATATCTCGATTTTTATCTCGTTTCTAGCTCCATTACACCCCTAGTCAACTTTAACACAGAATAGAATTAGGATCAATGTTGAGATTTTAAGTGACTAGGGATGGCAATGAATGGTACGGATTTAGATATCCATAATTATTTAATTTGTTTTTTTTGTAGATTTAGATATTATACTTACTATTCATAACAGATTCAAAGCATATACTAATATGAATACTTGGATATCAAACACCAAAATCCACATTAAGTATGCGGATAATGGATTCGACTAACCAAATCCACTTTTTCAAATGTTGAAAATTTATGCTCTATATAGGAATATAAACCTGACCTATTGAATTCTGATTTTTTGTGGATTCAAATATCCAATGGATAATATATTTAATTCAGATTTGAATTTGGATATAATGTGCGGATAATAAGCGAATTTAGATTTTAAGGTAGTTTTACATATTTATATTCAGATATTATAAAAATTACAGATATCTAATGCACTGCCATCTGTAAAAGTGACTCTACCATGTAGCATTTGACTTTGTTAGGATTCCAGAGGTGGCTCTTACAATATAACATTTAACTCCACTATTTTGAGTAGTGATTACTTTGATATCATTTGTAGAGGTATGCATTTAACCTCCGAAATATTTTTCATTTTAATCTAAAAATCTCACGATTTTAGTATGCAAAAGACAACACATAAATATTGACTTAAGTCTTTACGTAAATTTTAAAGTTTCCGAATATGACATTTATATATAAAAAAGTATCAAAAGTCACATGCAAATATTTTAAAAAGACGAATAACGTAGATCTCCAACCTATTTGTCCCTTTCCTATGTGATTTACTTGGATAGAACTTAACAACAAAATAAAAAAGCTCAAAAAGGTTGAAATGTGAACTCATTAGTGAGGAAATGGGATACCAGACTTAATACAGACCGTAAAAAAAGATGTTCTCACGTTTTGTTTATGTTTAATCTCCCCCCCCCCCCATTTCTTTCCAATTATCTTAAACATAAAAAATTTCTCACGTTCATGTATTTTCCTATATTCATTTAATGCATTTATGATTTTATTTTTTAAAAAATAATTTTTTGAGAATTCTTTTCCCAACTAAATTAACCTTAATGGTAATATTATAAACCATGATTAGATCTTCTAAGTTGTAAAGCTACAGGTTCCTCATTCATCATAGTAAAACCTTGATTATATTATACATTACTTTGAAAGTAAAATTAAAAAATACGGTAAATTACATGAATAAATATAATATAAAATATGGTACGGTACGAATATAAAAATAAGTTAAAATCTTTATAATATAATTTTTTTTCCTTTTTGGGAAGAATTTAAACTTGTTTTTCCAAAGACACATTGAAACTGTGTTTTCAATTTGTACATTTTGTAAGTTAAAATTAAAAAACTGCAACTATGAAATTAGTATAAATGAAGCCCAAAAAATCATTGAATCCTGAAGGGCAAGATTTGATCTTCGGCCCCTCTTTTTTGTTCAAAGAAATATATTTGTTGTATGGAATATTTTGTTTTTCTATGATTAATTTTATATTTGATTCAAAGAATTATTTATTTATATTTTTTGTAAATTTATTTATAATTAATATTTTAATAAATTAAATATTTAACTTATTAATATAATTGTACCATTTATGGGTCAAATTAATTCTATTTCTCTATCAAATAGATTGAGATTGCTAATTTAATCTATGTTTTACATTGGCATTTATATAACTTAATTAGACCTGTGGAATATGGTTAAGAAAGCTTAATCAACTAGTCACTAAAGATTGTCATCCACAAATAATTTTGACTAATTTTCATTAGGAAATAAACAAAATTTCTAGAGCATATATTTCAGTTTGACTATTTTTTAAAACCGAATGATTACTTGTCAATAATGAGTTTGAATAATTTGTTGACTATAATACCATGCACCAAAGAGGATAAAGTACGTTATAGCTGGAATTTGGAATGGCACCAGTTGTCACCCTAAAAGATAATAAAGAAAATTTGGAAAAAAAAAATTATTTTTATAGCAAATTGTACAATATTTTGACATTCATCCCTATAGTTTTTATGTTTATTTCAATATTTTTATATATTTATTTGTTAACTAGTATCTATAGTTGTTGTAACTATTATTTCTTCAAATATTAATATTTCATTTTAGAATGTGTATATATATTTTATTTTACTTATTTTAATTTTAGTAATTTTTAATTATGTATTAAATTCTTAAATATATTATACTTGTTTTCTTCAAGTAAGATCTCAAGCTTTGTGAATGCCGAAAATGTATTCTGGGAGAGTTTTACCCGCTTGTGAGCCTTCATTGCTTGAACCGAATTAATCGAAATCAAGTGAACTTTTGAACACGAGGGTTTCTACCAAAAGAACTTCTCAAATATATTATGAAATTGATTAGATACAAATTTTAATCTATATTTTTAATGGTTATTTTTCTTTGTTATATTTCACTTCACCGTCACAATTGTTTTTGCATACAAAAACATACTTCACCATAACTTTTTTTAACGATATACAATACTTAATCTCATCATCAAAACTATTTTCAATCTCATTGGAACTTATTGGAACTTACTAACAATATCTGCTTGTGATTTGAACTAGAAGTATAATCGAGCTGAGTCGAGTTGTAAGAAATTTGAGCTTGATCGAGTTTTATTTTTAAAACTCAAGCTCAAGAAAAAAATAAAATTTAAATTGCTTAGCTCACTCGATTAAAGTCATATAAATAGTAAAAAATGCCTCGTTTCTAATATGTAACTTCAAACTCTATTATTTGTGTTCAAATTCTAATTTGAATTGAGATTTTTACTAATTCAAAATAAAAAAAAACTTGATTAGACTCGTACGCTCTTTAAGTCAAATATTAAGATACTTAAATTTTGCTTTTAAGATAGCTTCCGAGATCTTGCCTTCTCTAATCTAATTTGTCGAAATCCGCCTGAGATGTGAAGTTCTTGAGAGCAACCAAAGCGATTTAATTTTCATTTTTTTTTTTCAAGGCTCTTTGCAAAAAGGAAAAAAAAACACAAATTACACGTGCTTCGACATTTTGTGATACAAATAAAGAGAATCTGGCGGGCATGCTTATGGCATGCATTTGATTGGGAGGTGACTTTCTTAGAATAATCGACCTTCCAGTATTTCAGGTGAATAAGAACTCAAATCATTCACGCAAAGTTCAGATCAGTTCGTTAGCTAATCTGTTCAAAATTTATCATTGAAAAGCAAGATACCTATACGTATATAAATGGAAATAAGTGGAAACGAACAGTCGTATGAATGAAACCTTTATTTTATTTTATTTTTTTGACTGATAAAAATGGAGAAGCTATTCAACACTTAAAATCATTGCGTCAAAGTTCGCAGCATCATAACTTGGAATTTGATGCATCATTCCATTTCAGGGTAAAGAATGAAAATCGATCCCATTATAATCGTCGAGCCATCAACTTAAATGGTCCTAAAGTTGACAAATTTAATTAAAGCTTGAGGGAATGGGTCAGTTTCAGCATCAAATGCAAAGCATCTTTGCACAGCCCTTTTTCTCGGTACACTGTCTGTCATAAATACTGAAAATAGGTTATTTGTGTAAAAAAAATTTTTAAAAAAATTAAAAATATCGAGTTTATATTTATATTCAACGTTAACGTCTAAAGAAGAAGGATAGAAAGCATGCAAAGGAATGAACATTCACTAGTTTTGCAAGTTCCGACAACTATATTACATCTTTTCATGTTTCCGTGTTTTTTCTTATGCTATATTTGGAAGATCCAACTCATATACGACTGCAAAAAATCGTGACTTGGTCTTCTAAAAATCATGTTAGTATCAGTTTTCGTGATCAAAACTATATGTACAGCCTAAAAACAATTAAAATAGTAGTGCTTAATTATCTCCTTTGGTAGCCGAGTTAGAGTAAATGTCAAAACAAAGGTTGATGAAATTAAGAGGAAAATGTGAGAGGGCATTGGAGTTATGCTTTTAGGGCTTGTTTTGATACTTACATTGAGATTGTTTAAACGGTCAGTTCGGTTATTAATTGAGTTAAAAAAATATCATTAAAGGAATTAAAAGAGTTTTTTAACCATTAATGAAATCAAAATTTTATTTAATTCAAAAATGACATACACTAAATGGTGGAGGATAATGTCATTTATTGCATTTGGGTTAAATTGATTAACTCGGTTATTTTCACTTAACCGAAACAAATTATCAATATCTGAAATTTATCAAAAATCTTTGTCGATCATTGACCGAAATAATTTCAGTCACTGATCCATTAATCGAAAATTTCGTTTGGTCAATAAAATTGGTTTTAACTAAAAATGAATAGCCTTACTTAGGTAAAATATTTGAGTAGAAATTTTGATAGAACTTCAATCGGTTTAGTGTCTTAGATCGAATTAGCTAACCTTTGCCGTAACTATTTATACTTGTTTGTGGATTATGTTGGGTGTTTCAGGTCTTAAAATCTATAAACCAGATATCCTCTGTCATTAAAACTTGATTTACGACTTGGAAGCCTTGGAACTCACCAAATGTCTAGACTAAGATCCCCAACCATGCTAGGTGCAGGTAGCATGCTCTTACCGAGCTGGACTAGGGGACCCAAGGCGCACAACAATAGATAAGAGAAAAGAACGGGTCGAGTTCCTAGTTGAGCAGAGGAGACAAATCGAATCGCAGACCGGAAAAATTAGTATAAGTTATACCTTTCGTCACTGATTTGTGGGAAATTCATTAGAAATAAAATATATTAGATAGATATGACTCGATTGACAAAGCTGAAATAATATATTTCTAAGAAAAGCTTATTTTTTACCATTAAAGAAAATATTTTATTGCGAAAGAATAAGATATTAGGACATTATCTATACATAATATTACTAAAAACTTATCCCAGCCCTTGTTCGGGCTAGACAAGTAACTTTAACTCGTAAAAAAAAATCTAAGCAAAAATATCCATACAACATAACCTTTCATTTCAATAGATATATATATATTTTTTTCATTTCGATTTCTTATTTTACAAATTTAAAATAACACTATAAAAAATTCCAATAACGCAGTTCAATTCATGGCAAATTTAGGCATATAAAAAAATTTCTATTTAATATACTAACATATACTATTTATAAATCAAATAACGTAATTTTATTAAAAATAATATTATTTTATATTTATTTTAAAAATTTTTAATAAAATAACGCGTTAGTGCATATCTGGCTTAAAGGGTTTAAAACTTCTTTAATAACAGATCGTTGGCTTGAAAGTACGAAGGATTTGGATCAAATTATGGACTTTGCTCGTTTTAGCCCAAAAATGTTTAAATGGATATAAAAGAAGGTCCAATTAAAATATGGGCTTAATCCTGTTTAGCTGAATTCATAGCCGAAGATTTTACTGCTCACTGTTTGTGACCGTCGATCTTAAACCCCGTCATTTCTGGTGAACTGTTGGTTAAGGTTTACGGCCAGGCCAACCTTATCGTCGGCGTCGTCATCATGACATGGTAAACAATCCATGGCGGTTTCAGGGTTAAGCTTCCCCTGCAAGCTTTATTTTCGCTGCTTCCGAAAAGTAATTCCACCTTTAATTTTTTTTTTTAATCTTTTACTTATATTTTTCTTGCATTAATTTCGTTAGTTCTATATCTTTTAATGATTTCCTTGGGTTCCATTGCTGCAATTGAGACCCTTGATGAGCCAGAAAAATTTATCAAAGACAACAGCAGTCAAAGCTGTGTTCTCCTGGAAAACTGGCAAGTCAAAGTTTTTATATTTTGGGTTTATATATATAGAATTTTAGTGCTTCTATTTTTATATATTCTGAATTATTTATTTATTTATTTATTTTTTAAGTTTGGGTTTTGAATTGAGTGTAGAGAACAGCAAGTTACCACAGTGGAAGAAGCTGAATTCTGAGGATCTTGGAATTAGCACTTCAAAGATTTCCAAGCCAACAAGGAAAGTTCTTAAGGGGCTTAAAAGAAAAGGTATTAGTATTGCACATTTCCATTGCAATATTTTAGGGAATGAATCTTGTTTTTCTAACAATAAATCTGGAAATCTCAGCCTTTTTTTTGTTTTATTTTCCTTATTTTAGGCTTTGAGGTTTACCTTGTAGGAGGTTGTCTACGGGATCTTATTTTGAAGCGAACATCAAAGACTAAGATATAATAACTACAGCAGAAATCAGAGAGGTTGCTGTTAATGGCCTTTTCTTTTCTTTTCTTCTTGTTATTTTGATCTCATTGCTTGTTTATTAAACTTGGCGTGTGCTTATTGCATTACATGGTAATTTTGATGTTTGGGAATCAATATGCTAATGGGTAAATTTTGATTCTACCAGCGTCATACAAATCCTAGTGGGAGCATGGTGTAATATCAGGTTGATGCCCCAGAAAAAAGAACATAGATCTAAATCCATCTAACCAAACCGATGAAACCTACTGAACGTTGGTTTTGGTTGGTTGAGTTGGTTTCAACCAACTTTTACTCACCCCTGAGGCTGAGGCTGCGCCTTTGTGGGTTAGTTTGGTTCACTGAATGAGAGAAAGCGGCTATCACTCACGGTCTTGATCAATGTAAGCTTCATCTTTCGCTTAAGTATCTTAGTATTCAAGGAACAATATAATCTTTGAGAAGAATATGGCATCAGTAATATTTAAGGACAAAGTTCCAATCATCATTTCAATATAAGCTTTTGAATTGGTGCCCACAATGAAGATGAAGAACAAAATCAACTGTGGAACAAGTAACCATGTGTGCAAAAGAATAAGATTATAAAGCCAAGCAGCAACTAATGCCCAATTTGTGGAACATCGGCCCTATTATTGCTCTCTCAATAAGGGGAATTCCCTTATAAAATTCCTAAAAGTGAAATTAAGGAAGTAAGTTGCAGCATCGTGTTGGACAAGAACTACATTTTTTTTTTTTCATGCCTTTGCGGCGGCAGTCGTCGGAGCACCACCACCTGTGGTTGGCCTGCAGAAACGAACCAGATTGAAGGTCATTTGATTGATTCGAGATTATAGGACTAAATGAATGAATTTGTTGGCTACCTAATAACTACTAAATATAAAAAAAGAGCGAAACTTATGAGAATCTTAAGCAAATTTTGCAAAACTTACAGCCCAACAAAAACTTTAAATGAATCATAGATTCCCCATTGTACTCCAGTGAGGGTTCCAATCATGACAATACGAAGGGGAAGGCCACGAGTGAAAAGACCCCATAATCCTAGCTTCTTCACCGCCTGCAAAAGTTAACAAAACAACGTAGGTGAACATATGAGAAAGCGAACCATGCATTTAAAAGTTTTCCTCAGTCGGATGGAGTCTAAGTACGATATCAACATTCTTATTTTATTTCGATCCGACTTGAAATATGAAGCTCTAATTTCAAAAAAGACAAGGTTTTTTTTTTTACTCACATCAGCAACGGTTGCTCCCTTGGCATTGTTGAGAAACGAGACGAGGTTGTCGGCAGGATGTGATACAACCGCACAGAAAACACCAGCTATGTATCCACCAGCAAAGCTTACCCCAAGTTGCAAAGATGTACTGCACTGTTCTTTCGGAGTTGGGATCGAATACTTGTAGAGTAGCTCAACAATTGTTTCAAAAGATGCAAATTTCATCATTGTATCTGGCAAAATATCGTTTTAGTTCATCAGTCTAGTCTCAAAAAACTTTCAGCAACAACAAGCAGCCAATAATTTATCTTTTCTTTTGCGGTGCTTAGTCACAGAAGAACCAAAATCTACTGGATACAACTGCAAAAGTCCCTGAACTGCTATTACTTGAACTCTAGTGTGAGTGGTGTCTATGGAGATATATGTAATATGGGTATATTTAATTTTTTTCTAAAATTTTTCATATATTTGAAAAGTCTTTGAAGGTCATATCTTTGTACCCATATTGAAATACAAGTAAAACATAGATGTAGAATAAAAATATTTTAAAAAAATAAAAAGTCAAAGCAATATAACTAAACTGACCATGCTGGTACCATTAAAAAATGCTAAATGTAAGGCAGAACCTTTAAAGTTGAATGCCAATTAAAAAAACCACTTAAAAAGGGTGAAATAAGGTACAAGTTCTTAAACGTATAATGCATAAAACTGCTGCAGCCAAATCCAAACTTAATTGCAACATGCTTATAAAATAACAATAGTTACTACAAAGCATATAAGAAAAATGAACATGGAAGAAAATATTTGGCTTACATGGAATCTGTCGTCCCCAAAGGGGAACAAGTCCTTTGTACAACCTGAAAAACATATGAAATCAAAGTATCAACATTTCATGCAAAAAGAAAAATCCATCACATAAACCAAAGGTCCATGGGCCAAGCCAGCCGTTGTATGAACTTTCAAAATTGTTTTACGCAGATTCGGATCAATTCAAAACTCTGTTTCATTATTCAAGATCTGAACGTTTAAAAATTTTATTTAAGATTCGATTCATATGAATTGAACTTATTAAGTCGGGTGGATAACTTGACCTATAGAAATATCTATTTAAGAGATATCATACCCGCTAACACCTTCAGCCTTCACAATTTTTGGAAAGCCGTCTGATAAACCTCGTGCAAATCCAGGCTGAGTTTGTACACGAACTTTGACAGCCTCCATGGGGCAGAGAGCGACATCAGCAATGAACTCGGACGACGCTGAACCGGCAAGATAAATCAGGGTCTTATACTTTGCTGCATAATCAGGCCCAGCAATGTCGGAATAATACTTCTTGAAGAATTCATATAAACCATATTTAAAGGCGCCCTGAGCACTGTAACCAAGCAGGGTTGGCGCCCAACCCTTGAATAAACCTTTGGCACCTTGCTCCTTTATCAAAACCCCAAACCCTGATGAGATGCTCCTGTATTTAGCTGGGTCGATCTGGTATTTCAACAACATCCATGTTAGGACGTGAGTCTAATAAGAGGATTCAAAAGCAAAGTAGTCTGTGTCGGTAGGCGTATCATTTTTGTTTTGACGTATATATATATATATATATATAATTTATTTTTAAATTTGTAATAAAATATTATTATATAGACAAATAAATATACCACCGTTATTTATATGCATATGTAAGAAATTATAAATTTTTAATATACAAAATTTTTAAACATTAACCGAATAAAAATATTTAAAAATATATTAAATTATTTTTAATTAGATTCAATAATTTAATTTAATAAATATTTTATTTTTAAATGTAATTATGAAAAATAAAAATGATTAAGACAAAAAAATAGAAAATGGTGTATAAATAAAATAAGTGAAAATTAAAAAAAATAAAATCTTACATGTATCAATATTGACCAATTTTGATTGGCACAGACAGATACATATCAATATGTGAAATATAAAAATTTAAAATTATATAAATATTAATATTATTTTATTTTATTTTAAAATTAATATGTATCGTTCAATACAACTAACATAGTAAATGATTGTTCAAAACAAATGAGGTGAGAAGGATTGAATATAGATGCACACTTGTATTTCGACCAGGTGATTTTAAACTATTGGCAGCTGTCTTGAAGGGGGGGAAAAAAAGACTAGTCGTATACGCCATTCGAACCATTTAAAGCGACATTCAATCATTTTCTAGATTTAAAAATTATTCCAGGGGAAAAATATATATATATATATATATATTCGGAGTATACGAAGTTGTTCCAAACGTTGAGGAGTCCACAAGTAACCGAACAACCCTTTGAACCAAAACTCTAGAATTCTAAGAAAATTTGAATATTACTACCCACTTGAAAGTTGACCAATATGATAATAAAACACTAAATACACCAACTACCATAGAAAATGAATTATGGGAATTAATTACCATAGAGATTAAGTAAAGGCTTTTATATTTGAAGGAATCAAATGGAAACGAATCTACATCAAGTGGCAAAGAAGAAAATTTAAAAAAAGAAATGGATGAACAATGAAAGGGTACCTGCATGTTACACTTGACAAGATCGAGAGGCGTGACGGCGGTGTGAGTAAGGCCGCAGCATAACATCCCACCGACCGTACACGCGGCGTAAAAAGCCGGAGAGAACATCTCAATCCTCCTTTCCTTCGGCGACTGTACCACAATTCTTCTCGGAGGACCACCAACCACATTCGATGATGATGAAACATACGGTGGCCGAGGCAGAACATGATGATGATGATTGGCGTTCATTAAAGACGCGTTCAAACCGATGAGATGTTGGGTTGAGGAAGAAGCCGAATAGAGAAAGCCAGGAAGAAGAGATTCTCGGGGATTATCAGAGATTGCCATTGTTACTTACCCTTCGGTTTTAAGAGACAAATCTTTTGTCTATTATAATTTGCAAAAGCAGTTGATAAAGTACCGCGCAAATATATATATACATATTGGTGAAGAAATTTCTAAAGTACGAAGATGTAAGCATGGACGTAATGGGTAGGCACTGCATGATGCAAGCGACTTTTCCTAGTCGTGCTAGGAAGGTCTTCAGAGTTTAGAAAACCATTCTTTTGAATTATACGAACGACAATGTTGACTTGACTCTTCTAGTGGCTGGCTAGGTCCATTCTTTTGAATCCGCCATTGAAGAGCCCGTTCCCCAAGCCCAGCCATAAACGCGCTTGGCAATAAATAAATATTTATTCATTCACTTACGTCCTTATCTACTTAAACTATCAAGTTCCTTGCTTCTTCCTTCCACTTTCAACAAGATTTAAACGTCTGACAAAAGCTTCAGGTACTTTCGTGCTTAGACTCAGAGTTGGTATTCATTCACCATTGAAATATAAGATAGGATGCTTGAGGGCCACGGCCTTTTCCCGTTATGAAAACTCTCCACCGTATAAAGACTGACCCACAAACGCGCAAATTTCAACAAGATTTAAACGTCTGACAAGAGCTTCAGAATATTTTGGTGCTGAAAATGAGAGTGAACGTTCATTCGCTATTGAAATGTATAGGATGCTTGAAGATCACTGCCGTTTCCCCTTATGAAAACTCTCCATTCTATAAAGGCCAACCAACACACGAAAATGTAAAAGAGAAAAACCGGCCGTTGCCGGGGATCGAACCCGGGTCGCCCGCGTGACAGGCGGGAATACTCACCACTATACTACAACGACATGTTAACAGGCGACCCTCATTTTTTATACACAAACTAGAGACAGCCGGTAGGCCTTATATTACAAGAAGAAAATGCAATATGTCCATTAAAAAATAAATAATAAAAATAATATGATATATTTAAAAATGATTGACATAATACTTTTAAACAATTAAGATATATCTCAATCAACATAAATTGTATTTATATTTGAAATTTTAATACATTTTAATAATTTATATTATTGTTGATGCTAGTCTCTTGTTAGACTTGACAATAAAATACTTGTATTTTTATCATGTTTATATATCATACGTGCCATAATCGTATTATATTGCGGTAAATAAAGCCAATTCCGGGCTTTGGTAAAGGAGCCTGTTTCCCCTTACGCTTCAAAAACTAAAGCATTTGCAAGATATATATCCTGCAATGCCGAGTCTACATACATGTGACCTAAGAATCAGGTCCCAACATCTCTAAATGCTGACAAGGTTCTAAAGGTGAATTATAAAAGAACAAGCTCACTGTATTGATTCATCATCATTCATGTTCTAAATAAAAGGCAGTAAAAAGGACCATAAAAACAATTTAATGTATTTCCATCACATTTTATTGTGAAGGAAACTAGCAACCTAACAATATCAGCATAATCTTCGAGCCTCGTCGAACTATGCATGCAGATTCGGTGTTAAAGATATACAGCTCCAATGTCCATAGGCAACCAATCAATGGTTTCCAAGTTTAAATTCAACCGCCAAGTACAAGTAGTCCTTTTCAAGAAAACAGACTACAAATAATACATAGCCAGTTCAATCAAAAAGCGAAGGTACAAACAACATTATCCAGAAAGGCTATTTGGGTTTACACAACCGGAACTGGATCAGCCAATGGCTCGGGAGCACCGCTGCTGCCATTGAGAACCGTGACATTTCCATCAGAGTTGACATCCACGATTACTGAATCACCTTCCTTGATTTCCCTAGCAAGCATCTTCTCGGCCATGCTGTCCTCAAGAAGTCTCATAATGGCTCTTCTCAAAGGCCTTGCTCCGTAGCTTGGGTTGTATCCTTCCTCCACCACCCTCTCTCTAAACCTTTCAGTCACTTGAAGCTCTATTTCTTTGCCTTTAAGCCTATCAAAGACCTCCTTAAGCATTATATCAGCAATCTCCTTCACCTCCAACTTGGTCAACTGCCTGAAAACAATCATCTCGTCCAATCTGTTCAAGAACTCCGGCCTGAAATATTGCTTCAGTTCTTCAGTCACCAAGCTCTTTATTCTATTGTAACTGCTGTCTTTCTCATCGTAATCGAGATCAAATCCTATCCGCCGTCCACCCTTCTCAATCACACTGCTTCCAACGTTAGATGTCATTATCAGAAGAGTATTCTTGAAATCCACAGTTCTTCCTTTACTATCTGTTAGCCTTCCATCCTCGAGTATCTGAAGCATCATGTTGAAAACGTCGGGATGGGCCTTCTCAATCTCATCAAAAAGTACAACAGTGTATGGTCGCCTCCTAACAGCCTCAGTTAGCTGACCACCCTCAGTGTACCCAACATACCCTGGTGGTGAACCAATGAGCTTGGAGACTGTGTGCCTTTCCATGAACTCACTCATATCAAGTCGGATCATGGCTTCTTCAGAGCCAAAATAGTAAGCAGCTAGTGCCTTTGCTAATTCCGACTTTCCTACACCAGTTGGTCCAGAAAAGATGAAGCTAGCAATTGGCCGGTTGGGGTTCTTGAGACCAACACGGGCGCGTCGAATGGCACGGCTAATGGCTTTGACAGCTTCATCCTGACCAATGACTCGCTTATGAAGAGTTTCTTCCATCTTAAGCAGGCGATCAGATTCGTCAGTTGATACTTTCTCGACAGGAATACCAGTCCACGAAGAGACTATATGCTGAATGTCCACTTCTGTCACAACAGGACCTCCATCCCCAGCCTCAGCCTCTGCCTTATTCATCTCCTTGTCTTTCTCCTGGATTGCAGTTATCTGAGCCCTGAGCTCAATTTCTCGATCACGTAATTCCCCAGCCTGTTTAAAAGAATGGATTATGATATGAGTTAAGCTGAACCAAAGGTTGTCAAACCACGAGAAAAAAAAAACGATGGTCAACCACTTAAACATGCTAGGACCCAGAGATAGACCATCACAACATTTTGATCTACCCTCTGAAAGAAATCAGCATAGAACGGACCCATGAAACTCATAAACACTTTGTACCTTCTCAAAGTCCTGGCTGCGAACTGCTTCGTTCTTTGACTTTGTTATCTGCCTGAGCTCTTTTTCAAGTTCTCTAGCTTCCTCAGGGAGCTGTATCAACAATAATTTCATGAAATCAACTTTTGAAAGAAATGCATATAAGAGTCACTGATGACTAGATTGTTATACAAGCAAACCTGTGCATGGCGAAGGCGAACACGAGACCCCGCTTCATCAATCAAGTCAATTGCTTTATCAGGTAGAAAACGGTCACTGAAGCATACAGAAATTGGAGTGAGGAACAAAAAATGGCAATTCCACTTTTAGTGACTAAGCAATAACAAAGGCACTTGGTGAAAAAAGGATGACTGCATACCTGATGTACTGGTACGACAGCTGTGCAGCAGAAATTAAGGCCTCATCTGTGTAACGAAGCTTGTGATGAATCTCATAACGCTCCCGCAAACCTTTCAAAATCTGTATAGTTTCATCTACAGAAGGTTCTGGCACTTTGACGGGTTGGAAACGTCTTTCTAAAGCTGGGTCTTTCTCAATATGCTTTCTGTATTCATCAAGTGTTGTAGCTCCAATACACTACATACAATTCAAATAAAAATAATAAGAACAGCCAAATTTTATTAGAATAAGGTTGCATTAACCCAACACTATAGATAACTAGAAAATTCCAACAAGCAGCAATAAGCAGACCCTGCATAATTCAGATAGAAGTTAGATATAACAAGCAACTATAGTCTCCTTAAAAGATTATAATATTCAGTGAAACTGTCAAGAAAAGACTAGGAAAAACTCATGGCTGCTTTCCCCTTTCCTTCCTCCATTTGCTGCCTAAACATAAAATCAATAGCACAATCCTCATTGCAAGAACCAAATTTACCTGCAATTCACCTCTGGCAAGAGCTGGCTTCAAGATATTGGCAGCATCAATGGCACCTTCTGCTGCTCCTGCTCCAATCAAAGTGTGAACCTCATCAATAAACAATATTATTTCATCACTTTGCTTGATTTCCTCCATTAGCTTCTTCAGTCTCTCCTCAAACTCTCCACGATATTTTGTTCCAGCAACAAGAAGACCCATATCAAGAGTTATAACCTGATAAGAAAACAGTTTTAAAGGCATAGTTCTAACTGGAAATAGATAATAAATAAACAAGTACACTAAAAAAGCGGTTATAACTTTGACGGGTCGGGAAAAGGGGGAAGAAGAACCAGGTAAAAAGGAAATTATATTGACATTGAACGAAACAAGCACCTTTCTTGTCAATTCACACCTCATAAAATTAAAAGAAGGGCGCAACACCAAGATATTAATCTATAAACCATCTATGTCATTCTTTTGACTGGCTTTGAACAAGAGCCTTATGGTCTGGGATATCTCAAATTTGATTAAAGTAATAAACCCTTTAAACTTTAAGCGACTAAAATCTCCAGTGACCAACTATTTCAGGTGATGTATATCAATGAAGTAAAAATTCCAGGGAAAAATGAACCATAAAAGCGATTTATGTTGAACATGCATTACACACCATTTTACATCCAAGTTGTGCAGAATTGATGTAAGCTTGAGGCAATTCTAATTGGGAAAATGCAACATTACTACGAGATTCAAATGCTAGAAGAACTGCACAAATCCAAAAACATGGATTCTTTTAAAAAAGAATCACTTTCAATTCTTTCAATCCCTTTGCTAAAACAAATGTTTTCAATGGCTAAAGATATGTACGCACCTTCTTGCCCTCAATTGTTTCAGGAACATCACCACTAGCAATTCGTTGGGCAAGGCCTTCTGCAATTGCTGTTTTTCCAACACCAGGTTCTCCGATAAGACATGGGTTGTTTTTGGTCCGTCTACCCAATATTTGGACAACACGTTCAATTTGATCCTGCCTCCCAACAACAGGATCCAGTTTACCCTGAAAGAGCGTAAAACCTGCTTAGAAACAACCACATACAAATACCCAAGTGATAAAACAGAGAAATAAAATTTCTCACCTCTTCAGCTAACTTAGTCAGATTGGTTCCATATTCCTCAAGTGTTGGCATTTTTGTGTTGCCAGTTGATCCTCCAGTAACAACACTAACTTCATTGCCCTCACCAACCATACGAATAACCTATTCAATCAAAAAAGATTAACCCCCATAATGACCTTTTATATTGACAGAAAAAAAAATTAAACAAGATCAAGTTCATAAAGGCATTTCATGCCTGTGTACGGATATTGCTCGGGTCAGCACCCAAATTCTCAAGAACACGGGCAGCTACACCTTCACCTTCACGAAGCAACCCGAGAAGAAGATGCTCTGATCCAATGTAATTATGGCCTAGAATTTTTACAAAATAAGATTCACAGGTTAATCAAAGTAAATTTTCCAAAAGTCCAGAAAGCATGCAAATGACTGAGTGAATTGTTTTATGAATAATTAGCATAAAATGAAAGCGAAATGACAGTTTAAAAGCTGTTGTAAACTAATTAAAAATGAAAAGGAGAAACTATCGCTAAAGATACCAAGTTGGCGAGCTTCTTCCAAGGAGAGCTCCAAAACACGTTTTGCACGAGGAGTAAATGGAATCTCCACAGCAACAAAACCACTGCCCCTTCCAATTATCTTCTCCACTTCTACTCGTGCATCTTTAAGATTGATTCCCATGGATTTCAGAACTTTTGCAGCAATGCCAGTACCTTCACCAATGAGGCCCAACAAAATTTGCTCTGTACCAACGAAATTATGGCCAAGCCGTCTGGCTTCCTCTTGGGCAAGCATAATTACTTTAATTGCTTTTTCAGTGAAGCGCTCAAACATGGCTGTAGGTACGCACCTGCTACCCCTTCCACGTCGAGAAGAAATTGAAATTGCAACCTTAGAACGGAAATCTTGGCCAATTCTGACCATATTATCTAAAGAAGTTGAACCACGCAACCCAGAGAAACTTCTTATCCTCAATCCAGGTGTCTGCAAACTGCACATCATTTTGGCAGACCTTTTTGTTTTCCCAGATTCTTTGGACAGACCATGACTTCGACTCGTAACTAGAGCAGGAACAATAGTTGACTGAGCCAGAACTTTAGCCATCACTCCTACCAAGCTATCTGCATTGGGCAACGAAACAAAGACTTGCATAAATGAATACCCCGAAAGAGAATAAAAAAACATGCATTCTTCACAAAATTACCAGAATCCGCTCAGAACAAATGAATATTATAAATAATCATCAATCATCAATCACCAATCAGAGCTTTGGAAGATCAGTCCAACAAGAAAGACTATTCCCCACATAATCTCAGAATCAACTAAAAGTGAAAACAATTTACTAGGTTCCTCTCTAAAAGTTTATATCACTTCTTCTAGCAAAATATAAATTCATTAAGAAAAAACATAAACCCCTATGAATTTACCTTACACTAATATTATATAACTTATTCCAACAGAGTTAGCTGCACAACTATTGATCACTGGTTAAGCCTACATATCAGAAAGCTACTGTGCAATAATCGAATAGAAAACATTAAATACATTTTGAATCTAACAACTGAAATACAGTGAACCAATAGCTTAAATTACAAAAAGCTTCAAACTTTCAATGGAATTAATTTAATTAAGCAAAGTTAGAGATAGTAATTAATTAAAAAAATTCCACCAAGCATTCATTACTATTACCATAATAATAACAGAAAATTTATCCTTATTTCAGCAGCCACCTTATCCATTAGCAATCATTAAAAAAAAGGAAAAAAAAACAGAACACCCAAGGCTGAAAAACAATTTACAATTAAAAAAATTCAGGAAAACCAAGAGAATCAATTAAAATCCAATCCAATCAAAACCCTAAATCAGATTTTCTGGAAAAAAAAGCAAAGGATTTAATCAAAGACCAAAAATTATAAAAAAAAAATTTCCTAACTTCCAACCAGCCAAGTAACCATAAGAAAGCATCATATTAAACCTCAAGGAGAAAAAAAAAAACCCAAAGAAAATTTCATAACTCACCTAAAAAAAGCGGTGAAGAAAGGGAAAAGAAAGCTGAAATAGATAGACTAAAATAGGGAGTAAATATAATAAAAAAAAGGGTCTTTTCTTTAAGGAGTTGCAGATTGAAGAGACCCCTTTTCACCCTTTTCCTTTATCGCAACTTGAAATGGTCGGCCGAAGAGCAAATAAAGAGGATAGATGTGGTTTATATATTAACACGCTCTCTCTATCTTTTTTTTTTTTCATTTTTTTTTTTTAATTTCAATATTTCTTTACCCAAACGTGTCGTAACCTTTTGTTATTCTCTACGCCGACAATCTATCATCTTCCATCGACTTCTCAGCTATCTGATTTACACCTGTTTGGATTCGTAGGCTTAAGATCGTGCCGCCTGGACATTTCTGTCTTTTTCTATTATGTCAAGACATAAATCGCAGTCCCTTTCTTATCCCTAGATATTTTTAGTGCTTGACTTGTTTGCCCTTTCTTGCTGTGGTTCGATTGATTGATGCATTTTAAGGGCATGCTCTTGGACATTAAAAATATTTATTTAGGATTTATCTTCACTTAAACATAAAATAAATGATGTATAAAATCATTAAATATTAAAAAACATAGGCTTTTTAACAAATTTAATAATCTAAATATTTTTTCATTTATATCACATCATATTTTATAAAAATATTTTAAAAAATAAAATTTATAAATAAGTATGAGTATACGAACTTATCAAAAAATTGTTAAATCATTATTTATAATAATATTTTATATTAAGTGTATTAATAATTATAAATTATTTAATTTAAATAATTTTATAAAAACAGGTTTAAAATGTTTATTAACAAATTTCTTAAAATCAATTATAATATTTTTATTTCATTTATAAACTTTTAAATGAAATTAAATTAAATCTTCAATATGTCATTGTAGCATAGTCGTACACGGTACGATAGGGTTTGAATTTTTCTTTTTTCTTGTTCTTGTTTACCAAGAATTTGAGTAGGTCGAATGAAAAACTAAATTTAAGTGTACTTATATATATATTTTAATATATTAATAATTAATATTATTTAAATTAAAAATATTTATATATTTATATTTTAATTTATATTTTATATTATTTTTATATTATATAATCGTATTATATTTAATATCATTCAGCTAAATAAAGATTACATGGATGAATTTGTCGGAAGAAGGAAGCCAAATACATTTTCAAAAGATTTTGACAATTTGGGTATTAAGTTTGAAGAAAAACTTGTAAGAAGTAGGACCTTTAATTTTTCCTTTTATTATTTTTGTGGAAATATCAAGGTATTATAATATGAGTTTTTGTACTTATAAAAAATATCAAACATCTTAAGGTTGTGACCTTTGTTTTGCCTTTGTTTTCAACTTTACTACCATTCATATTTTCTCCTCTTTTTTCTACAAGATTTTTTTTTCTTTTTTTAGAAACATGATAATGAAATCATAGCTTTTAAATAATATTTGAAGCCTCTTTTAAGTTTAGCTTAAAAGTATACAATTAATTCATAGGAACTTCTTTTGTTAAAGAAAAGAAAACTGGTCCCCTTATTATTTTTGTTTTAATTAATGTCTACTTGGTTTATGGAATTGGAAATTGACTTAGTAGAAATAATTTATGTATATTTTGTTTTTTTTTTAAAAAAAAAGTTGATAGCTTATGTTGTTTCATTTATTTAAAAAACTTATATCGATAAAAAGGATATATCACTATTAAAAGATCGATAATTTTTTTTTTGCAATGCCTTGCCTTTAAAAAAGATCTATCCTTTTGCTTGGGGGATTGATAGTTTTTTTTGTTGTTTTGCTTCAATTTTCATGATAGTGATCTATTATTTTTGCTTTGTTCCGGCTTTAAAAAACTGCGTTATATTTATCAAAATATTATTAAATTATTTTTTAAAAAATAAATATAAATTTTTTTCAAATAACATTTTTTACTAAAAAAATTACTGTAACGAAACGAAATGTTTCAATGTTCATAAATTTACTCGTACGTAAAGTGAAGTCATAAGCTAAAATTTTTCTATTTCTTTTATTTAGGTATAGTTTGACAAGTTCATGTTACTGTTCAAAAGATATGTTTACAATAATATTATAATCAAATTTTAATAAAATTATTTTTAATTAACGAGTAGTAATAATAATGGGGTCAAGCTAACTCCGATTAAAGACACTGGTCATGCCCGGCCCAATATGTTATTAGCTTAAAACTACAATGAACTGGGCCATACTGTTAGGCCAGTGTGAGCAGCTACAACGAGGTTCAAGTATTTTTCAATAGTGATTTTTTTTATTTAATGAATTAAAAAAATAATAAATATCAATTATTGTATTAATATTCTATTATTATAAATAATATATTAATTAATTTTAAATATATGTAAAAGTAATCGTTTGCAATATTCTCTTTATTAAACACCGAATTCATCAAAGTTAATGCAAAATATGACATCATATTTTTCTTTTAAAATACACGTTCTTGTAGTCACTTCACTATACATTTTTTTTGCACAAACTGTTTAATTACTAAGATGATAAATTACAGGTTTTGAGTATTTATCCACTTCTCCGTAACCCTTATTTACTCATCATTTTAGACCCGATATAAAATTATAACGTAAATTTGACATATTTAATAAATATAAAATAATATGATAAAGATGATATAATTATATAATAATATCAAAATTTATATAATATAAATTATTAATATATTAAAATTTATTATATAAAAATATATAAATATGATATAAATATACGTAAAAAAATAAGTGAAGACAGAAGGGATAGAGGAGGGTTAATGTTTTGAATAAGCAGCAGCCGAGCAGGTGCGGCGAACTGATAGATAATCTAAAGGTATCACGAGATACTCGGTCACCCTTTCTTTCGTGCTTCTAAAATGTAGATTTGTTAATTGCTACGTATTTTTTTGTAATTTTAAAATTTTTAATTATTTTAAAAATATTAAATTTTTATATAAATTTTAATATATTAATAACTTATATTATATAAATTTTAATATATTTATATATTTATATTATATTTTAATAATTTTTTATATCATATATTCATACCGTATAATTATGTACTAAATCCAAGTAATACTTATTGATAGTCTGTACTACTTCTCTTTTCTTTCTATCACTGTAAGTAGTTTTGTTAACGGTGTTTTTAAATATTAATTTAAAATTAATTAAAATATTATTATATTAAATGAAACAGTTAGGAATAAGTTATAATTTTTAATATATATTATTATCTTATTACATATAAGTATTATAAAGTTCTTTTTAAGGTACTTTTTCATTGCTTGCTTATTTGCTTTCTTACATTATTAATGAGAGTGAAATTAGTTGTTTTTTCCTCGAGGCCAAACCACCCTAATGCTTTCTCTAATGAAAGCACCATGCTGGCTTATACTTAATATTGATAGCATTTTACTTGGATTTAATAATTTTAAATATAATTATATAAATATAAAATATATAAATTATAAAATATACGATATGATACCAATATATGTTTCAAAATTTATATAATATAAATTATTAACGTATTAAAATTTATATAAATATAAAATACTTTAAATATAATTATTACATGATAAAATATAT
>JBBYHO010000005.1:14938860-14956470 GCA_038382025.1 Adansonia gregorii
ACAAACAAATTTATTTGGATCAAATTTAAGACAGAGTTCGTTTTAGCCCAAACCCTAAGCCCACACCAATCTTCCGATTTGCTTCTCTGTTTGACGATATAGGCCGACTAGTTCGTAGACAGATATTTGACTGCTGAGACTGTTTTAAAGACCTTTTCATCTTGAAGAGTAAAACCCTTTCAGCTTTTGGTGAACCGTTTGGCTAGGGTTTAAGGCTAACCACATCCTCGTTATCATGACATGGTAAACCATCCATGGCGGTTTCAGGGTTAAGCTTCGCCTGCAAGCCTCATTTCTCTCTTCGCCCTACTCTCTTTCGTCGCTTTCGCAAAGTAATTCCACTTTTTGATCTTTCAATTATCTGTTTTTTCTTACATGGGGTATGTTAATTCTTTTTATTTCTCAAAATTTAAATCTATCCTTTGTAGATCCGATTCGGATCCGTTGCTGCAATTGAGACGCTTGATGAACCAGTAACTTTTATCAATGATAACAACAGTCAAAGCCCTCACTCTGCTACTGGAACAAATGGTATGTCAAATTTTTTTTTGGGATTTTTTTATTTGATTGAATTTTAGTGTTTGTCCATTTGGTTATATGATAGAAAAAAATTAATTGTTTGGGTGTTCAAGTGAGTGGAGTGGACAGCAAGTTTGCACAGTGGAAGAAGCTGAATTCTCAGGATCTTGGAATTAGCACGTCAAAGATTTCCAAGCCAACAAGGAAAGTTCTTAATGGCCTCAAAAGAAAAGGTATTAGTATTAGCGTGTGTGTTTGTGTATTTCAATTGCAATATTTGAGGGAATGAAACTTGTTTTCTAAGTACAAGATTTGAAATCTTAGTCTTTTCTTTTGTGCTTGTAGGGTATGAGGTTTACCTTGTAGGAGGTTGTGTAAGGGATCTTATTTTAAAGCGAACACCAAAGGACTTCGATATAATTACTACCGCAGAACTCAGAGAGGTTGTCAATGATAGCCTTTATTCTTATTATTTGTTTTGGTTGTTGTTATTTTATGGTTATTTTGATCTTATTGCTTGAATGCTTGTTTCTTAAATGCTAATTATTGTTGGAGAATCAATCAGCATGCTAATTACTAAAATTTCATTCTACTGGTATCTGATATGAATTAACTCTTCTTATATATATCAGTGCAAGCATGGTACAATATCTGGTCGATACCTACCAAAAAGAATCCCTTTGTTAAGGTTCTCTGATTTTAATTGTTTATGTCATGTCTTACAGTCTAATGAGGCTTTCCGATTTCCTTGCTTTCAGAGATTCTAAAATTTATTGTTCCAAATTTGCAGGTGATGAGGGCATTTTCACGATGTGAAATAGTTGGAAAACGGTTTCCTATATGCCATGTGCACATTGATGATACAATAGTGGAGGTTTGTTCTTTGTTTTTTATCTGAGTTCCGTAAAATTTTTACTCAAGTTAACTATTTCAATTTTTTTCCTCCTTCTTTTTACTGCTTTATTAGTATTTTGAATTCTCTTTATAATTTAGGTTTCAAGTTTTAGCACATCTGCACGGAATTTTGGTAGGGGCCTTACCTATGAACTTGAAAGACCTGATGGCTCTGACAATAAGGATTTTGTACGTTGGAGAAATTGTGTGCAACGGGACTTTACAATTAACGGGTTAATTTTATGACATTTGAACTTATGATTTATGTACTGCCACTTTTTCCAATTTTATTTACATCCTACTGCTACAATTTTCTAGCGTTTATAGCAGCGTGCCTTTTATTGTTCATTTAAGACATCGATCTGTTTCTACAGGTTAATGTTTGATCCATATGCAAGGATAATTTATGACTACATGGGAGGAATTGAAGATATTAAAAAAGCTAAAGTATGTATTATGGTTGTTCCTTTGGTTGCTTTAGAAATTAGAATTAACGTACTTTGTCCTTTAACTTCTGATGTTGTAGGTACGAACTGTGATTCCTGCAAGTACTTCTTTTCAAGAAGATTGTGGTTAGTCTATTTTTTGGAGTTTCAACTCTCTTACTTTTCATCTTGCAATATGGCAACTGCCATGCTGTTTTCTGCTGTGTTTACCTTGAAGTTATGTTGCTCTGACTCTTAATATTTCTTTAAGTAACCTATCTTATGCATATCTAGACTTGGGTATTGGGATATGATCGTTCAAGGACCTTAGAAATGCATGGAAATCGTGAAAAAGAAATTAAACATACCCGTGTTCAATGCTCACGCCTGGGTCTGAGTAATATAGCCTAGAAGTACACATGTATTAATAGCCTAGTACTTTCTGAGAAAAATGATCCACATTCCATACTCTTTGCAGCTCGGATACTACGTGCAATAAGAATTTCTGCCCGGTTAGGCTTTAGTTTTTCTAGGGAAACAGCTTATTTTGTCAAAAATCTGTCTTGCTCAATATTGAGACTGGATAAGGTATACCAAAAGCTCCTTTCTGAGTTTTCCCAGGATTTAAATTATGTTAAAATGTTGCGGGCTGATTTTGTTCGCTAATGATAAATGTTTAGTCAAGGCTTCTGATGGAAATGAACTACATGCTGGCATATGGTTCTGCAGAAGCATCTTTGAGATTATTGTGGAAATTCGGACTCCTAGAAATACTTTTGCCTATTCAGGTATGGGACTGAAAAATGATTTTCCTTTCATGCTTGTCCATTTACTAATGTTGACGCAACTTCATCTTACAGGCAGCATATTTTGTTCGCAACGGTTTCCGCAGGCGTGATAAGAGATCTAATATGCTCTTGGTAATTTTTGTTCTGCATCTTTTTGACTACTGATTACAAATTTACTTGCATCAATGTGATAGATTGGAGTCCGTTAATTTTCTGTTGTTTCGTTTGCAGTCATTATTTTTTAAATTGGACAGGCTTCTGGCACCCGACCGACCATGCCACAGTAGTTTATGGTACGATTCCTAATAACAAGAAAATCTGAAAATCCGAGAATCCCTATCTAATCTTTTCATATGAATAATCATCAATACAATGCAATTGCAATATTCTTGAATCTCGATGATGGTCAATTAGACAAAACGTGCAAAGTAAGATTTTTTCTTCCTGTTTTGGTGTACTTTTTTGAAGCAACTCATCCCTGAAATATCCTCTTATTACTAACAGGATTGGAATTTTAGCTTTCCATAAAGCACTTTCTGACAAACCTAGAGATCCTTTGGTCGTCGCCGCATTTAGCCTTGCTGTCCACAATGGTGGAGATATATCGGAAGCGATAAATATTGCCAAGAGCATCAATAAATCACATGATAGTAGCTTTCATGAACTATCAGAACCACAGAATCTGGAGAATCTGAAATTAACAAATGAGGTTATGGATCTTGCTGCATCTGTTAAAAGCACATTGTGCGAGATGACTGATGAGCATTTTGTCTCTCAGGCAATGTCAGCATACCCTCAAGCCCCATTTTCGGATCTGGTGAGTGTTTTTATTCATGTTTGCCTTCTCTCTCTATCTCTCTCTCTCTTTTTTTGGTTTTATGGAAAATACAGTACGATATGCGAGGATATTTTATCTTAATCCAAAATGTATGAACTCAACATGTTACATTGAAGGCAAGGTTACTGATTTTGATGTTATGTGGCAGGCTTTGCTGCCAGTTATGATAGATCGATGAATTAATATTCGCACTACTAGTCATTATGCACATTTTCATTCTGATTTACACTAAAAGGCATGCCTGATTTTTCCCGCTAATCATTCATGTGCAGGTATTTATACCATTGGCATTGTATTTGAAAGTTTGCAAAGTCTTTGAGTGCGTGAGAGAGGGTGGGGAGAAGGGATTTGTGGCAAAGCAAGGTAGCCGGATTGACTATGAGTTGTTAGCATTAGGAAGCATCAGGGAAATTCGACATACATTTGCTAGGGTTGTTTTTGATACGGTATACCCTCTTAACCGAACGTAAACTAAAATGCTTCATCCTAAGTGTTTGTTTGCCATAGAAAAGAAAATGTCAAATTGTTATATGGTATTATATGTTAAAGCCCCATTTGTTTCTTGTGTATGCCTTGCACAAGTACATGGAATAAATTTACTGGAAAAAGCTCATTGTTCTTTCACCATGTACTTACCGATTAATACTTTTGAGTAACCAAAGGAGATTCAGGGGAACCTTGCTTGTTCGTATTGGCCATTACCAATATGAACATTTGATTCAACAAGAGTGATTCGCAACTGCAGCCTTGCTGTGTTAGTTTGGTTCATTGAATGAACGAAAGCAGCTTTCACTTAGGATCTGGATTTCATAAGTTTCACCATTCAGCCTTCAGTTAAGCTAAAGGCAAATGGCAGGTTTTATGCTTTATTCGATTCGGAACTTTAATCAATGGTTCGATACAGAGCCCTTCATCAGCTATTGCTATTTTTGTGGACATTAACCCTATTATTGTTCTCTCTAGTAGGGGAATCCCCTCATAAATTCCTAAAATAAACTAAAAAAAGTAGCATCATGTTTACCAAAAAAACTGCATTTTTTTTTTATGCTTTTGCAGCAGCAGGAGTAGGAGAGCCACCACCAGTGGTTGGCCTGCAGAAAGGAACCAATATTTAGGTCATTTGATCGATTTGAGTTAGAACTAAACGAATGACTTTCTTCTAAAAAAGTACCCTAAGAACCATCAAAACTAATTTTATAGAAGAAGCGAAAGTTAGAGAATCTAAGCAAAAAACTTACAGCCCAACAAAAACTTTGAAAGCATCATAGATTCCCCATTGTGCTCCAGTAAGGGTTCCAATCATGACGATACGTAAGGGAAGGCCACGGGTGAAAAGACCCCATAATCCTAGCTTGTTCACCGCCTGCAACGGAGAAAAACAATTGGCAATAAGAAAATAAAGCAGGTGAACGATGAAAAGTGATCAAAGAGAAATTTATATACAGAGGTATTTATTCTGGGATATGACTCAAATTTTTTATCTTTTTTAAATTTTTTTTATTTTTCTTACTTAAATTCAAGTTGTGTCAGTCCAAAAGCTCATATAATTATTTTTTAATGTATAAAATGTAATTCAAGTCGAATTGGACCAACTTTGTATTACAAAAGACAATTCGAATTGAACCAAGACAACTCTGAAATACAAAAAATTAAATTATCAGACCATGAATATATACACAAAATTAAAAAAAAAAAAAAGGATTTTTACTCACATCACCAACTGTTGCCCCTTTGGCATTGTTGAGGAAAGACACTAGGTTGTCAGCAGGATGTGATACAACAGCACAGAAAACACCAGCTATGTATCCACCAGCAAAGCTCACCCCAAGTTGCAAGGTTTTACTGCACTGTTCTTTCGGGGTGGGGATGGAATACTTGTAGATCATCTCAACAATTGTTTCAAAAGATGCAAATTTCATCATTGTATCTGCAGAATATCATTTCAGTTTATCACAACAAATTCAGAACTTCTCGCAACTACAGAATTAGATAGACTAGATAAAAAAACATACGCACACACAATAAATGAAACAAAACAATGAGCACCCACTACTTTTACTCTTTTTCAGGTGCTTATGTTATGTCAGGCATGCCCCAACATCTTGATAGAAACTACTATTAGAAAAGGAACAGCTGAAAGCCAAATAAGGTATGATTGCATTCTATGATACTCCGACTCCGGTACAAGTATCAGATAAGGATAGGCATTCAACACGAGCATCTTTAAATTTCTTATGTTTTTCTATGTATTTGAAAGGTTTTTAAAAGGTGACATTACCAAGTACATATCCAAATATGATCAAAAACAAATATCAGACACAAAAACTTCTAAAAAAGTAAAGAATCAGCAGCAGATTGCATTAATATAAAGGTACTTGTTGCAATCTGGCATGTATTCAGACAACACAATCATAGCTATATCTACCTACATACAATTGCAGAAAGCCCTAAAACCCACTTAAAAAAGCTTTATGTGGGAGAACAAGAACGTTTCAAGTTTCAAGTTGGACATGTCAATTAAGAAAGCCACTCAAACACAATAATTAACAAAAATATTATTTTTGAGCCGGAGAAAAAAGGTATAAAGTGTACATATTGAATTCATATCAGAGTTTTAACACAAAAAACTACCACATGTAAATTAAAAGGAACTTCTAAGTTATGGCATCTAAACATGTCGGTAACAAAAGATCATCGAAAGCGTATATGAAACATGAAGTGCAGTAAATGTTTGGCTTACATGGAATCTGTCGTCCCCAGAGAGGAGCGAGTCCTTTGTACAACCTACAAACATGTAAGATCATAGTATCAACATTTGAAACGAACAACAAATCCACTACATAAAACAAAGTTGTTTTGTAAAGATATCGTATTCATACCCGCCAGCACCTTCAGCCTTCACAAATTTCGGGAACCCATCTGATAAACCACGTGCAAATCCAGGCTGAGTTTGCACACGAACTTTAACTGCCTCCATGGGGCAGAGAGCAACATCAGCAATCAATTCAGCGGATGCGGAACCAGCAAGATAAATCAGGGTTTTATACTTTGCTGCATACTCAGGCCCAGCAATGTCGGAATAGTACTTCTTGAAGAATTCATAGAAACCAAATTTGCAAGCACCCTGAGCACTGTAACCAAGCAGGGTAGGCACCCATCCCTTAAACAAACCTTTAGCACCTTGCTCCTTCAGCAAGACTCCAAACCCAGCTGAGATGCTCTTGTACTTTGATGGGTCAATCTGAGATTTCAACAGCGTTCATTCACATTAGCAATTTGTCATTCATTTTAATAAGAAAAAACAAAGGATATAGTGTTTGAAATCAATTAAATAACAAATAAAAAAAATGAAACTCTTCTGGATGCAGTTAACAATCTGGAAAAGTAGAATGTGTTTGGTAAGAAAGAAAGTGACTTCGATTGATAAGATTGATGAAAAGGAAAGAAATTAAAAACTACTTTCTTTTCATTTTTTTACAGAAAAAAAAAAACTAGTGAATTTGTATAGTTTTTTCTTTCAAATTTAGTCTGTTCATGTAAAAAAATTCGTTCTCTTAAAATTAATAATTTTATTTGTAAATGTAATTCTTACTTGTTTCTTTCTTTAATTTTCCAACCAATAATTTACTTTATTTCTTTTCTTTTCCTTCCCTTCATTTTTTTTTCCAAAAACATTGTTGATATCCGAGTTTCCAGAAAGGAATTTTTAGGTTTTGTTTACATACCAAGGTGACAAAGATTGAAAACATATGCAATTTTGCATTGACTACATGATTTTTAAACTATTGGCAGCCATTTGGGAGAAAAAAAAAAATAGTCTTGCACGCCATTGGAAACATCAAAGGACGATCAACTGTTTCTTCGGTTTAAAAAATTAATTTAAGGGGAAAAAAGATTTCAGTCTACGAAGTTGTTCCAAAATCTTGAGGAGTCAACAACTAAACGAGCAACCCTCAGTTTCAAGACTCTAGAATCCAAGAAAATCCGAATATTACCACTGGTTGAAACTTGAAAGGCAATAAAATAATATATAGTAAGCTAGATCAATGCCACCAACCACCAAATTCTAGATACAGAGACCAAATCAAACCAACATTTTTAATCAAGAATTAATCTATCAACTTTTTGGATGATCAAATCCAGAATTACACAATAAACATATAGAATTCCATCAAATATAGTCATTGATCGGAATAATAAGAGATTAAGTAAAGGCTTATATATTGGAAGGAATCAAATGGAAAACGAATCCACATTGAGCCAAAACAAACATACACAGAGAGAAAGAAAATACCTGCATATTGCACTTGACAAGATCGAGAGGCGTGACGGCGGTGTGAGTAAGGCCGCAGCTCAATATCCCACCCGCCGTACACGCGGCGTAGAAAGCCGGTGAGTACATCTCGATCCCCTCCTTCGGCGATGGTATCACAATCTTACTCGCATTACTGATCCCTGCATCACCGACCACGTTCAATAACGAAGATGACGATGATGAAACGGACGGTGATCGAGACAACAAATCATGATGATGATGATGATGATTGGCGTTCGTCAATGACTTGTTCAAACCGAGGATCCGTTTGGTTGACGAGGAAGTGGAATAGAGGAAGCTAGGAACAAGAGATTGGTGAGAGTTATTAGAGATTGCCATCTTGTTTTTATGATTTGTTTGGTAATTTTTCTCTCAAAATGCGCAGAAATGAATCGAGAGAAAGTGAAAGGATACGAAGAAAATGGAAAGTTTGTGGTGTTTTTAGAATGCGAAGAAAACAAAAAAGAAAAAAAAATCAGTCAGAAAATGCGTGCGTTTTCGAAGGACATTCCTTCCTTCCTTCCTTCGCTTTTGATTTGCCCTTTGCCGCCGCCACATTTAGCCCCCTCCGAGTTTTGCCATTCCTACAAATTCGACCGTTGACCTATTTTTATAATGATTTTAATGCTACTCAATTTTTTAATTAAAAAATAGTGCTAAATTATACCATTCTAATTAATTTTTATTTAAATTTTTTAATATTAAAATTAAATTTATTTATGAGTTAAATTATTTATTTAATACGAATTAAATTAAGTTTGATATAAAATTTTAATAATTCAGATTAATCTAATTTGAATTATTAATTTAGTTGATAAGAGATGAATACTTTCTTTTGCCATTCTTATAATATCACTTTTAATATTAAATCTTAAATACATTAAATTGATATAAGAAATATATTTTATAATAAACAATAAATATAATAAAAACAAATATAGCACATTTAATATTTATATTATATTTATGATAAAATTTTAAAATTTTAATAATTTAATTTATTTTTATATTTATACGATTAATAAAAAATAATTAATTATAACACAGGTACACGATTGTCAAATCTAAGTGAATCGATTACCATCTGCCAAGCTTCTATCAGGCATTATAGTCATTGATCGATCAAATAATAAATTTGATCTAATTAACATGAACAACAAACAAAAGGTTTAATGATAAATCGGGCATTTATTCTGTCTATTTTCTTTTATTAAAAAGTCGAAGAATGTAAATTTAAAAAAAATTGAAATTTTTTTTAAGAAAAAATAATTTTGAGAAGAATTACACCCTCATGCGCCAAAAAAAAAAAAATTCAAATTGGAATAAGTAATTTACGCGAGCACGGTATTTTCCTTGATAATAATCAAAATTTTATAATATCAAGGGTGAAGAATATACCACGTCGCAGTAGTTAAGATTGCTCCGTGGCTTAGGCGGCTAAGGAAAAAATGATTGCCTCCGATTTTTTCACCGTTTCCGCGCAGCCAAAAGTGATACTCTGGCCAGGATCCTTCGTAACCGTGGCCGAAATCTTCAACTCCACGCGCCAACTCTGTTTTAACACGTCGTCAGTGGGAGGGTGGGTCCCTCCCTGCATTTTCCCCTTCCAATTCCCTCCCGCGAAACCCTCGTCAAGCCACTAAAACGATGTCGTCTTGCTCAATCCTCTTCCTCCCCCATACTTTCAACCCCTTTTCTTTCTCTCTCTTTCCTCCGTCTCTCACGAGACGAACTAAATTCCCCCGATTCTACCCCACAAAATCTAGCGCCCTTTTTAAAGAAGAAAATAAATAACGGTCAATATAATTAAAGTGATGGATCGGAGGAGGACGGAAAGTCCGGTGTACGGACGGCAGTGGAGCGGGGGATCGAGCAGCTCGGGCTCGTCGTCTCCGGCGCATCCTCAGTCGCGGTTGCATCCAGGTGCTGCCGGTGGTCTCTCAACCATCAAACGCACACAAAACGTTGCCGCGAAAGCCGCCGCCCAACGACTTGCTCAAGTCATGGCTTCGCAGACACCTGACGATGATGAGGAAGACGACGATCTGGGGTTCAGGTTCGGTGGTCCTCCTATACCTTCTAGCTTCTCCAATAATGGTTTAAATCACAGTACTTTGCCAGCGATCTCAGTTACTCGGCCTAATAGATCTCCCTCCCCTGCGGTAATAGCTTTGGATTGAAGTGAATTAGGGACTTTTTCTTTTTTTTTTTCCAGTGGATTTGAATTCTTTTGATCTGATCTGGAGTTTTGGTAATTTTTATTAGTTAGGTCGGAATTTTGTAGAGCATGCCTCTTCGGTGCGTTCGACGTCAGCAGGAAGGCCAGCAAGGGCGATGCGGTCAACGACGCCAACTTTGATGCCGCCGAGTAGAACTTCAGTTCGCGCACCAGTTGCTATACCTCCGATTGATGCTCCTAATAGGAGAGGAGATAAAAGGTTAGCGTTCATGAAATTTTATTGCTTAAAAATATATTTAGAATTTATAGATTTTTAATTTAAAAGGTTAAGATTAAATATTTATGCATCGAATAATCCTATTTTATAGTAATTTTTTCTAATTATGATGTTGCTGTCGCTTTGTTTTTAGCTAATGCATAAGTGGCTTGCTAAATAATCTGGTTTCGTTGCAAGAGAAAAAATAAATAGAAAAGGAGAATGGTGGGTTTAACGTGGTGGCATCTGAAGTTGTGAGGAGAGAAAAAAAAAATAATGCAGACGAGTCTTTTGATAGAAGGAAACTTTAAATTGATATTTAAGATTCAAGATAATAACTGAGTTGGTAAGATAGCAACAGATTAGCAGATACTGAGGTTGCAAAAGACCAACTGAGCCAACTGCTTAATGTATTAGGACAGATGGTAAAATTGTATCAGCTCAAAGCACCCTCTTGCTATTGGAATATATTTATTTATATATGAAACCATTATGTTGTTAGAATCATGTCCTCTCTATATGCACTTGCGTTAATGATCTTTAAACGCTACCACTGCAAAACTAATATATCTTCTGCCATTGACAAATATAGGTGTTAATGCTGTTATTTTGCTGGGTCAACCATAAGGACATTACACATTTATTTATTTATTTTATCTTATTTGAAGTATTTGAAAGGATAATGCTCATTGAATATCAAGACTAGAACCTATTATATTGATTTTCAAAGAATATATCCTTGATATTTCATGCTAATACGTAATTAATAATGTAATGCTCTTCTTTTATGCCTTAATATTCTATCATATAAATTTTGTCTTAGTTTGATGCCAATACTCATTATCCAATTTCTAAACATCTTCTTTATTGCTTAGAAGAAATCCTTATCAGATCATAGTTTCTTATGGTCGAGTTGGTTTACACAATACTGGAGTCAGCAATAGATCTTAGGCAGTCATGCCATCATTTTTTTTTTTTTTTTTTTTTTGGGTTTATGGCCTTTATTCTTCTATCTTTTGGAAAAAATGCCCAAGCCTCAAGTCAAATGCAGCTTTCATCGTACGATTTTTCATTTCTCCCTAAATTGATTATCTAATATACTTGTTTATCCCTATTTGCTGTGCTAATTTCTTCTTTGCCCTTACTTTATGAAACCAATTTAAAGTACTGTTTTCTTCATGCTTTCAAGTTTTTATGAATCGCCAAATGACAATTTCGACTTGTGACTTCATTCTCTGTATGCATAATCGTCTATGTGCTTTTGTCCTCTCTCCTCGTGCATGGAGTATTGTTGGGTTTACACGCTTGTTTTTGAAATCTTTTATTGTTGTGTAATGAGAAAGTGAAAAAGTTCAACTTTTTGTAAATCAACAGATTTTGAGCAGTGGAATTATGTTACTTGAAAGTATTGCAGGTTTACTGCTGATGTAGGACAACTCAAAGCAAAAGACACTGGAGATCAGCGTGAAGCTTCTGCACTTCGTGATGAAGTAAGTCATTGGCGTTTATCTATTTCTATCTTTACATCTGACTCATACAGCTGTCAAATATATTAAATGTCATATTCTATAAGCTGCATAAGTTAAAATGTAATCATGCTTGTGAGGTACACCAATCTTTTTGTACATATATTTCATTTGAATTTGAAATCTTATTCTAGAAGCAGTTGGTTTGAAGCTAATGTATGTCATGTTGCAGCTTGATATGCTACAAGAAGAGAATGAGAATCTACTTGACAAGGTGCACTATCCCAGCCTAAACAATTATGGTTGTGTTGTCTGTGGCATGTAGCATTTATATACCTGTATATGCTCTGCAGCTTCGTTCTGCTGAAGAAAGACGTGAGGAAGCAGAAGCAAGAGCCAGGGAGCTTGAGAAACAGGTTCATTTTTCCTTTTCTTTGGCTGCAAGATCTTCTCTCCTGCTTGGTACAGCATGGATGGCTTATCCTATTAAATTTGTAGTGTCATTAAGTTGTTGCATCAAATGTTTCTAGTCTATGAAGCATAGTTGTCAAATGGAGAGAGTTATGTGATTTAAACACTCTGCAACATTTCCTAAATGCATGTGTAATGCTTTAGATGCCTTTCCTTGAATTATCATATATCCTACAGCTTGTAGCGCTGCTTATTTGTTAAAGGGCTTAGCATATAAGTCATATTACACTCATGTAACTTGGTATCTACAACTTTCAAGGCGTCTATTTACATTATTGTTTCTTGATATTTAAGGAATACTGGATTATGTATGAGGTAGAATCTCTAATGGTCTAGGCATCCACTAGTTGGGACATTGAGATAAATCTCTTCAATATGTTCAAGCATGTTCAGTTACTCATGTTAAGCATTTTGGTAACATATGAACATGATGTAACATTGTTGAGGCATCAGCATTTGAGCTGTGAGCACTGCTTAAATGGCTAAATGTACATTGTTAATTACTTACTGCATCATAGAGTTGCTTATTAAATTTTATGCTAACAGGTTGCTTCCTTAGGAGAAGGTGTATCTCTGGAAGCTAAATTATTAAGTAGGTGAGTGTGTATTTTGCATTTTTTAGTTGTGTTATTTATTATCACTTTATAATTCTGTCTGGTTTTCCTGCAGGAAGGAAGCAGCTTTGCGTCAAAGAGAGGTAAATAGAGTATGATGCTTGTAGAGTCTAAATGTAGTTTGGACTAGGTTTATTTTACTTCTTTCATTTATCTTCTGGCTTAGGAGTTAAATATTATATTTCCTATTTTAGATGTTTGCCTGGAACAACATTAACGGTTTTATCTTTCTGTCTCTCTTAGCTCTCTTTTTTGTCCTCCATCTCTTTCACCCTGCTCTTCATCCACAAATGCTAACTTCTGTTTTTGGTTACTTTATTTAAGCTGTAAAACGTTCTTCTCATTAAAAAGAAAGTGGAAAATTTTCTTTCTTGCAGGCTGCTCTTAGGGCTGCAAAACAGACAAAGGATGGTAGGGAGGAGGAAATTGCAGCCCTTCATTCAGAACTCGGGGTAAAGTGTGCCAATGATGCTGGTACATTAGGGTTTGTTGATGCAGAAATTAATTCCGTGACTTTGTTTTGATCAGAATTTGAAGGATGGTATCGCAACAGCCATGGAACAGCTCCATGAGGCAGAATCTGAGACAAAAGCCCTTCGCTCAATGACACAGAGAATGATTTTGACTCAGGAAGAGATGGTCTGTCCGTTGATGTTCAAGTCTATTTTATTGATGCATGCTTAAATTCTAATTTTATACTAAATCTATTTTGCAGGAGGAAGTTGTCCTGAAGAGATGCTGGCTTGCACGTTACTGGGGATTGGCTGTACAGCATGGTAATCAACTATTACGTTCTTCTTTTAGCAAGGAAATAATTTACATCTTAATTGTAGTAAACAATATGCATTGACAAATTAGAAGTTAGTCCCATACCAAATGTAATGCACCTTTTGCGTGGAAGTTTTGACCATCCCTCAGATTCATTAAGTTCAAGGATCTTGTTGTATGTATGCCTTGGTCTGTTCTTAATCATTTTCTCGTTCTAAGATAATTACTACTAATGAATCTATATTTGTGGTAGCTTGTGGATACCAACTTTGCTATTGTTCTTTTGCCACCTAGTGTTATTATCTTCGTAGCAATTCTTGGCCTTCTTATTTCATGCCTTTGTTAGTGGAATTTTCATTTTTCACTCCTATAGAATTGATTCATCCAACTTCTTTCCAGTCATTTTATTGTTTATAATTCAATAGAATTTGCTTTTCCTGCAATTGCTACTGGATTTTGTAGGCATATGTGCAGATATAGCAGTTTCAAAGCATGAATATTGGTCGGCATTGGCTCCTCTTCCATTTGAGGTTGTTATTTCGGCTGGACAAAAGGCTAAAGAGGAGGCCTGGGATAGAGGCTAGTTCAATTTCTGAATATATCCCATTTACTCCCTCTTTTTTTAAAAAAAAATATTTTTTATTTTGACCTGTTAGAATTGTAGAATTTTTACAGGTGGTGGAGATCCAGACCGGAGTAAACTCATCCGGGATCTGAATGATCTGACTGGAGAAGGAAATATTGAGAGTATGCTTTCAGTTGAAATGGGCCTAAGGGAATTAGCATCTTTGAAGGTTGAGTCTATTTTTAAAAGGATTTTTTCCTGATCCATTTGCATTTCATTTAGTGTCTATATTTTTCCTGTATGTTTTACATCGCTTCTTTATAAATTCATATATGCCACTGCTATGACGTTTTCTGGCTTGCACATTAACTTTTAAAAATTTAGTAGTGGTAATACTCATTTTCCCCCATTTATGCACTTATGTGAAGTTCTATTTTATTATTACTATGTATGTCATGTGCACTTTTATAAAGTACCACTTTATAAATTTATTTTTATTTCACACTCATTGCTGTTTTCAGGTTGAAGATGCTGTTGTACATGCATTAAGCAGGCACAGACGACTTGGTTTGCTTCATCAATTCGTCTCAGGTTTGCTTTTTCTGTGTCATGCGCAATTTTTTTCATGAGTAATCAAAATCTAGTTTGATGTACTTAATTTCTCAATATTTATGTTTTGCCCCAATTAATTCCTTAAGTATGCCAAAATTTTAACTTCCTTGTGTGGCGACATGAGATTTTTTAAGGTTGATGTGTTCGAGAAAATGGAGTAAAACTAGTGACCACCTTTCCTTCTGAAGAAACAGTGCTTGATTCCTTTTTCTTTTTTTTCCCTTCTTTCTTGAGGTCAAAGCTGTGACAATTTTTTTTAATTTCTTTACCAGTAATTCTTTACCTTCTAAAATTACATCTGTTGGAAATAAATAATTTAGTGTGACAAATTCTTTCTTGAGGTCCAAGCTGTAACAAATTTTTTTTTAATTTCTTTACCAATAATTCTTTACCTTCAAAAATTACATCTATTGGAAATAAGTAATTTATTGATATCAGCAAAATATTTATCCTTATTCTTCTTTCATTTGATCATCAGATTCGAAGTCACTAGGTGATCCCAAGTTGATCGATGCTTTTGGTAAGAAGAGAAACTCTTTATCTGTCATCATGCACTATTATATCTTACAGCATGCTTTCATGTTGACTTTGAGAAACTCTGGCGTCAGTTATTTTAAAAAGATCCAGTGTTCTTTTTTCCTTTTGATTTATTTTAAATATATATATATATATATTATATTTTTGCCTCTCAACTGCAGAACTAAGTGAAGCGGAGGGAGAAGATGTTCTTTTCAAACAGGTTAGTCACTTTTTTTATTCAAATACTTTGCATGCTGGTCATATGTGAGACTTCAACGCAAAATCTCGTCTTTCATGATGATTTTTCTAGTTATATTGGCCTCGTTGCCTTCTATTATCTTTTGTTAGATCATAGTTAAGTTATATAGATCAATTAACTGCATCTGGCCTTGTCACCTTTTGGCAAAACCGTTTCATTACTTGAGGTAGCAAACTCGTCTTTAAAACCAAGTTCTGAATGTATTGGCAAATTTAGAAGCGTTTGGCATATGGGAAGTTAGCTTCCTCAGTGCAGGCACACTAGAACTTCTCTTGCTGTAGTAGAAGGCTCGCTTTATATCAGAAATTCTTGTTGTTATAACTTGTAACTGTTATAGGCTTGGTTAACGTATTTCTGGAGAAGAGCCAAAGTATATGGTGTGGAAGATGATATTGCAGAAGAGCGGCTTCAGTTTTGGATCAGCCGTAGTGGTCAGACCCCTACTTCACATGATGCTGTAGATGGTAAGCCCTCCTATTTAAATGTCTTTTGTCCCACTAAAAACCTTTGTTTTGATTTATGTTTTTTTTCTTTTGGGGGGGGGGGGGGACTATGAATTTTTGGTGAAGAAAGAAATATATATGATGAACTTACGTTGCTCAGACTCTCCATTTTTTATGAAGTACCTGAGTTCGACATTTGTGTTTGACATGTTTCTGGACATAAGTATAAGAATATAACCCTCCAAATACATAAAAAAATCTTAAAAAATTAAATATATTTTTGTCAGACACATTTGTATCTGACACAGTCAAGTACGAGTAACATAGGATGCAGCCATTGCATAAAGGGGGAGAAAAGAGTGATTTATGAGTGTTAAAAGTGTCTTTATCTTAAAATTTTTTGAATGTGGCATATTTTCATTTATATCTGATTTCGAACTATGCTTTGCATGATTTGCTAATGTGGCAGTTGATCGAGGTTTATTTGAGCTGCGGAAGTTGGGGATAGAACAGCAGCTTTGGGAAGCGTCTCGGAAAGAAACCGACAACCCACCTGTTGCTTCGTTGTCTAATCACAAAGATTTGGATAACTCTTTGTGATTTGTTTTTCTTTCCTCCTCTCATCTCTTCCATTCTCTACTTTTTAACTGTCTTGATAAGTTATATATATATATATATATTTATTGTTCTTATTTTTTCATATTAATTTTTACTATAGCTTGCCTAAATTTCAGAGTTTTTATTTGGGTTTCTTGTATTTGTTGTAATTTGATGACACGATGCCTGGTTTAATGGATCTTGTTAATTTGTTTGATCTTCAAATGAAGGTTCTCAGATTTTTGCTACGTGATATTCTGATACAAATTTCGACTGGGGTATACTTGTGCTTAATCGTATGTTCATGTGCGTAATATGTGTTTTGCTTTTATGTTGCTCTAATTATCTTTAATTGTATAAACGAAGTTTACTAATATAGAAAGAGTGGCAGAATTCGGTGTCATGATTTAATTCAATCATCTTTTAAAAGTAATGAATAAATAAATAAATATAATATTAAAGTATTTTGATATTTTATACTTTTTTTACTTTTTTGAAAATTCAAAAATCATTTATCTTTATTAAAAAAAATTACGAAACTTTTTTAAAAATTCTTCATATTAATTAAAAAATTTTATTTATTATTTATTTTTCAAACACCGAGTGAATGTAACTAATTTTACTTTCTTGAAAATACATGGGTTTCACATCATAATTGTCAATATCTTATCGGTACCGGTTTTACCGACTGATACATATCGATTTTGACATAAAATGATATTGGTGATAGTTAATTTTATTTTGATCTTGATTTTGGTCTGTACCGGCCGTATCGGTAGGCATCAGCTTGTTTCGGTAGTATCGATCGAAAATAGTCGTACCGATTGGTACATAATATAAGCTTGTAAAAAAAATTAAATCAACATTGATCTTAAATCTGATAAATATTATACATAATTACTCATAAATTTGATGAATTTTAGATATAATTACTTATAAATTTAATTATTATTAAAAAATTTCAACTTTACTATTTAACCGATATTGATTTTTTTATATATGATAAAGTTTTTTTATAGAACATTTTATATATTGATGAATATTTAATATATAAAATTTATTTAATATCATTTATTTCATAT
>JBBYHO010000005.1:14956570-14979837 GCA_038382025.1 Adansonia gregorii
AACCCAAGGACCAACAATGCGAAGCCTGTTAAAAATAGTAGTTCAAAAGTTTTGAAAAGCTAAGATATCTCACTCAAGTCCATGTAATATCCCAAAGTTTTGCTATTAAGAATTACTCAACTTCTAAAAACGAAGTCAAAAAGCCTACGCAAAACTCATGAATTAAACGAGTTTCTTTCTTTTTCTTTTTTTTTTTTTCCTTTCGGATCAAGAGAACTTACTTATTGCTAACTCAAAGCCAGAGCCTGCTTATGAAACCCTTCTTGTCTTTCTTCATCCGGTTCTCTAGTGACGGGAAATCGGTAGTATTATAGGCCAGGTCTAGAACAATAAGATTGCGAGGTATTGACTGGAAAGCTGGGAGGAAAGGTTCTATACGCGCAACAGATTTCACATTTGAATCACTAACTGCGGATTTGTAGAGATCGAGTTTCCAAGTAGATATTTTTCCACCTGATCAGATCCAGAGCAAACACATCACAACAATGTAACACAAATGCAGATCATGAGATGTATCTCTGAATTCGTTCGTGCGCAAGATTTTTATTTTTTTCAAAGAAAGAACAATGAATCAAGGAATATATGCAGCAAATGAAATAAGTTTACCATTCCCAATTCAAGATAACAGCATTAGATATACCTATTTTATGAAATAAAATAAAGTTTTACAATTCACTAATCCAACTGTAGGATTCCAATCATGTAAATGGGAAGCTTATAAATATAATTATAATATCAACTTACTTGCATGCATGACGATCTACAATGATAGATGGAAGAATCCAATTGTTCGTTCCCTGAAACTAAAGTATTTAAATAGTTCGAATAGGGATAATAGCGGATCAAATATTTATAATTTTTTAAATCTAAATTTAAATTTACGTAATTTATTTAAAATCTGAATCTGTTTATCATTCACTTAGGATTGCAATTTGTATTCGATTTAAAGAGCAATGTACGTTTGATATCCGAATCCACTAAATATTGATTTAATAAATGATTTTTTAAAATATAAATATAAAAATTAAACAAGAATTAAATATGTAAATAGATATCGAATAAGATATCTGAATTCGTTAACTTTACAAATAAAGCAGATACAGATAACCAATTGCATATCTAACACTATCCGAGCCAACATCAAAGTGTATTTAAATAACAAATATTCAAAGTCCATAATCAAAACTATTACGGATAGTAAATATAATATCTGAAAATCGCAAAAAGACAAATTAAATAATGTCAAATATCCAATTTTTTTACCATGCATTGCCATCCCTAGTTAAAATGGTAACTAGTTTCACACCTAGTTTCACACTATCCTGGCTACGTATTTACGGAGGAATATGCATCACAGACGTGCATTATGTAGTCCAAGAAAGCGAAGTAATGGTACCGTCTTGTCAGCTCCGCTTAATAATATACATTCCCTAGAGCCTTCTTCTCCTCAATAATTCCAGTTGCATGCTCTGTGCAGCTGTAAGATATGCACTTATCGTATAATGTCTTCAACTCTGTGATCAGCACCTGTCAAGAGTAAAAAGATATGGGTCAAGAATGATTATATCGATAGTCAATAAGATGTCTAAATCCAAAGTTATGAGACAAAGCTAAAGAAATAACTCTACTAAGGAGTTAATTAAAAACTCACACTTCATAAAGAAAACGATACAAAATATCCACCAAAGCTTGTAGCAGTTCAAGGTTCATCACATCACAATAGACAAGAAGAAATTTGAGTAAGATGCGTGCAGATTTACAGGCATGCTTGGTTTCACTTCTTCCTCCACAAGTAAAAAGTCTGCCTCAGAGAACAGTTCACATTTGGACAAAAGCTAACCCCAATCAGAGAGCAAAAACTCGTTCTACTCACTGTGATGCCCTTTTAAGCAAAAAATGTACCTACTAGATTAAGGATTTACACCTTTACACAACTCAAAAGGCACATCATTTCCCCATAATAGGTGAAGAAAGAAAAAAATAAAAGCAAGAAATTCAAAAAAGAAAATAATGCAAGTACACAATCGTTTTCTCCTTTTTCTTTTCTTCCTGTGGGTGGGAAAAAGCGTGTAGAAGATTTTAGCTACAGAAACAACACATGCAAATAATAACCAAAGTGCAAACACACCTCAGCTTCCAAAGATATTCTGGAATCTCCTTTGACAGAACACAAATGTGAAAACAGATCAGCCCATTTTACTGCCTTGCGTAATTTACCGATCAAATAGATACGATGGCATGCATGTGGGCCGTCTGGAAGCTGTCTTTTTTCCATGGCATGGCTCCAAGCTGTCTCTGCCATATAGATAACCAAATGAAGAAACCTATTTTAAAACAAATCAAAGTTACACGATTAACTTGGAGAAGCTATGATAACTTGAAGCCACATTGCATCCACCAGCTAATCCTCTCCAATACGAATGGAAATAATTTAAACCGACAGGTTTTAATTGTAAGGAACTCTAAAACAGGACAAATTGCTATGTAACTCTTTAAGTATTACCGCACATGCAAAATGACATCAACAATTATCTCTACAAATGTTCGCACGCACCCTCCAACAGGCATTTATTCAAGCGAAATTGGAAGAAAATAAGAGAAACAACTTTCAGAATTGTAAAAATTTTTGCGTTACAGCAAAATTAGCAAGGCCCCACCTCACTTCAGTAACCATGGACTCGGAAATGGCTTTCTGGGTGTATTTACCACGACCATGTGTGAACCTCAATGATCACTATGGGTTAAGCTTCTCTCAATTATTTTTTTATTTATTTTTTTAGTATGTTTATCATCACAATTCATATCTATAAGATTCACTGATAAATTGTGAAAGTCTAAGTTATAGATAGTAATTAAGATTATATTAGATAGTAATGAATGAAAAAAATGGAAGGGGAACGTATAACCTCCTCAAACGAGCAGTGCAATACTTTCCGCAGACCCAATATTATTCATTTAAATATTTATTAATAATATTAAAAACATATAATACTATTAAATATTTTCTAAAAATAAAAAAACAATGTAAATTTACAGGTAACGACCGAATATCCCTGTTGTAATCCATGTTGCATCTGAGCAGACTAAAGAAGCTGCCAAACTGAACATGGAAGCCAAATATTTATACAAATTTGAATAAAACGCAAAAAGAAATCAGGTAGAACGGACAATCTCACTCTTAAATTACTCTCGTTGATGCGATTGAAGTTAAAAGTCGACAAAGAAACGCAAAAAAGAAAAAAACTGACCATTGATTGAGAACTTGGGGCTGATCTGATAGGAAATGTGTTAATTCGGGTCGTCAATGTCCATTTCCCTCACTTCATTAACTTTCGCCATGGTACCTTAAAGTAATAATAAAAGCAACTAAAATTACACGGGTTTCGGCCAGATTGGTGGGCGAGAAATTAAAACGAAACATATGTAGCTATTTTACCAGCGACCAAAAAAAGTGTAGAGAGATAAACAAAATGAATGTACGGATGTACCTGTGCATTAATCTACTTGTAAAGACGAATGGCGTGGTACATCTCCGCAGTCGTCTCTCCTCGAATTCCTCCACCGTTAGTTTGGAATGCTTTTGATTCCGGATCCGGAGTCCGAAATGCAGGCAGGCCTTGGTTTCTTGACGGACCTATCTTTGGATCTACAGATCTTTTTGGAGATCAGATCGAATCTTGCTGTCCTCGGATTTGAAGACTTGGGTGTACATTTGTCGATCCAAAATAATGATTGGATTTTGAATTCGAGGAAAAAGTTCTCTTTCTTGAAATTGGGCCTAATTCAAAAACTTTGTTTTATTTTTTATTTTTTAATTGTTATTAATTTTTTATTAATTGAATATTTTATCAATATATTTTCTTTATTTTTTTTTAAATTTCTTTGATTAGATGCTAATTGGTTAATTTTTATAAATGTATAATATAATTTACTTGTTTATACATATTATATATAAAATTATTGATTAAATTTAATATTACGAGTTAGGTGATATTGATTCACTCTTTAAATTTATGTAAAAATTAAAAAGTAAGAAAAATTCTATTTTTAATTAGTTTGCCCCTTCAAATACTAGTCTTCCTGCAATTGTTTAATTTTATATTTTTTATTAGTTTAAAAATTTTTATGTTTAAATTTTTATTAGATCTCGAACCTGAGGCATTATTTTTGTAATTTTAGCTTTGAATTAATATTTAAAAGATTTAAAATTCGAATCTCAGCATTTACAACTTATAATTTGTATCAAAACAAAGTTTTGATTGAAAATTTTTATAAATCAATTAAATTAATAAAAATTGTAAAATTTTAAATTAATTAAATAAAAAAACTTATTTTAGATTTTTTATAAGTTTTATATTAATAATGATACTATTTAATCAAACAAATATTTATATGAAGAGCTCAATATATTTAATCTTAAAATTAATTAATTTAACTTTTAAATTATTTTATTTAAAAGAAATCAATCAAATCTTTAATCTTATGATTTAAAGTCTCGTAACTTTTACTTTTAATTCGATTTTTTTACCTTTAATAAGTATGATAAAAAAATTATTAACAAAATACTCAAAATAAAATAAAATAAAATATCTTCCAAGCTCCAATAAAAAATTAAAAAAAATGATATCCCAATTTCATTGAAGAATATCGGAAAATTTGAGTTCAATTTCGATTCACAAACACCAGAAATTTAGGCCAGATTAAATAAAGATTCTAACACAGTTATTATGGATAAGAAAAAAATTGAATAAAAAAAGAATTAAATTAAAAATATTTTCATCCAAGATACCTTATTATAAGTAAAATAAATCCTTAATTTAAGAAAAATAAATACATTAATGTTGGTATCATCTACTTTTTCTTTAATTTTTTAGATTTAATTAATATTTTTACGAAATAAAAAAATATAATAATTATTTTTTTAATTTTATTTTAGACACCTTGAAGCTTCTTCTTAAAAAAAAAACCGGCACATAAAAAAAACCTATTTTTCTTTTGTAATCTATTGGCTCAAGCTCATCCCATCGCGACCCAATCATAAAGCTGTTATAATGTACAACGAGGATGTAAATATAATTTAAAAATAATTAAAATATAATATAAATATATATTTTAATAATTTATATTATAAATTTTAAAATATTAAAATTAATATAAATATAAAATATTTATCTCATAAGTATAAATATAAAATATATTATAAATATAAATTATCAGATGTACTTATAATTATTAAAAGTTCCTGGAAACAAAGAAAAAGAATAAAACGATTCTTTTTAATGTCTAAATCAAAAGCGGTCGTGTCGTTTTCAACGAAATGGGTCTGATTTTATTATCCACGAGGAAAAGGAAAAGGAAAAAAATCCCACACTCCCACCGCCGCGACTATTTATTTTTTTTGTTTTTTTTTTCCAAATTTTCCTTTATTTTTCTTTTTTCATTTCATTTTTTCAAGCCAACTAACGACAACGCAAGACGACACAACGCCTCTCTGTCTGTTCCTTTCGCTTTGTTTTCTCTTTCCAAATAAACTAATCGGTGAACGACCGGCGAGAAGAAGCCAGCGAGAAGTGGCTTCTCGCCGGAGTTTTGCGTTTCCTTTTTTTTGTTTCACCTCCCCGGATCAAACTACGGCAAAGGGAGAGAGAAACGAATTTGTAATTATCGTTTTGTAGAAGAAAACTTCCCCCTTCCAAAAAATTAAAAAAAAAAAGGAAAAGAGGGAAAAGAATAGATGTTCTCTCTCATGTGATGAGTAATGGCTTGCAATGCGAGGAAAAAGATGCTGAGATTCCTTGGTCTATTTTCTTCCTTTATGCTTTGATTTTTAAAAATTTTTTTTTTTCTTTTCTCTCTCTCAAATTTGTTCCTTATTTTAAATATTTAAATGCCTGTTGGGCATTAGTTCATGGAAAAAGGTTGCAGAGTTTTCAAGATTTTTGGTTCGAAAGGTAAGGTTTGGTTTCTGTTTTATTTATGTCAAACTTTGACATTTTTTGGGGGTGGGAGGCTGGGGGGCCCTTTCTACCTAATTTTTGTAAGTTAAGCTTCAGAATTTTAGCTTCTTTTCACAATTCTATTCCTTTGTATGATTAGGAGTTTTCGTAGAACTTTGTTCTTGATAAGTAGGAAGAAAGGGTAATTTTAAAGTAAAAAATGGTTTATTTTGGGAAATGCAAAGCTGGGTTTTAACTGATCTGGTAGTTAACAATTTGGTGTTCAGGGTTGAAGTTGCATAACTTTTGTTTGGATTAGAAAACCATGGGAAAAAACAGAACAAAAGAACGTAGAATTTGCATAATGTGAATTTAGTTTTTTTTTTTTTTGTTTGGAAATGAAAGATTCACGTTAAGTTTCACAATTAACTTTTTTAGGTTTTTTTTTTTTTTTTGTTTCCTTGTGTTGATAACTTAGAATTGGGGGTTTTCTTTTTAAAATTTTCTTACCTTTTCTTGGGAACCAAACGGTTAATTTTGTTTGGTTGTTGGTAGGTAAGTGGCTTTCCTTTTCATGGTACATCTTGTTTCAACCTATTTGAATTATTAATAATAAAAAATAAACTGCCCTATGTTTCCTTCAAAAATCCTTTTTAAGTTTTCAATTTTCTGAAGAAAGTAGCTAGCTATTGTGTCATCTTCACTTTCTTCTATGATATTTTCTAAATGCGAACAAAATAGGTTAGGATTTTCTATGAATTAATGTATTAATGTTTTTTCAGAATTTCTAACTTCCCTTTACATTTATGATGTTATTCTTTTCATAGAAAAAAATACAAGTTTTACTAGTTTACCGACTAGGAAGTGGTGATTGTTGAATGCTCCAGGATATGGCTGTTAAGCTAGGGCGGAGCCTGGAGTGACAAATTTTGAGCTTTTGGTTTTTTGAGATTTTCTGGTATTGAAGCTGAACAACGCCATCTGAGATCATGGATCAGAAGAATGCATCTTCATCATCCCTATATTTGGAAGACGTTCGTTCCCCAGCTGAGGTACCTATGGGCATGATAATACACCCAATTTTATTATTTCATTTCTATTTTGAGTTTATTAGGTCTTTATATTTCTTCTTTCAGAGGATATTGCAGGGGTTTCTGAATTTGGTCCATTTAAATTTCATTTGAAACTTTCAAGTCCCTAGTACCGGAAAAGAATAATTCTTTTAATGTTGCTTTAATATCAACTTCTATTGGGCAGAGACAAATTGGATTTTGGAAGCCAAGTAGCATGTTTGATAACCAAGGTGAGAATAGTGCTACGGACAGCTGAACCGTTGGTTCTACCTGCTGTTAATCGGTTTATTTAAATGCATTGACCATTTAAACTGGCTTTCAATTTCTTGTTAGTAGGATTAGACCATAAGATGGAACTTTTAGTTTTTGCCATCATTAAACTTAATGAAGATCAATTCGGTCTTTTAATTACTGTGAGAAGCTGTGGCCTCTGACATGTGGAATGTTTTTAAGAAGCATAATTAACCTTTATGATTGAGTGAATAATCCAAAAGATTGATCTAATAACTGGTGGTTCCAACTGTAATATTTTGTCTCCCTGAGTCCATCAGTCACAACGGTAATATATTTAGGATTCTATTATAGTCTCTCCAAAATTTATCATTGAAATGTGGGGTATCTTCTTTGAAGTATTTGCCAAACGAATGCAACAATCAACCTGATTTATTGATGAATGCTTGATTATTTATGATTCTTCTGAAGCATCTCATCTGCCTGAAGCACTAAATTGCCATTGGGGAGTTTGTCATCTATATTCATAAATTTCTATTCGATTGTGCTAGATTATTAGATGTCAGTTTCATTTGAAAAGTCCTTTTGTTTTTTGTTGCAAATATATTATAGATTGATTTCCGTCCTATTATTCGCAACAGTGACTGAAATATATTGGTAAAATTAAGAGCCAAAGGTTGTCGTCCAATTTAGTTTTTTTTCCCCTTCCCATTCTGCAAATGCTTTATTCATCGTCGAAATTCACCCTTCTAGAGATCTCTTTTGGAACATGGGTTTGTCCCTTGAGATAGCATATATGTATATTAACCTTGATTAATTTGATACCTTTATTTTGCATACTCCTTTTAGAGCTATATTTCTTGCTTTATGGAATTTTTGTTGATGTCACATGCAAATCTTTGGTATTTGTTCCTAGCATTTTCCATTCTGACAAATTTGAAATGCCTTACAAAGATAAGTGTAGTAGTTTGCATTTAATAACTTATTTCCCTGAAATCTCAGATTTTTTAAGTGAAAATTTTACGTGTGCTTTTCTGTTCAAAACTTGTGCATTGTTTTCTTCCTGTCTGTCTATATAAAAAAACCTTCTGGTCTTTGCAGACAAGTTGGTTCATTCATCTCCATTGGAAAAACTGTCTGCAGACTGCTTGGAACTTCCTCCATCAAATCTGATCAGAGATCAAGAAGGAAAATTAGACATTGGTTGGAATGGAATTACCAACTTGTCTGAGACTTCATGGAATTCTGTGAATCACGATCCGAAAAGGCTGTCAAATCTATATATGCTACCAGTGGTGAACTTTAATAGGAGCAGTAGCAATGCCAATGTAATCCAGCACGAAAGTAGTCTGTTTTCAAGTTCATTGTCTGAAATATTTAGTAGGAAGTGTAAGTGCTCTTGTGTATGTCTATCAAGTTGATGTACATGCATGCGTTCTATGTTTGCATTATTTCTCCCCAGCTTCTCTAATATCAGATGCTTTAATAGATATTGATGGCTTGATTGATGACTATTATTTCCTACCATATCATGCAAACACTCTAAAAGGAACTATGAAATTGTTTTGTTAATAATCATGCCATCATCATCCATTGTGTTAATCTGTTCACATATATATATTTCCTCGTTTACCAGAGGTTCATCCAAATCATTAGGACAATTTCCCATTTGATGGATTGAAAATTAGAAGCTAATATCTATCTTCACTGTGCTGCATTTGTTTTTCCTTTTTTTGGTTTCTGATTATTCATTGTTTTTTTAATTACCCTCCAATTCATAAATTTCCATCTGCGGTTTGCTTTGCTTTTATCTTTGTGCAGTAAGAATATTGGCGAATGATCTATCTTGTCAACATGCAAGTAAAGCTACTTTACACCATGAGGAAGAACCATTCAAATCTATGGAAGAAATCGAGGCACAAACTATTGGAAATCTCCTCCCTGATGAAGATGATCTCTTCTCTGGAGTAATTGATGAATTGGGACCTAACACTCATGCCAGTAAAGGAGATGAGTTAGAAGATTTTGACCTATTCAGCAGTGGTGGAGGAATGGAATTAGAAGGGGATGATCATGTATCCATGGGCCCAAGGAATTCAGATCTCATTAGGGTACTCCATGGTCAAGGGGGTTCCAATGGCTCAGCTGTTGGTGAACATCTTTCTAGAACACTTTTTGTAAGGAACATTAATAGCAATGTTGAAGACCCACAGTTAAAGACTGTCTTTGAGGTTTGTGTTTCTTTTCATTGGTTACATTATTTATTGAGACATTTAGTGAGCAAAATTTCCTCGATCCACCCTTTTGAATTGGTACATGTTCCAGTAAGTTAAATTGACAGATCTATTTCCTTCTGTCAGCAATATGAGATATCCAAACTCTCCATGCTGCCTGCAAGCATGTTGGGTTTGGTATGGTTTCTTATTATGATATAAGGGTAGCCCGAGATGCATGAGGGCTCTGCAAAATAAGCCATTGAGGTGTAGCGAACTTGATATATATCATTCAATTCCAAGGGTGTGGCTTCAACCATTTTGTTATGGATGGTTATTGTCGACTATGTTGTTATTGCCCTCATTGTTGTTACTATCTTTGTTTTGTTTAATTTGTTGATGCATCTTTACGTGACACATTGCTGCTTTATTTCTTTTTTAAATTTTATGACCTCAGGACAAACCATCTGAAAAAGATGTCAATCAAGGGACGCTGGTGGTTTTCAACCTTGATTCCTCTGTTTCAACTGATGAGCTTCAACGAAAATTTGGTACTTTTGGGGAAATTAAAGAAGTACGAGATTCATTTCTTTCAGCTTTACAATTACCTTATATTAGTTGATAATAAATGTCTTAATCATGTGGTTAATTTGCGTGGCAGATCCGTGAGGCTCTAAATGAGCATAATTACAAATTCATTGAGTTTTATGATGTTAGAGCAGCAGAAGCTGCTCTTGATGCACTGAATAGGAGTGACATTGTTGGGAAGCAGATCAAACTTGAACCAAGCCATCCAGGGGGTGTTAGGTGGTAATATCATTGACTTGTGTTGCCTTCTTCAACTTCTAAAAAATTGTTTTTAATCTTAGCTTCTGAAGGGACCTTGGAACCGTTTGTAATTTCCCTTTCCTTTGATCCCTGAAATTGAGAAAAAAAAATTTTTCTACTCTTTACATGATGGCTCTCTGACTTTACTGCTTCTGCTTTACTTTGCCCTGAGCATGGAGTTGGTTATGTGCAATCATTTTCTAGATGCCTAATATGCATTTTGTGCATCTAAGTTGTATTTTATTCCTTTTTGTGTTTTCTTTTTGCTTTCTTATTTGTTTGGGTGGCCTTCATAAGTTGTGGTAAATCGAAGTTCCTTTTGCAGTTTGATGCAGCAGTCTGAGCTGGAGCAAGATGAACCTATCCTACGTGGAAGCCCTTTTGATCAGTTATCATCAGGAGACATTGGTATGCTTTTGCCTGTAAATTCTGCCATCTGATCAATTTATGATAGGCTGTTGTTTCTGAGCAATATGTATCTGTTCCTTCGTACATTGTGATTCATCGTGACAGTTTCTACAGGAGCAATTGCATCCGATGGCATGGATAATGGATCTACCAACATTTTACATTCAACTATCCAGTCATCTCTGAATACATTTGTTGAAACTTATCAAACTTCTAGTGTTCCTATTAACTTAGCCTCTCCAGCAAGGGTGGCACCGATAGGCAAGCAATTAAGTCTTAAGGAGCCCAACCGCTCTCTGGATGAAACGAGATATTCTAAGCAAGGGGTACCAACTTTCCATCCTCATTCCTTCCCCGAGTATTATGACAGCTTAGCCAATGGTATTGCACTCAACTCCTCGAGCACCATAACAAACATGGCTAGCACTGTTGGTTTCATGATGGATGAAGGACTTGACAAGAGGCGAGTTCGGGTAGCAAGTTCAAACAGGCACGTGGTGGAACCTAATGCAGGGGGTAAGTTCAGCCAATTATCATATCCAACATTAGTGAAACATGCTTTCCTGCATCTTTGTTGCATTCAGTCGTGGATTTGTGGAAATTTTCATTATTCTGCATTTTAATATTTTTGATAAATTTCTTAATTCTTCTTTATTCTTCAATTGAATCATTTCTTATGCTTTGGGCGTCTACTCTCTCGTTTTCCCTTTTTCTCTGACTTTCTGTTGCTAATAATTCTCTTCAGTTTTTGGGTCATCTGGAAATGGAAGCTTCTCAGTTAATGAAAATCATAACACATGGAACAGCAACAACTTGCACCGCCAACATCCATCAAGTGCCATGGTTTGTCCAAATTCGCCATCATTTGTCAATGGTGTTGATGCTTATCGCCTTCAGCACATGGCTTCATTTCCTAGGGCTCCACCTGTAATGTTCAATGTAGGATCACCTTTACACCACCACATTGGCTCAGCACCACCAGTTAATTCTGCAGTCTGGAATAGGCGGCATTCTGAAACTTCAGGTTTTCACCTGGGATCTCTTGGAAGAGTGGGTTTTCCTGGTAGTTCACCATCACATCCTGTCGAAATTTCTTCCCACGACATTTTTTCTCGTGTTGGTGGTATGGATTTGATGAAAAATGGTGGGGCGAACACTCCTCAGCAGATGTGCCATCTTTACTCTGGCAGGAATCCTATGATTTCAATGCTGACATCTCTTGATTCTCCTAATGAACGTGTTAGAAGCTTCTCACACCGTAGAAATGAACTAAATTCTAGTAGTGCTGATAAGAAACAATATGAACTTGACATTGACCGCATCATACGCGGGGATGACAACAGAACAACACTTATGATTAAAAACATACCAAACAAGTATGTGAACCGCTCCTCATGCAAATTCTAGTCAGTTTTATTTTCTATTTCTTGTGTCTTGACTTGTTCTCTTTCCTATTAAAATGATTTTGTTTCATAGTATTCTCTAATGGTTGAATCTTTCTTATGCTTGAACAATATTGCTTGATGAATGACCTTAAACCCATGGACATCCTGATGATGATCTCCAGCACTTTACCTTTAAAATATCATCACTGCTCGAAAATGGAGTAATTGTTGGTAGACCACCAGTTTCTGACTGTTGTTTATATTATTTCTGATTCATTCAATTTGGCATATCAAGTAATATGGTAGCAAATTACTAGAGGTGGTGAATACTTATATAATTTAATTTGATTTTACACTAGTGTTCATTCTTCAGATTTAGTGATTGCATCCAATATTATAGCTCATGTCATGTAGTAAATAGGCCTTTTCTTTTCCCTGTCTTCCCTTTTTTCAGATGATTATCGCCTTAAAAGAAGTCAAATGGTGATTTGCAGGTACACTTCAAAGATGCTTCTTGCAGCCATTGATGAGCACTGTCGAGGAACCTATGATTTTATTTACTTGCCAATTGACTTCAAGGCAAGTACCTTAATTGGCTAGTCAACAGTTTTCCATCCTTGACACACTGAGTCATGCTTGGACATGCTACATGTATTGAATGTGTTACTAACCCTAAATTTTTTATAAATATTATCTGCAGAACAAATGCAATGTGGGCTACGCGTTCATCAACGTGACCGATCCACAACATATCATTCCTTTCCATAAGGTATGGTACATGGATGATAACTCACAATCATATCTGCTATTTATGCAGTTACTATCATCTGCATGTGTAGTTGTGTACTGAGCTATTATTTTGATATGTTAAAGCTAATCGGGTTAAACCAATACTTCTTTTCAGGCATTCGATGGAAAAAAATGGGAAAAGTTTAACAGTGAAAAGGTGGCATCTCTTGCATATGCTAGGATCCAGGGAAAGGCTGCTCTTATTGCTCATTTCCAGAATTCAAGCTTGATGAATGAGGATAAACGTTGCCGCCCTATTCTGTTTCATACTGAGGGCCCAAACGCCGGTGATCAGGTAGGTTATCAAGACACTGTGTAATCAAGCTCAATATATTTTTTTTCTCGTTTTGTATAATGTGGTTTTAGTTGTGTGGCTTTCCGTATTCTTATATCTGTATATCTGTAATGGATAAGGACATCTTTAACATTTTTAAGTCCTATTTTATTGTTTGTTTTTGTAGGAGCCCTTTCCTATTGGTACTAGTGTTCGATCAAGACCGGGGAGACCTTGAACAATTGGCAATGAGGAGAACTGCTGCCAAAGTAGTTCTTCAACTTTAGTTAATGGGGAGGAACTTTCCAATGGGGGGAACTCGTTGTTGGGTTCTTCTAAGGATTCTGATTGAGCACTCTGCTTATCCATCTCTAACTTTCAATACCATTTTACAATACTACAACTTTATCTACCATACTGTATATTTGAGGGTGGCCTGATGACTCTTTTTTGCTGCAGAGAAGCAGTTTTCGGAAACAAGATGCATAACTGAAACTAAGTGGCACTTTACAAATTGTCATTCTATGGAAATTTTTCTTGGATCAAAAGCCCTTAATGGGGGGCTTCAAATTTTGCATAGTTTTTGACCAAACTGTATCATGATGTATAGAAAGTTCCTGGGCTGATGCATGACTTGAGGGATCCTTTTTTTTTTCTGGTATAAGTTTTGTATCCTGAATTATGTGATTTCATTTTTATCCCCGAGGTTTTCAAATCCCTGCGAGTCCTGCTTTCGGTCTAGGTGGGGTGTGTACTTGCTCAAAGAGAGAAAGGGACAATATATGGCTTGTTTACTTTTAATGACATACATTCTTTTTTCTTTGTTTGCCTCTTTAAACTTTATTATCTCCTTCCCCTATTGCTTTTACAATACAAAGTTTGAAGCAGACAACTTGGTCAGATACTGCGTGGTGGATTTTATCAGCCTTCAAGCCAGGACCTGAATATAGGAAATCGGTTTGAAACATGTAGCAGAAGAGAACTGTCTGTATAATTTGTGTTCCTGTATTATGAAATTTTGTTATTTGCAGGTTTTTCCAGGAGGGTGTGTCGAGAAAAATGAGACGGTGAGCTGATAGCACCGGTAGAAGTTTAATGAACCATGGTAAGAAGTTCTTGCACATGGTGGCGTATTAGTTTTTCGATAGTTTCTATGTTTGCACATGTAGAGCATGCTAAGTTGTGTTTATAGTCTAGCGTAGGGCGTAAGAATGACAGCGGATGGTAAACTATTTGTAAATATCCGATTCGTCGTCATCCCTAACCTGGCGGAACAAGCAGATGCCCTGCTTTTATCAAAGTTGTCTGTTTCAAAGTTTTGACTCTGAAGGATTCTTGGGTTAATTTGGCATGAAGTTACTTCCTACAGTTTTAGTTAATGAACTACCAAACTTTGAACTCTACCTACTGTTTTCATTTTTTTTTTTAATATAGACCATCAATCTTCATTGTTAAATTACCATACTTAAATTAGATATGTTAATGATAATGATTATTGCTTCAAGAAGATTTTTAATCATGGATTTCAATCTGAATATTTTATTAGTACATTAAACTGTAGATTAAAATATAATATAAAATAGAAAAAGAAAGAAAGAAAATGATCCATTTATTTTTTTAATATAATTAGGGATGGGGTATTTTAAAGGGGTTTTTTTGGTCTATTTTAAGAGTGCGGTTTTTATATTAAAATTTAAAATATTAGTAAAATATTAAAACTTGAATTTTTTTTAATATTTGAATAAATTCTTTAATTTTACTAAAAGTTCAAAAAAATAAAAGATTCATTTTTTATTGCAAAATTAACGTTAATGCTTTATTTTATTATTATAATTATTATGTACATTAAATTTTAAAAAATAATACGTCAAGAAACTTGTTTATTTTATTCTTTAATCGAGAAAATCAAAACCGAAACGGCAAAACCTCGAGTCATCTGGTACCTACTGTCAGTTGAGATGCAGAGGAAGTCGCTCTTATTACAAAGCTCTCAGCTCAAAAAGCTCCATTGTCGATTCAATCAAAACTCCTTTTTCTCATCTGAAAAGACCCAAAATTTCCTTTTATTCCCGGAAGAGAATGGCCATCCTATGTATTCAGACGTGCCCAAGCCACGGACAGACAAGTCCCAGAGGAAGCCGTACCCGACACCCATGAAAGTACTGATTGAAAGAGCCAAAGAGGAGAAAGAATTAAGGAAAGCCCAACCTTGTAGATTGCTCGAACACCCACCCGACAATGGGTTGTTGGTGCCTGAACTCGTCGATGTCGCTCACCGAGTCTACCGAGCTCGTGAATCCATCCTCTCCGGTTTGTCCAAACTCCTCCGATTCATCCCGGTTCAACGCTGCAGGTAACTAGAAAGAAGCGCCTCTTCCTTTTCAATTACTTTTGATGGATTGCTAATTTTGAAATGTGTAAACTTTAGAAGAACAAATGAGTTAGATAAGAAATTGATGTTGCTTTTGGGTTTAGATTTTGTTACGAGGTTCATGTTGGATATGTTGGTCATGAAATCCGTACTTGTACTGGTCCAAAAAGCGGTTCTAGAAGTGCTATTCATGTTTGGAGGAAAGGAGGGTTGGCTGATGTAATTTTTTTCCCCAAATGTTTCCATCTCTATGATCGTGTTGGGAAGTCAAGGGTTATTCATGATGATAGGCATAGTGTCCCGCGAATTCCGGCAATCTTAGAGCTTTGTATACAAGCTGGTGTTGACGTCGAAAAGTACCCTTCAAAGAGACGAACAAAGCCTGTATACTCTATTGAAGGTAGAATCGTGGATTTCGAGTCAGTGGCCGGAAAGGATGAAATGGAGAGCAACTTGTTTTCGGAGAATCTTAATGCCTTCGAAGTTGGTGTATCGAAGAGGGATTCGAATTTGGAGATAAATGACGAAGAAAACAACTTAACAGCGTTAAGTACAAGGACATTGGCTTCATGGTTTGAAATGATTGGAGGTGTGAGGAAGATCATGGAGAAGTACAGTGTGTGGACGTGCGGTTATTGTTGCGAGGTTCAGGTTGGTCCAAAGGGACATAAAGTTAGGATGTGCAAAGCATCAAAACACCAGTCTCGAAATGGTTTGCATGCATGGCAAGAAGCGACTACTGATGATCTTGTTGGGCCTAATTACGTCTGGCATGTTCGCGACTTGAATGGTCCTTCTCTGCAGAATGATTTGAAGAGATATTATGGTAAAGCCCCAGCCGTGGTGGAGCTATGTGTTCAGGCTGGTGCATCTGTTCCGGATCAGTATAGAAGTATGATGAGATTAGATGTGGTTCCTCCTGAACGTGATGAAGTCGATCTTGTGGCCTGAATTGCTCTTTTGTGCAGAGCTATTCCATGCATTAATGAACGACCCTCTGGCCAAACCCTTTGGATTTGCAACTAACCAAGCATCGACAATTTGGTCATCAAGTTTTCGTATGTTTAGGTTGCAAATGGGTTATTTTTGTCTCGGACGCTGAAATTTCAATTCATGATGCCCTTATGACAGCTCCTTCAATTAGCTGCCCATTTGAATAAGAATTTCATGAAAGCGATTGAATTGTTCATGCCTCTGAATCAGTGGAAGCTAAATGTAGAGAATAGTATGGAAACATCGCGTTAAAAGTGGTAGGATATGCGTTTAAGACAAGCATAATGTAGCTTCGTAGCTCAGTTCAAGTATCACATTTCAAATATTAGGTGGTGGGTCAATTTTCCTCTTCATTTTTTCAGTATCTTCTCACTATGTTCCTTTGGTTTATTTTGGTAAAAGATCTAAAGGAAATAGAAATCATAGAGATCTAATTCCTATGTTTTGAGTTCTAAGCTCAATGTAAAGGAATCTCGTTGAATTGGAGGTTCTATGATATTATATATGTGTGCGTGTGTGTCTATATATATTTATTTATTTGTTAGAAAAGAAGTTCCTCTTCCCCATGGCAAAGGCTGTGACTGGTTTTATCCTCAGGAGTCACTCTACTTGTTGGGATTTACTGTAACATACAAGATAAAACTGATTTATTTTGGCTACATGGAAATCAGTTATATTACTCAAATTCTTTGTTTTTAAGTATTCGTATTTAATATTAATACTCGAGTATCAGATATGGTCTTCCAAATATGTTGAAAAACTTTTAAACAAAATTATGTATTTGTATTAAACTTATACTTCTATTTGATACTCATTCGAATTCAGTTATGATCCTCCAAATATGTTAAAAAATTTTTAAAAAATTAAATATATTTATATCGAATATATATTTATATTTGATGCGCATTCAAATTCGGATAATATAGTACGGTTTCATGTGCTCGAAACAAAAACAGACTTTAACATAAAGCCCACATGGCGTAAACACCCATTAATGAAAAATAAAATAAAATAAAAAGGACGATGATTTTCTAATTGACTGGTAAGCATAAGGCTCGACTTCATTCTAGTTAGATGATGATTTTCCAGTCCTTATACTCCATTTATAATGCACATACTGCTTTTTCTGTAACCATTGTTTACCTTTGCTTTGACAGAGTCAGCACCTTGTTCTCTCTCTACAGTCAATGCCTCTTCCAATTTCAATCAATTAGGGCTAACCTTTCATTCATGTTCGATCAGGCCCTAGGGCCTCAACAGGCTCAGCAAGGCAGGCTCAGAACTTTCTATAGAGTTTCCCTTCTCTACACCAGTGTTATTTTGGATCCACTACAAACAATGGCTCACTTCGATCCAATTATGGTGATACGAGTTTTAATCACATTAAGTTATCAATATTAAAATCAACTACACTCCATCTCGTAGTTTAGGTAATTTTGTTCGTAAAATAATTTTTAAAATATGATTTTTAATAAATTTAAAGTTTATTTATAATTTTTTTATATCTTAAAATTCGAACTCCGTCAAAGTAGTTTTTAGAAGGTGGGTAATTTTAACTGATGTGAACAAATCTGTTGCTTCTGAAAAGAATCTAGATTCATGTGAATAAGAACATTGGCTAATCAGGTAGAGTTTCCTCTTGGATTCCTTTTTCCCCATTTTTGAGTTCAGACGAACATGAAACATGTGTAGACGATAGGTCCATGTGACAGTATTGCTATAATAATGTGATTATACATTGACCCTAATTAATTTTTTTATTGGATATATATTTAGATTTAAGTTTTGAACTATATAAAACAAATCTTGTTATATGTTCTATAGTCCCACTCTTTAATTGAAAATCATTTCTTAACATATACATATATATATATATATATAATATAGAAGGGATCAATTTATGTTAGCATAACGTTAACTAGTTTTACAGATTATGTAATGTTATACACAATTAACATTCTAATGATCGATAGTTAGATTTAAGAATAAAATTATATTTATTATACGTGTAAAGTTTCAAATCAAGATGATATCTATATCATATAGCTTGATAAAACATAATTTTTTTAATTATATTTCACGGTTAAATTTTTTTATATTAAATAAATAGTTAAACATTTTTAATATAATCAAATTTGACATACATGATTTAAATGAATAAATCATGAAATACGGTGATCAAATTAAACAAATATTAAATCATATAAAAAATTATAAAAAATATATAAAATTAAATTAATTTTACAATAATATAAATGGATTCCTCATATATACATTCAAAAGAATTTATTACTTCATTTTCAGTTGCAACCCTAAACCATTAGTAAGCTTATCTAATTACTTTCATTAATCTTGCTGTATATAGGGTGGCTGAATCTAGTTTCTATATTTAAACCTATAACTTTATCTATTTATTTACTTATATAAAACACTTTAATTATGAACTTCAGTGTTCATCAAGGGAAGTGATGATTCGTTCAATAGTTAAATAAAAACAATTAGGGCCCTCACTCTCTCATTAAGTGTTACCCTAACAATTTAAATTGTTATGGCGTATGGGGAACTTTCTTGATTTGTGCTATTTTTGCAAATTGAAATTACTTTTCAAAAAAAGACACATAATTCATTAATTTGGCAGTCATATAATCTTATTTATTTCTATGACTAGATTTATATTCGATGGAAGACATATAATTTTATTATATTAAACTCGAGATTTGATTTAATTAGTTTATACAATTATATTTAAGAATTAAGAGGTGATATTAAATAATTTTAAAATTCAAAATTTAACATTAATGATCTTTTATCCTCGTTCTCTAACGATCTTCCTTAAAAAAATTGGTACACTTAGAATTTCAATTCCCCTCAAAAGTTGTTAAACAAAGGGGCAAATTGTAATGTATGTATATACATTTTCATTTTTCAATATGTCAAAGATAAACTTCATATATTTTCAAGCTTTTCATACTTTTAAACCAGACTTATATATATATATAAACAATATTCATAATTTAAAGATACCACACTTGAGATTTAGAAAGGCTTAGTACTTAAGTGGGAAGAAAAAAATTTTTGTGTCATGGACACATGATTATAATTAGCATATATTTAATTAATACTACCTTTCCAAGTCAAGAAATAATCATATAAAAAATTGAATTGGATTTTTCCCAAACAATTTACATGATTTATCTCCTTGTCTCTATATGGACAAATACAAAATTTACTAGTCTTATATTCATAGTTGAAGTAAGATTCATGCACTCGTTAATTATCTTGTGGCAAAAATAAATAAATAAACAAAATATATTCTATAAAAATACCAAATTGATTTGCTAAAATAGTATATTTTGTTCATGACAATTTTAAAACTTCTTGAGTTTAAGAGGTAATTCAACTGATTCATGTAAAAATTGATATCCTGTATTTTATAATATGAACTTTTTTTCAAAAGAAATTTCATTAAGGAATTTAAAAAGTTGTCACAAATTTCATTAAAATATATTTAAATAATACTTGATAATATATCATAGTTTTATTATTATTTTTTTTATGAAAACAACTTTAAAAGAAGAGAGAAAAATAGTCTACAAATTTAACTCCATATATAGATAGAAAGGGATGGCTTTCAGCAATGTCAGCTATCTTCATCCCTTTGTTTCACACTTGAGTCTTATAAGCACATGTAAAAAATCCATAATCTTTAAGCTTATCTATATATGTTTGTTTTTCCTGATTTTCCCTTCAATTTCTTGTTGATTTAGCTTCATATTTTCTTAGTTCCCATGTTTATAGCTTTGGTTAAGCGCTGAGAAAGGTTGAAAACTATATATATATATATATATATATATATATATATATTCTTTGCTTTGTTGGGTTTTGCATGATATATAGAATTAAAGGGTGGGAATTTTCAAAGGGATATAAAGTGGATCGACGGCAAGGGAAGAGGCCATTTCAATATTCCGATCATGAATCGGAAGAGAAAGAAGAAGAAACTGCTGATGATATATTTCCTGCTTACTCAGCTAGGTCTCAACAAGACATGAATGCTATGGTCCAAGCCCTAGCTCAAGTTATTGCAAACAACAACAAAAATAACCCACTTGATCTTCACCCTCATCATGATCATAATCAAAACCCTACTGAACAAAACCCAACTCCTCATCATCAACAAGCTCAGGAGCAAGATCAAGGTATTTATACATATATATATATATATAAATAATTTTTTGGGTTTTTCTTTTTTTTTTTTTTACTATTTGGATCTCTCTTGAATAGTTATTAAAGCTTTTGCTTAGTTATATTTCTTCAAATAAAGAGAGAAAAGACTAATTATTGAGAAGGATTTTCATATGATTGCATGTGTTCTAAAGATATTTTCTTTCACTTCCTAGTAGAAATTAATTATGAATGTTAATTTCTGCCCACAAAATTGAAGATGATATAAAGTATGAATGGCATAGATTCACACTCATTTTTTTCACCAGAATTTCCAGTATTTTATGTAGTTTAACTCTAATTTCTAACCAAATTCCCAACATTTTAACAGTTTCAATGTCTTGTGATTTAAAAAAAACCATTTTCAATGAAATATCATTGTCCTTTTGAGCTCTTCCTTTCTTCCTTTGCGGCCTGGTTGGCGGAAAGATTTCAGATTACAGCCGATATTCATGTTCTAACTTAGCACGCATCTTTATTTATTCATTTTTCACATTTAAAAGCTTGAATTTCAAGTTATTCTTTGATTCTTTTTCTTTTTTTTTTTCCAGTGTAATCACAAAAAACAAAACAATAAAATGAAAAGTTATTGTCTGAATGATGTTAACTTTTCTTTTTTTGGGTGAAGGGAACGTGAGAAGAAGACACTATAGAGGAGTAAGGCAAAGGCCATGGGGAAAATGGGCAGCCGAGATCCGAGATCCAAAGAAAGCTGCTCGGGTTTGGCTTGGAACGTTTGAAACAGCTGAAGCAGCTGCTTTAGCCTATGATGAAGCAGCTCTTAGGTTTAAAGGAAGCAAAGCAAAACTTAACTTCCCTGAAAGAGTTCAAGGAAGATCCGAATCTGGTTATCTCACAACAACAACAACAACAACTCCTCGTCAACAAGTGGAACGGACGGTGGCGGCGCTACCACCTGCTTTACCTCCTCCTCCTCCTCTACCTCTTTCTCAATCAATGTATCCCAATATTTCTCACTATGCACAGCTCCTCAGCGGTGGTTCAGACAATGCTTTCAACTACGCTACGCCATTGCCAAGTGCATCATACGGAACCAGGCCGGCTTTCACTTCAAATGCCACTTCTCTATCTTCATCTTCATCTTCCACAAGGTTAACACCGCAACAACAACAGGATGACTACTTCGGTGGATTTTCATTGCAGTTCGGTGGTTCATCTCCAAGTTCAGATCCTCCCAAGAACACGAGAGATTATGATTATTACTATTCAAGAGATTAGTTACTTGGTAGATAAACTGTCTAAATGATCGTTTGGGTTTTACTTTTCCATGCATTTCTTTTCCTTAATGCTTGTTTAAAATCCTTATCAACTTTTGTTTTCCCTTCAAGTTTTTGCCAATTCCATAATCGTTTGGTTATGTTCTTCAATTATTTCAAGCTATCTTTAGAAAAAAAAAAACAAAATTAAGGGAAATAAGAGTAGGTTAACTTTGAGAAAAATGCAGTGAAATTAGGGAGAGAATTGCATTAAGTTTCTTCACACGGTAAGAAATCTGTAGTGATAAATCTGTGGCCAAACTTAGTTTTGTCAGCTCAAATGGAATTCCTAGAAGAAGTAATGAAAGCTACCAAGGGTTCAACGTTTAACTGGCATGTGAATTAAGTATAAACTAGAGAGCAAAGATTTAAATATAGGAGCTTATTTTATGATTTTGAATCTCTCTTTTATCAATATTTATCTTATAGATTAACGATTCATAATGCTTAAATTCATTACCATAAATTACTTATTGTAGCGATTAATGACATATAACGATTAAATTCATTATCATACATTACAAGTATATAAATTTAATTTACAACTTTTAAACAAATTTTCCTATCTTTTATAAATAAACTATAGTACACCATACCTTAAAATTTATTAAAGTCATTGTTGTTATAATTACTACATAACACTACAAAATTTAGAGGAATCGAAGATTATCCTTTAAAAGATAAAAAATCATTTGATAACAAATCATCACTAAAAGTCATCTTTTAAAATTATAACTTTGAAAAGTTTGGAGAATAATTTTATCTTCAATACTATTAAATTAGAGATGATATTTATCTTTAATATTGCTAAATTTAAAATAAAAAAGATGTTTTATTTTATCGTTTTTTGTCTCATCTTTAAGAATCTCTTATTTTGTAATTTTTTACAATAAATTGTGCAAAATGAAAAGAACGACAATAGCATCTTTTACATCCATAATCACAATGGATACAATACAACCAGAAATACATTCGTAATTGCAATTTAAATCCATCACAGAGAGTACTTCCGCCATCACATTAGTTGAATCATTATCTCTCCTTTCAAAAATGTTTGGCATTGCCTTTCGGTTCCCTTATCTGAAGCATTAGATTTAGAGGTGGGGTTATGTAGAGATGAAAAAAATAGGGTACTTATATGCCAACTCCTAGGCATATATATTGCTAACTGCAACTGGATAATTAATGTTGGAAAATTTAATTAAGCATTAATTAACAATATCAGCTTCTCAAATAACGAGAGTTAAAATGCTTGTTTGAAACAA
>JBBYHO010000005.1:15024976-15075086 GCA_038382025.1 Adansonia gregorii
ATATATATATATATATATATATGCAAACATATTTTAAGACTAAACTGACTATTTGGTGAAATTGAGAAATTTGGGTATAATATATTGCATGTTGATGAACAATTTATTCATAGTCTGAAACAAGCCCCCTACTACCCATTTCAAACCCAACCCCCTCCCACCCTCCCTCCTTTCCATTTGTCAGCTGAGAAAATCCTAGCATTAAAGCAACAATAATTCAGCTGAGACTTTTCAGTGTCAATCTTATTCAAACTGTTTTCTCAGCCAAGAAAAGAATGAGTCTGAAACATTTGTTTTGAAAGAAAGGGAAACGAAGAGAGCAGAATGTCATGCTTGGAATTTGAACTGCTTGATGTGATTTCATTTATTTATTTATTTTTTCATTCCGAAAGCTCATTTTGATCTGAATCTCTGAGTTTGAGAACTGAGATATAGGAATGAAGATGAGACATAAGTAAGAAAAAAGTAAAAATCCGGAAGAAAGGCTTAAGCCTTCCCTTTGCCTCAAATGACTTGCCTTTTGGCCCCTTCAAATCCTCAGCGAGGAACTAGAAGAGGGTAGTAAGTGGTAGAGATTTAAATTGCGGTTGCAAATGCTTTTTTGACTCCGTTATATTTATTACGATTATAAACGTAATAAATGTTACCTCAATAAATTGAGATAATCAAAAACAGAAAGAGCCGAAACCACAAAATAAATCCCTGGTACAGAGTATTATCCAACACATGCAGTGTAGTAAACCATAGCTGCTGTATGCTTCTTCTTCTTCTTTCTTCTCCACATGTTTGGCTAAAAATTAAAATTTAAAAACTCAGAACTCAGATAAAAGGAAATAAGAACAACCGATTGCAATGTGTTGTCTTTGATTCTGCAACACCCTGCATATATAAAGGCGTTTCGGACACTGCTAATAGAGTGTCAAAAGTCCAATCTTTTCTTTTCTTTTTTTTTTTAAAAAAAAAAAGAATAAGAGAAAAAAGACAAAGAAAACAGATCGGCCAAGTGTCAAACTTTGCAATGGTCCCCGTCTTATTATTCCCTCATTGGGTCATCTAATCTTTCCACTAAGAATATTTACTTTTCTCTTGCTTTTTACATGAACATTGTAGCTAGGCACTTAATGTTGCATACGTTAACCCATTGGTTTTACTTATCTACGTAAATTCGGATTTTTCATTTAGAAAAAAAATGTATATTCGATATATTTGGATATAAATAAAGTTTAATAATTTTAATATATGTAAAAAAATTAAATACATATATTTATATTTGTCTCTAAATTCAAAAAACATAAGTCATGTCTTTTATCTCTTTTTATTTCAAGTATTCATCATCTAAGATTAACAAGAATTCGTTAATAAATAATAATGATGAAGAGAGATGTGTAGAAGAATAAATAGAATTTTATGAAAAGATTATAGAATAACAATGAAATTTACCACTAATAACTCTAGTTAAGGACCAAGGAGATTAAGACGAGAAAAACTCAAATCGAATAATTTTAGATACGATATAAATATAATATAAAAAAATTAAAATATGACAGTGAATATACTAATATATTAAAATATATATAATATAAATTATTAATATATTAAAATTTATATAAAATAAGACAAATATAATATGTATATACGAAAACTAAGTCGATACCATGTGGAGAAAAGATGATGGCCAAATTGACAGATGGAGGGTTCCTTCTCCAAATAAGAGAATGAAACCATAAACAAATGGAAAGTAGTTAAAGCAAAGTCATGACAGGAAATTATATATATATATATATTATACAAGTCTAAAGAGGGTAAGAATATTAAAGTAGATATGACTTTTTTCCCCCTAATATAAGGGTACAAATGCTTTGCACCGTCCACTTACACTAATTTTAATTCACTTTACCCCATTTTGAAAATGGTGAGGTTTGAGAATCAATGTGTCAATTGGCACTTATCCAAAATTAGTGGGAGATTTACAAATTAATATTAGAAAAATACAAAGAACTTTATCTTGATTGTGGGGTGATTAATTAACTTAATTTGTTCCTTGGAATAATTAATTGAAGTTTGAAGAGCTTGGATTGGATACATTCTTTTATATATATATATATATATATATGCATGTATATATTTGTTTAATGTTTGAGACAGGTGGTATGGATTACAGAACCCAAAACTTATGAACAAAGTTAAATGACTTCCAATTAAGGAGTTTATTTATTTATTTTGGTACAAAGGTGATCTTAATTCAATCAACAGCTATAGAAAGTGAAATTCATATTTTAAATTTATTAAATATTTTTTAAAAATGATTAAATGAATCAATTAAATTAAATTTTTAATTTTTCTATAAAGTTGAGACCGATTACTTGATATAAACTTTTTTTTCGAGTACTTGTATTAAGGTATTAGTAATTTGATTTAATGCCATTGATGCATGATCTCTTTATTCAGAAGAATATAAAGAAAGTCAAATTTTTTTTATTTTTGTAATGAAAAACAAGGAGCTCGATATATCTTTTTACTCTTTTAATCTTTTAAAATATGTTTTAGCACATGAATAAGTTTAATTCATTCATTTCTTGGGTAGTTATTAACTTATTATCTTTGTCTAAGAAGCCAAAGCTCAAATCTCATATATTAGTTCAAATTTATATGAACATACAAACGAAGCTTGGCAATCAACAACTTTTTTTTTGGCGTGGGGGGGGGGGTTTCTTTTCAGTTTTCGCTCTCTTACTCCGAACCTATGTTATTCCGATTCAAACGTGAGCATCAGATATAGATATATATATATGATATAAATATTTATATTAAAAAATTTTAAAAGTTTATATTTCGATACTCATATTTAAATATACATCGAATATTGTATCAAATAATTAAAATAACATAAAAACTTGAGACTTTGGATGTAATGAAGCCCGAAAAGCACAAGGATTAAGAAAATTAAACATAATAATTCTTAAGAGGTGAAACAGACAACATAAAATTAGAAAACCAATAAGCTTCATTTGGATCAAGTTTAACTCATATCGCTTTTGAATATTTTATTTATCATAAATATATTTAAAATATTTTATATATATATAAAATTTAATAATTAATAAATTAATAAATTTATTATTTTTATATTATATTATACGTTAAATGTTTGTATTGCATAATCGTCCACCGTTACTATGTCCGCTTGGTTGTGCGATATACAAGGGCAAGGGAAGCAAATAAACAATAATAACCGAAGAATCGGGTAACGGGTCACATCGGGTCGAATTATCATCGGCCAAAAGGGGGGTCATGACCTGAACCTTTTCCTCCTTTAGACTGGGTCAAGCCTCAGCAAAGCAATAATAAAAAGGTTTTCCACTTCCAACGTAAATAGAAGTTAAAAAAAAAAAAAATCATATGCTAAAATTCGTAAACAACGAAGTTGCTTTATTTGCTTACGTGGCAACAAACGGTTATCACTGGGCCTAAACTGATACATGTTAACGCCAGTGTGAAGAACTATAAAAATCTACGATAAACAGTTGAAGCTTTGATTTAGATTCGGATCGAGGGGGAAAAAAGGAGGAAAATTTCAGTCATCATTGGAATTAGAGTTCTTGGATTGATTATGATGATAGGGCGTTTGGCTCTTGTTCTTCTCTTGGCTTTCGCGTCGCTACAGCTCCTCTGCATCGCCGATGATGATGAGGCGGTGATTGAATTATTTTTTTTTAAACCTCGAATTGTTACGAATATTTTAATCTGTGAAATCTGAAAAATAAGATTCCTTTTTTGTTTTTTATTAGGTTTTTTATGATTCATTTGAAGAGTCATTTGATGGGCGATGGATCGTCTCTAATAAAGATGATTATAAAGGTGAATTTTTTTTAGTTATTTTACTTTCTATTTATGGAACTCTTCCATTTATTTATGGGTTTATTGTGTTATTGATTTTTATTATGTTATAGCTCTGTTTTTGTCATGTTGGTTGTCCTGCAAAATATGCATAAAAATTAGGCTGAAAAGATGGGATCTTTACAAAAAATGGAAATGGTGATAACGGTACTTAATGATGTTTCTAGCCTTACATTTATTGGATCCTTTTGTTTTTAAATCAGAAATTTGATGATCTTATTTCGCATTGCTTTCATTGGCAATCAATCTTTTGATGCATTCTTGGGAATTTCTTTTTGATCCATCTTCTGATGTAGAATTATTTACCGTGGAATTTTGTGGACTTTGTGGGTTTTTCTTTTTTTTTTTTTTCCATTTAATATACCTCATTGTGCACTTGCATCCATAGTATCTTCAAATTTGAGATGCTGGAATTTGAGGTGGTCTTGACATTTGTAAAAGTATCCTTTGTGACATCGGAGAAAGTATAGTATGAAATAGTTACGCTGTGTCAGCATATATCCCATCCATTCAAATCATGCCACATAATCAGATTTATAGAAAAAGTCAGCCATTTATTATAAAAATCATTAATGTAATAGATGTTATCATTTAATTATTACATGTAATGTGTAATAAATGACTGACCTTTGCCATAAATCTGATTACATGGCATGATTTGAATAAAAGGGAGATATATGCTAGTGTGGCATAACTGTTTTATACAATCCTTTCTCATGATATCGAATATTGTCATGCTTTAAACAAAATGTTGTATGATATTCATACGTCTATTGGGTATTTTAGGGAGTTGGAAATGTAGATAGATATTGACATGGTTTTCGAGTTTCAGGTGTATGGAAGCATTCAAAGAGCGAGGGGCATGATGACTATGGACTTCTTGTGAGTGAGAAGGCAAGGAAGTACGCAATAGTGAGAGAGCTTGATGAGCCTGTGAGCCTCAAAGATGGAACCACTGTGCTTCAGTTTGAGACTCGGCTCCAGAATGGACTCGAATGTGGTGGTGCGTATTTGAAATATCTTCGTCCCCAAGGGGCTGAGTGGAAGCCTAAGGAATTTGACAATGAATCCCCTTACTCTATCATGTTTGGACCTGACAAATGTGGGATAACAAACAAGGTGCACTTCATTTTGAAGCATAAGAATCCGAAAAGTGGGGAATACGTTGAACACCATCTTAAATACCCACCCTCTGTCCCATCTGACAAGCTTACTCATGTGTACACTGCCATCTTGAAGCCTGACAATAAGGTTAGAATTCTGATTGATGGAGAGGAGAAAAAGAAGGCTAACTTCCTCTCGGCTGAAGATTTTGATCCTCCACTTATCCCTGCCAAGACAATTCCTGATCCAGATGATAAGAAACCTGAGGACTGGGATGAGAGAGCAAAGATTCCTGATTCAAATGCTGTGAAGCCAGATGATTGGGATGAGGATGCACCCATGGAAATTGAGGATGAGGAGGCTGTGAAACCGGAGGGATGGTTAGATGATGAGCCTGAGGAGATAGATGATCCTGAGGCAACCAAGCCAGAAGATTGGGATGATGAAGAGGATGGCGAATGGGAACCCCCGAAAATTGAGAACCCACAGTGTGCAACAGCCCCTGGTTGTGGTGAATGGAAGAGGCCAATGAAGAGTAATCCGGCCTACAAGGGAAAATGGTCTCCCCCACTAATTGACAACCCCAATTACAAGGGTATTTGGAAGCCTCGGGATATCCCAAACCCCAACTACTTTGAGCTTGACAAGCCTGACTTTGAGCCTATCGCTGCCATTGGTATTGAGATTTGGACAATGCAAGATGGTATATTGTTTGACAGTATCTTGATAGCCAAATGCGAGAATGTTGCAGCATCATATCGGGAGACCACATGGAAGCCGAAGTTTCAGGTTGAGAAGGAAAAGCAGAAGGCTGAGGATGAAGCTGCTGGTTCAGGCAGTCTAGCAGGCATCAAGGTAATGCATTTGCAAGCTTATTTATTATGTTATTTTTATTCAATCTTAAACATATAGCATAACATTGGTAATTTCTTTCCTGCAGAAGAAGATCTTTGATGTCCTATACGAGGTTGCTGATATTCCTTTCTTAAGTGAATACAAGAATCAAATTCTCGTAAGTTAACGTAATATGCTCTTTCACATGCAAATCAATGTTTTATTGGTGGATTCATCTGAATTTTGAGTTTCTCTTTTAGGACGTTATTGATAAGGCTGAGACACAGCCGAACCTCACCATTGGTATCATAGTCTCTATTATAGTGATTATCCTCACGTTTTTCTTCAAGCTCATCTTTGGTGGCAAGAAGCAAGTAGGTTTTTTAAGCCCTTTTTGTTGGTCTGTGTGTTTGTGTTTCTATCTTCAGCTCTTGTTTGTCTTATTCCATTGGTTAATGCTCTGCAGCATAAGCCAAGAGTAGAGAAGAAACCCGAGGTTGCCGAGACATCAAATGCCCAAGGAAGCAGTGGACAAAATGCTGAAAAGGAAGAGAAAAAGGAAACCGCTGCTGCTCCTCGAAGAAGGAGGCGTGACACTTAAAGCTTGAAAGAGTTTTTAAAATAGAGTGGCTGGTGATCATCAGTTTCACTTAGGGCAAATTTTTGCACTTTAGGTAGTTTTTGGTCATGGCTGAATCATTCTTGCTTGGTCATTGGTATTTTTTTGGATTCAATTTTGAACATTAGATGTATGAATTGAAGAATGTAGATGAGACGTTTTTCTTGCTTTTTTTATTTTGGGGCGGGGGAGGCACCAAAGCAAAAACCAAGTAGATGGAGTTTGAGGATTTGAGGTTTAGCATATGCTGCCTGCTAAAACATGGTCATCCATTTTAATTTGGATCATAACTTCTGGAACCCCAATGGGGCCAACTAATGGTGGAACATGGTAGAATTTTATTATATTTTTGCTGTCAATAAACTGAGTTCAATGTTTAAGTGGACAGGGGAATATGACCCTATTAAAAAAAGGGGACAAGATTAAGAAATATCAGTCTGGGCTCTCCTATTAAGTTTAAGATAAAATGCATTATATTTCAAAGCTTATATCCGATAGACCGAATACAAACTATTACGGTCATGATGTACGGTTGAAGAGGATGAGGGGTAGGAGGAAAGCTAGAGCAACATTATTATATTTGAAATAGAAAATTTTCGTGGTATTCAATCACTTGCGGGACGAAAGATTTGGTTGCCTGGCAGGGAGCGAATTTAATTTTACCTCAGAAAACTCACCAACACAAATGCAAAAATTAAAATATATATATATATATATACAAAACTGTCATGGAAATAGTTCCTCTTGACTTCGCATGAAGATATACAACTGTAGTAACTTTGCTTTAGAGGATCAATGCGCTGTATTATAGTTATTTTTTTCCGTATTAATTTCATAATTAATACCATATCATTTTCGTAATCTCCATAATCACTTGCTTTCATATTTCAAAACCGTATTTTCTTAACATTTTAATCATAACTCAGTATCGTATTCACCTCCAAATTTGATATTTTTAATTATCACATGTCCAAAATTTTATAAATCTACTGCTAATTCGCAAACATTTTATCGATGAGCTAAAATATTCGTTCCAAACTTTTACGAGATAATATTTTATGTGATCTTTGATACCACACACATAATGATACGTGTAGTTTACAACTATGTCATGTCAATTAAACAATTTTTGACATCCATTGCAGAATCTTACAACTACTAAAAAAAAAAGGAAGAAAAACCAAGTTTTCATAACATAGAAATACCCAAAATAAAGATACTTCAAATATTTCTCTCCAACGGGAATAAAAAAAGGAAACTTTTTTCAAACAGTGTCCTGCATGTCAACAGAAGAGAAATGCTCAAGTTCACCTTATTTAAACATCTATAAAAAAAAATAGTCCCCTTCATTTAAAACAAAATTATCAAATAAATTCAAAAAAAAAAAGCCAAAATTTAAGCAATTTTAGGTTGATAACATTTTTTTTTTTGGGGTGTTGTCGTAACTCTTCAGATGAGAATTGATCGACGGCTATAACTTGAACTCCGTTGGTGTTTAACCCAAGCGATTTATAAAATATTACTACAATCTCTAACGCCGACCTCCGGTTTTCTTACCTGCTGCAACCGGAAGTGGATCCTCATCGTCCGACTCCACATCTCCATATTGCCAGATTCCGCGCCTACCTTTTTTCGCCTCCTTCTGACACTCCTCCAATTGATCAAGCACCAACTTTCTCTCCTTCGGTTCCCATTTCTTCCTCTTCTCCAACCTAGCCAGTCCCTCCTGAAAATAAATAATAAAAAATAGTATGCCCCCATGAGTCAAGAAATAAAATTAAGGAAATTAATAAGCCCTCAAGGTGACACCTGTAAATGATCATCTTGGCGAATGCTAAAAAAAACCGTATCAAAAATCAAACCGGTAAGACCTCCATTCCTAGTTGGATTGACCAGTTCTATACATAGCATTTTTTTAATGTTTATACACTAATTTAATGCAAAATAAAACATTAAATATAGTTGAAAATTAACCATAAAAAACATGCATTTAACCGTATCATTTTTAAGTTTAAAAAAATTCCCATTTAATGACAAATAAAATTTTATAAAAAAAATAAATAAATAAAATGTAAAGCTGATTTCTTACTGGTTTAATCTAGCTTTTACCACTTTGTTTACTATCCAATTTTTATACAATTGCCGAACTGAACAAGTCATCAGTTCCTAATTCAACAAGCAAAAGTCTATGGGTCTACGTTCACCCAAAATGAAAATGTGAAGTTAAAAAAAAATGTTTTGACGCAGCAGAGATGAAGTAACTTAATATCAAGATTTTGTGATGGGATTGCCCTGCTAGAATCAGAGGATAAGTAAAATAGAGAAGGGCTATCTTTCAAACCTTCAGCATTGCAGCATTGATGCTATCCTCCGGGTTCTCTGTAAAAAGAGTTACAATGAGAACTGTACCAGTTCCCTGTCCCTTGACTTTTCCGCCAGAAGTATCCCTTTCCTCTATTATGGCCTTAAACTGCAGAGAGCTCCCTAACGTCTGCTCACTCAAAAACTGGGCAGCCTCAGGGCCATATTCATCATCCAGACTTGGAACTTTAAGAAATGCAAGACTGCATAACTGAGCAAGGCCGGGAGTCGCTGATACTGAAGGATCAAGAGGCCGTAACTGACTGTACGGAACCTCCTCTTGGTTCCCATAATCAAGATAAAACACTTCAAACTTATCATTCGGAGATCCAACTCCTCCCCGAGGTGCATTGACAATCTTCATGAGTCAAACCAAGATGCAATTCAGTATTAAATAAAAAGAGAAGTGAAAGGTGAAAAGCACAACATATGTCAAGTGGCATACAAAGATGCACAACTAGCGAGCATTGTTGGGGGGGAGGGGGGGGGGGAAGATGCAACCCCGCATAAATATTTAAAATTTAACTTCAATTCCTTATAAGAGCACAACAGAGAAACCTGAGATTTTTCACTATCTCTTCCATCAGCTTTGAAAACAAGGCACATACTTTAGCATTGAAATCTGGTTTCGGGTTAAACAAGCCTCGTGCTTTTTACGTCCCCCAAACCCCACCCTTTTTTCAATAATCACAAGAAGCACAAGTACACTTCAGCAACGAAAACATACAAACAAGGTCACATGGAAGATTAAGACTGAGGGGGGAAAAACCTTAAAAGTATTCAAAATCAAGTACAAGGAACTAACCAGTGCACGGTTCCAGGAATTATCCACACTAAACTGCGAAAGAACAATGTCACCCTTCTTAGGATTAAAAGCACCAATCACTGGAGCTTCTTGGATATTTAAAGATGCAAGTTGTTTCTGAATAGATGACACTCTCTGATCCCCAGCTGTCTGGACATAAAATTTTCCACCACTCAATACTTCGGTAATAACAACCTGAAAATAACAAGAAAAGTAATTTATCAGTTCACGATATAGTATTACAGTCAGATAGCATTATTTTAGTTGAGTTCCTAGAGCACCTGTAGTAATTCCTTTTGTTTGTTTTCTACAGTGGCTGGTCCATTCGAAACTTCCTCTCCTTCAACATAATTCTCCCAAATCTACATATAAAGATTTAAAGATAAATAAAGCAAAAAAAAAAAATCCAATAAGCCTTACTAAAAGAACAGTAGTTATAAATATATGTACAGCTCCTTACTTTCAGTTTCTGCCTCTTGGCAGATTGCTCAGCCTGATCAAGAAGATGAGCGTCAGCAATCCTGTCGGCACCAAATGAAGTTTGTAGCTTCGCCAGGCCAGCCTCAAGGAGTGTCACAGCCATATTGGTTCTCGACTCCCACAAAGTCCCCAAAAATGTTCCAGTTCTATCGACAGTTTCCACTTCAATCTATGTAGAAAAACATAGATTCGTAAAAAAAAAAAAAAAAAAAAAAAAAAAAAAAAAAAAAAAGCAGACAAGCAGTTCCTAGAGAGAAGATCTACCTCCACATCCCTCTGCATAATCTTTCGTCTCATTAGTGCTATGGCTTCTTCTGAATAGGGCTCATCACGACCAGGACATCTGACACCAGAAAATGAAAAGGCAATGCTACAAGTTTCTTTAGGGATCAACAACTTAAAACGATGACCACTTAGGACATATTCCACAATGGCTGGAATCCTCTTGCGATGCAGGAAATGCAAGAAATCTCTAGCTTTCTTAGCTGGTGCCTGGAAGTGGACAAGATGATGTATGGATATTAGAATTCTGATAAGAAATAGAAATATAGAACCAAAAATATAAAGAAATAAAGAGACACAATTGCCAACCATTGTAAGGTCTTGTATGTGCATGACTGGAGGATCCTTGGCAGAATGAATTCCTTTCTTCCCTGAAATGGCACGCGATTCAGCAGCCAAGAGGGCATCATAATAGTTTGATCTTTCCTCAAAATCCCTATGTCTTATCACCGTGCCAAAGCCACGCCCTACCACCAACTCAGCAACATTCAAGCCAGGTTGCTGGCTACCAGCTGTGGATGGGGCTACTGTAGGAGCATCATCACCATCACCCTTAACAGGAGACACAAGGAAGACTGAGCCAAAGTCCATTACCCTTGAATCTGCAGTTGCAGCAGCAACTGGAGCTCCATCTGCCATGGTGACCTTCCTTGAATATTCCATTTGTACAGCCACCTGACAGAAGTATTTTGACAAACTATAAATAGAGGTCCCTAACACTACCACATCAAGATCTGAAAGAAAAGTTTTTCAAACCTGTTTTCCAATAAGGCGTGTTCTTAAAAACTCCCTTGCTTCCCGGGCATAAGCAGCTGGCTTTTCATCTCTACGAGGATTGCCCATTTTTGGACATCTAATGCTTGAAAGATTGATTCGACGCTCTGCAATAGGACTGCCATATGGGATAGAGTCATCAGCCACAATAATGCAGTCCCCACTAACAACCTCCACAACCTGAGAAAAAAATCATACTATTATAAATAATTACAAAAACCAATAAAGATACAAGACAGTTGCACAAAAAAATAATTAAAAATACTGCTGCTATTACCTTTCCCATGAAGTTCTGATCACGAATTGCCTTCGAGTTTGTAGCTGGGGGTACATAGTTTGTCCAGATCCTCAGTCGAGTCTTCTTGGCTTGAAGCTCTGCAGCCTTCAACCGCCGCTTGGCATCGTCTTCCATCATATTAGCACTCCATTCAACATATTTTGCTAGACCCTTCATTTTGAGAAGAAATGGTTAGGTTGGGAGAAAGGAGGGGAAGAAAACTAGAAAAAATTCAGAATATATCAACATATTCAAGAAAAGGATGCATGGAGTGTTATATGAAAATATTGATATGAAAGAAGTCTGCTAAGAAAAGAAACAGCTAATTGATTACAAACCCAAGGCATCATAGTGTTGCATCTAAAACCAGTCACAATTACATTAAAAAATAAATAAATAAATAAAGTACAGTTACGAATAGCACATAACTTTAAATTGCAAGTGTGCATAGTGGTTAGAAAGACAAGATAAGGTGGATATTTAAACCAGAACGTCGGAAAAAGCAGCTAAAAAAATTTGTTTAAGAGATTGAAATTTGCAGATTAAAGGTACAGAAAAAACAAATCAAGATAAGCAATCAAGGAAATATTCTTTTACCAATAAATCATGGAAACAAAATAAGATAAAAGAGAAGAAAATCATCAAGTTTCTCACACAAATACCATTAAGTTACAGCTTCAACACCATTCTCAGACATAAGAAATCTTTTACATGGGCTTTCTTTAACAAATTGAAGTGATCATTCAAAGATAGTTCAAGTGTGCAAATTCTCTTGGAAGGGAAATGTCATTTTACTATCAAGAAACCAATGTTTTGGGGAATAAACAGTTTTTACAAGCAATATAAAACACAAAAACTTAAGTCAGTCTAAAACATGAATACTACAAACTATAATTCAGTGAAGTTCAATGCTGATATAATTGATTAAACATTTGTTAGGCATGCAGCAAAACAAAAATCCATGAAAATACATTTTCCACAAGCTCCAAAGCGAGGTCCTTTGCGGTTTCACCATCAGGATAATAAACTGACCCGATCAAATTGCTAAATTTGTCAACACCTTCAAGAACGATGCGTACCTACACCATCAACCTTGAATTTAGACCATCAATACAAATTGCATGCACAACAGTCAACATAAAGTCTTAATTCACTCACATCTCTATTCAAACAGCGAACTTCTGTAAAATATTTAGCTTCTGGTCCAAATGGATCAGGGGAAACTTCAGCAGAAGCTGCCGATGAGGCAGAAAGCCTCTGTGCAGATGTTAAGGGAGCCCGTGGCTCAGCTGAAACATCTCCATTTTGTTCATCAGAGGTCAAATCCGTTTCTACAACAGTTTCTGCAACAGCCCTTCTACCCATAGAAGGGGCCTAAATAAACAGGAAAAATATAGGTATTTTAAAAGACAATCTCATATGGTTAAAAAAAAAAAAACACAACGCTGAACTGCAGTTAGAATGTACCTGGATACCAGCAACAAACACTTGCACAAACTGAAAATCTGGAAGCAAATAGACTCGAACAGTACTACCATCCCGAACCTGCTCAACAATACCTTCCATTGGCTTACCCTTATTTGCAGCCAGAAGACCCATGGCATCCAAGTTACTAGGGTCACCAATGGCAGATGGAGGTAAATTCCTGATAGAAGCCTCAGCAGCACCAGGTACCTATAACCACAATTACAAAGAACATGATCATTTAAAAACTACTATTTGTTGCTAAGTCAGTAAGACGGCCAAATTTATAATGGACTATTATAAAGGGGAAAAGGATTACCTTGCTCCACCGACCCAGACCTTGTTGTTTGGCCCGTTCTTCATGAAGTAGCAATTCAGCAAGAAAAGGACTTGCCTCCCCTTTCTGCTGTCCTTGCTCCCTAACCTGTACAAACCTGGCTCATTTAAAGTGAACAAAGAGCGAGAGAGAGAGAGAGAGAAGCTGAATCACCTTTCCCCAGTATTATGACAAATTGGAAAGCAAATTACCTTTGCCCAGCCTTCAGAAACAACCAAGATTGCAACATTTTTGTCACCGAGGTAAACTGAGCCAAATTCTCGGCCTATGCTTGGTACTGCATATTCGACTCTGAAAGTGATTTCCTGAGTAAAGATAAGATTATAGGTTAGAACACTCTTATTCTAAACAACCGAATGCATCTATAAAAACAATGACAAGAATAATTCAAAGGGAGCAGCACCTTCCCTATGCAGAGCTTCCTCAAAAATTCTCTGCTCTCCCAGGCAAATGGCTCATCAACACCTCCTCTACGGGCCTATTAATAAGATAAGAGGGAAAAAAATTAAACCTAATAACAAAAGCATCAGCTGGAAGTTTGACTCAAATATGCACCAAAATTCTTCAACTTAAGAACATGATAATTGTAAAACCGAAATACCAACCCACTTAAAAGTAACTCTCAAAATCATTATCCCAACAAAGACTAAATTAATCAGTGAGAAAATGTGAAACAAACATGCAAATAAATTTTTAACTGCGGCCAAGCGAAACACAAAAGCAAATTTAAATAAGTTTTACCAGTCTAGGAGCAATGAGGGAAGCCAAGGTAATGGTTTTCTCGGGTGGAGGTCCAGGCCTATTACTGGCCATCGCCGTTACCACCAAGCAATCCCCCGATGGAACTGCTTTGACTCTGCCTTTGTACCATCCCGTGCTCCCAGCTGTTGATGCCGCCATTCTCAACGGCTACGATCTACAAAAAAAAAAAAATTACCAAAAGCTTCGCTTTCAACATCAATATTTCCATAAGCAACCAAAATTAATAACATTCTAAATAACAAAATTCAAAACAAAAATTCCAGATCTGTAACATATGATTCATTGGAATTTCAAAACGACCTAAAATCCATTGTTTAATCTTACAAAACGCTACATGCTTCAACGAAACAGTGAAATATTAATAACAGATAAATTTAAAACGCCTTCATCTGCTAATTTCATCGAACGATAGCTACGAAAAAAATAAACAAACAATTTGAAGACAAAACAAAATAAAAACAATCGAGATCAAAATCATTTCAATGTAAAATCAGGTTATGCAATGCACAGAAAAAGAAATCTAATACCAAAAAACAATCGAAAATTATTGGTCTTGATTTTTACCAGAATCAACCGATGTAAACTCCGTATTGGATCTAACGACGATTGGAAGATTTTATTTATTTATAAGCTCCGTTTCTTATTTCTTTCGTATTATTTTTGAGAACAATAAATTAAAATTATTAATAAGAAATAAAGAAAGATAGAGACAGAGGCGTCGATCAGAGAGAGAGGTGGTAGATCGTGCAGACTGGAGGATGGGCCAATATATAAACGAAGAGGTAGGCGAGGTGGGTGATGAATATACCCTCCGATTTGGCCTAAAATTGCGTGGAATGCCACGAAATAGATACAATTATAAAGTTGACGAAGCCGACGCTGATTTCTGATTTTGGATAGATTTATAGTTTCTCGATTTTGCCCCATGTTCCTATTTGTATCAACGAAAAAAAAAAAAAACTACGCCGTTTTCGGCCTCCAATACTCCCAAACTTACGGCCCAGCCCAAGTTACAATGAGCCCTCTTTTTTTAAAAAATAAATAATTAAATCAGATAAAGAAAAAGAAATTTTATGTTAGTTTATATTTAAGCTTAAAATTTAAGGTAAAATTAGATTAAAAAAAAATTTATGATAAAATAAGATTTTTAACCCAATAGTATATTTTCTTGACTGAAGGCCTACTTATTAATAGATTTTAAATCCAAAAGTCTTGAATCAAAACCTTGGACTAAAATGGCCCATTTTAATATATTTAGATATCAAATGTCATATATTATAATTATTTTTTACATACTTTTATATTTATATAAATTTTAAAAATTAATAATTTTTATTATATAAATTTTAAATTATGTATTTATTTATTTTATATTTTAATTATTTTTTATGTAATTGTATGGATGCCAAAAAAAAGACGCTGACACCAAGCTCATCCATGGCCTCCTAAACTGAATCCTTGGGCTTTATCTGCTGGACAAGGCCCAGAGGCTCAGCCTTGGTTTGAGTTAAAAAGGCATCATTCAGAGACTCAACTTACTGGAAGCTAAAGTAAGAAAACGCAGCCGCTTATTCCCTGGGATATGAAGAATGAAGAATTTATGAAATGAATTTTACTTCGTTTGAGCAAAACGTCAAACACATGGTTGACTCCAAGCAAGTAAAAGAATCATGAAACGCTAAAAGAAAGAAAAAAGCAGGGAAAAAAAGAGACTAAGAGAGTCTAGCTGGCGCATCAATTTAATCAAATTACATTCCACGATAATTTTATTCTTCGACAGCACTTCACCGTCTGGAGGTGACTTGACAATCAGCAATTACTTAAAAAGGTTCCTTGCTATGTAAACGTCTTAAAGAAGCGTCGATGAGGGACGGTAACTTTGGGGGGATTCGGGATTGTGTCATTTGGTCCGAGATCATCAATTGGAGGTCGCTGCTTATGGTGATCTGTGACGGACTGGTAAGCCATTGCCAACGCCAATGCCTGCATTTAAAAAATAAAAAGAAGAAAAAAATTAGAACTAAATTTTGGCAGAATAAATTAAAATGAAGATGAAAAGTCCACCGAACAGGGAGCTTACAATGTGATCATTGTTGGGAGGAGCATAAATGCCAGTGTTGACTGTGGTTCGCCTACGAGTACCATTAGGAGGTGGATTAGGTATGCTTTTGAACCCAGTCGGAACAACAATTACCGGCAAACCTACAAGATTTCCCATGCATACTTGCTCCCAATCAGTTGCATTTCCGATGAATGCATCAACATTAAAATTTTCTTTCACTTCTTGGATTAACTTTCCCCGAGCTCTTTGTGCCTGTGGAACATACATAAAAATAGTAGATACATAGAAACAACCCCAGAAGATGAGAAATGATTTTGTTTTCTCCTAGATCTCGGATAAAGCACCATCAATTCCCATGCTAAATGACCATACGAGCAACTGCTTTAAAAGCTATATGATTTCATCCAACCATAATGTCAATCAATAATCAGATAGCAAACGACAGACCTGCACATAATCTACCGCTGAAACTACACGTGCACGACGTAACTCGAGAGGCCATTGATCTTGAGCTTCATAATCATCATCCTTCCTAGAGCGTTGCCAGTCATCAAAGTGTGCCAACATGTCAACATCCATTGTGAAATTTAGGATACCTTGAACCGAGTCAACTGTGTAATTCAGTTTGAAAGGAACCAACTTAACACCTTTCGATTCTAGCACGTGAACAACCTGGTTAGAAAAATCAGACCTTAATATTTACATTTATATCAAAGTAGTCTCTAGGAAAAACATACCATTGTAGTTCAATCAATTAAAAACAGATTTGTTTTTATTTATTTATTGTGCATCTCTTGTAGTAGCATAACAAATTCAAGATTTAGTCACATGTTTGCGAAATAGCACCTCCTTGTCAGCATCATCAAGATAACCGACCGTAAGCTTTGTGATGTCAACAGAGAATGGGTCTCCAAAGGGAATGTCTCTGGAAGAATAATCATCTGGATCTTTTCCTCTGATGGCATCCAGAATAACCGCGCAATCAGCTGCATATCTACAGAATGGACCAAGCTTGTCCTGTTAAAAAGAGAGCGTAAAAGTCATCGGAACGTCACACCCAGAGGCCAGAGCAGAAAGTGGCGACTGGATAATACTTTCACTCAAAGAAACTTCTTCTATGTAATGATATTACCAAGCTTTCTGAAAGGCTCATTACACCGGTTCGCCCAACTGAACCAAAAGTGGGCCTCAATGCTGTCACACCACACCGAGCTGCAGGGTAAGTAATGGAACCGGCAGTTTCCGAACCAATTGCAAATGGAACCATACCTGTAATGTGAATTTAATTTCTTAGACGAAACAATGTACATCTGGTTTACATAGAATATCAACATTTTTGGTTGTTTTGATTGCAGAAAAGATTGTTAGACCTACAAGTGATATAGCTTAATTCTATGACATCATCTCATGCTTAGTATGATATTGTTCAAGATATATAATAAATGGAACTTAATGTCAAGAATACCAGCTGAGGTGCAGGCAGCAGGCCCAGCTGATGAGCCTGTACTGAATTCCTCAATGTTCCACGGGTTCTTAGTCCTACCGCCAAACCAGATATCATCATAGGCCAGCGATCCAGTAACAAGCTTTGCAACAAGAACTGCGCCGGCAGATTTTAACCTGCATTGAGAATTCATAAGAGCAAATAAGATTATCTGACTAAAAAAAAAGGCTTGCCGAGTATAGATCAAAACGATCTCGATGAGTATAATACCTCTTATACACCCAGGCTTCAATATTAAGCACCTGATTTTTGAAAGTGGTTGAACCCCAAGTTGTCTTGTAATGAGGTACTGCGATTATATCCTTCAACCCGTAAGGGATGCCATGGAGAGGTCCTAAAATGCCAAGTAGCAATTTGACTATAAACCAGTACAAAAAGAACAAATTTGTTGACTTCGTTATGCAGATAAGCATTTCCCACCACTCTAAAAAGTTGGATAAATAATGTAACTAGAATAACAATAAAATATGAGCAGAAAATGGGGGACAAAGAGGGAAAAGCAGTTCATTAGTATACATTTGCAACAAATATATTCTGACAAAAAGTTATAAGTGTCATGTTCGAAGGTGATAATTGTTCCTAGATTATACTGCAGCAAATTGTTTAAAAGGTACCTAAGTACACTCCTTCAGAGAGCAACTTGTCAGCTTCTTTTGCTTGCTGGTAAGCTAAATCTTCGGTGTAAGTGACCACGGATTCAAGTACTGGATTGTATCTGGTCTTTTAGCAGTAAGGAATCAATGTGTTTGTTGGACAAAAAAGAGCATAAAAGAGTAAACCTCGCTGAATATGTGTATATATATATATATATATTACCTTTTCAATCTCTTCAGAAAAATTCTTGTAAGCTCCTCTGAAGTAATCTGTTTTTTCTTAATGAGTTCTCCTAGTTCAAGAACCTGATAAAGACAAGGAAACATCAATATAAAATTAGATCATAGCCATAGGTTCTATTTTTATAACAGCATCAACTGACTCACACTCATAAAAGCTATATCTTCTTCATTTTTTGGCCTTTGAATGCCTGAAGTTGAAGGATGCTTAAACCTGCTGGCCTTGCCATGTGATTGCTCCTTGCTCCACTCGGGATTAAAAACCAAAGGAGAAGGATTATGCAGCCCTCCATTAACCGAAGCAACTAAGTTCCTATTGGCTCTTATTATGGGAATATTAAACTCTTTTGCAGCCTTTTTGATCTCGATAACCTAAGAGAAATTATTAAAATTAAAGAAAATAATTATTAGTTAAACCATATCCACTTCAAGCAAGGATTATCTGAAATGAAACCGCAATGCCAAATTCATCACCTTAGTATCATTGAAGAAGTCAGCATCCATTAACGACAACGCACATCTAATTTGTGAAGCTTCAATGATGTTTTTTGAACATTCACTGCCATTTTTGCTATCCTGGCCAAAGCACAAGTGAAATGACCTCAAAATAAGGTTAGCAAATAAAGTGGACCATCGGTGCCTTGCATTTGCTTCCGATGTTTCAATACCTGGATGCAATGCTGCGAGAATGAAACTTAAGGTCCATAGCTTTCTGATAGAACATATCCCAGAAATTTTTACAAGTTTTCACCTGTTTTATAGATGTTAGGTAAAAGGGGAAAAAAATCTCCTATAAAAAAAGTGACTGAAAAAAATAACTCAAACAAAAAAAAAAAGCAAGGATAGCATCTGATCCTGATATGTTTTCATAGTAGCACCAAATCTAAAGCACATGTTATCCTGTCTAGATTGGATCGCACAAAGGCTTCAACTTCAACTTTTTACGAGTTATGCTACTCGGAATCTTTATTTTCCTTAAACTATTCATGCCCGACAAATGTTTTGACATTTATATGAGAACATGATTCTTCAAATATATAAAAAAAAATTAAACATACTTGTGTCGAACTTGACCACATACCTATATTTAAGGTTTACCTGAATCCAGATAGCATAACTTATAAGTGCCTAAAAGAAGATTCTGACAGTAACTATAGTTTTTCAAAAAATATGGATCATGATATAAAATTAATTAGACAGAAGATTCTGATCATACTGAAAAAGGGGAGCAAACTTTAAGTATCAAAGCAAGCTCTGCCATGAAAAATGACATATCTACCCCAACCAAAGATATGTAATTATTAGCCTACAAAATTGTGCCCTTTTCACCAAGTGGCCTCTCTTCCACAAGTTGCTAGTCAATTTCCATAGAATGTACTAAATAAATATCTTACTCTAACTCTTCATTTTTTCTTAAGCACTGTCCAGCACCATGAACATAGATTCGGGTATAGCTAAGAAAGTATGATTTTCAAATAAAAATTATAAATATTAAACATATTCTTGTTAAACAAGTATTTATATCCGATATTCATCCTTAAATCTACGTTATGGCAAAAGAAAATACGGGATGGCGGGAGATCGGTACCATTTCTTGGCGAGCGCTAGTTAGAAAACGATGCGAAGTTGGCAGAACAGGCGACTTGTCGATGCCGGTAAAACCTTGGTGGGGTTGGAACTTTAACTGGAAATCTGAAGAACAAAGAACCGCCAAGGAAGAGAAGAGTAGCAAAAGAAGGGACGACATGAAACGTGTCGAACGACGGAACCTGTTGCTCGGACACATGTAAAGGAGCCAAGCTGCCATGTTACCGGCGGTTGTTGGACTTGATCATTCTTCCATAGCAGCCATGTAATTGGTATCTAAAAGTTTGTGGAAATTTTGTAGATGTCCATTTATTTTATTTATTTATTTTATGACCTTTGACCATTCGCTTAAATTAAGGTTAAAATTGTAACAGCAGAAGTGTAAAGGCGTTCAACTTTGGATTAATTAAGTCATTTTACTTTGCCGTGCATGTTCCTCAGCCGGCATTGGGCATTGAAATCCACACCGCGCATTACTTTGGTGACTTGGCAGGGCGTAGCTTACACTTATGAGTTTCTTTTTGGAAGAATATCAAAAAAGGGAAGTGATAATTATCATAAAGTGTGAATTGAAAAAAAATAATTTAAAAAAAAGAACTCATTATTATAATTATTAATGAGACAATCGTAATTATTTTTTTACTCCCTAATTTCATATTCTTCTCTGCTGCTTCTTTCCCGTATTAACGAGAGAGTTGGTGAAATGATGTATAACTTATAATAATTAAATATATGATTTATTATAATTAAATATATTAAATTTTATAATTAAATATATAATTTATTATAATTAAATATATAATTTATCATAATTATAATTAAATATACAGTTTATTATAATTAGATATACGAATAATTATAATTAATTTTTTTAATTTTAATTTAAAAAACAAATAAATAAATAAATTAAGACAGTTTCATTTACGTTTATGTAAAAATAAATTAATTTTATATATTTTTATAATATTTTATATAATTCATATTTATTTAATTTAATTATTTTTATTTTATATTTTATTTATATAAATAATGTATATGAAATTTGATAAACAATAATATGAATGAGATGGTATTTTTCTAAGATTTTTTTAAAAAATAATTTAAACAAAAAATGAATAATTTTTTCTAAACGGACTTGGACCGAGTGTGTAAATCGGACCTTTTATCAAATCCTTCTTTTATAAATTTTATCATCTAATATACAAATTAAAATTAATAGTTATATATATATTTTTAATAAATTGAAAATGAAGGAAGAAATGCTTAAAAAGTTTTTTAATAATTATATATTTTTAACAATAATAAAAAGTTTTTAATCTTCAATATTGATAATAAACATTCCATTAGAAAATTTATATATTTATAAAATATTACACGTTTATATAAATTTTTAATATATTAAACTTTATGTTATATAAATTTTTAATATAATAATATATTTTTATTATATTAATATTATTTTTTTAATATTTATTTCGTATTATATTTAAACTTCTTGTATCCAATCGCATGATACAACTTACGTGAAACCAATTCTAGCTTTTTTAAAGTTGATGTCTTTAGGTCAAAGACTAACTTCTCGAGGTAACTCTCTCACACCGATAGCAAACCTTGTTGGATTGTCTCAGCTTGAAAAAGAAGGGAAAGAAACTTAAAAGGCGGATCGTAGATTTATTAAGAATTAACATTAAACCCGTCGACTTTTCAGTTTGACTTTGTCGTTTTCCCATGCACGTTCGCGCACTGGATTACTTCAGAAAAAAAAGGTTGTTCAAATCCCCATGCCAAGCAACGGCCTTGGATTGCTCCTATTTTGAACCTGGGAACTCATTTCACTCTCTTTAAGAATTGACGTAAATTTGCTCTGATCATAGTTTCAACCTCGCAAAACCTCCATCTCTCTTTCATCTGTAAGTTCTTTTTCTCTTGGTTGATCTATTTTCAATTGTGCAGATTTTCATTTGTTTGTGAATATTATTTTTGGGTTTGTCCAGGTTTTTTTTATTAGTCGGTTAGATTCTTGGATCGAAGTTTCTTGAAGGAAAAAAAGAACAGCTAAAGAGATTAGCTTTAGATATTAAAACATGTGGAAGAGAAAGATGAGAAAAAGAAAATGCTTACTTTAGCCCATGTTTTATTGATTTTCTACTTGAAAAAGGGATAATTTTGGGTTTTGCTATAAACTGCATTGAATGAGTAATACGCATCACAAAAACAACAAAATGCTAAAGAACAATGCTATGGAGCTGTTACTGCTTTGATGGATATGACTTCATTAATGGGTTAAATGAACTTGAACTTTGTCTAAATATCCCCGAGTTAATTTGATGTTTTTTATGCATTTCTTTTGGTTAATTGTAGCTGAGGGGTATTTGCAATTTTTATTGCAAGGAAACTAAGTTTCATTGTTTTTATTGTAGTTTTAAAATTTTTTGTATATGCAAAAATGAGAAGTGAACTTGTTCAAACTATTTGTTTTACTTGTGCCCTTCTTTTTCTGTGAAGAATTTAGGGATGTTTTCCTGTGCATATTTGCTTTATAAGATAGGGAGTAATCTGTTATACTTTGTTTTGTAAACATGAAGGAGACAGTGTTCTTTTTAGGAGTTGGGATAAGGTGGTTTGCTGCCCTTACTGTTTTAGCTGTCTTCTAGTTGTTTGATCTACGGTGCTTAAATGTAAGAAATTGTCTTTTGTCTATCGCTTTTGTGGTAATAATTTCTTTCTCAAGTTTGTGGTTTTCAATAGTTTTATCCTTAAAGTGGCTTTTGGGGAGGGGCCCCAAATTGCGTAAGAATCAAACGTCCTTATATTCTGATGGTCGTTTTTAATTGATTGATGAAAAGAAGCGAATACTGAGCAAAGAAGAGACTTTATCTTTGTTATTAGGTCAATTGCACATTCTTATTTATTCAGCATGCTTAAGGTTCCAGAGCATCAGGTTGCAGGTCACAAAGCCATTGATGGAAAACTTGGCCCCCTCGTTGATGATTCAGGACGTTTCTACAAGCCTCTCCAAGGTGATGGACGTGGCTCCAAGGAGCTGGCTTTCTATGAATCTTTTTCTTCTGATACACGAGTTCCAGACCACATCCGCAGATTTTTTCCTGCTTTCCATGGCAGTCAGCTTTTGGAGGCATCTGACGGGTCTGGCTTGCTCCCCCACCTTATCTTGCAAGATTTAATCTCAAATCGCGTTAAGCCATCTATCATAGATGTTAAGATTGGTTCCAGAACATGGTACCCTGAAGCATCTGATGACTACATCAAAAAGTGCCTTGAGAAGGATAGAAGAACCACCACTGTGTCCCTAGGTTTTAGAATATCTGGATTGAAGCTATATGAGGGCAAGGAATCAGGATTCTGGAAGCCAGGAAAGAAGGAAGTCCAGAGTTTTACGACTGATAATGTTAGATTAGTTCTGAGAAAGTTTGTTTCATCAAATTCTTCTTTTGGTAATGAGAAACCAGATTGTTCTTTTGCTCCTAGCGTATACGGTGGTTCTGGGGGGATTTTGGAACAGTTGTTGGAGCTGAAAGCATGGTTTGAGGATCAAACAATTTACCATTTCCATTCATGTTCACTTCTCATCTTATTTGATAAGGAATCTGTTTTGAAAGGAAGTACTCCAGTCGCTGAAATTAAACTCATAGATTTCGCTCATGTTGTGGAAGGCAAAGGTGTTATTGATCATAATTTCCTGGGCGGACTCTGCTCTTTCATGAAGTTTGTGTCTGAAGTTCTCTCCGATTCGAAGGAATCTTCAAATCAAAGCTTGTTCTGTGGAATCTGAGAAGTAGTGCATTTGTTCTAACAATGGCAATTGCCAGTAGAGTTAAAATAAAAGGACACCATTTCCAGAGTTGTTAGTTTCCTCTCTGCTCTGTTAGTCGGTTCCTTTTTCCAGGAAAATTGAGGAACATTGTGAGTTTATTTTTGTTGGTTTGCCTGAATAATTTTCTAACCGGCTGCATCTTAACTGTAAGATTGTTAATGATGTTCCAATAAATACTTTCGGTAATGACGATTTCTTTCTCTGCAATTCTATCATTTTTGGCATGTTGCTAAACATGTATGTCACTCAAACTCGTGTGTGAATAATGGATAGTGGTATATTCAATTTTTTAAAAGTTTTTTATGTATTTGAGAATCCTTAGAGGGTTATATTCTTGTACCATGCTCGAAATGTATCGGATACAAATATTTGATAAAAAAATATAGATGGAGAGCCGGAGCAACTTAACTAGACGTTCAATTTTTTTTTTTCGTGGAGTTGTAACCAGAATGCAAGCCAGATCATGCATGATCAAGAGAGCTGACAGTTAAAACTATCCTGCGATAAAAATTCTCCTTCTACAAAATGGTAGTGGCGGAAAGGCTTAAAGCAGATAGATGCTTCACTGTGATGGAATGCTGACAGAAAGGTGTACAGTAATGATCATGGGGACCTCTAGAATTTGTTCCAGGAGTATCATTTCTTAAGTCACTTTTTCTTCTTGTCCGTACATCAGTGCCGCTTTCGTTCGAGCACCATTTCTGTGCTACATTATCTCTTAGTGCTGTCAAGTTTGCTGGAATTCCTGGTTAACTTATGGCAATATTTGATTAGAAAGTCTACAATATGCCTAAAGATTTCCAGGAATTATCAGCAACGTTATGATAATAATCTTTGTGATTTATACTTTCTATATCATCAATATACCAAAATTGATTATGATAACATATGTCACGTTCATAATTATGATAAATGCGAACGACTGAAAGTGTGTTCACAATGGTAGATTAACGTTTTTCTTGTATTGGAATCTATGCCTTTTCTGTCAGGATTCTCGGATCCTCTTGGGAGTGGGCTTACTTTACCATTCCTCTATTGGCTGTTAGATTTCTTCTAAATTTATATTCATCTACATTAAGGTTTATCTTGTATTGGAATCTATGCCGTTTCTTTCTGGGTTCTCGGATTTTCTTGGGAGTGGGCTTACTGTACCATTCCTCTTTCGGCTGCTAGATATTCTTCTAATTTTATATTCATCTATAACCCGTTGAGTAGAACGAAACTATACATGGTAACATAAAAGAAAAGGGGAAGTGGATAAAGAAATGAAGAAAGCCCTTCGGAGCATGAGGAGGTTTTTTTTTTCCCTGGTGTTCTGACAGAATTAAATAACGGTTTTCCATTTTCATGGGGCAAAGCTTGACTTGAATGGCTACAACCCTGGCAGCATGGATCCTAAGAAAGACTGTCAAAAACCGAGGGAATAAGACATAGAAGAGTAAACTCTAAGCTTTAGCTTAAGTTTACGACAAAAATTTAAATTGAAATTGTAGTACGATATTATAATCATTATTTTATAATTTAGGCCTCTTAGTTACTAATATTCACAGTCAATATAAGTGTATAGCTATGGTACCCCTAGAAATTGACAGCACACCTAATTTAAATTGCTTCACTAAAAAATTTCACATTTGAGATGCCCTACCGGTGCCGCAAATCATAATTGGAGCCATGTCATGAAGCTTCGCCAAGTTGCACTAAGAAGCCTATGCCTAAGGCTAAGCTGCTAAGACTAATCTGTAGAATCTTTTCCTTTAAAGATTGCAGATTCAATTAAACATATGAATCATGTTCAGACAAGTTGAAAAAAAAAATTCCGGGCCCATGGTAGAAAATTTGCTGTTGCTATCAAGAAAGTTTGAACATCCAGCCATCAAAGCACTTTGAGATAATCTTTCTTTAAAGCAATGGAATCCATATGAAATCCAGAAGTGAACTCCAAGCCTCCAAATAAATTAACTTCCAGTTCTTGCAACCTCAAAAAGTATAACATATATAAACACTGCAATAACCAAAGCTGACATCCATAGCTCTTCAGAAAAGAAATACCAAGATGAATTCAACTCTTCTTTTCTTTATCATCATCTTCTGCACTTCCATTAACTTCTGCCTGGCAGATGGAGATAATCTCCAGGATGCTTGTCCGACGAATACGACAGCGAAACGGACCGTGTTCGTCAATGGTTTCCCTTGCAAGAATCCTTCAAGCATCATTGCTGCGGACTTCAAGACAACGAACCTAAGCCATGGTGGAGATACAGACAACTTCCTTCATTCCTCAGTCAATATAGTCACTGCTGCAGATTTCCCAGGCCTCAACACTCTCGGCCTATCGATTGCTCGAACCGACCTTGAACTTGATGGTATGGTAATGCCTCATTCTCACCCTAGAGCATCCGAGTTATTCTTTCTTAACAAAGGCATTGTGCTTGCCGGCTTCATAGACACCGATAACAATCTCTTCCAATCGTTAATCGAAGAAGGAGATATCATCTTGTTCCCCAGGGGTCTGCTCCATTTTTGCTTGAATGCTGGCTACGGACCTGCAACTGCATTCTCAGTGCTGAACAGCCAGAACCCTGGCGTAGTGAGCATTGGTGGCGCTATGTTTGAGACTGACTCAGAACTAATAGATAAGATTACAAGGAGACTGATCTCAGTTTCGGTACCCGAGCTTAAACAAATGATGAGTAACACCAGTCTGGCTAAATTTTCAAGAATTCGTATTCAGTAAAAAGGCCTGAGAGCATTGTGTTGTTTGATACTTGGTTTTTAGCACAGCATGACTGAAAAATGCACTCTTTGATTCAGAAAGTGTTTAATTAATTACTTTGAGTGGTTTGATATTTGATGTTTCACTTTGTTGGCATACTTTTAAAACACAAGATATACGGAGAATGTTCTTTCATGGGATTTGCTTTTTGCCTATTAATTTTCTATTGTATTTAGAGTCAAACATTGTGTTAATTATTGACTTTTTTTTCTTTTTTGAAAAAGGGAAATTCCCATAAATAAATAAATTCTTGGCATTAATCATCACCTCCTCATACCATTACATCAAAGAGGTTATTCTCTTTAAATATCTACAGGTGCTAAAAGACTTTTTGTTATAAAAAAGTATGCCTCCCTTAATTCGAGTTAAAAAAAAAAAAATCTCCTTTTAGAAAATTTTTATGTCAATTATGGTACCAATTGAGTTGTTATTCAAGTTCTTTATTAAGTTTTTTGAATTATCTTACATATATTAAGATAAGAGTATGAAGTATAATTCTTCGAATGAATGTTACACTTTTAAAAAATTGAATATAACTATATCAAATATATAATTGAATTCGGTTAATGCAAGTAAATTAAATAATAATTTAAGATTATTTTTGTTTTTATTTTTTAAAAATTAAAAGATCGCTTTCTTTTTTTAAAAAAATTATTACCTTTTTTCTCAATTAATTTGCGCATTAACCAATTAAAACAAATGAAAAAAAAAGAAATAAGTAAATTTAAAAAGTAAGAGAGCCATTTTATTAAAATTTATAAAACATAGGGGCTGAAACGGAAATATTTTGTCCTCTATATAAATTAAAATTTCAAATCGGCAAATAATCAAACGTATTCCGCGCCAAACCAGAGCTCCGAAAATGAACTGAAGGAAGAATAGAAGCTGAAGGAAAAAAATGGTTCTCGTTTGTTTCTTGCTGGATCTACGTAGCCTTTCGCCTTCATTGCTTAGAGATCTAAAGCAGGTAATAGATGGGAGAACTTGAAGATCAAAATTTGCTATAAATCGAGCCGATCAGTTGAGAAATATGTTTGCGATTTTGGCAGTCACTGTTACAGACGGCTAATTTCTGCGCTATTTCATCGAATTGGAGGAGTAAATCGGATTCTCTCCGAGATCGAATCGGGTTGTGCTACGTCATCAAAAACCGCATTTCTTCTTCTGATGAGGTAACTCCTTTTGATTTTAATCGGAGATCTCATTGTTTTTTGACTTAAAACCTGATGCACTGAAAGCAGCTAAAGGTGGCTTATGGTCCGAGAGGAGACTTCAGTCTTCGCGATTTCCACCACGCTGTTAATAGTTTGCCCACCGATTCGTTTTCTCCTGAGATCAACGATTCTGGATCTCTCTCTTGCCATGGTCACTCTCTCACTCTCTCTCTCTCGCAATGTTTTGCTTTGAAATTTGAAAGCGAAATGCAAAATTAATTAGGTTTGGGTATAAATGTAACCGACAATTTTCAAGAGTTAAAACCTATAAGTTTCGAAACGCATGATTTTAATTTTTTTTTATATAAAACATTATGTTGAAATTAGTGTTGCATGTTATTTGTTTATTCATTTTTATTCACTCATAATTTTGTTTGAGTTTGACTGATTGTATCTTTTGATTATGTTTAGCAGATGTGAAACTTACAAGTGTTTTGAGTGATCAACTTTTGTATTCGTGGGGAGGAAAAGATATCGTGAGAAAAGTGATTGTTCTGAGTTCATTTTTCCCCGAAACTATAGATTCTTCCTTGAAAGAAACTCTTATGGTGAGCTATATATTACCAAAGTTTGGATTTTGTATCCCTCTGGCTTTGTGGACGTAACTTTCAAGCTGTGTTTTCTCGCCAGGATGCTGCCGATAAATGTGTTTCAGTCGAGTTCATTTTGCTTGAGCAAAGATCAAACCATCTTAATGATATAAGAGCGAATATCAACGCCTTTGTCAGATGTATATCTGATCTTGAGAACTGCTCCTTTCAATTATACCTTCCAGGTGACAGTCTTCCCCTGCATGCCATTTTATAACAGCAGCTTTAAAGTTCACAGAGCCTTAACATTTATGATAACGGATATCCATGTACATTTCAATCAACTTTCTTGCTAAAGTTATTGGGCATTTTATTAAATGGATAGCAGAAACCACGAATATAAACTATTCACTTTGATTCCGAAAAATAACTAGTCCAAAAGTTTAGGCAATACAACTGTTTGGATTTAAATTATCCACAATTTGGGATTTCTATGATGAGTGTCTTGAATCACTATTAAGCTTGTTATGGTGAAATAGAAGCTTGAGTTGGAGGCACATGCTTCTTTCAAATTCTTGACCAGGTTTCACAGAAATAATGGAATCCCTAGAACTAAGGATTTCGTTCCAGACACTATCATTGTTGTTGAGCTATTCTACATCTTGTGCTTGAGTCCTGATTTCAAAGTAATTGTTTGCTATTGTTAACAATTTATTGCTATTATTCAATCACATGTTTAGTAGGTTGGGCCAATTGAGACACAAGATTATCATATATCTCTGTGCGTGCGTGTGTGTGTGTGTGTAAACCCTTTTTTAATTTTCTAGCAACATTGACAGAGTTCAAAATATTTCATGGCTTGGTGAAACGATGGCTACAAGATCTAAGAGACGACATGGAAGAGCCATTGCAGGCTCATTTTGTCTTTAATAGTAACCTTGCAGGTTCTTTGAGGCATATATCCTGCAATTTGTCTGCTTCTGTCAATCATATAATTGATGGATTCAACCCTTGTAAGGTATTCGACATGTATCTTAATTCAATTTAGTGTATGCATTATTGTCATTGACTGATAGTTAATTTTAGGCAGCAAGATCATTTTCTCAAGTTGACAAAAATCTACCTAGTCTTTCTAGATGCCCAATCATTATATGTATTATGCATCTCAAGAAATCAAATGGCAACCATGAATAGAACTTCATCCGAGTAACTGGAAAGGAAAAAAAAAACGTATAAGCATAGTGTTACTCTTTTTTCATCCTCATGAATCTTCTATAGGGCTTAGAGCTTGGTGATTCAGGATCTTATGTTCTTTAGACCATTCATTCTTGTCTCTTAGTATGGTATCCTTTATGGATCATTAATTATGATTAATTTGCAAGTTGTAGCTTGTTCTATCTATGCTATGGGCTTCTAATTCTTCTCTAAAGATCTTTTCAAAATCACTGAAACAAAATAACATCCTAAAGTTTGTATAACTTCAAGTGAAAGGATGCAAATTGATTAGGTTAGTTAAAAATTCATATAATTGAAATAAGTGGCAGCATTGAAATTTGCAGAGTCAAGATCTTTTGACAGAAGGGACCATTGTATTCTTCCAGGGGTAATATTTAGAATTTTGTCTACCTCAATGCTTCCGTGCTTATATTCCAGTTAAAATGTTCTAGTTCCTACATGCATGAAGGCAAACTGCGGATACATATTCCTATTTGATTGTACCATATTTTGTTTCCTCTCGCGAGCAGAATAACAATCTTTGGATCCACTACGTATAGACATGCAGGTGCCATGGTGTTCCACTGGGCAATGCAGAAAAAATTAGGATTGAAAGGCCTTCTTGCCAAGTCACATGCCATGAACTTGGACCATTTGATGTGATTGACAATTCTGTGACGGTTGGAGAAAAGACAATCCTGTTAATGCCCTCTTTTCAGAGCTCTATGAAACTCAAACAGGCTTCTTCACCTGTCAACTTCAATATAATACACAGGACCAACTTAAGTTCTTTGAGTGAAGGTAAATCTCAAAATTGAGATCCCTTTTCTACATCTTAGTGGATAACTTGCAGTTATTGCATCCTTTGAAAGGACTCTTCGTTATTAAACATAAATAATTTAAATTTCCAGACCGCTGGTCCGGGCAACTTCCCCGAAACGTACGATCTTGAAAAAAAAAAAGTGCTTGGAATATTTTATTTATGTCTTGGTTCAAATTCTCCTTTATTGGCATTTACACAGGAGTTATATTTGGGAATCCCTATTTTGCAACTCCATCGGCTTCTCCAGATACAGAAGCAACTTCAGATGAAATGGATCAGTTAGAATTGAATGCTCAACGTGCGTGGAAGTCCTTTTGTTTGCTATCATTCTGCAATGTGAATGTTTAGTGAGTCAGTTTGTTTATGATTTCTGACTTTGCCTTAATTGCAAATTTATCTTGAGTTTTAATAAAATTTAAACGATCTTGTTCTATACAATTGTGAGAAAAATTTTAGCAAAACCGTTCTTCCTTTCTTTTCTTTGCACACTATTTTTTATTATTGCATTTTCCTGATCCAGATCTAATTTTTCAGTTTTCAAAGCGCTTTGCAGTGTTCTGCATTCATTGGACCAAGGCTTGGTATGCTCTTCAAATTGCAATCTAGAAACCATGAGGGAGGCGGCATTCAATTGCTATTATATTCTTGAGCCTTCAGACAATGGACCGATGCTTCTTAGGGTGAAAATTAAGCTACTTCATTATTAACTGATGATCTATACGTTCATTGCTAAATAATATATCTAGTCCAGTGTTTAGGTTGAAATTTTCTTGCTAATGGAGTTAAGCTCAGTTGGTAAACTATGTTGTCTGATGTTTTAAAACTTGCAGCGGCTTGCAGGATCCGAGGAAGTCTTGCCGTTTTCTGATGTCAATCGATTTCTTGATCATTCAGTGCCAAAGGAGATTGAGATTTCCATTCAGTCCTCCCTATCCAAGGTAAAACGTTTTCCATTGTAGTTTCTTTCTCTGTCCCTCTTCTTTTATTTTTTTTTTACTTTCACATTTTTTCAAGGCCAATGTTCCATTTTTTCAAGCTCCATCTTGTTCTTTTATTGCCTCCTTTGTACCATGAGGGATATATGGTCCTGTTTAAAGCTACTCTATATATATCCTCCATCTTATTTGTGCCATTATTGACATATTCATATTTTGCTCCAACTTAATTTTTTATGAATCTGTCGCAGTTGGAATCAAGGGACTACAATCCAGTCCTGTATGATAGAGGTTTCCATCAAAAACTGAACTTGCTTGTAAAGGAGAGCTTACAATTTGGGTAACTTTACTCACTTCTGCTTTGAACTGTCCATATATGCAGTCATTAGAAACCTTTGTTGCTGTAAATCTTCATTTTCCTTGAATTACCGACATCCAACATCTTTGGAGTAATAAAACTCTTCAAATTACAATACTCGTAGAGAGAGAACCGTAATAAATGCAAAGAAGAAGCATCTTTTACCTAATAGCGAAGGGCTTGAACTAAGATTTCTCGATGGATGCGGTGAGGTATGAGTACATCTAACACAAAATTTTAATGTGAGAATTTGTCTTCTGAAAAAAGAAATATTGAATGAATTGATTATAAATTATGAGATATTGTGACTTCTTCCCCTTGTGAGTAAGATACTAATTGTAAGGAAAATAGAATTTCCACAATGACCGCAAATCCCACCGATATCATTTGAGAATACAAATTATTGTTGTGCCCAAAAAATGAATTTTGGTTGGACGCATATTTTGACATGGATATGGGGATATAACTGTACAACGACTTGTAAAAACTTAAGAAATAAATTGAACATACTTGTAGACCTGAGTCCTAGTCGCATGTTTGGAAACAGTCAAATACGCATGCTTTTGATTCCCCACTTTATGAAGTCAAGATCTTTTCTTCTTTTTCCCTTTTTCCCCTAAAGAGCGTGTATATGTTTGTTGAAGATTTCTAACAACTTCAGAGTTGATGGCGAGTAGTTATCAAGGCCTATAAATGTTTACAAGAACTTTTCTGTGAACATCTCAGATCATAAAGTTCATGAAGAATAATGCCTATGTTAGTATGGTTTTGTTTGCATTGTACGGGTATATAGGACTTCATAAACCATATCATATCGAAATATTCTATTTCTCATAAATTCGCCTCCATTTTCAGCAATGATCCCGTTTTAGATCAGCCTTCAGCCTAGAATGCTGCTTGAAATGCAACATTGTTACCTTTTTTTAGTATGTTTGTATTGCAGACTGCTGTTATTATTGGATTTTTGGAATGGTTGCTTTATAATTAACTTTATAACCCCATAACTTGAAATACCTTAGCTTTCTCGAGTCACCGGACTCCGGTGAATATTAGATACGATATCCAACAGAAGTAAGAGTATGCTCAAAATTTTTATTGCTTTTACATATATTTGAAGCATCATACCTTTAAATTTACGTTTAAATATGTGTAGGATACTTAGGAAAATGAAAAGTTTGTGTTTCAGCATTGACATGTGGAATGAATGGTGACTGTTGAATGCTTTATCGTATTTGTTTCCTCAATGACATGAATATTCCAGGTGTATGCTACCTAAACTGAACGAGGCAACATCTCAACCAAACTCAACCAAAGCGGTTGCAGAATCAACTTCGTCAGTCGATGTCATGGTCGTAGATGAGGAAATGTCAGAGCTAGATCAGGCAGCTGGAGAAGACAAAACGACAGCTTCAATTGCTGAAGAATGGGAGCGACTGGTCGTCAACGAAATCCCTGTCAAATATTCTCCCACCAAACCCAAGTCAGATCAATCAGTTCTACTTCTATCCCCACCAGACAACAGCAGGCAGCTAGATATCAATACTACAAGGATACTAGAGAGGCTGGAGTTACCGAGACAGTTAAAATCAAAGCAAGGCTCTCCCAGTAACATGCCAATGAAGAAACCTTTAATCCCTTTCCAGCCCAATCAGGCTGCGGATCAAGCCGTGACTTCAAGCCAACTAATCAGGCCCAGCTTCCAGAGGCTAAAACGAAAACATAAATAAAAGTAAGCCTGTCTGAAGGTTTAAAAAAAAAAGGGTGTTGGATTGGATTTGGGACATTTGCACAAGAAACTGGATGAGCAAAGCATGACTTTGGGTTACGGTCTTGCTTACGTATCTCTTATCATCATACACCAAAATCTCTTTTGGAATCTAAATCAACCAACGCACTATCGTTTGTTTGCCTCAATTATTTACTAATTTTCTACTGATACTTTTGAGAAAAGAATAACTTTTTGTTTATATAAAAAAGAACATAGTATGAAAATAAAAAAAAATGAATAATTATTAAGATCCGAATTTTAAATTTATTAGAGGTTAATACTATATTTGAAAGATAATTGCATGTACTAGTTACATTAAATTCAAATTTGAAACATTATAGTTACAAAGAAAAAACATTTTATAAATGGTAACGAAGAGGGAGGCCAAGATCTTTGTACAATTGAGACAGTGGAATCAAGGTGGATGGAACTGTCTCTATTGAGCTTCAATCCTTTGAGGATTAAAAGTTCTCCTTATGGAAATCAAACTTGGTGGACGTCTTGTGGGAGAAATCTGAAGCCAGCTGGCGAAGCTCCTTAGTCAGCGCCGGTGCCCCACAATAAAACACCCCTGCCAAATGCCAATGCTCATTCCACAACAATATTTATACAACCATTAGTTATCATTTATCAGCATCATGAAAAGCACTAAACAATAACATCCAATGTGAACATAATAACAAGTTATGAAGTTTGTGATGATAATAATTAATTAATATAAACGTGAAAAATGTATACTTGTAATAAAAGATTCATAGTTTATATCGCATGATAATAATTTTTTACAAAGTGTGTGTGTGTGTGCGTGTATTTATATATATATATATTTCTTTTCTTTCTTTTCAAAAAGTATATATCTATTCTTCTTTTTGCAGGTGATAGAAAAAGAGAACAAATAAAGATAAAAGCAACATTGCTTTTCTCAATAAAGCAGCTAAATTTAGAAGATAATGGAGTACTTAAAAGTTTTTTTTTTTAAAAGAAAAAGTATGTAGTGATTTGACTATTATCTTCCCTTAAGTTTATCAATTATTAATTTAATGTAAAAGCATGTTTGATTATGGAGAAAATTAAAATAAAGGAAATTAAGGGTATAGTTTAAGTGGTACATACCAACTCGAGAGTTGTTGTGATTAACAGCAATCTGCTTGTAGACACTGCGCCAATTAGGCTTAGCGAAGTGGGATTTAACTCTTGTACCAGATACGATGTCGACGCCATTTTTTGCATGATTGAGTGACTGAAGCATGGTAATGAGAGCAGATCGAGCGTCACCTTCTTCATACACACTGGTGCAGTAATTGTGGAGCTCGATCACATGGTTATGGTCCATTTCGGCTACTTCATTCATTATTCCTTTGAACCAATCAAATGAGCCTTGTTCCCTTGTAACCCAATAAAAGTATGCCCTCCTTGTCTTGAAGTTTTCTTTTATTTTTTTGGAATTTGGTGATGATGATGAATTTGTTTTCTTAAGGCCAACCGCATTTCCATTCTCCATGGCATTACTGATATTCTCTTCTTCTTCTTCTTCTTCCATGGCCCTGATGTTGTTCACTATGTCCTTGACAATGCTGATCATGGGGGTTGCTCCAATCCCTAACCCGACTAGTAAAACCACTTCGTATTTCTTGTAGTCTTGTGCTGCTGCCCCATATGGTCCATCAATTAGTACTCTTGGGAAACTGTTCAATCACCAATCATATTAAAAAATTGTCATTTAAAAAATTCTCCAACAACTACACATGAAAATGATATTTTGAAGTTTGCGTTGTTGGGACCTATATTACTTGGATTTGTATGTGAGAGTCGGATACGGGTTTGTTTAAATTTTTTAAAATTTTTTTATATATTTGGAGGATCTTCAGAAGATCATATTTTTATTATATCCATATTTAAATATGTATTGAACATAAATACTTAAAAAAAATAGTATCAAAGCATCAGCCATCCACTTCCATTAAAGAAAGTTATTGAATTGGTTCAAAAGCAGACAGACACCATGTTATGTTACCACTTTCTCTTAATTAGCAAACAAATGATTTAGAACTCACGAATCATGATTTTGAAGTTACTGTTTGTAACTGTATTAAGCAACCAATTTTCAATGCCAGGCAACCACAAAACAGTAAATTATTCCCTCATTGTCAAGATCTTGATGTTACATGTCTTGTCTACTTGCAAAGATGGGGACAGGCAGTAAAAAGAAGGAAAAAAAAAAAAAGAGAACTCATGAAATTTAGACGTGATTTCTAATTTCAATGGCTTAGGCAAACACATGTCAATGAGAAATTACAAATAAAGAAAATGACATTTCAGTAGCTAGCAGCCAATGGCACTGAGCATGAACACCATTTCCGTAGCAAAAATATTGCCAACTTGAAGATAAAGATAAACTAAGGAGTATTAAATCAAGGTAGGATTTTGAATATAAAAATCTTTAATCGATCATCAATTTCCTTAAAGTTAATACTATCCTTTAAGCTATCAGAAAAGATAAGGGTCCATGCTCTAAAATATCTGCATTAATGGTGGACAGCTCGGTCGTGATAGGGAAGGTGAAATTATATATATGCTGCTTTCATCAATTGCTATTTTTATCTTTGCCTTATCTTGTTGCAGCTATCAGATGTAAAATCTTAATTCTGCTTCAATCCTTTATTTATGTTTCTAAGTTCATCATAAGTTGGTGGCATTATGCTCCAAACAAATTAAAAAAAAAAGAGTTGTATAGAACAACTGTTATTCGTTTCACATTGATCTGATTAGATTAATAGGTTTTGACCTAATAAGAATGATGCTTATCACGTTTGTAGCATGAACCCCTAATTATTTAATTAGCCTATAGATCCAAGATTGATTCCTTCCAACATATGCCTTAAATCATTTTCTTGTTTTTATTTTTTTAAGGTTATTGTCGGTCATGTTTTTGTTGTTTTAGGAAGAAAAAGAAAAAAAAATTTGGATCAATTCGTACATCCACTCTTAAGAAATGATATTCGAAAAGTTCAAACTTGAACCCATTATTTGCAAGCCCTTTAAAGAGAAAATTATCGTAGAACGACTTACTCTGGGGTTTTAGTTCCATGCAAGCAGTCAGCTCTTAGGAGGCCACTTTTCCCATTAGTAGGTTGTTGACACACCTGGAAGAACAAATTAACTGGGAGATAAATCTCGGCGGCCTTGACAACATGTCCAAGATTAAAAAAAAAAAAAAAATCTTCATTGGTTTTAGGACAATTAACAGTCCTAGCAAATTAGATGGTTGAGCCGTCAAACTGAAAAACTAGAGCAAGGACGGTAGGATAAATTAAACTTACCTCTGAAAACACAGTCCTGAGTTGTCGTGTCCAGTCACCAAGAGTCCGAATATGAACGCTGAGATAGTCATCACCAGGGGCGGAAGTAATGGAAAACGGGTGCCTGTTACCATGTCAACAATCAATGTCATGTTAAAGAAGGATTAGTTCTTTTTATGAATATATATATATATATATAGCAATGAAGGAATATGTGTCGCGCCAAGCGCCCAAGGAGATATGTAGGGTGCACGACACTATGTTCGAACCAGTATTTTGAAGGCCAAGGCAAGGCAATTACCATTCAAATGGAGAAACCGCAGCGCAATTGACAAACATGTATTGTCCACTCTTGTATCTAAATCCATGGGGTCTTGACATTTGAAGTGCAAGTACATTTCCAGGATAAACAGCAACCTGAAATTTTCTAGGACATATTAGGAATCCAGATGTAAGTGTTTTTTTTTTTAAAGCTTAGGATAGGACAGAAGCTGCAGTGCTAATATTTAAATCCCAAACTTGTTGAATGCTACCTGTAAACGATGACATCATTAGCCAACCAGATTAAACTTGAGTTTGGATCATATATAATGATGACAAAATGCTTACCTTCTGTATTGTAACAGCCTTGATGCTTGATCTAAGCAGCCTTGTCAATCTTTCACATAAATAAAGGACAACTGGAACTGCCAAGTACATCCAAGTCTGCCATTTCCAAAAATAAAAAATTTAATTCAAAATTAATACGTACTGATTTGCTTTTGGATTTGAAGTTCATGATCATTGCTTACCGTTTTCTTGTACCATTTCTTGGTCAGAAAGAGCTTAATTCCATGGACAATGAGGAGAGAGTAAACAATGACGAACAGATGGTGAGAATACCAGAAGGCATTGAAGCCAGTCAGCCTCTTCAGAGGCTTGGGAACGTTCATCCTACCCCGCCTGAAGCATGGCGCTGCCAACGTGAAAGCGATGGCCATTGGCACCACCATAACTATCCCAGTTATCCCTTCCGAATGCTTCACGAAATGCCAGTAACTTTTGGGTTGTTCTCCAAAATATGTTATCATTGGTTCATAGTCATTGGGAGTGGCATGGAGCAGGCGAGGGAAATCGCATGCCAAATGGGAAATCCCGTGTATGCCGACCCCAATTGAAATCCCAACCGCTATTACCTGCAATAATGAAGTAATAAGTAATTAAACGAAAACTCGATACAATGAATTTAAACATAAATGAAAACAAGTTTTTTGTTGTTACCTTGTGGAAGTTGAGGTTGTCATCAAAGGGAACTACAACACCTAATCTTGTTTTGTTCCTTAACCAGGTGATGGTGTTACGGCAGACTGGTAGCAGAATCAAAGCCATATTCAATTTAAGTGTCTCAGCTGCACCTTTGGCAAAGCAAACACAATGCCCCATTACTTTAAATACGTCTTCCCTCCTTCGATATTCGATGTATTTGTATGTAAACAGCCCACACATGACCACAATCCATAGAGCCATCACCCAAGCTCTCTGCCAGTTATCTTGCAAGAAATACTTGGTGTCTCGGTAGAATCTCCTAACTGGGTTGCTGTCGTAAGTAGGCTTAAGCTTCTGGCTTAGCATATGGCTCAGGTTCCGGCTTTCACCTCTTACGGATTGATTTGGTGCTTGTAGCAGAAGCATTTCTAAGTTGTTTATCTGTTAAAAATATAAGACTTCTGGTTATGGGATTGGAAGCCAAACAACAATCGTCAAGAGCTGCTTGAATTTACCATGATGTATCCTAGATGGTCTGGGTCTAATTCTTCCATAATCAAAGCTGCATATTCCTCAGCTTGTTTCTGGATATTTGAGAGGTTGTTTGCAGAAGCACTGAGACTGATAATCTGCAAAATATAAATGAAATTACACTTAAAGAACATATTATATAGTCAGCTTCTTGGTTTTTGCATCAACCAATTACATTTAATGGCTGCAATTGATTCAAATGCCATACCTCTCTGACTTCTTCTTCTGTTATTCTTCCATCTGCATTTTTATCCACCCTGCATTTTGTTAATTGATTTGATTTAAGGCCAAGCTTATTGATCTAAGAAATGGTTAAAAAATGAAAATATAATTAGCAAATTTACATGTCAAAGAAAATTTGAAGCCTGGCATCGAAGCTTTGATTCGAGATCTGATCCCAAAACTCTTTGAGGTGAGCCTTATCGATTGAATCACCTTGAATGTTTCGTTTTCGAGCAAGTGCATCAAACAACTGCCCTGCAAACTCCTTCGACTCCATTCCTGAGCCATTGATTCACAAAATTCTCACTGATTAATCTTTTACTTCAAAAGTTGTAGCTTAGATTTATAGATTTGGAATTGTTTCAAAAACATACTTATGCATTCGCCGAACCGTGAACGAGGCAAAACTCCATTGTTAGAAGAAGCAATCTCATCAAATCGCTTCTCGACAGCATCCCATCCATGTCCACATTCAGTCTTGCTGATAAACTTGAGTCCTTTCAGAGCACGAGCAGCGGCTGATTTAGTCCTATCAAACCGAGCAGGCTTCTTGGAGAACGATGTCAAGCGCTTCAGTTCATGTCCAACCTGCCTAATCTTGGCCGAAGCATTCCTCACCATATTTGATTTCTTCTCAAGACTTTTAGCCAGCAAAGTTAGCTGAGGATCTTCTTGCAAACCACCTCCTCCATTTGCAGCTTTTACACTTTGAACCGCCACAGAATCATCACGAACATCAAGGGTGATCTCGACGTAACCATCCTCTTTCGAAGAGGTCGAGTTCGGAACGTTGAACTGGGCACTTTTCTTTGCTGCCCTTTTGTTCAAAGGTCCGCTCAATGGACCGCTATGGGGCACTTTATCGGCTCCTAAAACCTCTGTATCAGAGTAATGGCGCTGATGATGGTAATGATCTCCATCGTCCGAACTCATTTTCTCCAAGTGATTTGATTCCAAATTCACCAGTACAACACTTTCCAGGCTAGATGTATCTATAAACAAAGATTTAAGATTCCTTAACAATGGCGAACGGATTGAAAACTAGAAGAAAACAGACACAGTATATAACAATTGTTATGCTTGGTCTGTTCCGACAAACATATATTTTTCTAGGTTCTGCAAGTTTAAGAGCAACCGCGTTTTGTCAATATATATAGAGAGAGCTTGAATATCCACTCCCATATTTAAGCATATTTAGCATAAAGTTTTCGGCGCAATCAATATTATCATAATTAATTACGATAAATATTAATAATAAAAATTAAAATTATAAAAAAAATAACAAAACGATACTTTATACACGTTAAAGCTATTTAAATCTCTAATTTTAATTATTCTCCGGGGGAAAAAAAAAATCTAAGTTACAGTATTAAAGACTAGTTTCGAGGTCGTCTTTTTTCAACCACTCGAAAAGCTGAATAAGCCGAAGTGAACATTTCGATAAATAATTGTATATGCCCAACTTGGAACGAAATTCTTCCACTAAATACAAGCATTCATTTCGATAAGCTCCAAACCAAATTCTCCCCCTAAAAGAAAAATGCTTAAAAGAAATAATAAAATAAAACAAAAGCTTGTGCTTAATTAATTTGTGGTTAGCACTACGTTTGGTCGTTCACCTGATTTTTTTTTATATTTTTTATTTTTATAATTATTAATTTAAACTTGTCAGAAATCAGAATCATTTTTCTATAAATAAATAATAAAAACAGATGATTTAACCCTAAAACAAAATTAAAGACACTGGAAAAAAAATTAATTTGAAGTATAATAAGCATCAAATGGATATTTGTTATGTGTTTTTGTCTCTATAAAATTATGTTCCTTTGGAATGTTCTACATTAGCATGTGCTTATCTATTTATTAATTATTATTATATTACTAATGAAATGTGATCGGACAGCTTAATTTGTGGACTATAATTCACATTTTGTCTTACTTAACAACCAACAAATTAAATTCCCAATAATAATAAAAAAAATTTAAAGAAAAAAAAACTCTCTTTATCCTTCTGTTTTACTAATTTAAAAATACTTTTGGAATGGTAGGCCGACATGGCCCAATAGTATGGACCCAAACAACCCAAAAGAATTGGCCTCCAACAGGCTCGTAAATCCCAATCCATTTTTCAAATAATCTTACAAGAGATTTCGTATAACTTACAATACTTGGAGCTCGTGCAGATGTTGAATATAAATATTTATTTTAAAAAATATATTTAATTTTTTTAAAATTTTTATATATTTTAAGAATTACGTATTATATTTATATTTAAATAGGTACCGGAGGCAATTACGTTTTTCGCTGACATAGGGCATGACTCGACCTCATTTTTTGAACGATTATAACGGTTGGTTCTTTTGGCGCGCGCGGGTGAGAGAGATCAAAGCCTCCCTTTAGTTTATTGTAATTCCATTTGCCTTCTTTGTTCTTGCACAAAGAAAACAAAGACTCCATTTGTAATTTGGAACCTTTCTTAACTCAAAAATGGATCAAAGCGCTGCTACGCGGAGACTCCTTGAATCGGATTGGTACTCTCCAAGACGGCTCCATGACAGTCCCGCTCAATACGATTTTCCGGTACCCACCAATGATCTTTCTTCCTTCAAGAAACACCTACTTTTCATTGTTCTTTACTATTATTCATTGAATGTTTTGTAAGTATTACTTAATTACTATTTTTCTTGAATTTATTTGTTCTTTTACCCTTCTGTGTGTATGGCAATGCCAAAGGGAGATCGCTTTCTTCCCAACAGAAGTTTGATGGATCTTGATAAAGCCCACAGTCTGTTGACCAACAGGACCACACAGTTCAACACTTCGAATTTCAATGTAAATTTCACCATCTTTTACCTCTCTAATTTGTAGTAGTTTACTGGAAATTCTGAATTTCTTTTGGATATACATTTTGTCAACAATTCAAAGAAATCTTAAATCTTGTGTTCTTTTAGGAGTTAACAATCTGCACGTTGGTAAACATGGTTAAAATATTGAGAAGACGACTGACAGATGATTTCTAATTTTTTTTCACTTGATTGTTTGGCAGCAAGTATATCGACAGAAACTGACTGAGAATCTGTCTTTAGATTCTAAAGGGAGACCATTTAGGATTATGGTTTTCAGGGGGAGCCCGAAATCAAGTCGAAACTCCATTCGTCTCATTGATGAATTGAGACAAGAAGTAACAGAGATACTTGATAACGATAGCAAACAGATTCAATATCGATGCATCCCCAAGGTATTCAATCCCAGTTTCATCCTCCCTGCTTTTGTATTTCAGATTCTAGTTTCCGCCATCATTGTTTCTAGCTATGTTACTAGGATTCGGGAGAGAATATTAGATACAGGTACGTGTCCAACATGAGTTCGTTTTGCTAAGTTTTTCCATCTGTTTGAAGGATCCACATCTATGTCCGAATATATATCGAACATGGATATTTAAAGAAGAATAAAGAGTCGAAGCAACATAATTTCTTGTTAAAAGTCATTTAGTTATTTAAGTCAGCTTCACAGTGACTGAAAGACAGGCGTTTGGCACAATTAGCTTCATGTTTCTCTTAAATGTACGGCCTGGATGTGAATGGTGGGATGTGCGTGCAGGGTGAAAAGAGGGTTTTGGATGCACCAAGGCTTAGAAATGATTACTATGCGAACATCATGAGTTGGGGTAAAAACAGCATTCTTGCTGTTGCTTTGGGTCCGGAACTGTACTTATGGAACTCAGAGGACCAGACAGTGCACAAGTTGTTGCAGGTTCGTGGTGGGAACGATTGGCCTACAAGTGTAACATGGTCCGAGGATGCCGGAATTCTAGCTGTTGGATATATGTGCTCCAAACTTCAGCTTTGGGATGCTGAGTCTTCCAAACTTGTATGATATGAGATCAATTTATAGTTTCAAGGCTCTTAGATGGTTGCTTAGAAGTATGAATTATTGATATGTTCATATTGCAGATTCGAAACCTTCAAGGTCATAGTGGAAGGATAGCGTGCACAGCATGGAATGGCCACATTTTAACATCGGGAAGCCGCGACAAATCCATTATCAATCATGATGGTATTCAAATCGTGTTCTAATCATTGAGAAATGATCAAGTTCGCTATTTTAACATTCTCGGGAAATTTCTCTCATATACAATTTTTCTCATTTGCAGTTAGAGCCGGAAACAACTTGGCTTCCTGCATAAAAAAGCATGCTGATGAAGTATGCGGCTTGAAATGGTCAACCGAAGGCAATAGATTGGCAAGCGGGGGCAATGAAAATCTGTTATACATATGGGAAGCTTCCAAAATGAGTTCATCGAAATTTCTACATCGACTCAGTGATCATTGTGCTGCAGTCAAGGCCCTTGCTTGGTGCCCTTATCAGCACAATGTTCTTGCCTCTGGAGGTGGCTTGAGTGATGGATGCATTAAGATATGGAATACACAAAATGGGATCTGCATTAACAGCATCGAAACCAAAGCACAGGCAAATTAGAAATCCCTTTGTTACTCTGACAAAATTTGCTAGGCTGGTCTTGTTTTAGGATTGAAACTGCACCGACATTTTGTGGAAATGCATTCATATACTTGTCAATTATTTGGTTTTTAGGTTCTCTGTTAGTTGGACTTGGGGGATGAGTGTTGGATACGGATATGTATCCAACACGGGTATGATTAATTTTTTTAAATTTTTCCTTGTATTTGAAGAATCCTATCCTCATTGGGGTGTTAAATATTGGCACTTTAAGAAGACGAAGAGTCAAAGTAACATAGGTTAGGTTTAACTATAAATTCTAGTAATTTGATTTAAATGGGCAGATTTGTGGGCTGGAGTGGAACAGACATCACAAGGAGATATTAAGTGGTCATGGCTACAGCACAAGGGAGAATCAAAACAAAATGTGCCTATGGAGGTACCCTTCCATGACCAAAGTGGGGGAGTTAGGGAATCACAGATCAAGAATTATCAACCTATGCCAGGTCTAATTTTTCAAACTTTCAAGTTTAGAACCCCGTAAAATAATTTGCAGAAATCCATGCAAATCTTGAAGTTTTCTATGTTTGTTGTAGAGCCCTGATGGAGTAACTGTGATATCTGCTGGGGCAGATGAGACTCTTCGATTTTGGGAAATTTTTGGACCCCCTACGGCTGAAAATTCAATGGTTTCACATCTTCGAGGTCTTTTGTCCTTCAGGACATCTCCAATAAGGTAATAGCATATGGCAGAGCTATCGTTCACAGCATGCTACTACCCTTCATAATTTATTTCGGTTATTGTTTGGTATTCAGAGCTTGCTTGCCATTTTTTTTTTCCCTTCTTCGTCACTGTAAATCTGGAATGTTGTGCCGTAACTCATTTTACTGCTGTTGTGAAGGAAATTAGTCCATGCAGGTATGCCACAAGCAAAACTTAATGAAAAGAACAATAGGATGTTGTTAAAACAATAGTACTTTATTGATGCATTACTTCATTTTCTAGATCAGAAAGCTGAATCCACAAATCAGAGTTCAGCCAATCCCAGGTATAGGTACAAATAATTGAAAAGATCTCTCTTTGCCGCGCAAAACTAACTTCTATCTCATTTTCGCAGATCAAATAAAGATATAATTACACGATGTTCTTAAACCATCATAGTATATCTAAATTCAGTCAGCCTCTGAATCATCAGTTTCACTATCAACGTACATCTCCAGAGCTTCACCGTCATTTTGCTTCTGTTCTTCTTCCTCTTTTTTCCTCATCTCTTCCTCCATTTCTCTCTCTGCAACTTGAACCTTCGCTTTTTTGAGTCTAGCAGTAACTGCTTCCCAGGATACAAGCTTCTCCATGAACATAGATATGTAATCTGGTCGCCGATTCTGCCAGAAGAATTTACAAAGTTTTTAGACTCACTTGACAACTCTTCATTATAAACAAAAAATATAACCCCTTCATTATACAATCCCAAGCAAATTACAAGTCATGAAACTTTACCTGAAAGTCAAGGTAATAAGCATGCTGTTGACACAAAGCATATCCCACCAATGGAATTAGTATCGGTTAGCAAGATTATCGTGCAAACGAAGAATTTGGGAATAATTTAAATGTCAAATCAGCAGAAAAGATTTAAAACATGGTTACCTCCCAGACATCAATAGTGAGGAGTGGCTGCAGAAAATAAACAGATGATAAATGTTAGATTCATCGAATTAACAAAGATAATAGTCTGCGCAGGTTGCTTTCCACTTCAGCAAAAAATCACAGTAGACCTCTATACTCGTAACATGAATTATAAGTGTTTAGACTCACAAAGTAGTCCCAAACAAGCGGATTCACGGCATTCGGACTTTTTACAACTACAAGCTTTTTGTCCTGCTCTGATAGCCAAGGATTTACTGCATTTTCCACATTGAGCCTATTTGCTTTGTCTGGAAAAAAGCAAACAGAAATATTATTGCCCTCACTTTGCTAGAACTTGAACGGAAAATAAGTGAAGAAACGACATTAAGTGGTCACCCACAAGCAAGCCATGCCCAGCCAGAACCAAACTGAGTAGCTGCAGCAGACTTGAACTCTTCAATAAATCGTCCAAAAGATCCAAAATCTCTTTCAATCAGATCTAGAAGATCTCCAGATGGTTTTCCTCCACCACCTGGTTTCATTGATTCCCAGAAGAAGTCATGATTCCAGGCCTGCAGACAGGTAATAAAATTTGAAAGGCAGATATGATATACATGCAAAGATTCACTAATGTGCATAGGCAAACCTGGGCAGCATTGTTAAAGGCAGGAAGTATATCGCCGTTGTTGTATGAAACAATGACAATGTCTTCCAAGGACAACCCTTCTAGCTCTGTTCCAACAATTTGCTTGTTTAGGTTTTCCACATAGGTTCTATGGTGCTTTCCCCAATGATACTCCAGGGTTTCTCGGCTCATATGGGGTTCCAGTGCATTCTGGGCATATTAACAAATAACAAAATTTTAACAGTGTCTGCATATGTTTATATCTTTATTATTTCTTGACCTAACATGGCACATCAACATTAAGAAATGTTGTAGATTTGTGTAAACAAAGCAACTGATTATGTCTGGGGCAACAAGCTTAGCAATAGGGTCTCTTTTGCTTTCCAATTATGCGCAATTAATACCACTAGAATCTACTCTTAAAAGGTTACCTTTGAGTTTGCAACCCTCCCCCCCCCCCCCACAAAAAAAAAACCAATAAAAACTACATAAAAAGGAAAACTTTTGAGATTTTACCAGCGGATATGGAGGCGGCTTCAGTTCAAATTTTGCTGCTATCAAATTTGAAGCACCCTTTCTCAGACAGCGTCTCTGTAACAGAAAAATCGCGTCTTTCGCTAGGAATGATGGAAAACAAATGACTTCTAGCGTAATGAATCTGGTTTAAAAACCCAGAAGACTCTTAACATTGAAACATTTCATCGAACAGTATTAGTACACAAGTTCACTCTCTAAATTCCACCTTTTTAACTCAAAATTCTCAGAACAAAACAACAGATGAGAGGAAGTACTGGAAAAAGGGGGGGGGGGAAGCAAAACCTGGGGATTTGTAAAGGGCAAGCTACGACTGGGTCCGCGAAGCCCTGGTTTTGCAAAGCATACCAAAATAAAATACCAAGTTAACAAAAACAGAGAAAGATTAATAGTAATAGAAAACTAGCAGCTAACAATGGCAAAGTAAAAGCAAACCTTGGGAGGGAGGTAACGCGAACGTCAGTGAAGTAGCCATGGAAATAGCTGCCGTCATTGTTTTGAGTGTGTTTTGTCGGAATTCCCGAATTCTTGATTCTTGAAAGCAAGTAGAAACAACTAGCGAAGCGGGCTCTAAGCAGACATGGGACATTTAAAAAAAAGGCTGAAAGAGCCGGTGCTTTCACTGCCACATCAGCGAGTTTATGCCATTCAGTGGTCGCCACGTTAAATTGATTTATTGTTTTCGTGGATAAAATACTCTAATTAACGACATTTTTACGACACTGTGTAGTTTGTTTGCACCGTGGTGCGTCGGTTCCGACATTCTTGTTCTTGTACTTCCATTTTGCGCAGTACATTATAGTACAACTACATTCTATGCGGTACTAATATACTGATGTACTATGTAGGCATCCCAAACAATTTTAAAGCTACAAGTGGTTACGTTAATAAGTAAGCACTCGGTGACTCATTTTAAAAATTTTAGAACGGATTAAATTGAATAATTCATGAAATTGATTAAATCCAGAAAATAGATTTTAAGATCGAAATAATTGAATTGAATTTAAGTTGATTGATGCAATAAATTTAATCGGTTTTAGGTTATAAAAAATAAATTATTTATATTATATAAAATAAATTGTAAATGATATACTATATTATGTAATTTTAAATTATTATATATTTTTGTATATTATATTTAAAATATAATTAAAAATCAAAATAAAAAGATCGATTTATTCGATTTATTTAGTTATCTATTTTTGAGATATACTAAGCACATGTGAGGTAATTTTCATTGAAATCATAAACACTAAGCATATTTTAGATCATTTTCTCCCATTTTCCCGTTCATCCAGAATTTTGACTTCTTGTAACCTGATAAATTCTAAAATATGGACTTCATATAAAGCTGGCATCAAATTTCCAGGTAATCCCAAGTTTACAATTATACTCAAGTAGTGAAAATCATTTCACAGGGTGCTTAAGATCTTAAGTCTGTCAGGTCTAAAATCAGGAATTTCATGCTTGCAAGAGTGAAGGGTTTAATATTACACATAATACTTTCTACAATATCAAAATGATCGAGCATTCGCATGAGTTTAAAAATATGATTTTCTAAATATATGAAAAAAATTTAAAAATAAATTGAGCATAAGATGAATTTTATTTCTTTTTCTCAAGAACTGTACAGATCTCTGGGGCCATAATATGTTTGCCAATTATATGGAGAAAGGCATTTTATACACATCAAATGGCTCATTGGCAGTTAACTGTGGTTCCTGCAAGAATGTTCCCAAAAAAAAAAAAAAATTCTAAGATCAGTATGGTATGAGAGATCTGATCAGGTTTGTAGTAACTAACACTACCATAGACTATGTTATTCTGAATCGAAGTTTTCTATGTATTTGGAGGTTCCTTGGGGAGTCGTATCCCCATATTCATTTCCGAATATATATCAAGAAACAGGTACTCCAAAAAACAAGAAGAGTGGGAACAACATACATTATAGATGTGCACCATTCATAGTTAGTATCAGATACTTTAGAGCCTTCAAAAACGGGAAATGAACTTATGTCTTTAAATACTTATCTCCAAGAAGTCAAACTCCATTGTTAGACTTTAAAGGTTACTAATCTCGCCTTTGTATAAGCATTTACAAAACATATAAAAATGTATGGACTGAACATGTTTTGGAGATACCTGTCTCAATCCACCGCCAAGACTCCCCGCTGTTAAGAGCATTGAGAGAAGAGATGTAACGAAACCACCCTCATCCGTGTTACGAATGTTGGAACGCATCGCGTTTAGCATGTTACCGTAGGTAGTCGCATGCCCAAGTTCGATGGCTTGGATGAAAGAGTAAGTCATTGCACCAGTGGATGTAATCCTTGATAGGGCCTGTTAACATGTGCATCAACTCATCGTTTTAGACTCCATATCTTAGCATAAGATTTGGTATTTCTAGTTAAGATTAAAAGTATAAATTCATATCTGTATGACATTACCGAAGTGTCTGCAGAGGTTTGATCATCAGCACAGCCACTAAAGGATATGACTTCCCCACCTTTTGTTCCTTTCCACATTCCGGACTTGGGGCGATGATCCTCCCACTCATATCTCCCCTTCCTACATCCAAATGAAACCATATGCAGTTATAGATTACAAAATTGGGATCATACGGAAAGATAAGCAAGTCAGAACATGCGTACGGAGATATAAGATTCTCTAAAAACTCTTTAAATACATGAAAATGGATATAACGTATTGGTTACATCTGATACACCCGTCCGAATTTGAGTAACGGATGGAAATCAAGGAATACGCAATCATAAGAAAAAGGCAACAACCGATTTTCATTTATTCCTTTGGAAAGTGTAAAAGATTGACTAACCTGTCCATTCTACAGAGGTACGGTAAATCTAATACGGTCCCACTATGGCAAGCATCGATGATTGCATGAAGCTTAACCCCGTGAGGTAGAGGCCTAACAATTGTTGCATTGATTTCGTCATCAACAATCATTCCTTGAGATTCAAAATCCGACGGGCAAAGTGTCTCGTCATATCCATCCAACTCATCTCCAGTGTGATTCTTTTGCTGTGAGCCATGACCAGAGTAATGAAACACCAAGGAATCCCCCGGCTGACAACCTTGGACAAGCCAATACAATGCCATTCTTATGTTGCGCTTCGTTGGACGCCTGTAAGGATCAGTTTCTTCTTCTGCAAACGATGTCGTGCAGTTCAGATCAGAAGAAGTCCCGATTAGCAATATTTAAACAAAAAAGAACCACTCTTTTGGATTTTTTTTGGTACAAGAATTGTCATTCTGTATAAGTTTCTAAATGATTTAAGAATTTCAAGTTATTGTTCAATGATTAGTGAAAAGCTTCCAGGATTGAGTGAATATATATATGTTCCACTTTCAGTTCAACAATTGAAATAGCTAAATTGCTAAAAAAGAAAAGAAAAATTGTTACCTGTAAGCGTAATAATGGAGGAATCGGGAAACTTGAAGCGATTAACCAGCAAGTACTTCATGCAATTAGCATCGTTAATACAACCTTTGAGTTCGTACTGGGTGTTCTTATAAGACACACCGCATATGACGGCACGCTTGCGGCCGTGAGCCTGCGGTGGGGACCCAGATGGAGCGTGGTTGTAAGGAGAAGAAGCCTGCAGCTGTGAAGTAGGTTGTTGTTGGTGGTGGCTGGAGGAAGCAGACGGAAGGAGTACCGATCGAGGGTCGGCTACGAGGGTAACGGCTTGGCAGAGAACGCAGCGGATGGATTTTGCGCCCGGCGGGACCTGAAGCGGAGTGTGGCAGTTTGAACAGTCGACCAGCATTAACATGGCTGATAATGACCAAGAAAAAAAAAAGTGAACAGGGAGATCCAGAGTGTTAGTAACAATTGAAGTGGAAAGCTCTTTGATTGATGAATTATTTAAAACAAGGGCGGAGCCGCGCAGGTTTGGGTGGAAGGGAACGTGGTAGGAAGGTGACCGCAGCGAATAGCCAAATGACAAGTCTCTGACTTTGATTTGACTTGCCTTCAAATGAAAGCTTTAGAGTACCACTATTTTAGTACACGCATTTTCATAGGCTTCATCTTTATAATATTTAATAAATATAAAATAAATAACAATTACATTTAATATATTTAAAAATATTATATTTATATTTAAAATTTTAAT
>JBBYHO010000005.1:15113259-15124392 GCA_038382025.1 Adansonia gregorii
ATGGAAAAGCCATTAATTCAAAGAATACCAAGATATAGATTTGAAGATTTTCCCTTTTTGATTGAACATATTGAAAGTAATATATCATTGTCAACGCCATTTAAATAGAGGATATTACATTTTTATTTGAAAAAATATCGAAAATAAAAAATTACACGTTTATATAAACCCTTTTACTTCAAATTACTGACGTCAATTGCCACGTATCCAAAAAATTTATACTTAAAAATACTTTAAATTGTTTTTCGCTAACACTTGAATTTATAGTATCGAAATATATTTCCTTTTGAGTAGCGTCTAATCTACGATCATATTCATCTTAGAATAAGATGGATTTTGATTCGATGAAATCAATTCATACTTCAAATGCTCTTCCAATGGAATCGATGTTGAAAATTAAGCTATTCAAGGTGTTCGGACGTTTGATATTATTCCGATGAGGGTAAAATTGTCGATAAAACTCCATGCCGATGTTTAGGGTTTCACAAAATCAAATTTCAAGGGATGATTTTAATTGGCAAGTACAATTATGGAATCAATATCAAAGGTATGATTGGTTCATTTACTTAATGATCTTCAACATTTAGACATCGTTTGACATCTTTAGATAGGTTTTGCCCAAAATGCACATCCTCTTCTCTAATTCTATCTAGATCTTTTTTTTTTTTCTTATAAACTAGTTGAAATTTATGTTTGCTTTTATGTTAAAAATAGTGAGGAGTTGTTGAATTTTGGGGATGATTCTACATATGAATTGCATTCTCATGCAAAATTTAAAGTTGATTACTTAAGCACATATAATCAATAAAGTGTCATTTGTTAAGATATAAAAAAACCTTTAGAAATAATAATTAGGGCAAGAAATTGGTTAATTTTAATACCCATTGTAATTGAGTTGCAAATTTGTTAATTAACATAAATTAATGGTTTTATATATGTATATAATTTTCATGGTTTGGGTTTTCTCTTGCAATGGGTTTGAAATGAAATTGATTTGTCTATCAAAGGTTTCATACTTTCTTCCTATACCTTCAAAACCCTTTTCTTTGTTTGGTAGAAAGTGAAAAAGAAATAGTAAATAAATTCAAGGGTGGTTGATCTTTCCTTTCTTGGCCTTTCATATATATAAAATTCAATCTTTTTTTTTAAGAAAAAAAGAAAATAAATAGTAAATAAATTAAGGATGGTTCAATCGTTTTATATATGGAAAAAAACATGAAAGGGGCATTAATTCATCCATTAAAGTAACTTTTTTATTGAAAAAAAGAAAAATTATGGATACCATGTTTTGCTCATCATTTTCTTCATCAAATTTTCTTCTCTTTTGATGTCTATGATTTGTTATTTACTTATTTTCTTAGTATAATATAAATGTAATCCAATGTACATCACCTTTTTTTTCCTAAACCTAAAAATCTTCTTTAAATCCTCTAAAGGAAATTCTTGTTATTCATATTACCATTGAAATCAATGAGTCTAGAATTTGACTATTAATGCAAAATTTTATTTTAATTTGATAACATGTCACTCCTGATTAGTGGATTGATCAATTAATGATTCAATGTTTTAAAAAAGATAAAAATGGTATATAAGAGTTCGTTTTCAACATATTAGTGATGAAATTTTTTAATTTTATCAACAGGATCAAAAGAATATAACACGTCAATTTTTTTTAAAATTAGTTTGTTTTATTTGCAATTATATTTTAAAAAATTGTATCATCTTACGGATTTAGAGTTTAAAAATTTTACTACGATGTAGAGATGTTCATACATAGGACTAGATCACGCCTTGAATTTTTCAAAATTTTTACCTAAGCTTGACCCAAGCTAGCCAAGAGATTCATTTTACTATTTAAAAAATATTAAAAATTATTTTATATCAATATTTATATATTTTTATAATTAAACTTAAATAAAATTTTTATTAGTTAAAGAATAATTCAAATTAGATCAAATTAATCTAAACAATAAAATTTTATCCAAATTCAACTCAATACAAATTGATCTATTGAGTTGAATGAAACTACTTTCTTGAATAGTTCTATTATGATGAATTAAATAATTTTTCTCTCATGTGTATATATATATATATATATATTATTCACATGAGGGAATTAAAGTTAGTTTCTTTGTTTTGTCACATAGTTACCAAACCATCAAAGAAACGGTTTGCCAAATTTATGAAGATGACATTACGTGGTTGATGAGTAATGTCTTTCTTTTCACACGTGTACCAAAGAATCTACTTCTAATTTTTGTCCTTGTATAATTCAACGCACTTATAATCAACACGTGTGACTGTCCATGTCATTTACTATTTTAACCTTCATTTTATTTTATTTTTTATTTTTTTGCTAAGCAAAATTAGTTGCCCTTAATTAAGTTATCATTTCGTCTATTCTCTACTTGATGGAGACTAAGTTTTAAACGTCCTTCATGCTTCTCATTTGTTACCCAACAACCTAAAATTTTAATTTAATTAAGGACATTTCAAGTTCATTAAATTTTAATTATATATGTCTATTTCTTGTTTAATTTAATCTTAATTATTCAGAGTTAATTTGCTATTAATAGGAGCCCAATCTTAACCTAGTGATTGGAGAAATTTAGATATCCCGAAAACAAATCTTGTTTGACATAAGAATTACTTACCATCGCAATGCAAATTGCTGAAGTACCACTCGAGATTCCTTCTCTTTCATGTTCTGCAATATCATTAAACTAGAAATATGAGCAAATTTCTAATGTACATTTATTTACTTGGTTCAAAGCTAATTAATATCTATTACTATTTGAAATACATAAAGGATTTATTTTTGATGTATTAATAATATGTAAATCTCTACTATCAATGTATCAAATTATGTTACCTAATTAAATTTAAAGTCATTGTGTTTATTTAAAATCTTTTAATGAAATGATATCATCTAATAAAATTGTCTAGATATAAGTACTATCAGTACATCAAACATAAAACTTATATATATATATATATCTTCATCCTTAACATTAATTATGTACATACAATAGGGAATTGTCAATATTTTTGATAGTTTGTGAAGTTTAATTGATTTCATTTCTTTTCTTTTATTGTTGCACAAACAACCTCATGAAATTTAGTAACGCACATAATCACATATATCTAGATTTTATTAACAAGTGCTCTTATGATATTTATGATAATAATATTATATTAAATGTAGTAATTGATAACTTTATTAATGTTTTTTAATGCATTGGATGATGATGTTCTTATATATAATAACTTTAAAGCATATTCCTTGTTAACATATATATATATATATATATACACACACACACGATAAACTGATAAATTGAAATATTTAAAAGAAAACAATTCTGATCATTTCCAATCAAAAGTTTTAAATTGATTAGGTTTTTAAAATAATCACTAGTATAGTGGAACCTAAAACCAATTTAACACAACCCTAAACCCTAAACCAATACACATTCTCATCTATGCAGCCGCTAAAATTGATCGAAAGCTTGTTCTTTGGTTGGGATTTATGAGAAAGATATGTTTCGAAACAAATTGAGATAATTAAATAGGTGAATAAACTAAATAGGCATCACTAAAATGAAACTGAAATTCCTAAATAGCTATCTAGCTTCATAATGTTCCTTTGGAAATTAATTAAAAGGGAAAAAAAAAACAACAAGAAGACTCCAACACTTGTAAAATGGCCAATCAGGAATAGGAACATCATTGTTCAGTGCTGCTAGAGGCAAAACATGTGGCTCAGAGGACAGGAGCGCGACCAATGTCCTTCACAATGGGCGAAAGCAGCAGCCAGCAGCCATTAGCCAAAGATAAGAACCAACACCCAATGCTTCATTCAGTTCAGACTTCGGACTTCAGAGACCGAAGCACCCCCAGGCCCAGAAAGACGTCCGTTACCGTTAGATGAAAGGTCAGGTTTATGGGGTTCAAATGTAACTTTCCCCATGGGTTAGTTTTTAACTCTACTTCTCTCTATAAATGCAAACCCTTCTTTCCTTAACCATTCCCAACAAGTGCTTCACCTTCTCCAACAACTTACAACCTTAATTATTAATCGTTTTGTCTCTTAGGTTTCTGTAATTAGCCAGCATTGCAGTCATGGGTTTTTCCCTTGTTTCCTTGCTCTTCATCTTTTCTATTCTCAGCACTCTAATCAAATCAATTCCGCTATAATTATCACGTTATATTCTTTATAGGTGTTACTGAAAGATTCAAGCTAAAACATTGATATTTCTTCATAAATCTTCCTGAAATTTTCATCTCTGTATGTATGTGTGTATGTATTCAGTTATCTTTTTGGATTAATTTGGTTTCTTAATTGCACCAACGCCGTTGAATATATATATATATATATATAATCCATGGAATAAGATAAATTTTGTAGCATTTGGTTTTGGATTGTCTGTTGATTTCCCATTAATCTCGAGAAATGTTGAAAGGTGTCAATCCCAATTTCTACGATTTCGCTGAGCAACATTTTATCACGAGCCTTCAGCTAACGCAGGCTCAATATAACGATGCCATTGATGAAGCAATCTATGGGTCCGATGAATTCCGGATGTACGCTTACAAGATCAAACGCTGTACCAGGATCCATAGCCACGACTGGACCGAGTGCCCCTACGCCCACCGTGGCGAGAAGGCTCAACGCCGAGACCCTCGCAAGGTGCCTTACACCGCCATTGCCTGCCCTGCCTTTCGCAACGGGAGATGCCAAAAAGGAGACGCCTGCGAGTTCGCTCACGGCGTATTCGAATACTGGCTGCACCCTGCGAGGTACCGTACGCGTGCATGCAACGCTGGGAGGTTTTGCCAACGTAAGGTTTGTTTCTTTGCCCATACACCTGACCAGCTGAGGTCCGAGTCCAAATACAAGTGCCATTTTGCATACAAGGGAAGGATGATGAACAGTGCAGCTCATCAGCTGATGATGATGATGGGATCTCCATCATCATCAGGTGGCGGTGAGGGTTCCACGTCAATGCAAGCACATAATTATATCGACCCATCATCACCACCTTTCGAAGGGGTTTCGAATTTGCTGAAGAGTTTGAAGGCAATGAAGATCAGGGAAGATGAGGCAAGGGTGAGGAATAATAATAATAATATCGGGGGCGGCTTTGAGGTAGCGGATTCGGATTTGCCACATCTTGACTGGATTTCGGAGTTGGTGAAATAAATGCTCCAAGGGAAGCAAAAAAAGAAAATGCTGAAAATGTAGAGAGTATCTTAGATTTTGGGAGTAAATAAAGGGAGGGTTTAATTAATGTAGTTTGCCGTTTTATGTAAAGATTGTTTAATGTTTATGTAAGTGGTTATGTTTGAGTTTCCTTAAGTTCTAAGTGATTTTCAATTTTTTAATTTGCTTAATTTTTTGAGGTTTATCATTTCATTGAAAGCATTTTTTTAAAATTAAGAATAATTTTATTTTAGTTAAGTAAAAACATCTAATTCACTCACAATTGAAATCAAAAGATTTATACATCATTAGCGCATCAAATATAAACTTATTAGTATATTAAATATAAATCTATTAACTTTAATATCTAATAAAAAAATCATATTATTATTATTTTATTTTTGAAAAATAGCATAACAAACAATTAATGTTTACATTTATAATCATATTTGTTATGTGCATATAGTATTGTTTTTAACCTTGTTATATTTATGTGTCATATGAGGTTAAACTAGCCATTAGCCATTGATAAAAGTTGATTAGTGTACTAATTTATTTATTATTCTTGGTACTAATTGGGTAGAAAAATTTTGCATCGTCTTGGTTTCAACTTTCAACTTTCAAGCCCCCAACCAATCTTACTCTCCAAAAGTCTAAAGTTTCCTCTTACAGCGCAACAACAAAAGAAAGAAGAAATAAAGGTGAGAAAGTTACACTCAAAAAGAAAGACTTTTAATTCAGCAATAACCATTAAACATTAGCCCTATTCGATGTCTCAATTGAAAGTAAAACACTATAAAATAATAAAACAATAACAAAATTTATTTTTATCTAAAATTTAACAATATTAATATTATTTTTAATTTAATAATATTAGTTATTACTGTCATTTCTTAAGATTTTTTAAAAATATAATATTATAAAATGACTGTTAAAATAACTTTTTTTTTATTTTAAAAATATTTATTAATAATTCCTCAATCTTCGTCTTTTGAAAGTAATTATTAATAATTATTAATTTTTTAAAATTTTGTAGTGATAGTCGTCGGCCCTTGTTTCTCTCCAATTTTCTTGTGGTTAGATCCCAAGCGTTTTCTTCTCTTAGGAGAGGAACTATTGTGCGAAGCTGACTGATCATGTTCCCGACGCTTGGCCGTGACTCTGACAGGCTGAGGCTCATTGTTGCCAATCCAATGTGGGAAATTAAGCAAAGCCTTTGAACCACGAATTTTATAAGCTGCTCGATCATAAGCCAAAGCAGCTTCCTGGGCAGTGTCGTAGGTGCCTAGCCAAACTCTTGCCCCATTCTTAGCTGGGTCTCGAATCTCCGCCGCGAATTTCCCCCATGGCCTTTGCCTAACTCCCCTGTAATTTTTCCCTTTAACTACTCTCTGAATCCCATTTCCATAGCAGTTTTCTTGTTTTCCCATAATACAACAACATCCATTTTGACTACTTATTCCCGTGAAAGAACTTCCAAATACCTTTTGAGTTGCAGCAGCAGGTACAGGTTGAGCCATCACCGTGTCAGGCTCATCATATCCGGGCTCGGCTTTAACGGCAGTTGCCACCGTTGAATAATCCGATGGAGACCAACCACAGTTAAGAGCTTCGTGAAGGGAGTTGTAGATGATCATGTCCTCAGAGTCATTAATTTTCAAGGGCAAATCACCCCAGTGTTCAGTCAAGCAAGATTTAAGACAACTAAAGCTTGGAGTTAGAGGATAATAATATTGATGAGAAAAGCTAAACTCACACATACTAACCTCGTTCATTCATGCAACTTATGGTTTAGCAGCTTTTGATCAATATCAATATTAAAGCAAGTAAAACCAAACACGGGAATGAAAAGAAAGAAAGAAACAAAAAACATAGTACAATTTAGAGAGAGGTGGGGGGTACTTATAGAAAGCTTTCTAGCTCGGATCAGGGTAGATTTATAAGTTGGACACTGTACAAAATATTTAATATATATAAAAATATTAAAATAATTACGATTCGATAAATTTAAATATAACTAATATAATTAATAAATGACATATTTGATACGTTTATTATATTTTTATATAAAATTTTGACACTTCTAATATTTTATAAGGCATATATACTTTTCCAAATGATATAAAAAAATAATAATAATAAGGAATGGCCTACGCCTTTACCGATGGACAGCCATAATAGCATTAATTAATGCACGTAGTTGAAGCAGAGGAAGCACTGTGAAAATAGCTTAACCGTACTGTCAAAAAGGAAATATAGAATTCTTCTCAATTGATAATTATAACAATTAATTAATTAATCATAATTTCAGTCTTCACCTTCCAACCAAAGAAATAATTGCAACAATCAAATATTACTGATCTTATTGTATATTAGTACCAACACGACTATATATTATCCATCATCTTCTGTTAGTAATATTTTCATCAGCTGGAAGTATTTATGATAGAACTGATCGATGACATCTTCTCTCATCGTAATACCGTAGTAAAAAAAGGAAGATCATCAGCTATGGTCAATTAATAACAGTCTCGGTTGCCCTTAAATGATTGTTAAGTTTTGATTTTTTTCTCTTTCAATTATCTAATAAATTAATATTGTTGATATAAAGATTTATAAAATAATGTTCACTATAAAATATTAACCATTGATGCAATTAAGGATACCCTTATTTAAAATGTTGTCATTCAACGATATTTACATCAAGGATGCTTCGAGTTTAAATCTTAAAAGAAATAAATGATTAGAATTTTGTGAGATAAGAGAATATTAATTTATGTTATTTTACTTAAATCAAACAAAATTTAACGTATATTTATATAAAAGATAATGATGAGATTGTAATCCAAATAGAATTAAAAAAGGAATAATAGTGGGAGAAGTTTCATCGTCGTCAACATTCAAATGTTTGAAACTTGAAACTAGATAGTTTGGTCAAGCATAGAGTCGTCATTCGCCAACAATAATAAGTTTGATCTGTTTTAGTTTTTATCTGGTTCCGGTGGCGTGCGGTTGCGGCCATGGCTTTGCGATGCGGTACCTTTTTGAGTCTTCGACTAACCGACGTGAGTTTGATTTATTGCTCGCCCCGCAGATATTTTTTGTCAACTGAAGCCACTACACTTTTTGAGTTAAAAAACAAATAAATTAAATTAAATTATTTCGATAGTCTTTAATAAATGATACAAATGTAGTACATTTGATTGTTTTAAAGGTAATTAATGCTATATATATATATATGTATATGGATTATTTTTATATGGATATGCATATATACGAAGTGTTTAATTATTTCATATTGACAATTGAAATTGTAATTCAAGAACTAAGATCCGTTGAATATTTTAAACTTCTTTACTGTAAAGATTTTTGTTATTAACAAAGAATTAATCATATGAATAAAAGATAAAACAATTGAATTTGTTTTTGTTATAGATTGTTGCCAAAATTTGACTTGTTATTCTAAACTCCAATTATTTAATCAATCATTCAAATAAAATGAAAAATGAAATCGAACAATTGATCATATCCATATACAAAATATAAATTTAACATGATTTCGGTATCAATTTATTTATATTTACTGTTAATCCTCTAACTCAAAAACTTTTGATTTTTTTTTTGTAAAGGTTCAAATAAGATTCAGTTAAAAATTCGTTTCATTATTTTTAATATTATTAAAATATTTTATGATTAAATTTAAATTGAAAAACTTGTATTATCAAAAATAATTTTGATAGGATTAAGTCACAATAAATTTATAAAATTTTTATTTAAAATCTAATTTAAAATAAATTAAATTTATCGAATTGAATAGATAACTCGACTAGGTTTAAAAGGCGGCCTTTGCTTTGGTGCGAGGATTTTAAAGCAAGGAGATACATGTGACCTTTGGATTAGCACAAGTGGGTGTGTTTACAGGCTACATGCAATGCAAAAGCAGGTACGTTCCTCCCTCCCCTTTTAAATTATACTTTGTTTGAAGATTATTATTCAATAACTTGGCTGTCATGGTCAAAAATTCAAACCCACATGGATTTTGAATTCATGTCTCTACAGATCAGTCAAAGATGACAACACTAAATTTTTTTGACTCAAACAAGTAAGTCATCAGTCATCACCTACATTGCGCAGAACTAATACTCCACGTTGAATTCAGTGAACTACGAAGAGCAAAACTAAAACTCTTCAACTTCAACATTTTATTTAAATAAATCTTTATAATTTTATTACTTTCAAATATAACCAATTAACCTTTAACTTTGTGTGCGCTCAAATAAATTAAGATTTAATTTATACTTTAACAAACCTTTAATATAAATCAATTTTAATTTAAAATATGAATTTAATAAAGTGTAAATTAAAGAATAAATGCTTATTTGGGTACACTAAAATTACACAGATTTATTTAAATAGTTCAAGTTCAAAGGGTTTTTTTAGTATTTTAGCCAAAAATTATATCTTGCAAAAGAGCACTTAATTAATAAATCTGCTAATTAATTTGATAGTGTGCTTTTTTTTTTACTTAACAAAGGAAATTAAAGCTTTTTTAAGGAATAATTAAGAAGAAATAATATAGTATATATTTTTATTTTATAATTTTATTGATATTGAATTATGATATGTATGTTAAACAGATTTTTTTTTTAAAAAAGTTGTAGGTTTGAAAATGTTAGTTATATGATATCTTCATCAAGGAAGCGAAGTAGATAGGGAGTGAGATAATTAAAAGTAAATTAAAATTAAAAAAATATATGCTGAATTAATTTTTATGGTTTTTCTCTTAATTATTTTGTTTAGCTTAATCCACAAAATCCGACACACCTATATATGAACGAATGACAATAGCTGAAATAGAGAAGGCAACTCACATTTCACTTCTTGTCGCCACGATAGACAAATAAGCAAATAAGCAAATAGTTTTCTTTGCATTTCGAAAGCAAAAATAAATAAATATAATAATTGATAATTTTATTCATAATCTTTAATTAAACAAGTGAAAATATATGTTATTATATATAATGATTATAAATAATATGTTAATAGCATTAATAAAATTTCAAAAAAAAATTTAATAGGGGAAAACTCATTAATAACATATATATTTTTGTGTTAGGAATAGACTTGCTCGTGGGTGGAGTCAAGCTTGAGCATGGTATTAACATTAAAATATACTTGTCCAAGCTGGGTCCGGCCAGAAATATGGGCCTCAAATTTTGTCCAAGCCCACCTATATTTATAAATAGATAGTCCAAGCTCATTTAAGCCCGCACATATTATTTTTTTATAATTTATTTTTTAATATATATTTTTTAAATTTTATTTTTATTAATTTAATAATTTTCTTTTATTAAGTTTATAAATATAAATAATTTAATTTAGCTTTTAATATTATATATATGTATTGTTTATATGATAAAAATTATATAATACATAAAATATAAAATAAATATATATAATATAATAGTAAAAAAGGTCGTTCGAACTTTGAAAGTCAAGCCCAAGTTTTGGCCTTTTTTTAATCGGTCTTACTTTTTTTGTTCAAGCCCATTTTTCGGGGTTATTATATTTGTCCAAACTCTCCTAAATTTTGGACGAACTTTCAAGTTTATGCGGATAGTTCGATCTTTGAACAGGTTTAGATAAAAATATTAGTGTCGTTATTATTATTATTATTGGATAATTCAAAAGTCATTTATTGTGTCACAAACTCTTGTAAGTTCGACTGGATTTACTAATTAAATTACATTTTGAAAAAACGTGGTAATTAAAAGTTTAAAAGACATTGAAAACTTTAATATATTCATTTTTTTTTGGCGGGGGGGTTGGGGGTGTGTTAAATTATCATATCATAAACATTCACAGTCAAAAAGTTTATTGACGGCTCAGCTTTTCAACATTTTCCAGTAAAATATATATATATATATATA
>JBBYHO010000005.1:15134044-15160127 GCA_038382025.1 Adansonia gregorii
AACTAAGCAAGAGGATTAAGGAAATAAGAAGTGATAGAGGTGGTGAATACGATGCATCGTTTAATGAGTTATGCGCAGAACATGGAATTATCCATCAAACCACCACTCCTTATTCAGCTCAATAAAACAGTATTATGGAGTGCAAAAACTGTACATTGAAAGATATGATGAATGCTTTGTTGATAAGCTCGAGGTTACCATAAAACTTGTGGGGCGAGGTTATTTTAACAGCCAACTATACATTGAATAAAATACTTCACAAGAAATCAGATAGGACACCGTATAAGTTATGAAAGGGTCGGAAACCTTCCTATAAATACATGAAAGTGTGCGGGTATCTTGCTAAGGTAGCGATTCCTCCGCCAAAAAAAGTCAAGATTGGACCTAAGATTGTAAATTGCGTATCCATTGGATATGCAAATAACAGTGTGGCTTATCCTTTTCTTGTGTATAAGTCAGATATTCTCGAGATTAATGTTATACAATTATTGAATAGAAAAATGCTTCATTTTTTGAAGATGTATTTCTTTATAAGAGAACATAAGAAAATAAGATTACGAAAAGAGCCTATGAGGACTTAAGTAGTGATCCAAAAGTGGATGAAAATGAACAAATAAAACCCGAAAGGAGTAAACGGACTAAAGTACTGACTACCTATGGTCCAGATTTTTTAACATATTTGTTAGAAAATGAACCTCAAATGTTTAAAGAGACTATATCATCTCTAGAAGCACCATTCTGAAAAGAGGCCGTTAACAATGAAATAGAATCCATCATGCAAAATCATATATAGGAACTTGTGGATCTTCCTTAATGGCATAAGCCATTGGGATCCAAATGGATATTCAAGAGGAAGATGAAGGCAGATGGATCTATAGACAAATATAAAGCCTGGGTTTTAATAAAAGGGTACAAGCAAAAGGAAGGGCTTGATTACTTCGATACATACTCACCAGTTACAAGGATAACATCCACTCGAATGTTAGTAACTATCGAGGCTCTTAACGATCTCGAGATAAACCAAATGGACATTAAGACTGCTTTCCTAAATGAAGAATTAGATGAAGAAATCTATATGAAACAACCCGAAGGGTTTATAGTTCCAAGTCAGGAAAAGAAGGTGTATAGGCTTGTTAAATCACTATATGGTTTAAAGCAAGCACCGAAACAATAGCACCAAAAATTTGACAAAACAATGTTGTCATAAGGGTTTTGCATTAATAAATGCGATAAATGTGTGTACATAAAGTATACGGATAAATGATATGTCATTGTTTGTCTAAACGTAGAATATATGTTAATCTTAGGCAATAATGATGAGATTATTAAAGCTACCAAATCATGGTTGACCAGTAAGTTTGATATAAAAGACATGGGTGTAATAGATGTGATTTTAGGAATTAAAATTTCTAAATCACAAGATGGCTTGGTATTAACTCAAGATCATTATGTGAACAAGATCCTTGAGAGGTTTAATAAGAATAATACCAATATTGCCAAAACACCCGTAGATGCAAATTTACATCTAAGGAAAAATACTGGTGATGCAATATCTCAGGTTGAGTATTCGCGCATAATTGATAGATTAATGTATCTGATGAACTATACAAGACCAGACATAGCCTATTCAGTAAACAAACTGAGTAGATTTACAAGTAATCCGGGACAAGATCACTAGAAAGCAATCGTGAAAGTACTCAGGTATTTGAGATACACCTTAAATTATGGATTGCACTATACGAAATATCCAGCTGTACTAGAAGGATACAGTGATGCAAATTGGATATCGGATACTAAAGACTCGAAATCCATTAACAGATTTGTCTTTATTATTGGAAGAGCTGCAATGTCTTGGAAATCTTCTAAACAAACGTGCATAGTCAGATCCACGATGGAATCTGAGTTTATTGCTTTAGATAAAACTGGAGAAGAAACAGAGTGGCTTCAAAATTTTTTAGAAGATATTCCATGTCGACCAAAACTTGTGCCAGCAATATGTATACATTGCGATAGCCAATCTGCAATTGGTGGGGCACAGAGTTGTTTGTCTAATGGTAAGTCTTGACATATTTGTCGAAGATACAATACCGTGAGACAATTGCTCTCAAACGAGATTATCTCTATTGATTACATGAAATCAAAGGATAATATCACGGATCCACTTACGAAAGGTTTAACAAGAGAACAAGTTTGTTCATCATCAAGGGGAATGGGACTTAAGCATATAAATTAAAAGTTACATAATGGCAACCCTACCTTGTTGACTGGAGATCCCAAGATCTAGGTTCAAAGGGACAATCGAATTATGTTAACTTAGTGGGAGCACTGAAAGAGTTAAACACTCTTACCCATTCCTACAGTGAATCAGTGCTGCTTGCAAAGATGTTAGGTTAAGCTATGCTTTTAATGATTCTTATAGCTTGATAAAATCAAATGGGGTATTGCAGGATACTCTTGATAAGAATCACCTATGTGAGTGTGAAACGTGGTCATTTCTATGAGAATTGATAAGGCTAAATTCTCTAAAGCATTCTCTGAAACCAAGACGTGTTTAGGGCCAAAATGTTCACAACCGTGAGAACCGGGGGTGTTCGAAGAGGGATTGTGTGACAACTATCGCCTTGGTTTACAATAAAGGCTGAATAATTCAAGACATCAAGTTCACTAGTTAGCTGAGTAAATCCGATAGTTATCGCTATGGAAGGTTCAAAGCCAAAAGCTACCTATCCTGATGCAATAACTTTTCAAGTTATTCTCTCTCATATTCCGAGTCAGTTTGTCATCTTATTCAAGCAATTTCCATTCATATGGGGGATTGTTGGATATCAATGTTTATACACGGTGCATAAATACAATGCACGATTAATATCCAAAGTGAATGAGAAATTATTTTCATAATACCTACTTGAAAATGGAGAGAATCTAATCTGTGCAAATCAAAGAAAACGGAAGCCAAGATGGATGAATCCGAAACTAAAACAATATCGATGATTAAACCAACCCTGAAAGATGGCAAAAGTAGCCTGACAGTTGCCTTTACTAGTTATATTCATTATCCTTGGATTTATTGGATGTTGGTAGACAATGGCATTCAGTGCGGTGCATCCACTAAAAGAAATAAGTGATACAGTTACATCAAGCGCACGCATGGTGCAAAAACGAAGCGTGCCTTTGAAGAAGGCTTGCACGCAAAAACACAGGCTGGAAAATGCAACCTTGAAAGACACAATTAAACATGGCAAGCAAAGCACGTTTCCAACCTCAGCAAATTCTAGTTTTCGTATGCTCGCATGAACTTAGTAGAGCTCTCAAAAACTTTAAAAAAAAAAAAAAAGGAAGGGAAGCATTCAGGCCAACCTGAGGAGTTTAACAATTGAAAGTAATAGTAATTGATATCGTGCAGAAAATTACTGAGATTGCGAGATTTTTCCTCGAATTAAAGATAGATGTTTGCAACTTGCGAACAGTATACAAGGTTACACACATACATACTTGCATACACACATGCATACATGCATATACGTACACACTATCATATTGAAGCAAACTAAAGTAGTGCGAAATTGATCCTAACTACAAAATATATGTATATAAATCCAAATGATGAAAAAACACTAGAAACTATATGTATATTAAAAAGATACATCTCTTCTGATAGTATTATTGTTTATTTCCCCTCTCTTTCTTCCATTAGGTGTTTTTCAGGAAGAAATAGAAAAGAAGGTGTTAGAGGGAAAAGAAAACGTCCTTCTTGTGTATCAAGTTCAAGACTCTGCCACGCTTAATAACCATTAGTGTAAAAATCTCAGGGTGGTATGTCGGGGTGCCCAGTTATGAACCTTAGTGACTAACATAACCGAAAAGGAATGGTTTTCCTTGGTGGAATGGAATGAGTTGGCCTGTCCCAGCTCCCTGGTTCAACTTTAAAGAAGATTGTGCTTTTTTGAGGATGACAATCTCCAAGTGCATAGTTCAGCAGAAACTATCCTCACAACTAACTTACAAATTCATGTGGTGCTCAAGGTTCCGAAGCACAATTTTTGAGAAAATTTTGGCTTGGATAGGGGCTGTTGATGCAGCAGCAGTAGCACGTAACACCCTCGGTGCACCTGCATGTTGAAGGAGGCCTGAATGGTGCATTGCATGCCGTCCTCCAGGCATGGTAAACTGCCAGCGAAAATTTCTTATGTTTTTGTAGTATTGTGGTTAATTGAATTTCAAAATAAAAAATAAAAAATATTTATTATATATATTATATATAAACATTTTCAATAAATAGGAGAGGGAGAACAGTTGCTTGCCTGCAAAAGAGCAAATGCAGAACAGGATTTTAGTATACAAGGGTCTCTTAACATTCTGACAAATCTGTCTATCTCAGCTCCGCTGGAGAGACAAGTAAAGGAAAATGAAACCATACATCTTAGAATACAGAATGAATCCTGAAGGTAAGAATTATGAGCATAAAACTAACGAAAATATTATTTACCAAGAAAAGGGCGGAAGGTACTGAAACTATCTTACAAAAAACATATAAAAGAATACCATATATTAAAGGAATGTTAACTATTTTCATGTTCATAAATCTTGTAAATATAATGTTCTTTACAAGAAGTGTGGAATGGTATTAGAGATTTTGTCAACAAATTCAATAGATTAATACAATATGCAATTTGCGCAAACAGTAACCCTTCTTAAATCTTACTATCGTAAATAGTTATGAATTTATCAGTTTTTTCATATTTTGAATATCAAATGCTAAGGCCAATAATAATAATAATAATAATAAAACCTGCATCTTAGATGCCCTGCTTCTGGTATTCTTATGGCTTCTGCTATCTGTGCCAAAGCTGTGGGGACTACCGATGAAGCAGCAGCTTGAAGGGTTTGTGGATCATAAAACGATATCACAAATTCTTCAACATGCTTCAGGGCCACCCGTCTGACCCCGTCCATGTTCATAGTTTTTAAACTGCCTTGTGATGAAAGCCCCATAGGAACAGCTGGTTCTATTCTGTAAATAGTTGAGCGAAATGTTACACTTCAATGCAACAAATAAATGTGCCTTCTTATGTGTGGTTGTCATCAAATGATAACTTGCAGAAATAGTTCAACATACCTCCCATCGAATATGTAAACCAAAGCTAATGCAGCCATAAAACGGGCCATTTTTGAGATTGACGAAGAGCATAGATGAACAAGGGGTTGAACTCCACCATCTTGTATTATACGAAGAGCATTATCATGATAAAAGGCCAAATTCCAGAGTGCTCCAGCAGCAGTCTCATGGACATCCTGAGACCAAAAACCTCAATTTACAGTTAATTCTATGAATGAGCTACTTATCAGTCCAAAGGAATGCATAATGTTGCACACTGTTAACAACAGGACTACTGCAAATGCACGAACATTTATGGTCTCTAGAGAGAATATTCATTAAAGAATTACAATCAAAGTGAAAGCAAAAAAATATGCATATAATAATAATATTAAACAAATTTTGATAATAAAGACTCATCTGATAAACCAGGAGCGAAAGCTTACTTCAATATCTGAGCATGCTAATGCAATAAGTGGAGCTATACCGCCCAGTCTTCCAATAGCAATGCTACATTAATAAAAAAAATACATCAATATGACCGTGGGAAAGAGGGAGAGGGGGGCTACAAGCCCTCCCCCGTTGCTATTTCCTGATCATAAATTGCTAAGAGATACGTCCTTCAAGAATTAACATACATTGATATAATGTACATCAAAAAGACCATTGAAGCCTAATTAACTGAAGATAAAAAAAAAAAATCAAAAAGAAAAATTGAGTCTTTCCGTTGGACATAATATTGCACCATTGAAGCCTAATTAACCGTAGATCAAACATCCTGTTGAGACATGGAACAGGAAAAATGAATTATGTCTCGAGTTTAAGGTTTATATAGGTGTATTAAATACTTCAAACTTTAAACTAAATAGCTTGAAGAAAGCCAGTATCACTTGCATTTTGTTTAAATGAAGAGATCTTGATATAATAATGTATACGCTGCCAAAGCAAAGGAGAACTTATTTTACCGAAGAACTTGTTTTGTAATATTATTGCATAACTGAAACATCGGGCAATTACAGCAAAGAAATTTCCTTGAATACCTGTTAGTTTCTGATACTGACAATCCCCAAAGAGCACCTGCAGCTCTCTCTTGAAGACCTTGGGAAGCATTCGAGCTAGAGTGAGCAAGGGCAACCTAATGATCCAAATTCAGAATGAAATTTCACCAACTGCAAGAAAGAATATATTTTTGTGCAAATCCACTACCCAGGTGAGGGTTATCAGTTCAAGCCTATGGAATCATAAACTTTGTTCTTGTTCAGTAGGACGCAGCGAGCTTCACCAACATGAATTGCTCTCAAAATATCAAACAAAACCATCCTCACAATTCCATTTACTTCCATTTTTTACATCAAAAACAATTATCTTGACTGGTTTTTACATTTTTTTAGTTGATTTATAGAAGAAACCTTCAATAAACCTTCATATCACTAAGATTACCACTCATGAACAGGAAAGCACAATCATAGTGGTTTATGAACCTTCTGAACAGATCTTGATTCAATCCCTTCAATAAACTGAAACTCTTAGTTCTTATTCCATACCGGAAGACTAGTAAAACTCTAATGTACCATAAATTTAATAGAACTACAAAGAGCTCCAGAACATAGCGACAATTACTTGACCATCAAAGCATGAAAAAGTTTCTCTTTTCAATCTACTAAAGAATGAAAAGGAAATAAAATGCACAATAAGAACTATTGATGTGATTGATTTAGGTCTGTTATGTGGGGAAATATAGTAGAGACCTCCAAATAGTCATAGATAAAAGGACTCGCTGATATCAAGACTGATTCTATAATTCGACTTCTTGCTAACATAATGATTATGTAACCTCTATCTCAGAATAGCTAATGCAAAAATGTTGTCACATAACAATTTAAGGAGAAAAAAAACCTGGCATAAGATTAGGCTCCTTGATTGCTGCTTTGCGTATTAATTATTATCTAATTTGTTATGCTTGAAACTACACATTTTGAGTCTATATTAATTGTCTTGAGTTGTGAATCTCTAGAATAAGTCAAAAATAGAATAGAATGAGAAGAAAAGAAAGGCAAATGAGAAACATCTTGAACATTAGGAGATAATATGGAGATCACAGGCAATTGCTGCCTGAAAGACCTGTGTTATTGACCATAACAATTGGATCATGTTAGCGTAACACGAATTATAACTGCAACTACACAGGAATTACCAAGGGCAAACTTATAGCCAGGGACATGATCAAATTAACGGCCACACAAGAAGCACGGTAGAACCGTTTAAAAGTTCTCCAACAAGAAATGCAAAACTTGAGATAATTTCATATTTGATCCATCAGATATAAAATAAAGCAGAACCTGAAAGCATATATAATAAGATATTACATGCATGTCACCATACCAGTGCCTCAACACCACCAGCTGCTGCAATTGCTTCTCGATTTTTGTCATCAAATGACAAATTCCACAAAGCACCAGCCGCTTCCTGCCTGCTTTTCAGTGGATATAATAAATAAAATGGCATTTCCAAAGATGCGTTTATGAGTCTGGACATAGCTTAATAGACCCAATTACACTCTCCAGAACATTAAAGGTGAAATCCCAAGAATCAAAGTAGTAATAAACATATGAAACATATGAGATACATTGCCATTTCCCATCTACTTAAGTTTTGTTCTAGAAGCAGCCACTGTTGAAGCAATATGAAGTAAAATAGATTACCTTACGCCTTCATTTTGAGAATAAGTAAGTTGCACCAATGCTTCCACTGCACCTGCCTCTTGCCCAATAGCAGCATTATTGCTGTTGCTATCCCCATGAGCAGCCAAATTAGCCAAGGCACGAGCAGCCTAGCCAAGAGGAGAAGAAAATCTTATTTAGCAAGAGAAGTTAAGGACCATATGCTATAACATTTTTGTATTTAGGAAGGTATAATTCAACTAATCTTCTTCATGAATGGACGCTCAAATTATGATGAAAGTTGAAAGCAACTTCATTCATGCTAAATGCAAAGGTAATTATCTGCACTTCAGGGCCCCGGTTCTAAGTTACTCAGGCACTATATGAACTTAACATGGAGGACATGAATGGTCTTGGTTTATTTGTTAATCATCTCATAGCCCTCAGTAATGCATATCCATAATCTTTTCAAAAGCGCTTAAATATCTGTTATTATCCTAAAACAAAGTATGCTGATCAATAACGAAGTAACAAAAAGAAAAGCATCATCAATGATTGTTGAAATTTCTCAGTGTACATAGAAAGTAAAACCAAAATACCTGCTCTTGCACTCCTTCAAATTTGCACGTCTGAGCAAGCATCACCAAAGCATGGACACCACCAGCCACAGCCACCTCCATGCTGCATTTCTCATCAGCTCCCAAGTTTGCGAGTGCTCCAGTTGCACGTTCCTATCATTGGGTAAAGGCTCGCAATTAATCTCCAACAAGATTATAAATATGTGTAGGAAGGAACAGTTAAAAGACATGTACAAGAAGTCCATCAGTGCTGCAAGGCCATTTGAATATAAGGTCCACTAAAGCCTTTATACCACCTGCCTCTGCAATAGCACCCTGGAAAAGAGCAGTGTTGAGTAAGGATAAAAATTTTAAAGACAACCATCAACATTCTTCAGTTTTCACAACCTTATGCTCATCCCCAACAGAAAGATTCCACAGCCCCCCAGCAGCCTCTTCTGCTACTAATCTGTTCATCGATTTTGCTAAGTCAACAAGGATATTGATTCCTCCAATTTCAGCAACTGCTTTTGCAACTTTTGAATCTATGGACAAGTTTGCTATAGCCTGCATCCCAACAGTAAAACAGACTAGGGTCCAGTTTCCAAGCAACTCATAAAACAAAAGTCATAGCTGGAGTATTATATGAGAGCATAACTGCCAAAAAAAATTTTCTCAAAAGTTTAACTAAAGATTGCTTGTATTTCATGAAATCGAAAAGAAGGTTTTATTATATGAGAGCATAACTGCTAAAGCAAAATTTCTGAAAAGTTTAATTAAAATTGCTTATAGTTCATGCACTGTAACAGTTTTCTATTTTTTCTTAAAAAAAAAAAAATTGAATATGAAAAGACTGGCACTTAATATGTTCTCATAAAGGAGCCAATCCGTACTTTAGCTACTTCAGATTGAAGCCCCTCCCGACAAGATCTTGCAAGGTTCAAAAGCAGCCGTATTCCATCCCCCTGTAAAATGGCCTCAGCTCTGCGGCAATCAATAGTAGCATTTTCATCATCAATGACTACAAAGGTTGCAACAGCACTAGCTGCTCTTTCTTGAACTTCCTCCTGTGAACTTTGCAATAAACTGAGCAACACTGTTGCCCCTTGTGTGAGCCAAAACTCATCGAACTCCTTCAGGTTGTTTTCTGAAATACGCAAAAGTGAAAGCGAAAGAACGCATTCAATCCAAAGAACAATCTCATCCAAGTTCTTATCTCTGTTCTTTATTCTCCTCCAATAATGAAACACATCACTAACATTTTTGGAATTGTCAGCAAATAATGATGCTACTCTCTTGAGCATGTTAGAGAAAAAAGTAAGCAATATTCTTCCTTTTTGATTATGCATTGTGTTATGGTCAACTTCACCCTCAAAAACTGGACAATTCAAGACAAACAACACCTTCAAATTTTGGGATGATGACAAAAATCTTGTAACAGCACTAAGATTTACATCAGTTCTAGAAACATCTAAACCCACCAGGTGAGGCAATCGACTCCAAACTGGTGCTGCAGATCCCCATTTCAGGTTTCTAGTCCCTGCAACTGATAAAAATTCAATGGAACTCAAGTTTCCAAGAGCCAATTCATCGATGTTGTCGGATTCCACAAACCCAACATCCTTTAACTGCTTACAATGCTTAGCTAAAGCATTTATGGCGTCTCCACTAACTTCCCTAACACCTGACAACCAAAGCCTCCTCAACCTAGTGCAGCAATATGCAAGTGCTTTGATTGCATCACTGCTGATTCGCTCACAAGCATCTGGACCAAGATGAACACTCTCAAGCATCTCATGTCTTGCTGCTATCACTGAAAGTGCAGCATCAGTAATGTCACAACAGAAATCACCACTAATTTCTTGAAGTTCCCTCGCTTGAAGACTAACTATTGCATCTGCTGAGCCTGCCACGTGAAACTTAAGTCTCTGGAGTTTCTTGCATCGTGAGGAGAGTGACATTGCAGCTGCAGTATCAAATTTGTGAGATCGGAGGTCAAGCGAACCCCATAAACAGGGCGAAAATCCTAAGATCCTAAATGTTCGACAAGTTGATGCCAAGCTAGCCCGGTCTCGATGGTTTAAATAAAAAAAGAGTTGAATAACTGTATCATCAGGCAAGGTTGTCCAATCAACTCCACAAATAGTAGCTGAATTCAAACATCCGCTATCCAGGGTGTCCAAACTAATGTTAGTCTTATCTTTTTCCTTACCATGTGAACATTTCCGCCTCACTCTTCGACTCATATCTGCAAATGAAGTAACACGATGAAATCTAAGTGATCACACAGTTAAAACTTCAACTCCTCAATAAGCACAAACTTGAACACAAGTAATCTTTCCATTGAAAAAAATATATATAATTTCCATAAGCAGGCTTTTATTTTTTCCCAAAAACTACGCACCCAATAAAGAAAAGCCCTCAAATTTCAAGTTACATATTAGAACAATTCCATTTTCCGAAGAACGATAGAGTAAGCAATGAACATAGCAATCAATATTGAATTTCAGAAAACAAAAAAAAAAAAAAAATCCAATCAAACAAGCTTCATATTTCCCCACCTCAAAACTAATGAACCCCATTTATAAAGGTTCTCAAATTTAGTCAACATTCAATCAAACAAGTGTCATTTTGTCAAATCCCAAATACCCGGAAAGTTAATTATTCAAAAACTTAATAACCACAGTACAGAAAAGTAAACATTAAAGCTTAAGCATAAAGAACCAATGAATGCACCTGCAAGGCAAGCAGAAGATTGGTGCAACGGAAGATTCTTTGAAACTGATAAGAGCTGGGTACAAGCCGGTTAAAAAGTAAAAACAGCAGTTAAAGTAAACAAAAAAACATCACTTGGAAACAAAGCTGTTTCTGACTGTTACTGTATATATATATATATATATATATTTTGCAGCTAATTACGACAAGAGTTAGAGAAGCGCTTGGTATTTTGGAACTAAGATGGTGGGTTTCTCTCCTTTTCTGTCTTCTGCCAATATGTTTGCCTCCTTGATTCTTTAGGTGCGTTCACATTCATATTTTGGAAAGTTGCACTAAACGTTAGCATTGGAGGGACTAATCGAGCTTAATGAGGTTGAAACTTTGTTTTGGGCTACAATTAAGCATATGTTATGAAAATGATCTTAATTTAGTTGATCTTAATACAAATTAAGAAAATATTAAAAAATAATCTTAATTTAATTAATTCATATAATTATTTTAAAATTTAATATTTCAGCATGGTGTCTAGTGTTACCATTTTCTACCCAAAAAAAAATTATGAGAAGGTTGAAAAAATTTTGTGCACTTTCGGCATGTGAGAGAAGAATGTTATAACCCTTTACTTTGTCACTCAAGTTTAGCCTTAAAAATACAAAGGTTGTTTTAAACTTCTACCATAATTGATTTTGCGGGTATGGGGAACTACTTCAAACTTGGAACCCAAATGTTCTTTTAATCCTTTCCCTTTTTTTTTTTCCTTTGATGCAACCGGATTGGAAAAATATGCACCTGGCTATCCACATTATAGTAGCATTTTATTTATATATATATATATGTGTGTGTGTGTGTGTGTGTATCCTCAGGAAATCGACCAATCACTCTACACCTCCTTTTTATTTGGATAAAATATTGAAATTACATCGGGTCAATGGAGTTCGCTATGGTGTCTGAGATTCTGCAAACGGTTTATTAATTCAAAAAAGAAGGAAAAAAAAAAAAACTTGCTTGCAATAGCATCATTTGATCGTATATTTCCTAGATCTTGGACGGTAGTGCATAGTCTAGAATAGTATAGATTATTGATTCGATTGGATCCAAAAAGTCAGAAGGTAATGGTTCCTATAGTAGTTTTAACACCTGCAAAACGGCCAATTCGGGGTTGAATAGAGCCAAAACTAATCTTGAAAGTACTATCGAGTTCAAACAAGACGAGAAAGTTTGGAATATAGGCTGACTATCTTTCTCTCCTCGTCTTTGGCACAGTAAGCCGAAACTTGGAGACACTACTTCTTCCAGGTAGTTACTTAAAATGTTACAATAATTGTCCCACTCTTCATTTTCTTTTTTCAGCCTCCCTACCCGACATATTTCCAAAAATAAGTATGAAGATATAACCCTTCAAAGGCTTTCTTACATATGAAAAAACTTAAAAGAAAAATTGAAAATCTGTATCCGACACTCACCCTCGAATCCAAATAATATATGTCGGTTGAAACAAAGAAGTGATTATATTATAAAGAATTCATAAATGAAACAAATAAACACACACTCGGAAGACATTTCCATCTTTAAGGGGTGAGCACATTTCCTGCAGTAAATCTAGCAAGCCTGTACTTAATCCGGTATATGTTTAGAAGTTTTTGTTCTTTTCCCAGAACCATGAACAAAAAATGGGAAAAGAATGACATAATACGAGAATTTTCACGCCTTGATAACTCTGTCACTGAAGTCACAAATGCACAAAAACATATTACAACAGCAAAAGAGAAAGAGAGAGAGAGAGAGAAGCTGATAAAAAACTAAGATGCCTATTTATATTTCTGTTTCTCTAGATGACAGCAAGCTGGATTAATATGGAAATTTGCTTCAGTCATCTGAGCTATAGTCACTAGATTCTGGCAGTAGAGGCACAGCAGCACAGCAGAATGACTCCTTGTCTTTGAGGAGAAGACAGCTTCCATCTGAATTCCATTTCAAATCAGTTATAGAAAATTGTGGTAGCGGATTACTTACACAGTAAGCACCAGAAGGCGTCCACATATACAAATGAGAGTTGCCAGTGCAAAGAACAAGACGAGTGCATATTGGATCCCAGGCTGCTGCACGAATAGGATCCTTCTGCACCAAGATGGCAGCTAACTCCAAATGGCGTATGTCCCAAATCCAAAGTGCGGTTGGCATGCTATCGTTGCGAGTACAAATATACCGGCTATCATTGCTCCACGAAAGAAGACCTAGAAATAAAATTGCTTTGGTTGGTAACAGCATTAAAGGGATGCAATTCAAAGTTAATTTGGTTAACTCATTCAAATTAGTTTATTGAGCAGCTTAGTGAAGCCGTAAACTTGAGTGTCCTCATGCATGATTGATCCCTAGAAAAATAATTAGAACAGATCCTCATTTCCAATAAGAATACAGCTTCTAACATCCTAATACGGCACTAGCAATGCTAGTTAGCAACTATCATTGTTAAGTGGTGTTATCCCACATTAAGTATCAGGTTTCATGTGGTTTTATATTAAGTTACGCCTCTTCACCTATAGCCAATTGATTTTTAGTTGGATACTTAACATGGTATTAAAAGCCAAGTGCATTTTGTTCTTCCTACCTAACCCCATGTTAGGTTGTCCACGTGTAGACTCTTATTGAGCTGCACGTAAGTGGAGTCAGGAGTCTTAAGTGTTGTTATGCAACATCTATCAAGTATTAGGTTTCATACGGTGGGCCTCTCCATCTATTGCCAAATGGTTTTAGATTGGATACTTAACAGTCACCAAGGTCGTTCATTGGCTGATTCATCTAGTGGTACGGATAACATAAAAAGGAGATAGATCATTTCCAACTTCAACAAGATTTGTCGGATTACAATCAGAGCCAGTTGGACTTCAATGTACTCCAGGAGCATTACATTAATATTAGAAGCAAAGCATTCCGAATGCTATACTCAGATTTTGGGCTACTTGAATATACAGTATGAAAAACATAAAACTTTGAGTCAACCTAACATCAGTTTGGTAAATAAGAATGCATACTTACCAATTCCTTGTTTAGGGTTAGGTTTGTCTGCAGGAGGCTTCTGGAAAGGCAACGTAATGGGTACTTCCATAACCTCAAATCTAACTTTGAAATGTCCATCTGGAGCATCTAGTAGCGGGCATATGAACCCAATTAAATAACTGAAAGACTAAAATTCACATATTGAGTAATGACTAGAAAAGACATGCATGCAAGAGCATTTAACCTCAATAAACTGTATGGAAAAGCACAAAGCAGTCAGGTCTTACACGGTCCAGCACAATTTCACATCAAGGTTCAAGCATTAAGCATGACATCAAATTAAAGTTAATAACAAAGATATAGAACCTCATTATTCTTACCACAGCCTCCGATAAAATCATCGTCCAAACATAATTCAGACATATCAAGTTGCAATGGCTCAACGATCTCCTGGCAGTATGAGAAACAAAGTTAATAGATGCTTCTGACAGACTGAATACCGTAACAAGGAAAACAGCTTGCCTTGAAAACAGCAGCACAACAAGGAGCACGAAGAGTTGATAGGTGCATGAATTCGGCAAAAGTTTTCCAAGTAAGGTGATTTAGAACTCGCAGCATCTGGTCATAACTACCCACGGCAAGAAACTGGCCACAGGGAGACCATGAAACACTTTTTACTCCCAATCCACTTTCATATGCTTGATACTTAAAGAGACACCTTCCATCTGGAGAATAAATTAGAACCTGTATCAAATTAAACAAGAAATCATGAAAACTTCAATATTTCGATAATATATCAGTTCAACCGAAAAAAGTTATCAGTACACGAAAGAAAATGCATGCTCATGCATTAGTAAAACCATAAATATAACTATGTGATCATAGATGGTTAATTATAAACGCAACTGTCAGGGCCACGTAATTTTTTATTTGGCTATATATAACATAAGATACCACTTCCACAAGGAAAATAGAAAAAAGACACCATATAGAATAAACTATAGTTTATCTTACTCCTTTTCTTTTGCTTCCGAATTTTAGCACCCTTAGCTTGCAGTGCGCTAAGCTTGAAGCAGACCAATTGAGTTGAAAAAAAAAAGGGGCAAGAGAAGGCTTTTAAATATGTTAAAAATGAATAAGATCCTTAAAATTATTATGTACTTAACGTTTCAGAAAGAGAAGAAAATAAAAAAAGTTCTTCCAAATATACACATGATCTATTAACTGGGAACCAAAAAGGGACCATTTGATGACATACAATGGAAAACATAAGTTGACGTACTTTGTATTCAAGAGGTGAATCCCATATCAATATTGCACTGTCATCCGGCGACCATTGAATATCAGTCATATCCAACGTGTCAACAGCAAAAACACCCATTATCTCCCAAGAGTGACAAGACAACAGATTTATATAGTCCTTGCAATCACGCCTTGTGCAAATAGCAGCAAACTTTCCATCTTTGGTAAATGAAACTCCTTTGGAAGCATGCTTTGGCCATTGTACATGAACACAGGCCGTGTTCACCAAGGACCAAACTGTTAATCGCAGCTGAAACTCCGAGGTTGTCAGTATGTGACGACTATCTGGGCTCCATCTTGCATAAGCAATACCAGCAGGACCTTCATCTATTTTGCATGTCCATTCAGGTTGGGTGAGTGACCATGCCTGTATCATTGGTCTTTTATAGAGACCGCAAAGAATGTACTCAGAATCAAATGCCCATTCAATATAGCTTATCTTATCCAAGCAAGAAAACAACTGCACGACCTGCATCAATTCGAATAAAAAATAAATATTTACCACTTAGAAACACAAGAAATGCATGTTGTGAACCTCAAATGGCCTTTGCAAGACACTCGTGCGCATCCATTGTCTAATGCTTCCACAATTCAAGATTCAAGATATAAGCTCAAACATAGAAGATCAATTTGCAAGAGTTATTCATTGAGAGGAAGTGTTCTAATGCTAAAAAGATAAAATTTCGCTCAAAATAGTTTCTGACTTTACAGGGCACATTGAACTCTTCGGTTGACCCAGAGAAACAAAAGAAAAGACAAATCTATTTGCTTAGTCTAAAGAGTGAAGCAGTACAAAGCAAATACGAAAAATTACTAAACAAATCTGACCACTTAATATATGGTAGGAACCAAATGGTAAAGCAACTTTATGAATTCTTAAAAAAATATTGTCGAATTTAGACCAAGAAGATCTAGCCAGCAACTAAAACGAGGTAAATCTACACATCTAAAAATTTGAATCTTCGTATACAATTCATTCAACAAAGCAAATCAAAACAAACCCAAAACAAAAAGAAAAAAAAAGGAAAGAATTTTCTCATCTCAATCCTGTCCTTCCTCTCATTTCATCAGCAGACAAAGAGAAGATTGGAAATTAGAAGAGAAAGAAAGAAAGAAGGAAAGAAAGAGAAAAATGTACCTTAAAGGAGAGTGTATCACGAATCACAAGACGGTAATCGACAGCAACCGCAATGTAACGAGAATTCGGAGAAAAACAGCAAGGACCCGTTTGTTTATAAGCTTCAGTGAACTCCATTTTTACTTTCTTTTTCAAAAAAAAAAAATTCCAAAGAAAAACTCTTTTTTCCCAGGTTTGGAATGAATGAAATTCAATGCAAACGAAATCCCAGTTTCGCTGGTTTTTCCATCTTAAAAAAGTGTGGAAATTTCAGTTGGGGAGTCGTTTAAATTTTGAAGCAGATGTCTCACTTTCAGTTTCTCTTGCAACAGGTTGACAACCTTTTTGACCGGAGATAAAATACGGTCTAATAATAATAATAATAATAATAATAATCATCTTTTTTTTTCCTTGTAAATTGAAAAATGGAAGGTTGGTTCGGATCATGGGTGGACGGCATTGATGGGTTTGGGTTTAATGGGCTTTTAGGTTTTATTTTTGGCAATGGGCTCAAACTTTGAAACGAACTTTGAATTGGACGTAAATTAAATCTATTCACGATTCCGATTACTTTAGATGAATAATTAATGGATAGTGAATTTTATATTATATTGATGAAGTGATTAATTTAGTTTAATGGTGAATATTAGTGTATTAACTTTACAAAATTAATCAATGAGTACAGATTCAAAACTCCATTATCAATTTTATATCAATTTTTAATTCGCTAATTATCAGTTTTATCGATTAATTATTCATTAGTCTAAAAGAACTAGACAATTCCATTTCAAGTTTAAATCTGTAATCATGTGCTTAAATGCTTTAACAAAAATAATATTTGTGTATAATCACTTATAATGTGTGCATTAATTTTGGACATACATATCTATGGTGCATCTATTTAAAATGAAGAATAGAATATGCAAGAACTCAATCTAATTTACCCCGGTTTGAAAATTAATTTGCAACATATATTCTGAGATGCAAACCTCTTTGTACCAAAAGGAAAGAAATAGAAAGTGCATTGCATATATTTATTTGAAAGATTGGGAATATATGTATGTATATGATTGTAGATATTTTTATATTTATACAATCTAACATGTTTTAATGTGAAATTATATCATTTGTAAGCACTGTATTGTATTGGTTTGCAAAGGCAAAGCGTGGATGTTTGATGGAGCATTGTCCTGATAAAAATGAAGCCCATATCCAGGCAAGTCAAATTGTCAACTCTCAAGCGTGCTTGGGAATCATCATCAGCTGTCTTACGCTGCAATTTTCCTCCAAATAATAAAACTCAAACAACAGAAACTGAAGATTTCTCAACCAAAAAAAAAAATCTTTCCTCCCAGGCATGTCAAATTGTCAAGTGTCAGCTCTCAAGCGTGCTTAGGAATCATCTTCAGCTGTCTTACTCTGCGAGTTTCCTGCAAACAATAAAACCCAGACAAGAGAAGCTGAAGATTTCTCAACCCAAAAAAAAAAAAAAATGCTTTCCACCAAGAGAACCAAGGCATCATCCTCTTTAAATTCTTACCAAATTTCATCATCATCATCAGCAGCAGCAGCAGCTGATATGATAGCCAGCAATGATGACATCTTAATTCTAATCTTTCATTGCCTACCACTAAAATCCCTCCTCAAATTCAACACAGTGGCCAAACACTGGCTTTTCCTCATCACTGATCCCAGTTTTTTTCCCAAACACAATCAAAGAACCATATCAGGCCTCTTTGTGCGCCGTCTTTCAGGCCAAACCAACACAGAATATGAATTCATTAATCTTATTCCCAATCCCTCTCGTGCTCCCTTTCGGTCCCTCACTTCTGTTGATGATCCATCAGGGATCAGAATCTTGCAATCTTGTAATGGCTTGTTTCTGTGTTGTAGCTTTCGTGCTAACCGTCCAGAGACAACCTGTTACATTTACAATCCTACTACAAAGCATTACACGGTTCTTCCTAGACTATGTCGAGGACAATTTAGCAGGTCTTCGAGGAATACTTTTGGTGTCAGTTTAGCTTTTGATCCTTTAAAGTCACCTCATTACAAAGTAATTTGCATTAGGAATTATGATTCTGATTTGCCAGATCATTACCAGATAGAGATTTACTCATCTGAAAGAGGGCCCTGGAGGCCTTCAGGTCGTCCTTCCGCAGCACCAAATAACGTGCAATTCAAAAATGGTGTTTTCTGGAACGGTGCTATTCACTGGCTTAGTGATTGGGGAGATTCACTATGCTTTGATGTTGAAGAAGAGCAAATCAGAGATATGCCAATGCCATCTAGCTTTGAAGATGCAAGGCTGTATCGATATTTCGGAGAATCTGGAGGCCATTTGCATCTTGTTGAAGTCTATGGTTCGGAAACTTTGCAGTTCGATGTGTATGAGATGGAGAGAGATTACTCTGGCTGGTTTGTGATGTACCAAGTTGATCTAAACCCAGTTGCGGCAGCATTTCCTGAGATGGATAGAGGCTATGTTGATCCAATAGACTTGCATTCTTATGCATTTTCAATACTCTGTGTTGTTAATGAAGAAACTGATGAGGACTCATTTATGGTGCTGCACGTACCCAACAAAGCCATAAGGTATAATTTCAAAGACAGTTCTTTTAGAATGCTACATGATTTGCTCCACTTCTGACTAGATTTGGGGGTGACAATTCATTAGAATTTGAATGTTTTGATGCTTATCAATTCATTGAGAGCTTTGCTCGTGTCTGACTATCTACGTTGGGAAAACCTTCCGAGTTGCTTTCAGCTCACATGTTTTTTCTCAGTGTTTGGTGTGGCTCCATATGTGGGAAAATGTAACCAGCGATTTGGGTTTGATTAGTAAATTTTGATATTTGATTATTTATGCTATTCTGGTGTTATTTACGAAAAAAAAAATGTGGCTCCATTTGAGATTTCTGACTTGCTTAACATGAAAGTGCTCAACAATTTCAGAGCTAATTTAGCCAGGTTCCCTGGAAACGAGGGCGTAGACCTGAGGTCTAAAATTACAAAGTAATAATTTAATTGGTCAACTATAAGAGATTATTTGAGTCCAAATTATTTTGTGTATTATATCACGTCACGTAAAGTTTTAGCTGATGCTAAGACCACCGTGTTCATATTAACTAGCATGCTGAAATCAATGCCTGTTTTCAGGGTCAAATGATCAAAGTGCTGAGTTTCTTCGAAAAAGAAAAGGCATAACAAGCTGCTATGCAATCTTCCAATAATTGCTTGGCAATTGCAGAGCAAATTCCTACGACTTTTCTCTTATTAATCTTCTAGGTAACTCAATAAGAATCGAAGCCAGAGCGATCATATAAAGGGAAACAGGGAATAGTCGTGCGAGAATTTCAGGGTCTAGCCGTCTAGCACAACATTTGAACCTGTATAAGAAATTATCTCCATGGGAAAACGAGAAGTTTCAAACTCACGCACCGAATCAGCAGAAATTATAGGCAACAACGATGATATTCTCATTAACATTCTTGTTCATCTCCCAGGAAAATCTCTCCTGAGATTCAGAAACGTTTCCAAATACTGGTTTTCTCTGATTTCTAGTCCCTCCTTCTTTCGTTGCCTTAATCAAAGCTCGATGTTTCCCCCGGCCTTCTACTTGCGGATGCACGCCCATTTAAACAAGCCCAAATACCACCTCCTTGAACTAGATAGAAAGCCGGTTCATGATGCATCAATTAGATCTTTCACTTTTGTCGATGACTCTGCAGGCATCAGGATTTTGCAATCCTGCAATGGCTTGTTATTGTGCTGTAGCAACAGCCGGATCGGAGAATCCAACCGGAACTACTACATTTACAATCCTACAACCAACCAATACACTACCCTTCCAAAGCCAAGTAACAAAACTCCAAACACCATTTTTGGTGTTATTTTAGCATTTGATCTCTCAAAATCAGTACATTTCAAAGTTGTTTTTGTTCGAAGTTCGGAGACATCTTCTCATCTTTATCAGTTGGAAATATACTCGTCTGAAGCTCATCTTTGGAGGTTGTCTAGTCAAATCCCCAAGGTTAATAATTTCAGTCGAGGGGTCTATTGTTGTGGTGCCATTCATTGGACTACCAACTCCTGGTCTTTGCTAAGTTTTGATGTTCATCAAGAGAGATTTCAAGAGATTCCAATGCCTAAAATTCCAGACGATTGGAACCAACAGGCCAAGTGCAGATACTTTAACGAGTTCGGAGGTCACCTGCATCTTATTTTAACAAATTGCAAGCATAGTACCAGGCAGTTTGATGTTTATGAGATGGAGAAAGACTTGTCTGGGTGGTTTCTGAAGTATCGAGTCAACCTCGATGAACTTATATCGACATATCCAGAGATGACTCGTAGCAATTCTCATCCATCATATTGGGATTATCATGCATTCAGAGTCCTAGCTGTCGTTCTTAAAGAAGGCAAAGAAGGGTCGTCGTTCATGGTGTTGCATATACCTGGTAAGGCCATCTACTACAGTTTCAAAGACAGAACTTCAAAGTTACTCCATGATTTTGCTCCTGGTTGCACAGATATTGAAGGTTGTACAACGTTTGAAAGTTACGATGCGTATCCCTATATTAGAACATTTGCTACTGTAAGAACTTAGGCTTTAGCAAGCTTTTATTCCCAGCTAACTTCGATAAAATGTAAAGTTCACAGATTTTTAACATGGCTGAAATTAAGGGCTGATGATATGTCTGGTAGTTTAATTATCTTCAACAATGCAACTGTTTTGACTAAGCAAATAAGACAACTATAAACTTTAAATCACTTTCACCAGCTATTATATCAAATTAAGATTGGAGAAAATGTTTCTCTTAAATGGATAGATTAGGGGAAAAAAGCTTTTTCCACAAAAGTCCAAGAAGATGTTCCTTTTACCGGTGTTTGCGGCACTTATTTGCAATGGTACTCAAGGATAAAAGCTTGGATGCAAAATGAAAAAGTAGGTGTTCCCAAAAAAGGAAAACTACTGGAAGGGCAAAAGCTGAGACAAATTTGTTAAAGTTGATTAGATAGATAATGACTAGTTATTTAGTTTCTTATGGATTAGGACTTAAAATATGAGATCTAGTGAGTTTGAAATTACATACTCCTTCGTAACATGAAAAAAAAAAAAAAAAAAGTGAGTCAAAACTTGAATTTGCAAAACAGAACCAAACTTACAAGAAGACAAATTTGAATCTAGTACAAGACATGTTCGTAATATGTTGGAGCAGCCTTCATAGGAATTAACCATTTCAGCCACAGAATTGTCAGATTGTTCGGCTAGAAAAGAAAGGGTGAAAAAAAGGGGGGGTCCACGGAATTTAATATCTTGCCAGATGGCAATTAAGTGCAGAAATCCAGAGGAGGGGTTTGACCCAAAGTGGCTGTAGTTCTCCAGGAATAAGTTGCAGGAGCTCAACCATATATATTCTGCTTTTTCCAGGCAGATTTGTTCTCACCTACCAAGCACCTATTGTCATTTTAACTCCCTTTGCCAGCTAAAAGATTGGAACACTGAAACAATCAAACAAATACGCAACAAAGATTTGATTGAATACAAATTGAGCTATATAGCTAGTTGTTGAGTATACAATTGAGGATTTGCTTAGATATGAGTTCACCAATAAGAACATGATTCTTTTTTTTAAAAAAAGGAAAATCTAGTAAACTTTGACAAAGACAAAGGTGTTTGTGTCCAAGAAAGGAAGTAAAGAATGAACAAGCTACCAAAGAATCACAAATTCTTGGAAAGGCTGGAAATTCTAACCTGCAGAGAATGGGGATTGACCAGAAATCACAATCACCTGTAGTAGCTGACATGCACCTAGCTTCATTCCGATACTCCATTGCTTGTAACAGCACTTCAACAAGCTGATGCATCTTTAGTTGATGGTTAAGGCAATTACCCAAAACTCGTAGAGATTCAACTTTCGGGATATTAGGAGTGACATAACATTTTTTTTTTTCGTGTTTACATGCCCTTGTCTCTTAACTGGAACCAAATTGCATCTTATTTTGTCATGGAGATAATTTGATGATAAAGAAATCCAGCAATCCAACAATCCAATCACAGATTCTATGATCCTCAGTGGATGCATGAAACATTACCACTTTTGCTTCAGTGTAGCACCTTGAGACACAAATGTCAATGCACAAATTATAAAACCTCCGTCATGTAGCAAATACTCAACCTTGTAGCTTCAAAAGATTACTCCACTCTTGTTATTCCCGTAAACATCAATACCATCATTGTCATCAATATTACCATGACTATCAAAGGCAACTAACAAAGAGTAAATTCAGAAATTTGGACCAAAACCAATAGAATAACGAACTGCTACCAATGCCACTGCTGATGCTTCTGCAAAATGCATTAGTCGCTACTTTCCAATTTCTTCAAGCTTCAGGAGTACTTGTCTGCTATTAGGTCTAAGAGGAGGAGACGGAGAACAACAAGCCATTGCGAGCTGAAAGAATTTAAGAATGGATTCTTCATTAACCGGATTTCCCTTATCATTGTTGCTCCTCGGAAGTAGGTCTGGATGACACAGATCGCTAATTCTATGATCGAGAACTGCATTTCGCATGAAGTCTGGCAGATAAAAATCCTCATCACGTGTTGGCTTTTCATTTATTGGTTCCTTTCCTGAGAGTAGTTCAAGAAAGATCACCCCAAGACTGTATATATCAGACTCCCGACTTGCATCCCTCATTTTGATGAGCTCAGGAGCCTTATAGCCCTCAGCTGCTGAAGCTTCAAGTATTTCTTGGCCAGAGGTAGGATTCAAGAGTAGATATATACCAAAATCCGAGAGATATGGCTGGTAATTGCAATCCAAAAGAATGTTTTTAGACTTAAGATTTCCATGGACAATTGGCTTTTGCAATGCTGTGTGCAGATGATCTAATCCTCTGGCCATACCAATGGAAATCTTGTAAATTACTGCCCATCTATGAAGCTCCCCATTCCCATCTGGCCAAAAAAACAATCCATTCAAAATCTTAAAACTAAAAGTCATCATACAGAAGATTCTAACTTCTACTTGGCTATTCATATGAGAAGTTAAAAAAGGAAGTGATTTTGGTAGTTAAACATTATCAGATATGATTTCAAACCATTATTTTCACTGAAATAGAGTTATAGAAAGGGAAGGGAAAACGACAGGTCGGCGCCGACAGATAAAATCATGCAGCAAAGAAAGTAGTTTGACATGCAATATATCTACAGATAAAACAAAATTAACCCACAATCTGAATCCAGGTTAAAACTTGTGGGCATAAACATAAATTTTATAAGGCTGCCATGATTTATTAGCTACTTCATAAAATTTTCCCTCAGGATTTTCTGTTTGGGCGAATCAAAAGGAGAGTCTATCTTCCTTTACTTCTTTCTTCTTTTCCTCCTAGAAAATGAGTAAACTTGACAATGAAACAAATAAATTATAAAAAAAAAAAAAATCTGACATAGGTGAATCTTGAGCTTCAATAGATATGAAGCTCAAATCAGCTAGGCCAATAAACTGAATTTAACTGCAGATGTTCAATCAATGTCTTTATTTCTTTTTTCTGAATTTTCTTCCAAACCAAGCACAAAATAAGATGAATAAAAACATACCTCTGATTAATTGAGCCAAATTGCCATGCCTATAAAAAGGATGGACAAGAAGCTGTTCTCCTCTAGGCCCAGAATAAAATCCCAAAAGAGGCACCAAATTGGGATGTCTAATGCACCCCAACACCTGAACCACATCACAAAAGTCTTGACCTCTCAAGGCACACACTGGCCTCAAAAACCGAAGCAATCTGACCATGTTGCTCCTCAACAACAAGGCCTTGTACAAGGTCCCATAGTTGGACTTCCCAATCACTTCACCAGGAGCATCAAGGATGTCACAGATAGTGAGGTCTTGTCCGCCGCTGAAAGTGACCATGTCCTCCATTTCTGACTCGTCTTCATCATGCTTCTGCTCTTTGCTTTCTATGTCATGTAGTTGGTCATTTCTTGCTGTCCTCTTGCGGTAAAAGAAGATGACAACTACGAGAATGAACAAGAGAGCTGTCAAAGATAATGCAAGAACGAGTTTAAACATGTGGGTGTTTAAAATTTCACCAAAATTTCGGTTCTTTTATGCTTTTAACGAAGAAAGTATGCAGCTTGTTAGAGAATGCAGATCCGGCCAGTGTAGTGCTTAGATATTGAAATTATAAAGTTGGGTTTCGTTTTGTAAGGGGCCCGTAGAACCTAAGATTCTAAGGAACTGCTATGTTTTAGGACAAAAAATTTAACTCAAAGACTTTACTTGGATTGTGTGAAAGTGAAAGAGAGAGGAGCAGGAAATGAAACGGCAGAGTCAAAAATTGAAGGAAGAAGAGAGAGCAGCTGCCATGTGAAGCTTTAACATCTTGTTTGACTCATATTTTTCTTAGCAAAACTGGCTCAACTGCCCCATTTTGCCATCGTCGCTGCTCGAAATTTTACTGTTTTCTTGCATTAACATGTTAAAGTTGATTAGATCCGTAATGACTAGTATATTTAGTTTCTTATGGATTAGGAAAGGACCCGGCATTCCTGTGGATTGGCTCTTTTATCATTTTGAAAGGGATAGCTTAGCTTACGGTTTTTTGTATTAAACACAACTATATTAATTTGATAAAAAATTTAAATATTATTTAATATAAATATATAAATATAAAATATTTTAAATATAATTATAAAATAATAAAATATATAAAAATAACATAAATATTATAATAAGAATGAACCGACGTATAAAATTGAAAAGCAAAAGATGCGACTAGGATTATAAAGTGAAAAAGGAAACAAAAGGCTTTTGATGCCCGGACCATACCTTGCTTGGCTAGTGCGAGTATAATCAATATGCTAAAAGTGACGAATGTCAGGATTTCATAATTTTACTTTATTTTTATTTTATATATATATATATATATATTTGAAACATAAACAAAAAGTTTCCCCTAAATAATTTTAATTTCTACAAATATTTTTCATTTATATAACGTAAAAACATGAAAAACAAGGTTTCTTATTTTATTTTTTTCAAATATTTATTTCTTGTCATTTGATTTTTAAAAAAGGAAAAAAAAGTAATAATTAGAAGAATAAGGGTTCTTTGTTTCGTAAAAATTGGCTTTCGAAAAATATTTTTTGTATTTTTTTATTTTTGTTTCTAAAAAATAATTTTATCAACAAAAAATAACTTATAAGTCAATAAAAAATGATTTATAGATCAAAAGAAAATAATATATTTTTCTTCAAAAATGTCTCAAAAGCATAAGGTATTTTTTAAAAAAAGAACTTTTATTAAATAGTAAGATTTTTATATTAAAATTTAACTTAACTCAAGCCAAATATTATTAACAAAAATATCTAATATTTAATTTTAAATTTAAAAATATTAATATACAATTATTTTAATAATATAATTTTTAATATTTATATTTTGAATATTATTAAATATACTTATTTATACTTATAATAATATAACATTTTTTTAAATAATGAATAATTAATATAATTTATTATTTTATAAAAATATTATTTAATAAAACAATATTATTATTTTAATAATAAATTGTAACATTACAGATACTTTGTTGAAAAATGTTTTTATATGACTATTTTAAT
>JBBYHO010000005.1:15160227-15179493 GCA_038382025.1 Adansonia gregorii
AATAGTATAAAAGTATTAATAGAAATGAAATTTCAATAATTATTATTATATTTTGAATATTTTTAAAAAATTCATATAATTAAAATTTTTAATAATAGTCATTGTTAATATAATATTTTATCATTCAATATTATTATTAAAATATTACGATTTTAATATTAAAAATTAATTAGTTTAATGATAAATAGCTTTTTATATTTTAATAATTAATATTTTAATATTTATGTCAATAGTACTACTTGAAAATTGTAAAACAATAATTATATTAATATAAATAATATTTTAATTAAATAATAAATAGTACTTCTTAATCATCTAATATTAATATAATATTTAGTATTAAATATTCTGATTAAAAGATTATCACTTGAAATACTTACATTTTAAAAATAAATAATTTTTAATATTTTAATAATTAATAATTTAATATTTATATCAATATTAGTATTTGAAAAATGTAAATTTTTCATAAAACAACCAAACAACGAAAAATATTTTTCAATGAATTTTTCAAACATCGGAAATTTTCTATTTTTTTGAAAAATCTTTAAATTTTCCAAAAAATTACGTTTTAAAATTAATTTCAGTAAAAAAAAAATGCTTATAGAACCAAAAGGAAGGGTTAGTTCGGCATTGGAAGAAAGAGTAGCTCTAAATTTCTAGATTTTGTATACTTTTTTAACCATTTTTTTCTTTTATTTAGGTTTAGACCTTTTCTTTTCTTCCATAATTCGATACTCGAATGATTTTATTCCATTGGTGGCCCATTTACTCTCATACAAATTTATTGATGTCCGTATGATTTGGAGACTTGTCACTTACGATGGTGTTACCCTATACAATTAAAACTTTTCAATTACACCTAATATTAAGTTTAAAATTAATTCGATTTAAATTATTATTTAATTAATAAAAAATTATTTAAATTTAATTATAAAATATAAATATTTGTAATATTTTTATTTATTTTAAATAATGAGATAATTTTTTTTAATTTAATGGATCGAATCTTAGCTAAGTAAATTTTAATTATTAAATTCTAGTCCAACTTGGGCATGAAAAACTCTAAAAATAACATAAGGTGGTCCATAATTGTGTTAGTGCCTTGTGACTCACCTTGCCCAAATTTTCAACTCCAACCATCAAGTGGATATAGTTATTTCATCATCCATTATATCAATTATTAGGAAAACAATAAATTTAAATCACCCATTTGATCCATTTTTGCAAGTGTCAAATATTTCATCGTTATCGTACACCAAGTTAAGAGAATTAATAAAAATTAATTAAATTAAATTTTAAATTTATTTAAAAGATATTTTAAATATAATATTCAGACTGGAATATATATATATATATATATATATGCAAATTGAAAAGTAACACGTGTGAAACTGATGTAATGCTCGATGGTGGTTGAGACCAAGAGAAAAAAAAATCAGAATGTAAATTAACGGCGTTGATTGATGAGTTGTTTTTGTAGCCAAACATAAGTCAATTGGTGATTGGTGATGGCTTATTCAACCAAATTAATTGATTAACTAAAAATTGATGGGATAGGGACTTGGGGCCCCTCCCCCTGGGTTCACACACTGCCTTTTACTGTTTTTTCTCAGCAACATTAAGCAACCAATCAATTTTCTTTTTTTTTTTTCTTTTTTTTTCATAAATTTCAAAGTTGATGAATATATATATTGTCATTTTCGAACTTAATTAGTATTCTTTTTAATTTTTACGTTTGACAAGAATCTAAACTCTATATAAGAGCATTTGATTTAACAATGTTTACATTAGTTTCCTGAAATTATTTCTGCTCCATGATTTTACCCTTGTATTCAACCTTCGAACATGAACTTCTAGAAAATTTTTTAAAAAAATAGGTCATTTTTTTCAATTTTTTTAAACCTTTATTTTATTTTATTTTATTTTTGGTTAGGAAAGGTAATATAATAGTAAGGCAACCCAAAGGAACAGTTGTTTTCTAACTGGAAATAAGGATGATAGTTTTCATTAATTTAAAAAAAAAAAAAGAATATTGATTGGACCTTTTTGTCAAGTGATATGATTAAACATAGTGAAAAACTATATGATTAAAATATTAAGAAGCATGTATGCTAATGGGACATTATAATTCTATTTTTCAACAATGTTGTCAATATATTAAGAGAACCATCCAATTTTTTGGTTTTGTTATTTTCTCTGATCAAAAAGCACGATGTCACATGAACTTACACTAAAAAAGAATGGGAATTTAGTTTTTTAAAAATCATTTTTTGTTTGATTATGGTTTGAATTTTTCTTTTTATTTTTTTGTTTAGATCTAAACAAATTGATTTGAAGATTTATTTTATTATTTAAAATAATATTATAATTATTTTTATATTAATATTTATAATTAAATTTAAATAAAAATATTTTTTATTATTAAATAGTAATTTTGATTAAATTAAACTGATTTGAATTACGAAAATATATATTCAAATTTAACTTAATATGAGTTGAATAATCATAAATAGATCTAGTTATAAATCTCTCTGTCTTCCTAATTTTTCGTAATAATTTCATTACTGAAAATGCTATCTGTATGAAAAAGAAACACATGACACATGCAGAATATGAATCTTCGAAATCTAAAGTCGATAATTTAGATTTCAAAGAAAACAAAAGAAAAATTGAGAATAAAAAAAGGCATTTAGTTTTGTCTTTTAAAAGGCAGAGGTAGCATGTATTGCTTGATTATTTCCAAATTTAATACTATAAAATAGCATCCTAGATTTTGTAGCCTAAACTGAGCGATTTGGTTTTCTCAAGACTATATTTCCACAACAAGGTATTTTAAGAATGAAAATGGCAAAATTTTAAGAGTTGAAGTAATAACATATGGGAGAGAGAGAGAGAGAGAGAGAGAGAGAGAGAGAGAGAGAGCAAGCAATGAAGAGGTTTGAAAATTTTCAACATCATTGATCTTCAAATTCACAAGCAATCTTGTTTGCCTTTTCATTTTCCTTATTCGTCTATAATTTGTAAATATGATCTGATAATTTAAGTACATGATATTCAATTATAGCTGAACTACCGGAAGTAAATAATTTCGATCTCCATTGTTGCCTTTAACAGCAGGGCAGCATGAATACGATCGGTACTGGGTAGTTGTCATCAAATTACCTCGACCTTAGCATGAATGATGGGTACTCGCAGTAAATAATACTACGATGGTTGAGCCTTATTTCAAGTAATTTTAATTTAAAATTTAATATTTAATATTTTTTAAAAAAAATTTAATTAAAGTTTAAGAGAGCGTATCTCTTACTATTATTGCAGTATAATTACTAATTATAATTTTAAATTATATAAGTGGACGAAAATATTATATAAAATTTATAATTTTAAGTGATAAATTCATATATATGTTTTTGTATTATAATTTGATAATTGTAAAATTATAGGTGAAATGCTTCAAATTTTAATGGGCTTCTATTATATTTATCAGGCAGGGACAAAAGAAGCAGCCCTGTTAGTGAATGCTAACTCCTTTTAAAATAATGGAGCGGTGGGTGTCAATACTCTGCAGTGACTTCCGGAACATCACAATCATTTTCATGGGGAAGGGTTGGGAAACTGTATCTTTAGGTTGACGTCACTGTCTTCACGAGAAATTTGCACTTGGATAAATTTATATATAAATTAAGTTTGAAGATGAAAATAGATCAGGTCACCATCACCAAATACAGGTTAAGGAAATTGATTGAATATCGAAAATGTAGACAGATTCTAACCCAAGATTGTTAATGGAAGTTTCCATGTATTTGTTTATGGTAGATGACAAAACCAAAGAAAAACAATGAAGTGAAAACTAAGGTAAGAATGATCCAGGGAATTTTTACCTCGTGTTTGCGTAGTCATATATAATATTGCCAGGCTGGTCTAAAGGTAACGAAAGGATCCAGGGAATGATTTTACAACTTTTGAAACTAATACATGGGGGGAAAGATATAGTCCGACATTTAAGGCTACTAATTCAAAGGCAGTTCATATCATAAAACCTTGTATTTAGTAAAATATAGTCCATAGAACAAGCACAAGAGGGTCTAGTTTAATGATCATCAAGACTTAACTTTTTCCCGGAATGCAACGCCATCGCCTGAATTAGGCTGCCTTGCTGAATTATTTGTTTGGTTCTGCTGCTCTTCCTCTGACGGCGTCGTGCTTGTTTGTGGCGCTTGATTACCGTTGAGTCGGTAACTTCTTCCTCGGAAAGCAACTCCGGCATATGGATCACGCTGCACTGGAGAATTAACTTGGACTCCTTCCCCCCAATACGCTACCAGTTTGTGACTGCCAATGCTCATTAAGGACTATAACACAGTTCATGATTCAACTAACATATTAATAATATGTTTCAAATAGAAAGAAGTTAATTGATAAATGGTGATACGGAGCTAATTTTGGGAGCGCTTTCTGATAGTGGAACCAACTGGTGAAAAGCACTGAGAGGCATCGTTTCAATGCAAGGAGGAGATCTTGGAACTTTGAGGTCTCGGGTTTATTTTTTGGCCGAATTTAAGATTTGGGGGAATGGGGAATTGGAACTTTGCTCATTCAGCAGAAGGAACACGCACCAACCAATTAAGCCAAATGTTTGGGTGTTGTGATCCCGGGCTTAAGTTCCATCTAGTGTAAGTGGTTTTTCCAGTTAGATGTTGGTTTCAATTGTTTATTGATTTCTATATTAGAATGATGTTCATGCATGCATAGTTAAGCTGAAATAACAAACATCGAGAAAGGATACACCCAAAGGGGAGTCTTGAAAACGTACTTCCCACCAGCAAGAGGATGAAGAACTGTTAAAAAGTAATACAGATGCCCTGCGACCATCCCAATAATATCTTCCATCAAAGGAGCTCCAAATATCAAATCCAAAGCTAGCAATGCCCATGGCAGATAAAATCCCTGCATTAACAAGATCCAAGAATTAGAAATCCCATTCATTGGCTTCGTAATCCAAAGCTATCATGCTTCTTTCGGGCTAATTGTGACTAAAAGTACATATATAGTAGGGAAAAATCAACTTTACCTTCAATGTTAATACACCATAGATGCTGATTTGCGCATTTGGGAACTCACGGCTCCAGACATAGACGATCATAAAAACCAGTGAACCTGCCATGAAAGGTGTCCACAGAAATGGAATAGCAGCCATCACCTAAGAACCAATCAGTAGTATGGCATTATTTTCATTTTTATGTAGGTTGACCGATGACAATATCAGCAAAATAAGCTAGGAATTGGGGTTGAATATTGCTAGCTTCATGCAGAAAGGAAGAGCAAAGAAAATAAAACATTTAACTACTTTTTTATTGCTCACCAAAAGTGACAATGCTCCAAAGATCAACATCCAGAGGCAGTCAGCCGTTCTCTTGTCAAAGGGCCCTCTCTCTAGTAAGACACCATATCTTGCTCTGAGCGAACAAATGTTCAGAAAACTTATTATCTTTAGTCTAATTTCTTCTCTAACTAAACATGATAGTGCAAAGTTTGCATCGTGATGTTGCAAATTTATTTCTCTCCCCAACCCCTCCTCTGCTCCCCGATTGACAAAATGAAAGAAAAGTTATGTTATTATCCAAACTTTTCATATTTCATGAAGTACTTTTGTTTGACATTTCTATCCATCATCTATTCAGATATGGGCATCAGAGCATGATCCTCCAAGCATATGGAAAAACTTGGAAAAAAATTAAACATATTCTCACCCCAAGTTTGGATAACATAAAAGTAAAGTACTAAAAAAGTTCGATTCTGGAAACCATTAAAAGATGCGAAAAAGTACGCTTCTTACATCATTATAAGACGGATGGCGAAATAGGGTGAAAATGGCCCCAGGAAGAAGAAGTTGGTAACGAGCCTCCAAACCTGTAACAGAAGAATATCGATGATCAGCCAAAAAATTAACTCTCCCCAGTTGTAAATTGGTTTTAAGAAAAAAGCTAACAAGTCTACCTGGAAACGCTTAAATACATCTTTGTAAGAGAGTGCTACGTTCAAGGGACCATAAAGACCAAGATAAAAGGCGGATGTGGTCATCAAACAGGCCACTCCATAGAATTTGCTCACAGGTGGCAATGATTGATAATATCTGATCAAAGTTGAAGCTAAATTAGACCCTTTTTAAAAAAAAAAAAAAAAAAAAAAAAACTGATTGAAATTCAAGAATCTTTAATGTAAGCTAAACATGAAATCCAGACAAAGGAAGGAAGGTTACTGTGCAGGTGTAGACATTGCACGAACTAGTTGCCTTTGGTTGTGTAAGAATAAAAGATTATATGTTTAACTGATATAAATGGATCTGCATTTAGTCTTGTAATAGTGGCAATGGAAATACAAGACGTGAGTTTTGAGCTGGGAGGCAATGTATAAGTCAAGAGAAAAGCGGCATTATTCCAAGTCTTCCCTTCTTTTAATGGTCTCGGCTTGTTGGACCGACCATTGCCATTGAGGTTGAATGTGATGTGACCCTGTTATTGGAAACTCCTTGGTTGGTGCGGTGCTTGAAAATTTCCAGGTCTCCCAAGTTGACTTGACAATAACCTTACGTTGGGGTTGGACATGCACTTTGAAACAATGTTCAACTAATTAATAAATATTTTTATTTAAATTTGATTTAAAAATATAAATATTAACATTAAAATAATTTTTAATATTTTCAAACAATAAAACAAGTCTACGAATCAAATTTAAGTAAAAGATTGAAAAATATCAAGCTATGCTATAGTTTTTAAAATTTACAAACAATTTAAGAAAATTAAAGATAGATTTCATGGAAAATTGAGATTTTATTACGAAATAAAGTTCATAGATAATATACATGTTTGGATCACACCTCCATATTCAAACAAACCTATACCAATTTCCTTGTACTATGATATCAGCCAACTCTGATGACTCTATAAAGGCCAACTTAGAAGCCTTGTTGATGTTGTATCATCAATAACTATACTGAATTTTGTCAATATAAAACGTTGTTGATAGAAAGTAAATTACTTGACAGCTTTGTTTTGACGAGACCATCTATCCTTTTGTATCCTAGACTTCAGCACCAGACGCAAATCAGCAAATCAGGCATTGAAACACTTGTGCTGAAAGTTTATGTGCTTGAAAAAGCTCACCATCCAGATTCCAGACACTTTCATTGCCAAAAAAGGTGAATGTAGAAGCCGGAGTCTGGAAATGACATAAATAATGGGTACAAAAAGAAATTCTGGGAACGTAATAAAAGATATGGCAAGAACATATTCCATATGATGTTCCACAAAGTCGAAATTCAGGGGGTTTCTGCCTTTCCTTGCCAGCTGCATAATATGCCTTAGGTATTGATCCAGAGTCATAACCGAAAACAGTTTTCTTAAGGATGAACTATGAAGAAACAATACAAAATTTGCAAATGCACTGACATAAAAGAAAATAAAAAGTTAAATTAGAAATCTACGCCTACCCACATGGGGGCAGTCTTTAATTAATAAAAGATGCAGGACACCATCTGAAAGGTGTGCATCAGCCACCAAACCTTCAGGAGCCCTTTCATTTTGGTTAGACATTATGGCAGCCCCACCGCTAAGAAAGCACCCTTTAGATTTCAACCATTTTGTTTCTTGTGGACTCGTGTAAGGTGCTCTAGGCAGGCTTCTTGAGGAAGAACAAACTTGCTTCATATTACACACATTGCAATTGGCTTGGCAAATAATTCTTTCAGATTTTTTTCGTTTCAAGTTCCGCACCCTACCAAACATCATATTTCCATCTGAAATTGAATTATCTTTCTCTGATTCAACTCTCAGGTATTATTTCTGCTGCATATGACCTTCATGAAGAAAAAAGTAAAACATAACAAAGCTAACTATCAACTACTAAAACGCAGCATTGCAAAATTAATGTTGCTAAGACATGCCCCATAGAAGGGAAAACACAAGCTTAAAATTAACGACAAAAATTAACAGGCTGACATAAAATGACAAGGCAGTTCAATAGATATTACTATTGAAGACTTGAAGTCAGATAATAGCAGCAGAATCCAGGTCAGCATTTCTTATAGACACGGAGAAAAAGCTCTTGTCCTAGAGCAAAGCAAGGAGGTGAAGGGAAATTCTTCCGAAATGCATTATTTACAAAAAAAAGAACCAGCTTCGAAGGCCTCACATAACTGAAGGGGAACTTATCATTCCAAATTTCAGACTTGACTGCAGTTCTTCTACAACTACAACTTGCAACAAACGCTTGAAGCTGACTATCTTATCAAATGCAACCAATACCTAACATTATAGATCAACGAACTCATTATGTAAATAAGGAGAGAAATACCTGCGTTTCAAAAATGCTTGTGTTCCTGCATAATCATAATGTTTGGGGCCCATCCAGCGGTATTTTTCACTCTCTGTAATGACATCTCCATAAAATCCATACCTGATAAATTTCACTGATGAGTTGCAGCAAAGTGACCATGAGGGTAGCTACTAGAGCAACAAAAGAATGCACAATAGGATGCCTTTCATTTATGCTGACCATGATTAAAAATCATGACTGTACTTGGAAAGTTATTAATTAGCAAAAATGCATGCATTCAGCAACATTTGACACATGCACAGAGATATTTATAAAATTATACTTGTACATTTAACAGAAAAATAGTATAATAGCAACAGGTTCAGAACCTCAGAACATTTATATGCTAATACTCTCATTAGTTTTAACAAGAAACTACCCAGAAAAAGAAGCCGCATAGCGCATACAAGGTTCAACCTTTGAGATAGATGTAGTTTTCCATCTTACAACTTGAGCAACATCAAGGCACATCCTTTTACCCAGGATAACATGCACTGCAGACTTTATAGGATCTCAAGCGCCAGTGGTGCTGCAAGAAAGAAATCAACAAAACTGTATGAAGAAGGACATCCACGATTAGCTCCATGATTTTTTTGGCACCATTACCGCTAAACAGATGTGACAACTAATGGAAATCTTATTACCTAGCCATAATTACACAAAAGCAAGGCCATGGGGCAGGCGATCCAGCTAAGAATCCTAACATATAGTACTTAGCATAAGTGATAGTTCCTAAGACTGAAATCCATAGCATAAGTGGTACCTCTTAAGACTATGGACATGCAGATCTACTTGTTAGCCCACGACATAAACACCACTGCATAGGACAATGGGTCCTACATTTGAGTATAATGCACTTAGGTGAACTAACATGCAAGATAGAACACAGAAGGCAGAAAGAAACCAGGAAAGCAAAGAATTCTTTCAAATGCTACAGAATCCTGCATACATCACGTGAGACATCAAATCCAATAATATAAAATGAAAAGGGAAAGGAGACTGGTAGAACACATTTAGTTAAAATATGAGTATTTGACAGGACGAGGCCTTTTATTAGAAATCAACATAGCTTGGAGCATACAGTCAGTATAAATTTCTTTCTTTAATGTTCTTCCCTCCCAGTTTATCACCATTTGACACAGCGAGCAGCCGCTTAGTGTAAAATTGTCCAAGCTTAGGGTAGTATCCACATATCAAAAGGACTTTTTAAAGTTAGGTACTTGGACTGGATCCTGACTAACAAACATTAAAAATAGTCACCCAATAAGCCTGCTAAATGCATCCACATGCTTAGCTACAGACTTATGTTGAGTCTAAAAATAAGAGAAAACCTAAAGAAGGAAAAGTCATAAGGATGGAAGAATATACCATATCACAATGGCATCTGTTGAACCTGCAGGAAGTATTCCAAATCTAAACCTCTGATTAGGAAGCATATAATCAATTTCTTGATCTGCATACTTTCAAAAAATTTGTTTAGGTTTCAAGCATTGATATATGTAGATAATCTAAAAAGACGTTACAAACAACAGAGTTCATCGTGTTAGTTTGTAAAAATATGGTACAAACTAACCTACGGACTGTGAAACATCATTATTTCGTTTAAATAGAAGCAAACATGGTTATACAAAAACAGAACAGCCACAAAATTGACTCTTATGGAAATATAGTTATTATGAAACACGCCCAAATGAGAGAATCCTGATCCATTATGAGTTGAACTAGAGAAAAGAGGATCACTCTCTTTTTTGTTATGAGTCTCAGAATCTGCTCCATTTGGATTGTTAACTGAGGGGATGCCATCATTCCCCAGAGCATCAAGAAAATCTGAAGGGGCAGGAGGGAAAGGAGCTTTATGCCTTGAAAAAAGAAAACCATTAACGATTTCATTGAAGAAATCATCCCCACCCTGCATTAAAAAATCATATTTATTTATATGTGGTACTATAAACTATTAAATTTATCAGTGTACTAATAGTTAAAGCTTAAAGAAGAACCAAGCCTGCCCAAAAATAGGGTACAAAATTCGACAAACTAGGTCATTTGGTGCCTACAGAAAAATTTGAACTACATGTGTACCACTTAGACTATGAAAACATGAACCTGAAGTTGAGAAGATTTATCTTTTCCATCAAGTTAGCAACTTACCTATTATTTGGTACATTTGGCTACGCTATGTAGAGGAAAGATGCATATGACATCATGTCATGCAAGCATCAAATCACTTACAAAAGCAAGAGCACCATCATATGAATTCAGCTCTTCATTTGTGGTAGATTTCATCAAATCAAATGCATGTCCTGCCCTCAGTGTTACTATCACCTGACTGGGAAACAACAGTCATGGTAAGATAGCCAGGCATGCTTAACAGGTATTAGTTGGACCTTTATAACTTGGATTAATACATTTAAATTTCCATGATAAGCAAACATGAAGGTTATGGAAGAAAATATGACATTTAATCATGTTAGGAAAATAATGCAGTCTTCATAATGCAATAACATCTACCAGCATTCATTATGGAAGCTTACCTTTGTGTTTATTTTAGCACGTGAAAATATAGGAGCCACACTTACCCAGATCCTCTGCCCATTTCCTTTCCCACTCATTGAATGAACAAATACCTACTTAAAGGGGAAATAAAACAAAAGATATTGCTTCAAATTCTCTTTACTTTGTCACTAGAAATATATCTAAAAAAAATTAACAACCTGTAGAAGATGTATACCAGAAGATTCTTTGGTCTCCCAATTTCCTTATTTAGAGGACAAGTCATTTCATTCACCCACATTTGACAACTCTGCAAGTCCTTGTGACCAAACTTGTACACAGCCAAGATCCAACGGCAGGGCTCAGACTTAGACTTTTGAAAATAATGCACTATAAAGTGATTCATCTGCACTAGTAAGGAAGATGGATCGCTGAAATATATTATCATCATAAGAAAAGGGAACAAAGAAGAGCAACAATCATGAGAATCATTCGCCCAGAAATATTCCTCAGCAGTTATAATATCTAATTCTAGAATCATAGCACTGTCCATATACTCTACAGCATAGATATCAGAGAATTTTAACTCTGTTGCCATTTTAGTTGCCATTCTAGGAAGAAATTTGATTCCAAAACTCATTGATCCACCCTATTCCAGTAACCATGAAGAAGCCATCAGAAGCCAATTATGACAGCATATTATTTACGTGTAAAACATAGCTCAAAGAAGCGGAAAAACAATCGAGGATCCTTACATTGATCAAAATGTATTGAAACACTCGGGTAAATTATCATTTATTTAATCAAAACCAACCTATTTTAAACCATAATGAGATGTATTTTCTCAATAGTCAGAGGGTTTCCCAGCTCATACACTTGAACAAGGGAAATGGCAAAGAGACAAAAGCCCATTCTCATATCATCCAAAATAAGTACAAAATAAATAAGCTTTAAAACACAAACAAACACGCACAAAATAATGGGGTCAGGGTCAACGAACAGAAAAAACAAAATTATATAGCACAATGATAAAATAAACATTAAGATGCACGATGATAATAAGGACGAAAATGAAAATTTGATGTGAGATGTTACGTTAATTCGTGTACATGTAAATATACAAGATAAAAAGAAATTATTGAAGGAATCGAACTATTTCCAAGACAACCATCTGAATTAAGAGAGAGAGTAACCTCTCCAACGTGATCCAAGAATACATTAGAACTTAACATGGGCGCTTCATATTCAACCTCAGCATTTCTTTGGGATTTATCCCCAGAATCACAGTCACCTCCCATTTTTTTCCATTTCATTAGATGAACAAGTACTAGTGCATAAATTTGATTTTTGAGATAAAAGTCACTCGATTTTTTTTTTTTTTTACATTGAGTTGGAATTAAAAGCCTTAAAGCGTGTTTCAAATTAAGAAGCCAAGTTTTCACTTTTTCTCGGGACTTACTAACATTTTATGGGGTCCAAATCGAGAGAGTGGGTCAGTATCATTTGGGTATGGTCGACCCTAAACCCGAATCGGAAGGCACTAACTTACTATTCGGAGCCTTGGAGACGTTGAAAATTGGCGCTTTTTGTGTTTTTCGTGTATTTTTTTCTGCAACTTTTCCAAAAACAACGGTAACATTTCCAGACATCAAACTGATTCTTTTTTTCTTAAGCAAAAACAAGTAAAACTAATTAGCATCGAAAATCTAATCAACTTCCAACACTTCAATTCGAAACCATAATAATAGGGTGGGGAAAGTCTTGACAATAAAACAAACAAATTTCAAATGAGCTTTTTATGTAAAGTTATTCATTTCCTAGCCTCAGAAACGTCTCTTATCGTGATATCGATGAATACTTTAGGTGAATATTCACTGGTAATATACAACAATAGATGTCCTTGGATGAATTGTTGAACATTTGTGGTGATAATCCTTAAAAGAGGCATGTTATGCCAACTTTCCTTGTTGCAAAGGCAGGAGCAATTTCAGGGCAGCACAGTGAAAACCTTTACATCGTCCATATCTGGGTTTCGAACCGAGTATTGAAATGTCCATCCGTGACAAGCACCAGCATGTACACCATTCTTATTGATAGCAACAACAGCTCCCGTAAAATCTGGAAATTTTCTTGCAATCCGTGATATTGCATCCTTGGCTGCAAGCTTGGGTTCCATTCCTTGTCTCATGCTCTCCACAACTTGATAACTGATAACAGATAAGAGCATGATGTTACATATGCGTGCACCAGATAAGGTTCACACATTATACATTGGATTAATTGGAATGACCAGTTGCAAATGGTGAACTGAGAAAGGAAACAACCAAGTTAACGAAAGATTAGCCATCATGAATAACATGCTAACTAAGCATAGCACCTAAAAAACGATGTTAATCAAAAAGTCCAACTTAGTTATTTGCAGCCCCTATCGTAAAGATTTATTAACTCTGTGAATGTTGTTCTTAAATATTTCAAATAAAGGGCCTGATCTGAAAGAGAAGAAAATACACGCTTCCGTTTTTTTCCTTTATTTAATTAGTAGTAACCTGATCCGAATCAAGTTAAAGACTCAAGTTTTTTACATACCATGGAAGGAAGCGCATCATGATGTCACCATCTCCGGTTGCACCACAAGCACCAACCTCATCATCAGCATATGCAGAAGATCCAGCAATAGGTCCATCACCCACCCTGCAATCAGGGAAGATAATATGTTTGGTGATATGTAAAACATAAATAATCTGATGATACAATACGATTCCCATCCTTCCAATAAAAAGATAAAACACTTATGAAAAACTAAGACAAAAATCCACTTGGAAAAAAAATTGTAACCATGTTGATTTTAGACACAAATTTTATGTCTGACTTGTTCTTTTCAAGGAGGTATCCAGAGGATGAAAGACATCATTGCCGCTGTTTAAAGTTTTTAGTTCAGCAATGAGATATCCATTCTAACTACTTTCGATGTCTCTTTGTCCACCAGATACAAATATCTAGATCCGAGAGTGATCTTGTTATCTAAACTAATTTTGAATAGTGGGAGTTCACATAAAAACACTGCCATTATTCCTTGTACCCGGAGGGAGGGTGTTTACCTGCCCGGGATCTTAAAATTTGCACCATTTGTTGATGTACCAACAGCCACATGTCCCATCTAAGCACGAAAAAGAAAATAGTTTAAAACAAATGTGAATCTCTGCATATATCCACCCAGATCGCAAGGAACCAACAGTTACATTGACTTACTTTATCAATAATAGCCATTGATATGGTGTCATGGTTATGAGGACCAACAAGAGATGTCCTGGATTCAATAATCCCCATTGAATTGGCTTCAGAACATAACTCCTTATTAAGCCCCATGTTATCCTTAGGCTGATAAGGCCCGCAGCTATCAACAGGTGCAACATTTTTCCAAAAATTAGGTTGACATTGATTTTCTTTCCATCTTGTCCATTTCTCGATGGATTCAGATGAACTGAGGTTTGTGGGTCCAGGAAGACCCATTGAAATGGCAAAGGCCGATGCTCGGTCACCAACAAGCATTGTGTGTTTGGTGTGTTGCATTACTAATCTTGCAGCTTTAATGCCGTCTTTCACATACCTCATGGCAGCAACAGCTCCAACCTCCATTGTGGCCTAATGAATATCCTTGGCAAATGCAAAAAGATTTAGTCGTTTCTCTTAATACAAGCAAAGAAATAAGGATCAAAATAACATATAAGACAAAGTTGACACAATGTTGTCTACCCCGTTCATAAGCAAGGCGTCAATTGTAGTTTCTCCATTCTCATCCGGACTTCCACCCGGGCCCACTGTGACAGTCATTTTCATGTCATTCAGGGAATCAACATGCCAAACAAAATCACAAAAATGCAGATGTTCTATTTTTCTTTCCAGAATGACAATGAATTTTAGTAAATTCCATTAAAACCCAAACAGTATATATTGAACTTTAAAAAAAAATAAAAATAAAAAATTCTTTTTGGTCCAATATATACTTTCAAGAACATTCTCAAAGAATACATTAAAGGAGTTTGGATATCATACTTTTGGGACAATCAGATACTGCTTAATGGGATTCATAGTCTGATTTCAACTGGTAATAAAATTTTCTACAAGTATCACACCTTCAATTGACCAATTGTCTTTGTCTGATTAATTAATTGATGCAATTCCTGCTTAAACCAAGTATTCTACAAGACAATGAGTTCAAGTTCAAAAGTCTAAAATATTCAAGAAGAAAGACTAAAACCCAACTCAGTCTTTACAAAAAAAAAAAAAATCCTACAAATTAAACCAAAAAAAAAAAACAAAAAGAAAAAAAAGGAATCCACAGTTTAAGCTACCAACCTGTACCATCACACCTCAATTCCTCGCAAGCAGAACAACCTTCCACCACCGCATCAACAGCATTGAACCCCTTATCAACTGCGTCCCACGCAGCTCTCACAGCCTCCAGGAAAGGCCATGTGCTCACCACTATCGGGTACTTCCCTGAATCTTCAACCCTTTCTTGTCCAGTTACCTGATAACCAATATGATACGTATGATTCAGAGAAATAACACAAAAAATATCACTAAATTGAACAAGAGGAAACAAAAAGGCCCAAAATCCATTTCGCCAAAGTCAAGAAATCAACAAATTTTTTTTTTCAAAAATTACCAAGGAAAACAAGATGAAGAGGAAGACAAGTGTGGTGGACAAGTTTCTAGGAGCCATCAGAGGAGTTGAAGATCTTGTTTTAGAGCATGAGTTTTGATCTCATGTTCCAAAGAGCACAAGCGGACTTGCAAGTGAATCTTGTAAAGGCTTGAGTCCCTAGCAGTGTTGACAACGAACGGGTGACAGACCAACAAAAAATATTGTGGGTGGAGCCCATGTGGTTTTTCTGTAATTTTGAGGATAAAGCCTAGGTATTCTGTGATTTTAACAATATGATTTGGAAAAAGGCAAAAAGAAAGTGATGTCTATTTAGGTCTAATTCAGCCCACGGACAGAAAATTCAGCTCAGTTTAGCCCAACAGGATCCAGTTCCTTCCCATTATTGGTTATCATTATTATCCAATAGAAGTTTAATTATCATTCAAGGATATAATTTTCACAGTTAATTAGTTAATTTTATATTTATAAATAATAATGATTAATATATTAAAAAAAATAATAAAATCTCAATCTGGCTCAACATGTAAAATCTGTCTATTTCCTTACACGTCTGTTTACAATTGTACTTAGAAAATTGATTTTTTTTTTAAAGCAAGATTAATCTTGTTTAAGAAAGAATTAACTGTTATTACAATCCCTCTTAAAAATGATAAATTCCCTTTAAAATTTATATTAATAATAATAAAACAGCTCGATCGAGTTGAACCTTTACCAGAAAAAAAAAAAAAATCATACCCACAGCCTGGAACCTTCTTAAATGAACCTTTTTTTTTTATTCAAACATGACCCAGGAGGCTGGAGACCTGAACTGAGAACCGGAATATGTTGTCGTCCTGGATGGGTTAAAACAAGCCTAGACCAAACTTGAAGACGCGAGTTTCTCGTCAGATAGTAACTGATAAGCAAGCTGTATTTGGCAATGAAATACTTACATAAACCTGAATCCGAGAAAGCAAGAAGGAAGAGTGATACATTTAAGGAACTTTATATGAATATTACAGTTGCAGAGGATCGCTCATCATTGTCAACTCGTTCTTGTGATATTCACTATTGCCAGTTTGCCACTAACACTATTAAACTTAAAAGAGGAGGCTTTGAATAGAGTTGGGTTGCCAATAAACCTTCAACGAATTGACTTTTACTCTCTTTTTTTTTTTTTTTGTTTTCCTGAAAAACAAACCAACACTTCCACTCAAAGCAGTCGCTATTATGATAGACAATATGAATATTTCTACAAATACAATCAAGTACCCACTAATGACTAAAATGTACAGGCACACGTTTAACTGCTTCATCAGATTTGGCTGCCAACGAAATATCCATTACTTCACACCAATCATCTTGATCAAATTTTGAATTTCATACCCATGATGATTGATTTTGTCGGGCAGCTTTTATGTGGCATGAGGAAAGGGGTTCATCTCGATCATCTCCAGATTGTCTCATTAGCATCTGTGAATATGGGATTGTGTTGTTCTATAAGGCATTGAATAACCTCAATGGCACCGAAATCAACCGGCATACCATCATCCAAAGGAATGTGGGAGGAAGCATCCGTATCTTCTCCATCATCTGTAGCAAAAAAGAGAGAGAGAGAGAGAGAGAGAGAAGGAAAATCAGAACCTTCTAATTGCTCAAAAACATTTTTAGTCACCATTTTCTTCAGAAAAAGCATAAGTTAATGCACCGCTATCCAATTAAAATAGAAGGGTCAATGCAACAGAAGGAGCCGTTAGCAACAGAAACAAACAAAAAATGTATTGGGAGCTTTGGAATCCGAAGGAGGTTTTGGTTCCCAATAAAAAGAAGCATGAGAAAGCATGAAAGATAGGGGTGTGGAGGTTTGCGTTCAACTATCTATAACAACAAAGTAAAGTTTTTGACTTAATTTTCCAATATTTCCAATCCTGTGGTTAAGAACTAGCTTCCATCGGTAGAGACTAATACTATCAAATAAATTTTTAGCATTAGGTACCCCTGAATGATATAAAGTCAGAGTCCTATTGCATGAAAATATGCTTTCTCACACACAATAGAGTGACATATGGGCGGACTGTAGCTAATAGGAAAGTTTACCCGCAAGCATGTCCCATGCACTATAAGCAGGGTTCGAATCCATGCTACCCTTGGAAGGACTTTTGGGTGGATGACTCCAGTATTTCCTATAAGATTCAGGTTTCCGATCCTTCTGCCACATAATAACAGGGGCCATTTCCATGGCAAGGCTTCGGGCATCCATCTGTTTTTTAGATAAACAACAATAAACATTGTTGATAGGTTATTTGATAACAACAGTAAGCACATGACTACAAGTCATTGTTTGGAGGGATGGGGGGTCAAGGAAACAAGAAACTACAATATACAAACCAGCGAACAGTGACCTGAAAGAAATAAATTATCCACGAAAACTTCAGTGGAGTTCATTTTGACCATCAAGTTAGCTTTAGCCCATCAGTGGTTCATAGAACGAACCAAAGTATTGCTCAATACAAGGTAAAATTTTTGGGCCCTCATACAAAAACAATAACGGAATAACGTGATTAGACCCAAGGATATAGATAGCTCAGTCAGCAAATAATACTGGGAAAATAAAATCTAAGCCAAGCAGTAATTTTATATGCAGAAATAAAGGACACCAAATTTTACGTAAAAAACTCTCCAAATAGAGAAAAAAAACCACAAGATAAAATCTGAGCAGAATCCATTACGAAAATAGCCAAATTACAGTAGTACAATATCTTAAGCTTTTGATCAAAGCTTAGGATTCACAACTATTGGTAAAATAAAACAAAGTTACATCTTTGAGAATATATCCCAAATCTCTTTTGGCTTGGACAGAGTATCGTAATTCTCTGTAATCACAATACCTCAATAAATATCCCAAAGAGCCAATTGTTGAATACCTTATTTTCTCTCTTTTCCCCTCTCAATGGAACACTAATCCCACTCTTTATTTTTACAATGCCTATCTGTTCTTTCTTTCTCTCGGTCTGATGCATCAAATAATTGCATTTGAGCTCTTTATACAGGCAATGGCAAAGCTCGTTTCATGTGTGAATAAAACCTACAATTTTTTCTTTCTTCTACGGCTCTGCAAAGATGCAGAGCTTTGCATTTAAAGCTTTGAAAATTGAATGGCCATTGGCCATTCATTTTCAAACAAAATCTTCATCCAATTAATTCCCATAAGGTTTGAATATTGCATGGCCTATGGGATTTTTACTCAATGGGACTCGATCTTTTTTGACTAACAAAAATATTAAAGTTAGCAAGATTTCAATGATTACTTTCACATATGTGAAGTACTATAAGCTTTTACAACTATATTCAACCTTAATTTAAACGACCTTATACAGGCAGTGCACGCATGAGTGCATTAGTGTATGAAAATGGGAAGAAAGAGAGAGAGCTCCTACCTTGTTAAGTACTGATTTCTGGCTAACACGAAGCAGCAATGCGGTGACGAACTCAAGAGTCATATAGTTTACACTAGGAAGCTTCTTTAATACGTTTCTCATAGCATGTATGCTAGAACGGGCACCTTTGATCTCATTATAAAGCTCAAAGGTAGTCAGTGGCTCAGGAAGACTAGCAATGTAATATTTGGTTAGAGCCGCTGCATCAATTGGGTTCACACCCTCTGGAATTTTGGCATTGAAATCTGTGATATACATGGGACAACAAATTATGATGCAAACCAAATAGAATAACTTCTGGTCAAATTAAAGCAG
>JBBYHO010000005.1:15197438-15222614 GCA_038382025.1 Adansonia gregorii
ATCTACTAAGAAAATCTTGAAATCTGATCACCACAAGAACAACGTCAACAGAGCTTATAATTTGAAACTCATTTGTCATGTTCGATAATTACAATTCTCAGACAGAACAGACATTTTGAATGAACTGATAAGCTACATGAGATATGAATGGAGCCTGTAAAGGTAAGCCTTCATCATCATTGTCATCTAAATCAATATCACAAATCTGCTCGAAACTGCCGTCATTGAATTTATACCCAATAGCCTTACCAGGAATTTGCAGCACCAGGTATGAATCTTCATCATTTGCTTCCCTAACAACACAAAGCATAACAAACGAATAATAAATCGAATTCGCAGGTATGATCATCTCCGGAAATGCCATCGCCATTGCATCAAGATCGAGACGATAGTTCGAAAACCACCCAGAGTAGTCCCTTTCCATCTCATAGACATCAAACTGTGTAAACTGAGGCTCTTATAGTCGAATGAGATGCAAATGATCCCGGGATTCCCCGAAGTAGCCTATGTAAGTTCTATCTTCCAAACCATCAGGAATCGAAGGCATTGGAAATGCTTCAAGTTTTTCCAACTCTACATTGAAGTATAAAGAAGCATCTCGATTGCATTCATTAATCCAGTGAACGCCACCATTCCAAAACACCCCACCGCAAAGTTGCGTGGTGACATGTGCAGCGAAAGGATTACCAGAGAGTCTCCAGGAGCGAGTCTGGGAGGAGTATATTTGCATCTGATAGATAAAAGTTGTTGGGTCTCTGTAGATACCCGACCAATAGTCTATCCCCGGATCAGGCGTACGAACACAAACAACTTTATAGTGAGGTGAGTTGGTTGGATCGAAAGCTAAAGTAACAGCAGATGTAAATCTTGCAGGTAGGTTAGCAGGTTGAGGAAGCCGGACAACTTGCTCATCATATGCAGTTCTTGTATGTTGGTTCACAGGTCGAGGAAGCCCGACAACTTGATCGGTCGTCGGATTGTAAATGCAGTAGGCATGTACGAAACTAGGTAGATCAGAGGCTTTGGAACATAGTAACAATCCATGACATGACTGCAGGATTCTCAAGCCCATAGGATTGTCAGTGTTAATGAAAGTGAAGGAAGGTGCATCAGTAATTGATTTTTCGGTAAGAGGAATGAAATCGGGTTTGAGTTTTGCAAGATTACAGTTTCTAAACAAGACAAGGCCTGAGACTAAAAAGTCAGGGAAAACTCGGCGACAGAATTCAGGATTAGAAATGAGAGAATACCAACCTTTGGATACGGATTTGAATCTGAGAAGGGACTTGACGGGCAAAGGAGCAAGAATTTCAGTCAGGAGAGCATAGTTATCGGCAATGGCCCTTGCATTCGGATTCAGATTCGGATTTGGAGTAAATCCTTTACCGGAGAGCATTTTTTTTGAGCTAATCAGGATTTCTATACTATTGTCCCTGTATCAGCCTTGTGGATCCATTTATTTATATGACAAGCACGATGATCAGTTTTCAGCTCTTCAGGCCTTTCAACTTCCAGCTGAAGCAAACAGGTTTTGAAGATTTCTCCGTACACAATGTATCGTTGACAATTAGAAGGATTACGAAGAACAGCACAAACAGTTAGCTGGCTGGTGGTTAGAAAAATTTGGGAATCTTGGTTGGTCAAAAGGAATTTTCTGTGAAAAAGGACAATAAACTTCAAACTTTATACAAGGAAACATGGAAATCATAGACTAGTAAATATAAATTTGGCGTTATTTTGCAAAAATACTTGTGGGAGATGTTCTTTACAATGGTGTTTTTGCTGTAATTAATTTGCAATGGTACCCGAAGGACCAAGGCTTGAATGCAAAAAAAACATAAATATTGACAGGGCAAAAGCTCAGACAATATTGTTAACATTTGATTAGATATGCAATGACTATTACCTGAATCTGCTGCAATATATATTCCTAATATGTTGAAACACTGCTCGAATAGAAAATGTGTCTTGCACATATGTATTAACCATTTGCTATGTCACTTGAGATGCTTAATTTTTGCAAAGTTTCTCCATATATTTGAAGGATCATACCCCTATAATTATGTCCGAATATGTGTTGGAATAATTGGTATCTGACATGGGTAATTTAGAGAAAATGCAGAGTTAGAGCAACAAAGACCATTGAGCCAAGGCCTTTTATAGGTTGTCTCATAGTTTGGCTAGAAAGGTGTCACATAAAATTTTATATCGACCCAGATGACAATTAAGTGCAGAATTCATTGGGGGGGGGGGGGTTGACAATAAGTGATAATCTTAAAAGGTGGTTGTAGCTCTTTGGGGAATAAGTTGAATGAATCTTCATCACAGTTCAACTATATATTCTGCTTTTCCACTCAGATCTTGTGCCAGCTAAAGGATTGGAAAACTACAACAAACTGAAATACGCAACAAAGATTCAATTGCATGTAAATTAGCTTATAGAGCTAGTTGACTATGCAATTAAGATATGAGTATATCAATGAGAACATGTTCTTTCTTTTAAAAAGGGGGGGGGGGTGGGGGAATCTACTCAATTGTCACAATGACAAAGCTGTTGCTTTCCGAGGAAGGAACCAAAGAATGAACAAGCCACCAGACATGGGATTAAAAATTTCTGTCCACCATATCATTCTTGGAAAGGTAGGAAACTGACCTCCGCAGAGCATGGGAACTGATCCGAAATCACCTTTAGTAGTGGACGAGCACTTAGCTTCCAATATTCTGGTTGCTCTTGGCACCATTTCAACAAACTGAAATATCTTCACTTGATGGTTAAAAGTAATTACCCAAAAATCCGTGGAGATTCATCTATGCAGATATTAGGAGTGACATAACAGTTTTTCAAGCTTACATGCCTTTTCTGTCTCTTACCTGGGACCAGATCGGATCATATATTTCATTATATGATAAAGAAATCCCTCAATCCGACAAGACCAACCACAAATTCTACGATCCTCATTGGATCGCTGAAACATACGCTTTTGCCTCAGGACAGCACCCTGAGAACAAACTTTCTCCACAAATGTCAACATCACCAATTATAAAACTTGTCATGTAGTAAATATTCAACCTTTTTGCTTCAAGACATTACCATTTTTTACCATTCCCGTACACATACAGTGTTATTGTCACCACTATTAACATAGTCATCAAAGGTGATAAACAAAATCTGAATTTGGAAATTTAGCCTTGCAGCAATAGAATAAGAGATTGCTATCAATGCCACTGCTCATGTTTCTGCAAAATGCACCAGTTCCTACTTTCCAATGTCTTCAAGCTTCAATAGTACTTGTCTGCTATTAGGTCTAAGAGAAGGAGTAGGAGAACAACAAGCCATGGCAAGTTGAAAGAATTTACGAATGGATTCTTCGGTAACCGGATTTCCCGGATCATTGCTGTTCCTCAGAAGTATGTCCGGATGATACAGATCGCTAATTCTTTGATCAAGAACTGCATTTCGCATAAAGTTTGGCAGATAAAAATCTTCATCTGGTGTTGGCTTTTCATTTATCGGTTCCTTTCCAGAAAGTAGCTCAAGAAAGATCACCCCAAGGCTATATATATCAGTCTCTTTGCTTGCAGCCCTGATTTTGATGAGCTCAGGAGCTTTATATCCCTCAGCTGCCGAAACTTCAAGCATTTCTTGGCCAGAAGTAGGATTCAGGAGTAGATATAGGCCAAAATCCGAAATATATGGCTGGTGATCGTGATCCAAAAGTATGCTCTTAGGCTTAATATTTCCATGGACTATTGGCTTTTGCAATCCGATATGTAGATGATCTAATCCTCTGGCAATACCGATGGAAATCCTATAAATTACGGTCCATCTATGAGACTCCCCATTCCCATCTGCTCAAAGGGTAAAGTCTATTTCAATATCTTGCACATTCTAACTAAAAGTCATCATGCAGAAAGAAGATTTTAACTTTTACTTTGCCATTCCAATCTGAAGTTAAAAAAAAAGGAAGTGATTTTGGTTGTTGAATATTTTCAGCTAAGATTTGCAAGTGTGAAATATAGCAACGTAAACTCAAATCATCATTCACATTGTAATAGAATTATGCAAAGTTAAGGGAAAAGGACAGAAATAGGTGCCGACAGAGAGAATTATGTTGGGCAATATGTTCTAAGGGATGTATATTCTACAGACAAAACTAAGTTAATCCACAATCTGAATCCAGGTTAAGACATTCCTCCTACTTTTCATTACTCGTGTCCGATACATATTTAAATATGGATACGAGAATATGAGCCATCAAAAACTTCCAAATGCATGAAAAACTTAAAAAAAAAAAAAAGGAAATGAACATATCTGTGCCATATACCTGTATCCAAAGCTTACATCCGAGTCCAAGTAACATAGATTAAGACTTTTAGGTAAACCACCCAACTTCCCTTCAATTAAAATAATAGTAAATATAGATATTTTCTTTACAAAAAATCCATATCTCAGAATTGGAAAATGAAGCTGAAAGACAAAAGCTTATGGAGAAATTTCACAATTTTAATAATTCTTTTACCATTTTTGAGTTTTGGAAAATGTCTGAACATATATAAATAATCTCAACCAGCCATTTTCCATTTCATAGCGTCATAAAAACAAAACAAAAACATCAAATCTAAAATTTGAAAATCAGTACAAAAGCAAACAAACAAAAAGTAAAATGTGACCCAGAGTTTGAACTGGAAAGTCTTAAATATTTTCATGAGATAAAAAATGGGAAGCTTTCAAATACTCCTTAAATTTTAATCATTAATTTGCTCTACTTCAAATCTAGAATTACTGTAAAGCAATTTAATTAGTTACTTGTTTACGTGAGTTAAATCCTGCATTTTATTAGGCTCCTATGACTGATTCCCTAATCCCTATTACATCAATTTTTCCTTCGGGATTTTTTTTTGAGGGAATCAAAAGGAGAGTTTATCTTCGTTTTCTCTTAGAAAATAATAAAACTTAGACCAAAAAAAAAAAAAAAAAGAACTTTGTTTGATTGAAGGGCGAATAGAGAAATAAGTGAATCTTGAACTTGAAAAGATATGAAGTCAGGTTAACTAGGCCAAGTAACTGAATTTAATCTCAGATGTTCAATCAATTTCATTATTTTTTTTATTCTGCATTTTCTTTCAAACCAAGCACAAAATAAAATGAAGAGAACCATGAAAAAGAAACTCACCTCTGATTAACTGAGCCAGATTGCCATGCTTGTAAAAAGGATGAACAAGAAGCTTCTCTCCTCTAGGCCCAGCATAAAATCCCAAAAGAGGCACCAAATTGGGATGTCTAATGCACCCCAAGAGCTGAACCACATCACCAAACTCTTCACCTCTCAAGGTACAAACTGGCCTCAAAAAACGTAGCAATCTGACCGTGTTGCTCCTCTGCAACAAGGCCTCGTACAAGGTCCCATAACTGGACTTCCCAATCACTTCACCAGGAGCCTCAAGAATGTCACAGATGGTGAGGTCTTGTCCACCGCTAAAAGTGATCAAATCCTCCATTTCCAACTTATCTTCTTCTCCATGCTTCTGCCCTTTACTTTCCATGTCAGCCAGCTGGTCATCCCTGGCTGTCCTCTTGCGGTAAAAGGAGATGATGACAAGTATGAGAATGAACAAGAAAGCTGTTGAACATAATGCAAGAACTAGTTTTAACATGCGGGTGTTTTCCATTTCTTCAAAATTTCGAGTCCTTTAAGGTTTCTATATAGAAAGTCTGCAGCTTTTGTTAGAGAATATTGAAAATAGTAAGTTGGGTCTTTTTCATTGGAAATTTCTTATGTTAGCGACAGGTCGGATATAGAAGACAAGAAGGTAAAGATAGATTTGAACTTTGTGGTTTGTAGGGTAGTCGAACCCAAGATTCTAGGGAACTGGTTTTTTTACCAAAAAATTTTTAACTCTAAAACTTAATTTGGATTGAGAATTAAAGAGAGTGAGGGGTGGAAGAAGAGAGAGCAACTACCATTGTTGAAGAACGAGAGTTTACCGTTTCCTTCAAATGATTTTTGGCTTTTGTCTTCTAGTAATCTTTTTTTCTTTTCGCTCATTGTTTATATGTTACAACTTTTAATTGGTTTTTCAATGGAGTTCTACGGGTTAAAAGATTCAATCCCAGAATGATTTTTATTCCAGTTTTGGCCCACCTGTGATGGTGGTAATACAAAATATTTATTGATATCCGTTTGATTTGGTTTTGACGACTTGTCAGCTCAGCATGTTATTATCCTATAAAATTAAAACTTTCCATTGAATTGGGGACCAAACTCCAAAGTGGTCCATAATTCTTTTTAAATGCCTTGGTGAGTCACCACCAATTATCTACTCCAAATATCAACATAAAGGAATATTGATACATTTGAAGGATTTTTTTTAAAGCAAGGAAAATGGTATTTAAGAGTTTAAATTTATATTATGATTTAATTAATTATCTTGAATTTAAATTTAATTTTAAATTTAAATTTTTACAACTTTTAAAAAATTCAAAATCAATCAAAAATTTGAAAACATGAAATAAAAAAATAAAAAGGATAAAATAAAAAAATATGTGTGATTTAACTGAAAATTAAGATGATAATTTGATTATTTTAACATTCTAGATTGAACTTTTGTCAAGTGAAATGATTAAAAAACAAATTTGTAGAAGCACATGATGGGACATCATAATTCTCATCTTCAACAACTAAAAAAATCATCCAAACCCAACTCATATTGTTGGTATTTAGTGTGATCAACAGCATAATTACATAGAATAACTCCACATGAGTCATGAGCCCACACTCTGAAAAACAAAATAATAATAATATTGATAGATTGTCAAAACTCTTAATTTCAATAACCGAACTTTCAATCCGTGATGGTCTCAAATGATTCATGTACTTATCCTTATCTAATACTAATTTGTTAACGTTGCCTTAACAGCAGGGAAGAGCAGCATGATGGGTAGTTGTCCTCAATTGCCTCAAGCCCTTTCCAGTTAAAGTTCCAATGTCTAGATGAAAACATCCAAAACCCAATGGGAAAAGTTGTAGTTTTTAGTAGCGAATAATAGTAGGATGATGAAAAAGAAGATAGAGAGGTCTTCATCCGAGGTTGTAATGGCGATCAACTGCAATTATCAGGCAGGGGACCAGTGAGCCAACCCACTTAAAGTGAATGCTAAAGCGAAAGGGTGGCTTTGGTGAGATGTGGTCCTGCTAAAAATAATGGAGAGGTGGACACAAGAATCTGAGGAAACCTTCTGGTAATGCAAAAAATATCGCATCATTTTTATGGGGAAGGGTTAGGAAGCTTTTTATCTTTAGGTTGACAATGAAAATAGAGATTGCCAATTGCCATTACCGCATACAGGAAAAAAGGCTGAGGAAATTGGTTGAGTGAAAGGAAAATAGACTCCACCCCACAATCGATAGTATCTATGTCATTTGAATATTTTTTTAAATATTTTTATACGATATACATTTGAATATAAACATGAAAATATTAGACACTTTGAGATTGACCGTGCTTCTTAAGCTTTATTGGTCGTTCGTACAAATTGTATTGAAAAGTTTTCCTGGTACCATATCTAAGCTAAGACAGGTATAAAATGCCAAGAATATAGAATATTTCCGCAAATCGAGACGTGACATAATTTAATCCCTGACATAATGTACGATGCTGTATCACACCTCCATCAAAACTATACCAATTTCTTGTACAATGATATCAGCTAACTCTTGATAACCTCTTTTTAAGGCCAGCTAAGTTGCCTCGTTGATGTAATAACATCAACCACTAGACTGAATTTTTGTTGATATAAAATTGAATTGGTATACAAGTGAATTACAAAGATTGCTTTGATGAGATTCCCACATCTCCTACTAAACTTCAGGACCGGATGCAAATAAGCAAACCAGGCCTCGAAACACTTGCGCCGAAAGTTTGTGTGCTTGAAAAGGCTCCCCATCCAGATTCCAGACACCCTCATTGCCGAATGAAGTGAAAGTAAAAGCTGGGGTCTGGAAATAACATATAAAAAAGGGTCACAGAAGAGATTTTTAGGAACACCGGAAAGACAAGGCAAGAAAATATACCTTATAATGTTCCACAAAGTCGAAATTCAGAGGGTTTCCACCTTTACTTGCTAGCTGCATAAGGTGCCTGTAGATATTGATCATGATTCATCACCAAAAACAGTTTTTTTAAGTATGAACTATGTGGAAATAAAAAGTTCGAAAGAGGTTCCTGGTTCCAAATTTTTTTACAAATTTGATAGGGCCAAAGACACAGAGTGTGAGTGCTTTGTATTACCAAAGATATAATGCATGAGGGCAGTCTTTGATTAATAAAAGATGCAGGAAACCATCTGAAAGGTGAGCATCAGCCACCAAACCATCAGGTGCCCTTTCGTTTCGGTTAGATATTATGGCCGCCCCAACACTAAGAAAACGCCCTTTCGATTTCAACCATCTTGTTTCTTGCAAATTTGCATAGGGTGCTGCAAGGGGACTTCTTGTGGAAGAAAAAATTGGCTGTATATTGTTACACACTTTGCAATTGGCTCGGCAAACAATTTTTTCAGATTTTGTTCGTTTCACGCTCCACACCTTCCCAAAAATCCTACTTCCATCTGGATTTGAACTCTGTTTTTCTGATTCAACTTCCAGGTATGCTACTTCAGCTTCATATGATCTTAATGAAGAAAAAGAAAACCATAACTCAGTGTGTTGGGCGACTATCAATGATTGAGAAGCAGTATTTGCAAGGAATTGATGTTTGCTAAGACATGCCCTTGGTAAGGGAAATCTCAAGCTTAAAATTAATGACAAAAATTAATGAGCTTCAATTTATATAACTGACTAGGAACTTATCGTTCCAAATTTCAGATTTAACTGCAGTTCTTCTATAAGTATAAATTGCAATAGATGCTTGATGCTGACTGTAACTTCCTTACTGAATGCCGCCAAAACTCAACTTCATTGGTCTACAAACTCATGAAGTAAATATTGAGAGAAATACCTGTGTCTCAAAAACACTTTCGTTCCTGCATAATCATAACGTTTGGGGCCCATCCACCGGTACTTTTCGCTCTCTGTTATGACATCTCCATAAAATCCGTACCTGCGAAATTTCACTAATAAGTTCCAAAGAGACCATGAAGCTAATTCTGTATAAAGGAAAAAAGGAATATGCACGCTAGGATTCAGTGACATGTCTATACATGTCGCATATCTATACTTGTGCATTGAGAAGAAATTAGTAAAATAGCACCAAGTTCTGGACTCAGAACATTTATATGCTGATACTCTCACATAGATCCATGACATTAGTTAAGACAAGAAACTACCCAGCAAAAGAAGCCGCATAGCGTACACAAGGTTCAACCTTTGAGGTACATGTAGTTTGCCATCTTACAATTTGAGCAACATCGAGGCACACCCTCTTACCCAGGACAATGTGTAGTGCAGATGTTATAGGATCCCGAGCGCCAGTGGTGCTGCAATAAAGAAATCAACAAAACCGAAAAGTTGAAAAAAAAAAAAAGGATTGTATTCATGATTAGCTTCATGGTTTTTTAGTCCAATGTTCTGTTGCAAATGCATCAACAGTAGAAATCACTTACCATTTCCTTAAAGAGATATGGAATGTAATAAAAAATGTTATTACCTAGCTATAATTACACCAACGCAAGGTCCTTGGATTGGTGATCTGGATACAAATCCTAACATTTAGTACTTAGAATAAGTAGCAGCTCCCAACACTTAAATCTTTAGCATAAGTGGCGGCTCTAAGATTTAGACCAGCAGATGTACTTGTCTGCCAAGACATAAACCACTGCATTGAATAATGGTCCTACTTATGTGTATAATGCACTTGATAAGCTAACATGAAAGGCATATGGTACAAAAAGCAGAAAGAAACCAGGAGAGCAAGGAACTTTTTCAAATGCTACAGATCCTGTATTCAATTCACATTGTGTCAAACATCAAATATAAAAATATAAAATGAAAAGGGAAAAGAGACTTTTAGAAGGCATTTATATACGAGTATCTGACAGAAAAAGAGGCCCTTCAATAGAAATCAATATAGATTGGAATCATCCAGCCTTCAGTATTCTTCCCTCCCAGTTCATTACCATTTGCCAATATGAGCAGCCACTTAGTGCATAAATGTCAAAGCTTAGTGCAGTATCCATATCAAAAGGAGATTTTGACATTAGGCTCTAATATTCGGGCTGAATTTTTAGCAACAAAAATTAAAATAGCCATCCAAAAAGCCTCTATATGCATCCAAATGTTCGGCTACAGACTAACTTAACATTTAGAGTCTAAAAATAAGAGAAAACGTAAAGAATGAAGGTCATAAGGATGGAAGAATATACCATATCACAATGGCATCTGTTGAACCTGCAGGAATTATTCCAAATCTAAACCTCTGATTAGGTAGCGGATACTCAATTTCTAAATCTGCATATTTATAAAAATTTTCTGGTTTAAAGCATTGGTATATGTAGATAATCAACAAGCACCACCACTGTCTGAGGTAAAAACTAACCGAGAGAATGAGATCCACCATTAGTTCCTGCAAATAGATCAAAACATGATTATACAAGGTAAAGATACGCCACAAAGTTGACTCTTATGGAAATAAAGTTATTATAATACACACCCAACTGAGAGTATCCAGATTCATTACGTGATGCACTTGAGAGAAGAGGATCACTCTCTTTGTTTTGATGAGTCTCAAAACCTGCTACATTTGGAGTATAAACTAAGGAGTCGACATCATTCCTCAAAGCATCAAGAAAATCTGAAGGGGCAGGGGGGAAAGGAGCTTTATGCCTTGAAGAAAGAAAACCATTAAGAATTTCATTGAAGAAACCATCACCACCCTGCAAAAAAAAAAAAAGGAACAAAATTCATACAAATTTGTGTATGAAAAATACCATAACCTTACTGCATTGACAAAAAGATTAACGATTAAAAAATAGCAAAGAATTAAGCCCGTCCAAAATGAGTTACAAAATTCTAGGAATTAGGTTACTTGGTAGAGTTGCAACCCGCAAAAACCATGAACTACATGTAGTACCACTTCTATGGACAGGTGAACCTGAAGTTGACAAGAATTTATCTTTTTCATCAACTTAGCAACTTACCTATTATGAGGGACGTTTAGTATAACGAAAGATGCGTATGACATCATGACATGCAGGTATCAATCACTTACAAGAGCTATAGCACCATCATATGAGTTCAGCTCTTCGTTTGTAATAGAGTTCATCACATCAAATGCATGCCCTGCCCTCTGCGTTATAATCACCTGAAATTGAAACAATGTTATTGTAGGATAGCTAGGCATGATTGACATGCTAAAAGGTATCGTTTTATAATTTGGATTAATCTGTTTAATTTCCATGACAAATAACTAAGGAAGAAAATATGACATTTTGACAAAATACTGCAGTACTCATAATGCAAGAATCATCTTCTGCATTCATTATGGGAGCTTACCTTGGTGTTTATTTTAGCACGTGAAAATATGGGAGCCACAGTTTCCCAGGTCCTCCGGCCATTCCCTTTACCACTCAAGGGGTGAACAAATACCTAGTTAACAGGAAACAAAGCAAAATATAGTGCTTCTAGATTCTCTTCAATTTGTCACTATAAATATATCTTGAAACACAAAACCTTTTACAAACTATAGAAGGCATATACCAGAAGATTCTTTGGTCTCTCCACTTCCTTATTTAGGGCATCATTAATTTTATTCACCCACATCTGACATGTCTGCAAGTCCTTGTGACCAAAACTGTACATGGCCAAGATCCAAAGGCAAGGCTGTGACTTAGACTTTTGAAAAGAATGAACTATAAAGTGGTTCATCTGCATCAGTAAGGAAGTGGATCACTGAAAATTTATGATGGTATGAAATGGGAACAAAGAAGAACAGAAATAAAAACAAACCTCGGAATCATGAGATTCATTCCCCATGAAACATTCTCCAAGAGTCGTAAGATTTGATTCTTGAATCATACCACTGTCGGCTATTTCTACAGCATAGATATCAGAGAATTTTAACTCTGTTGGGATTTTAGGAACAGATTTAATTCCCAAACAAGCTGATCCACCCTGTTCCAGTAAACGCGAAGAAGCCATCAGAAGCCAAACATAACACCGTATTCTTTCTGTAAAACCCAGCTCAAAGAAACGGACAACAATTGAGGATCCTTAAATTTAATCAAAACGTATGGAAACAATCCAGTAAAAGCATCATTTAAATCTTAATTCAATGTATTTTCCTAACAAAATGATCAGAAATAGACATTAAAGAGATATAATACCATGGAAAAAAATAAAAATTTGCTGTTAGTATTTTACAATAATTCATGTACATGAAAATATACAAGATAAAGAAAACTTACATTATCGAAGGAATCTAACGATTTCCAAGACAACCCATCTGGCTTAAAAGTGAGAGTAATCTCTCCAACGTGATCCAACAATACATTCGAACTCAAAACGGATAATTCATCTTCAACTTGGGCATTTCGTTGGGATTTATCCCCAGAACTACAACCACCGCCATTTATTTCCATTTTGTTAGACTAATAAGTACCAATACATCAAATTTATATATCAAAGATGGGATTTTTGAGATAAAACTCACTCGATTTTTTTTTAATCGTGTTGGAATTAAAGGCCCTAAACCGGTTTTGCGAACAAGATACCCATTTTAGAGAGACAAGAAGCCATTTTTGATGACATACAAAGTTTGGCATTTCTATTTTCTTAAGATCCGAATTGAGATACCGGGTCAGGAGCATTCGGGTTTGGTCCACTCTCAACCGAACACCAACTTTGACACTTTTGAGGCTTTGCTGTCGTTGAAAAATGGCGCTTTTGTTGCTTCATGTATTGTCTTTTCTGCTACTTTTTCAAACATTAGGTGGCAATAAGAAAGTTAAAACTGCTAATTTTGCAAAAATTTAACTGATTTTTCTTTTAAAAAATAGTAAAACTAATTACCATTGAAAATCTATCAGGTCCTTACCTTTACTATAAGCCATAGATCATTAAAAAGTTCGAATAATCCATCTGTTGGTAGAATATTAAATTAATAATTTCAATAATCATGATATCAAGCAGGAACCATTATAATGGGGTGGAGAAAGTTTTTAACATTAAAGCAATATCCAAATGATCTTTTATGTAAAATTCTTAATTTGTTGAAGTCAGAAATATCTCATGTCATGATACTGATAAAAAATTCATTTATAGTGTACAACAAGACACGTCCTTGGAGGAATTGTTGAACATTCATGGTGATACTGCAGAAAGGTTGCAATTTATCTGCTTATTTTGTTAGTGCAGAGGCAGAAGCAGCTTCATCGCATCGTCTATATCTGGGTCTTGTGATCGAGTATTGAAATGTCCATCCATGACAAGCACCGGCATGCACACCATTGTGTTACCAATAGCAACGACAGCTCCCATAGAATCTGGAAATTTTCTTGCAATTCGTGATATTGCATCCTTGGCAGCAAGTTCCTTTCCTTATCTCATGTTCACCACAACTTGACATCTGACAAGACAAAAAAAATTATGTTACTCACATTTGGATGTCAATGTCGTATATGGTTTAGGGATATATTAATATTCTTTAGTTTTCTATATATTCAGAAGATTTTTTAAGGGTTATATCTTCACACTTATGTCTGTGGACTTAGGTGTCGAATATAGATAATTTAAGAATAATGAACAGTCAGAGCAATATAGCATAAAAGCATTATGTCTTATTCGTGCATCAGATAATTTTCACGCATGGCACATCAGATTATTTAAATTGGAACAGTTGCGAAAGGTGATTTGAGAAGGCAAATTACGACGTAGACAGGGTGGACCATGCTGGTTTTTGTGGGTTTTCATGAACAAGATGTTAAGCATAACACCAAAAACAATGCTAATCAAAGAATGGATTTTAGTTGCTCCACTTCCTTTTTACATATGCTTGGTAAGTATAAATGTGATCCAAAAGCTGGAAGTTCAAAATTCAAGTTTCTTACATACCATGTAAGGAAGTTCATCACGAAGTCACCATCTCCATTCGCACCAGAAGCACCAACTTCATCATCGGCATATGCAGAAGATCCAGCAATTGGTCCATTACACACCCTGCAATCAAGGAAGAAAAAGAGCTAGTTAATCTGTTCAAAGAGGTATCCAGAACCCTTGATACTCAAAATGTACAATATATGATTGCTGCAAAAGAGTTCAGGATCCTACTTTTAGATCAATACATGAGTTTTGATCCCATGTTCCAAAGAAATCAAACTGGGACTTGCAGGTGAAGATTGTAAAAGGCTAGCGTCCCATGATACCTTGACAACGTGCGGGTGACAGGCCAATCAAAAATCTTGGGAGTGCTGTCCATTTGGGTTTTTATGATGTTATTTTAAGGATAAAGCCAGGGGTTTTTTTGTGATTTTCATAACGTGATTTGAAATGTAGGGAAAAGAAGCGGGCTTTAATGGATAATGGAGAGTCCCACTAACCGCCTTAACCGTCACTAAAAAAAAAAAGAGAGTGGAAGGTCGGATCCTCTGAACTTCGAGTTCTATAAATCCCCAATGGTGTATTCTGACTTGTCATTCTTTGAGAGGTTGAGAGGGACTTTTTTGATGACTTGGGAAGGTTATATTGGCGGCTGCAATTATCATCCATGAATCTCCTCAAAACATTCCCTTGGTTTCATTTGCCAAAAAGCAGATAATTTAAGAGGATTAGTGACTCGGGTTTTGAATTTGTGATTTATAACCAATAAAATTAAAAGAGAAAATTTTGGAATGGAAAGACAAATTGATGGAACATACATAAAGAAAGGGCCATGGACTGCTGAAGAAGACGAAATCTTAATGAACTACGTGAAAAAATATGGTCCAAGAGGCTGGAGCTCCATTCGATCAATGGGACTTTTACCCAGAACCGGCAAATCTTGTCGTCTTAGATGGGTTAACAAGCTTAGACCCAACTTGAAGACGTAAGTTTCTCATCATTTCTCTCCTTACTCCACCGTAGGGTTCATCTTAGTGTTTCCTCATTACATTTGTGACAAGAAGGCATATTGACTATGTTCTTAGTATGTAAAATGTGCTCTTTAAATATATTCTTATTTTCTCAGTCGGGGTTTCTTGGTTGTAACTGCATCTACGTTATTTTGATTCTTCATTTTTTTTGAAGTATTTGTGTCTAGTCATTCATCTTAAGACACATACCTGTATTCATATTCGACATTTATCCCAAAACTAAGTTAGCTGCTAGGAAAGAAAATGATTGTTTTATCTCTCAGTGTTGCTAAATTTTTGCTTTTCTGGATGGTGGGTTGACAGGATTAGGACAAAAATGTATTGATGTTTGCTCTATGGTCTGTTTATTACGTAATTAGATTGAATCTAATGAAGCATATTAATCAATCTTTTTTTCTGGGGAAAAACATTTGTGCAAATGCCCAGTGGATGCAAATTTTCAGCAGAGGAAGAGAGGGTAGTGATAGAATTGCAAGCAGAAGTCGGAAACAAGTGGGCGAAGATTGCTAGGCATTTGCCAGGAAGAACAGATAATGACGTGAAGAATTTCTGGAGTGCCAGACGAAAGCGTCTGGAGAGAATTTTACAGGCACCGACATCCAAGTCGCCCAAAAACAAAGGCAAAGATCCTGTTCTTCATGAAATGCCAATTGTGAGGGTAATTCAGTCGACAGAAAAATCAATGCTAAGCTTTGAATCTTCATGTATATGGATTCTTTATTTTTCCTGAACTATCCGTGTTGACACCTATGTTCATATAAGTAGAGGGTATGATCTTCAAATATATGAAAAAACTTAAAAAAAAATTAAGTATACCCATACAAGAAATATATCAACACTCACCCTGGAATCTGGGTAACATGGGCTAAGCTAACACCAATGCTTTCTTTTTCTTCTATAAAGCATGAAGTTTGCACTTCCCTCAGCAATGTCGGGTAATGTGTGGTAATATGTTTTTTCAGGTTCTTCCAAGCAACTGCATCCCATTAGAGCAAGGCTTATCATCCCATGAGGATCAATCTCAACATCCCTTCTTTCCAGGAAACTTGGAAGAATTCAAGATGGTGTCCTTACCTGATCTAATTAAACCAGATTTACTAAACTTGGAAACAGGTATTCCCATACTAGATATCGATCCGATTCAGATGATAACATCGATGGAGCCCTCTGCGAACGACCCTGATTCTCTACTACCACAACTGCAACTGGACCTCCCAGTCTTGCCAGAATGCCGGGACCTCGCCCCCAATCCCATTGATTTTAACTTTGTGGACATGTTCAAGAATCAGGAAGCTTCTGAATCTGAAAATAAACAAAAATCATTGACAACGATTTCATCAGCTGGAATAAAGGACAATGCTAAGTTTGGAGGGAAGGAAAACGTAGGAAACTCTGCAACTCCGGATAGCTTCTTTGATGAATTCCCGACCGACATGTTTGACTACCTCGGGGCACTTCCAAGCTCATCAGAGTGGTAAAATCTATGCAGTTTTGGACCAGCTGTTCCTGTGCTTTTAGTTCTAACTCATGGGACTTCCCTAACTGCCCAAGTTCTGTTAATTAATCTTATAACTAATATCGAATCTATGTCGATTTGTACTGACAAAGGAAAATTAATGTGACAAGTTCTTAGATGACTTTAGGATTGGGATCTTCGTTCTGGTCTCTAAACCTTTAATACAGTCTTAAAAACCAACATCCTCTCCATAGAGGGAAAATGAGAGTTCAAGCTGGTGGATGAAATAAACATTCCCCTATTACGTTCACTTATTCATTGAATGACCAACGGACATCCCCTAATAAATCTGGGAAATTTGAACATCGCATGCAAAAATAACTAAAACATGATAGGACATGAGTACATCAACACAAACACAACACAAATACACAAACATATTAAAATTTATATAATGTGAATTATTGAAATATCAATGTTTATAAAAATATATAACATCTTAAACACAATCACAAGATATGAATACACGGATTACCAAAGCTATGGCTAGGAATAAATTGTAGATAATAATTTACACACCACCTATGGCAATGGCAAAGGATTCTTGTCGTTGTCGACTTATTCATTCACTTAAAAAGAGAGCTTTACATATAGTTATTTATCATTCACCCTAATACTAGGATTGCAAATACCTGCAAAGAATGAACTTTTACTTTCTTTTTTTCAAAAACAAACTAGAACTTCTATCCAAAGCAGTCACTTTAGGGTTATGCATATTTCATCTCATCCCTATCCCCAAAATAGACAAGTCGACTAATGAAAATTTCTCTAAATATAAGCTTATTTGAAAGAAACTCCCTAATGACTAAAGTGTACAACCATACACGCAAAGTGTTTTTCCCAAATTTGGCAGACAACAAAATATCCACTACAGCATGACGATCATCTTGACCAAATTTTTGAAATTTCGTCCCAAGAGAACATTGATTTTGCTAGGCACCTTTTATGTGGCATAAGGAAAGTGGTTCTACTTGATCATCTCCAGACTGTCTCATTAGCATCTGTAAATATGCGATTGTGTTGTTCTATGAGGCATTGAATAACTTCAATGGCACCAAAATCAACTGGCATCCCATCATCCAAAGGAATGGGGGAGGAAGCCTCCGTATCTTCTCCATCATCTGTAGCCAAAAAAAGATGGAGGAAAATAAAAAACTTCTAGTTGTTTGAAAACTTATTTAGTAACCATTTTTTCAGAATAAGCATCAGTTGAAGCAGCGGTATCCAATTAAATAGAAGACAAAAGCAACAGAAGGAACCGGCAGTGGTAGAAAACATGTATTGGGAAAATTTTGGAATTTAGGGCAGATTTTGGGTCCCAGGAAAGAAGAGAAAGCATGAAAGAAAGAGGGAAAAAAGGGGTTCAAGTTCTTTTTTGACTATCTAAAACAATACAGGAACATTTTTCACCCAGTTTTCACTATCTTCAATCCTGTGATTAAGAAATAGCTTCCATCAATGCAGGCCATATTCTATCAAACAAGTTACTAGGTACCCCTGAGAGTCCTATTGGCATGAAATAATGCTTTCATAGTTAAATATGGACAGAATGTAGCAGAGAGGAAAAGTTACCAGCGAGCATGTCCCATGAACTATAAGCAGGGGTTGAATCAAGGCTACCCATCGAAGGACTTTTGGGTGGATGACTCCAGTATTTCCTATAAGATTCTGGTTTTTGACCCTTCTGCCACATAATAACAGGTGCCATTTCCATGGCAAGGCTTCGGGCATCCATCTGTTGCAAGTTAAACAACAATCAAACATTGTTAATACCTACTAGTTATCCAACAGATAACAACTTTATGCACATGACTGCGAGTCAACTGCTTAGAGGGTGGGAGTGAGAGGGAGAGGACCATTATGAAAGAACCAAGAAACTGCTTTAAACAGGCGTTTCGTTCACAATGACCATATGTGAACAAGCTAACAATGAACTCAAAGAAATAAATTATCCGTGTAATCTTCATTGGAGGTCGATTCCATCAAGTTGGCTTTAGCACATCTAATGGTGCATACATAGGAGGAATCAAACTATTGCTTGATATGAGGTAAAATATTAACGTTTGCAAGATCTCAACGATAACTTTCACATATGTGGAGAAATGTCAACTTTCACAATTAGATTCAACCTCACCCAAAATCACCTTTACAAGCAAGGCATCCATGTAAGCATTAGTGTATGGACATGGATGTAGAGAAACTCTGTGTGTGTGTGTGTGTGCGTGTGAGAGAGAGAGAGAGAGAGAGAGAGAGAGAGAGAGAGAGAGATAACTCTTACCTTGTTAAGGACAGATTTCTGGCTAACACGAAGCACCAATGCAGTGACAAACTCAAGAGTCATGTAATTTACACTGGGAAGCTTCTTTAATACGTTTCTCACAGCATGTATGCTAGAACAGGCACCTTTGATCTCGTTATAAAGCTCAAAGGTAGTTAGTGGCTCAGGCAAACTACCAATGTAATATTTGGTTAGAGCTGCTACATCAATTGGATTCACACCCTCTGGTATTGAGGCATTGAAATCTGTGATATACATATGAAAACAAATTATAATGCAATCCAAATAGAATAACTGCTAATCAAATTTCAACAGATAACATGCAAGATGCCTTGGTTGTATGCAGAAACCAATTGCTCAATGACCCTTTTATCTCCTTCAGCTTTAAACAAGTACTGAGAATTAAGACCTGAAAGTAAAAACTAATGTGTTACCCTCTGGAAAAGAGTGTGTATTGCAGTAAGATACTAACATTCGCTAGATAAGTACCAATAATTTTCATCTAAGTCACCTGATAATACAAGATAATCTGCACATTTCACCAATATAAGAGGAATGGGATTGCTGGATTGCTGCCGTTGCACAGTAACTTCAATGGGAACTCCAAATACTGAGGAAAAAGAACAAAAAGGGGGGGGGCTTATACCATTCAAGAGCAAGCATGAAAAGAAAAATACAAAGCCTTTGCCCTGTAATTGGCTAAGTCAATCAGAAACTACGACAACAAAAGCAATTTAAAGCAAATGTTAATTTCAGAGCAACAGCTAATCAGTGAAGTGTGAGAAGAATTGAAACTAAAGACAATAGCAGAGCACTGGAATACAATCAAAACAAACCATTGGCACTGAAAAAGCCATAAAAATGATAAAAAGAAATGCATATTAAAACTTATAATAGTTGAAATAAGAAGCATTTTCAAAAGATACATAGGGATAAAAAGCTGCACAAAAGGCAATAAGAAACACGATTTAAAATTCAAAGCAGTTTCCTACACCTAAATATAAAAAATCAAAGATTTTATCACTTAATAGAGTCATAGAAAAGCGTGTGCCTTGAACTGCATCAGATGCCCCCGATGTCAGGTAATGATTTTGGAATTCTAAGAACAGGAAATATCAAATTCAATAAATGGATCTTAAAGTAGAAATTTATTGGCAAACTAAACATGAAATTCATAGTGTTCTCCAAAGATAGGCACTGAAAGAATGAACTGGAACAAAAGGTATTAAAATTTTTAGAAAGACAGGAGGGAAATGACAAGGATCCCCAGAGAGGTCACCATTTGGGAAATGCACTGGCCAAGATAGAGCAACTCACCATCAGTGCTGGCAACTCCCTGCAAACGGAAACCACATTAGAGGAATTCAGAAGCTTGAAATTACATGTAAGAAAACCAAAAAAATAAAATATAATAGCAAACAAGAAAAAAAATAAACGCAAACCGCAAAATACTATACCTTCTGCCATCTTTCTATATCTGTCAAAATTATCTTGCTTTTCTGTGCTGTCTTTTTTGCTGCCTGTAACAAATTCACCATTAAATATATATTTCATTCTTGAGCATACCTTCTAGAAGCATAGAGTAGCCTAATCTCTTGAAAATGACCAATAACCATCAATTGATTGTTTTTAGCAACACAACATCATCAAAAACCATACTAACATAGAAAAGCAGTAAAATCGGAAATTCATCTGTTCCTTGAAGTTTTGCAATAACAGAATTAATTGCCTTTTAAAAAGCAAACAAGTGGCAAATACCCTTTCAGTAGGGTACAGAAAGGATACCTCTCTAGCACGACATAGATTTTGATAATAACACAAGCTTAACCATCAGAGTAAAGAAAAAAAGCTCGCAGTCACGATTAAAACAAATGATGAATCACGGATGAAGACAACCTCTCTCTCACGCAACGTCGTTTTTTTAACATTGAACAAGACATTTAATAGTCCGCAAGAAAATTAACAAAATTAAATAAGTTTTCAAATTAAATTATTTTTAGAACTAAAATTTTACCTCTTCAACTTTTGTTTTCCCAACAGCAACCTTATCTTTGGTCCCCATGATGCCTTTTCTCAGAAAGGTTCCAGTCGTTGCAGCAGCCGTTATAAGACTCTCCTGCACAGCATGTCTGGTCGCCGGCTGCCGGAGAAGAGCCCATCGGCTTTTAACCATAGAACCGACTCGTTCCGCCACGTCAGCAACGTTGTTTTTGGTGTCCTTGGCAACTTCTTCGACAAACGTTCCGGCCGTTTGGCTAGCTTCCTTTAGCTTCACTCCTACAATTAAAATTCAAAAATAATTTTTTTTTTTTAAAAAAAACAATTCATTCTTGTGGCAACAATCGAAAAAATAAAAATAAAAAGAGAAGAAAATAATGAAGAAATGAATCAATAACAGATAGTACCTGAGGAAGAAATGAAACCACTGGCCTTCTCTTGCCACAGCGGCGACGTAGCTGAAGGCATCGCTTCTATTAACGTAAACCAGAAATTAATTAATAACAAAATATCAAAGGAAACTGCCCAAAATTAAAAAAAAAAAAAACCGAAAATTCAGAGAAAATAATCGAAGCTTTCCGATGATCATCGAAATCAATAAATCGGCGCACATCCTTAATTTGACGGGAAAAATTTTACCTTTTGACGTTAGCTAAGATCAACGAGAACGGAGATCAAAGACAAGCCTCTGTTATTCCAGTTGAATCACGGCAGGTGATGGCGAAAGTCGAAAGTGGCATACTTTTCCATTTACTTGTATTTATTTGGAAGATTTTAAAAATTAAATTTAAAAAGTTAACACCTTTTGGTCAGTGCTTTTAGTTGACTGTTTGGACAAATAAAAGAAAGCCACGTAGGAAGTTTACCAGAGAGTACGGAACTTGTTTGTGGATGGTTCCAAACAATTATAACGGCAAATTTTCCTTCAATATTACATTGTTTTTTCTTTTATTAGATTTTTTAATGTTTTTAGTATATATTTTTAAAGTCAATTAATTATATAATTTAAAAAAATTTCATTTAATACATTACTTTTAATAAATTACAAAAATAATTCACTAACAGTATGTTTTTAATATCAATTAAAATTTTTTAAATAATATTAAATTTCTTTTAAAAAACCTTTTGGGTTTATTTTTTTTTTATAGATTGACAGTAAAATAAATACTTAAATTAAATCTAAATTTACACATCAACTGTAACATACTTCCAATGTAGGACCAAAAGGTGGTTAGCTTGAGTTTATGCTTTGATGTGTCGTGGGAAGATGTTTGGTCTTACGGTTTGGGGTGATAGACAGCACAATTTTTTTTTTTAATTTTTAATTTTTTGACTTAGATGGTCCAAAATGGCTGTGAAATTCCAAGGTAGTACTCGAAATAAATCATCAAATATAATATATGGAATCTTCAAAGTTCGGTATTGTTGTTGTGCACCTTCTAGAATTTTTTGAAATAAATAGAGGCATAAAATATTATACGACTTTATGCTTACTCTTATAACATTATATAAGTCTATGACTTTACATAGAGTCTCATTCATGAAAATTTTTAAATTCTGCAAATAAAATTATAGTATTATTATATGTATTTTTTTATTTATTATATTAATTTATTAAAATTTTTAAATACATTTTAATAGGATATATTCTAGGTTTGATGAAAAAAGAGTCCAATTCTTTGTTCCATCTCCGTGGAACAATACGGTTCAACGAGTTAAACCTATGGGCTATTGTAGGATTGGATTTCCCAATCCATTTCCCGCGATGAACAAAATATTCTTTGGCCCATGTTGCTAGGGTCATCATTTTTTTAGTATTTGTGGTTTATATTTATTTTTGACGTCTATCTTAGCATAAATGAAAAAATATATAAAAATATTTTAAAAAATTAAATATATTTATATCGAATACATATATATATATATAAAACATATCAAATTCAGAGTATTGTAAATCAAAGTTATTAAATTTCACATTCATATTAAATAAGAGATCTTATTCAAAATTTAATATCATGTTTCTTATCCTACGAATAGAAACGCGAGCCTTTTATATATATATATATATAAATACTTAAAAAAATTGAATAAATTTATATCAAACACTTAAATATATCCAACATCCATATCAAATTGGAGTTAATATAAATAGATTAAAGCTACTAAACTTCACGCCCATATCAAACATGGTTGAAAGTTGATTCAAAATTTGACATCATGCCTGAATCACAAACACGGTCCAAGAGTCGGTCCGAGCCCGAGACTGCCAATGTCTACTACCGCACAAACTTAGAGCTTAAACCTCGGCTTGTGACACGTGCCTCTTTGCACCGTGGTCGCCCGCCTCCTCGTCCTCCAAGAATCTTCTCCAAAACCAGTGCTCCCTCCAAACTTTTTCCATTTGTTCAATAGGCAGATTCTTGGTCTCCGGCAGCAAGAAGTAGACGAATGCAGTCATCGACACCTCCCATCCCCCGAAAAAATAAAAAATCCCTGACTTCATATGGCAAAGCATAGCTAAAAAAGTTTGTCCAACAACGAAACATAACAAAAACGCTATTGCAATTGTAATACTTTGCCCAGCTGAACGAATCTCCAATGGATAAATCTCACTAGGAACCAACCATCCCAAAGGACCCCAAGACAATGCAAACCCGACGACATATATACATATCAGAATCAAAACCAGGTAAGCACAACCATGGCTAAGAACACCTTGATCATCTAACAAGGCTGCCATAATTCCTCCTACCACTAATTGTGGCACCACCATTAGAGTTCCACCAACCATGAACAAAGCTCTTCTTCCAAATTTATCTACTATGAGCATGGATATCAACGTAGATGCTAATCCCAACAGGCCAATCACGACTGCTGAGAGTAGTGATGCACTTTCGCCAAGGCCAATCGTCCTAAAAAGTATTGGAGCGTAGAATGTGATGACATTGATTCCAGTCACTTGCTGGAAAATTGGTATAGCTATTGACATTACAAATTGAGGCCTGCACTTTCTCTGTATTATTTTCTTAAATGGGTTTTCCATGGTTTTTGAGATTGAGCTTGCTTTGATTAGATCATCGAGTTCTGGTTCGAAATCGATGGTGCCTTGTATACGTTGCAGCACATGTTTCGCCATTTCGTGATGGTTGCTGCTTTGCTGGATTAAGCTGCAGGGTGTTTCCGGAATGAAGAGTGTGCTTAGTGTTACAATTGACGCTGGGACTGCTGCCATGGCTAAGGAAATACGCCAGCCCCAACCGCCTTCGATCTTTTCGGTAACGAAATTAGCAACGTTAGTAACAAGAACTCCAATGCCAACACCAGCCTCGAAACCAATATTCAATGCTCCTCTGTGTCTTGGAAGCGCCATTTCAGAGATATATAAAGGCACTGCCTATGGAACAAGTAAATTGAAGATTAAAGTTAAAAGCAAAGAAATTTGCGATTCTGAAAAGGAACAATTTCAGTGGGAAATGATTATTCTGCCTGGTTGGTAAATCCGATCCCGACACCAAGCAAGACACGGCCAAATAATAGCATGTACATGTTAAAAGCTGCACCGCCAAGGGCTGAACCACCTATGAATGCAGCTCCTCCAATCAGAATCGACGGCTTGCGGCCAAAGGCTCTACTCACAGGTGATGCAAAGAAAGAAGCAATAAGGCCAGATATGTACACGGAAGAAGTAAACAAGGTTAACAGTTGATCATTAAATTTGCAGTAATTGCTAATTTTGTTGTATTCTTTCATTCTTCTGTACACCGTCGGGAAGAATTCTTTGAGAAACGGCTCCATAGATGTCACCCCACCTTCACACAATGCAGATCATCTCAATACAATAATTTAGCAAAAAATTATATGCACTTGTCAAAATCTGCCATGCCACGATTATAACAAAAAGTAACTGCAGCTATCGGATCGGGATATATATTGATACGGATACTTTCATATTTTAAAAGTTTTTTTTCTATATATATATATATATATATATATATATACCGTTAAAGTATTAAACCTTCTTAATTAAGTTCACGGGATATATATGCGTTAGATATGAATACTTAAAAGGCACCACTTTGACTTAAAGAATTGATATTAGTTGGCAAATTATTCTGCAGATGAGAAGAGGGAAAAGTACATAAAAATAATCATATACTGAAACAAACCAGAAACTCCATGATCATAACCAAATAGAATTACTCCTGAGGCAGCCATTAAACATGAGAGAACAACCAGCAGGGTGATCCTGCCATTGTATTGCTGCCCACCTCCATTTTTAATTTGAAGCGCAGCTGCCATTGTCCCAATCTAAATAGAATAAAC
>JBBYHO010000005.1:15234383-15248893 GCA_038382025.1 Adansonia gregorii
CAAATCTATCTCGCACTTTCAAGTACTTATTGGGTTCGTTACTTCTCCTCTTAATTTTCCCCTCTTGTATTTATATTTGTCGCCTGTCAATTTTTATTTTTATTTTTTAAAAATTTTTGTTGAAATTCGTTTGGGTCATATAGCTACACAGTTTTTGTCAAGAGGAATCCCATTCATATTCAATTCGTGGATAGTGAGGCACCTCACCCAGGAGGACTATGCGGTAACGGCAACCATGCGTTGCCCTTTATTTCTCAATTCTTAAAATTCACTTTCAATTCATTACTTATCGATTTCCTAATCTTTTGTAGGTTTATGCTGTTCAGTTCCATCTATTTGTGACATGTGTGTTATTTCTTAGTCGCGAAGGATTCCGGCGAGCCTGCATGCGTGCAGATATTAAATTGTGATTTCCTATCCTTTTCATTGATTTTATTATATATTCTTTCGATAATTTGCTTCGTTATATGATTATTATTATTATTATTATTATTATTTTGCTTTTTTGTTTGATTTGTCTGATAATGCTTCATAGTAGGCGATGGGCAGTAACTTAAGGCCTAGGGTTTTTGATTGTGTTGTATAAGAAGTTATTAGATCAGTGCTTGTTCTCTATTTAAGATTTTTTTTATTGTTTGTTTAAACATCAAAGTTTATTTTGCCTAATTTGTAAGAACCTTTGTAATAATCTTATAAAGGACTGGGATCATTTAAGAGTCATAGCAAAATGCGACTAATTAAAATACTAGTAAATCAATTAAATGCTTTTGAAATTTCGTAATATGAGAGAGAATCAATCATCTTTTGTTGTCAATATAAGCTGGATTCTATATTGATTTCAGAAGAGATTTGCTCTTGAGCCCCATCCTTTTGATACATTGTTAACCTTTGCGATCTTTTAGCTTTATGTATTCTAGCTGTTTGCATACACCCAGATTTCTTATGTCTTGTGCTACAGTGAAGGTGCTTCAGCAAAAGACAATACTGCAACGTTGTTGAAAGTGGCCTGGATGACTTTCCCACTTGGAGTGGTTATCACAATTGCAGCATGTGTCTTTGTCTTCTGGTGGCAAGGATTACATCATTCTGATCCATATGCTCAAGCTATCTTGATTAATGGTATCTCTTGTAACTGCTTCCAAACTTCCTACTATTCTCGTGTCTTTCAAAGTGCTATTCATTGTGAAAGATGTTGATTCTTTTCACATACCTTTCACGTTTAATTACTTGTGAAGTTGCTGTTTATTGCCAAGTTTATTTAGTTGGTGGCTCTTAGTTGTGTGTTTTTGGCTTTTTTATATATTGCCAATATAAAATTAGCTCTCTGCTCATTATGTCGGCTCTTACGAGGCGTTCTAATGCTGCAACTTCTAGTGACTTTAAAAGCATAAACCCAGTTGCATGGATTATACCCAAAAAAGTTGAAAAGATTTTCTTTTCTCAATCATGCCTCTGGATATTATTGACCAAAACAATCTGAAATCAGGGTATTACATCTTAAAATGAACCAAGGAAATTTATCTGGAATCTGTGAATGAGACCAACTTAATTGTAATCAGCTGATTTTTCTGTTCACTATTGGCATTATTCCTTTTAGAACAATTTGATTCACTAGTTTATTTTTTCTGGCAGGTTGTGCATGTATATTAGAGCTCTTGGCGGAACCTCTATATATCCTTTCTCAGACATTATTTCTACTCAAACTGCGCTTAATGGTTGAAACTGCAGCTACATTTTCACGTTGCATAACAATGTACATTCTAATTGTGAACCTCACTAACATGGTAAAGCTTTTAAATGAATTATGTTGTGGGTCTTAATATATGCTTTTTGGATCTGCCTATTGGCAAGGTGTGTTTTGTGTCTATGTGTAATGGTTTAGTATATGTTTATCAATGATTTTTGAGTTGATTTTCTTAGAGAAAATGTCTTGCTTTGTTCTGATGTTCTAATGTTACCAAGCATGCTTGGGAATGATGGTTAGTAGCTAAAATGTTGTTGCTTCTGCTAGTGATGCATGAGGTTCAATGTCTGAGGTTTATGGTGGATCATTGGGCCTGTGAGCATGAACCTTAGGCATTTAAATAGAGGAGCTTTCATGTTTGAATACAAATATTATGATTTGTACTGTTCTGCGTCTCATACACACATATAAAACTTATTTATTGTCATCATATATCTTTTTCAAATTTCTTTTGATTTATGTGGGTTCACTCTGAGATCTTCTTTCCTAACTTTCTCATGAATATGTTTGAACCTGATTCTTACAGGAGAAGGGAATTGTCTTTGCATTGTCTCAAGCAGCATATGGAGCCTGTGTGTTTCTGGGCTATTGGAGCTATTTTCTTCTTTTTCGTGCATTTAGGAGTTCTGATCTTTTTCCTTTCAGGTACTGGTGCTTCTATGCTCGACCTCATTCTCCCCGTAGCAATATGTATGCTTGAATTGTTAGTCCTCCTTGCCCTTATTCGTGGCTAAAACTAAACGAAGAGTTGAATTAATGGTAGATAAGTATAAACATCCACTTTTTTCAGCATTGACCTCATGAAAATTTAGGTTTCTTCGTATAACATTAACATCCTGATACTACCTTAGGGCGGCCACCATATCTACATTATCCTAGTACCTTGAGAATCCTATCCATATGTTAGGCTTTTTAATCCTGTTTGTATGATTCCTTACAAATAATGAATCATTGATTCTCCTAAATATGCTTCTTTTAATTTGTTTTCAGTTTATGTCTAAAGTGCACATTTTCTGCATTATTTAGTAGCTACTTGCTCTGGTTTTTAACAACTTTTTTCCAGATTATCCATAAATAAAGCACAACTTTTGCAGACTAGGACATATGATGAATTTTGATAAGCAGCTCTCAAAGATGTGTATGTTGTTTACCCTTCAATCCTTTCGAAAGTTGATCCTTCAAGAGGGAGAAAAGTTTGTCCTTGTATGGTTGGATACACCATATAACCAAGCTGTATACGGACTTGTAGACAAACTAGGTGAGTTTTCAGTACACCATATACAAAATTTTAGTTGGTAGGTTTCTGACACTAGACTGTTTAGTTGATATGATGCAATGCATCTTATCTTTTGCTACTACAATTGAGAAAATGTGATTAATCTTTTTTAAAGAGCAAATCTAAACCATCCATTTTGTTGAATTTAGGGAGCTTGGTGGTCAGGTTAGTGTTTCTTCCTTTTGAAGAAAGTTCATATTCTACCTTTGCCAGGTCCGCATCAGGTTTATTACTCTCCTTTTTCCTTAGTTCATTCTGTGAGGTGTCTGCTTTACATTTCTTTTTGTTTTTAGATTCTTTGTTGCCTAGTCGATATATTCTTTCATTTCAACATCATTAAATGAATTCACTTTTCCAACTTGTTTTTAGAATCAGATATCTGGATAACTTTAATTTTTGACTAGTTGCTTTGTCTTTGCTGTCCCAGCTCTCAGAATTGTGTTCATTTTTTTTTGTTTTACATCAAGTAATTGCACTCATGTGAAGGGGGATGAAGTCAGATTGCGATAGTATGTCCTTCAATTAAACAGGCAATTTGCCTTTTTTGGTGGGAAAGAGTTAGAGAATAGGTGGATGTTCGGAGCAGGAAAAGAAAGAAGCACTCTCCAGTGTCAATAAATTAAGAGAAAAATTCTATTTGTTTATCATTTGTACAATGGATATGATTGCATGTGTTTGGGAGCTTGGATTAATTTAATGCTGCTGGCACAATATAAGACAGATGTAGTGTGTTGATAACTTGTGTTCTTTCCTGTAGCTGGGTGGTATTTCTCTTTATGTGCATGAAATGAGTACCATATTATAAATTTGAATCATTTTATATGGTACTGATCCAATTATTTGATGGAAGCTGTTTCATGGGAGTGGGTACCAACATAGAACTTAATGGTACCTTCCCCATTCATGTCTCCTTGATTTATATATGATGGATCCTAATGCCTAAACTAATCAATGATCTTTGTTTTATTTATTGTTGATGTGGAAAAAGTTTATATACAAGCTAGAACTCAGCTTCCTTTTCCTTTAAACAAGCTACCATATGCTTCTATGAAGAGTTAACTTTCCAAATGCTACATTTTGCTTTAGTTGCCTTTGAAAGTTTATATACTCAAACACTTGTTCTCCTTAATTAAGATTTTGCTTCAAAGCTTGTATGATTGTATCATATTGATAAATATCTCTTTGACAGGACAGTCTCCACATAAAAGCAAGAACTTAGGAAGATGTCTTACTGAGGCCCTGAAGCTTGTTTTACTAATTGGTATGTTCTTAAGTTTCTGTATTTTTGGATATTTTCTCCTTTTCCTCGGATCAGTTTTTTTGGCATTGCCAACAATGTTGTAATATAATGAATTCTTAATTGGTTCTGGAAGTAATACAGGAATAATATCATAATTTTGGGACTTAGAATGGTAAAATCATAGCGCTAAAATGGAAAATATGATTTCTATTGACTGATCTTCAATGCTTGCTTAGTTTTAGTAGTTATATGTTAGTACATTGTAATCCAAGGAACAAATTTATGGTAATGATAATTTCTGTTCACTTTATCTTTATACTAGTATAACTTCCTGTCAAAACACACCCTGCTTCCTTCATTTCAGTTTCATATGCCCTTGCAACCATTTTGTGCTTGAAGATCATTTTCTTTTTAAAAAGTAATGCCCTTTCTGTATGTTTTCATCAACTTGCTACTTATGTTGTAGGTCTCATATTTTTGGCATTTGGCCCAAGCTACTCCTATTGCCTAATCAGACTGTTGTATGGTCAGATATGGAGTGATGGAGAAGCTTCAACGGCCCTCCGTTATTATTCTCTCTATATCATTGTTTTGGCTATGAACGGTTAGTAAATTTGGGTTATTAGGCTTGTTAATTATCGATGGGGCTACCTAAACATTATCCTCGAGTGTCATACAAAACATGGTCGATTTTGTCTCATTCTTCCTTCTTTACTTGTTTCCTCAAAACCTGGTATATATGGCATAAGGTGCTATCTTATCATGCTGAAGTGGCAGAATCTGGATTTTTTTACTTCATGTCAATAATTGTTAAATTGTAAAACTATCTGATTTTACTGGTTGAAGATTAGATGCTTGATGGTTACATTGTGGATATATCTTTTGCTGCTACTTGAGTTGTCATTGCGGGATAGTATTCTTATGTTTGGTTTGGCTTCAGGGACTTCTGAAGCCTTTCTTCATGCAGTTGCAACAGAGAACCAACTCAAACGCTCAAACGATTCGTTGCTTGTATTTTCGTTGATATATGTGGTATTGAATGTCCTACTGATACGATCTGCTGGTGCTGCTGGTTTGATTCTTGCAAATTCTTTGAGTATCCTTATCATATTGAGGCAACTTTTCCTCGCCATGAGCATTTGCTTTCAGTGAGCTGAATCAACCAGGTGCCACAGGAACATTTTGAAATTTTCAGAAGTACTGCTGTTGAGCTTAATATCGAAGAGTTAAGTATAACTGCATTGAACATGTAGGCATTGGGCTTATAATAAGAAAGAGATGAATATATTGGGTTTATGATAAAGTTGCACATACTTACTGTTTTTCCATCTGACATGTAAAGTTCAGCATGCTTAATGCAATTCTATTAATCTTGCTATCTGTGCAAGAACTCTGAATTGTAGAAAATATTTCTGTATGGTGGCATTTTAAGATCTAGAAGCTCCATATCAATGTGACGCAGATGTTGTGAAATTGTCAATTGAAAACTTATAGTAGAAACCTCCTTGATTCCCAATCATGTCCTTTTAGTAAAAAAGGGATCATTTCAAATTAAAAGCATTGCATTCTGTTTACTTAACAATTAAACAGATATGATTTTGAGGATTATCTACTCTGCAGTCTTCATCAAACACTTTTTCCAGGTATGGCTTAAGCTTGGGTTGATTTATCATGTTTTGGTACTAATTTCAACTTTAAACGAGTGCTCATTTCTTTCTTTCCACAGGAGTCTTCTGCATTTTCTTTCTTCAGCTGTTTACCTTCAGGTTGGACGATTCTGTTGCTATCCGGTGTAGCTACTCTTATTTCTGAAAAAGTATTTCTGGACCGTGAAAATTTTTGGCCCTCCTTTTTGATTCATTTTTGCATCGGTTTCACTTGCTTCTGCATCTCAGCCTTTGTCATGTAAGTGTCATCCTGTGCCTCAAGTTTTCTAAACTTGTTAAAACTACTATTATTGGTTTTTATCTTGACCACGCATGCATGCTTGTCATTTATAATATACATTTTTTTTTCTATCTCCATGAATAGTTATCGTCGTGAGAGGCATTTTATCAACAAAATCATCCATTTCCGCAACCACGTGGACTGAAATCAAGAAGTGCCATGACTGCCTTTTGAATCTGAAGGTGGGGTTATTTCCCTTAAGCCTATTTCCAATATTTTCCCCTAATTTATCATCCATTAAATGAGTTGTGGTGGGGTTTATGCCTTTTTTCGGTGGAGTAATGAAATTCATTCAATTGAAAAATGCGAAGGAAATTCTTAGTAGAATAGAGAAATTGTAACGTATAGATATGGTAGATGAGAAGTTAAAAGCATTTTGTGTTTGTTCTGACTAAAGCTGATATGATGTGGACAACATTTACGGTGTTTTCAGACCAGGAATATTTTAGACTTGGCTTTTGAGACTTTTTAATTTTCTCTTAAATTGTGTGCATTGATCTCTTCCTCCTGGAAAGGTTTAAATTTTTTTTAAGTTTAATTTTTTTCCTGACATTTCCTGTTGATGTCACTGCCTGTCCCGAAGGTCAGTGACAATTTTGATTAGCCGTGAACACTGGTGATAGACAATTGAGCGAGGAAAGCTGAAAACTGGAAAATACATTTGACTTGAAGAAGAGAAAACTGATTGATTAGAAAGAAATTCTGCAGATTCAATTCAAGAGTAGTCAGTCAGTTAATTCTTTTTCTTAGCATTTATCACTGCCGTCTTCCAAGGAATCACCGAAGCTGTTACCCAAAAAAAAAAAAATCGGATTCATTTCTGCCAAGTATTCCGGCCCTACTGCTACTTTAAAACTGGATCATTCAATCTCTGATGGACTTGGACATCAGTGGTTTTCCATTGGAGGACAAGACAATATAATGTGTTCCAAAATTGCTTTTCTACTGTTTCCATTTATTCTTGAAATCTTTAGTTTTTCAAAAATGTGTAGCTTTCACGTTATTTTGTCTTTTTGTTTTTATTATTTATTTCAATCATTTTCGCCATCTTTTAAAAAGACACAAAAAAAGGGGGGGGTTTAAAACAGAACCTCAAGTGAAAGTAATTCATTTGGTGAATAGTTTTTTGTGAGATAATTAATCACCAAATTGTAATAATAATTTCTCTTCTCTTTTACATCAAATGAGAGAAAATGATTATGATAGTAATAAGAAAAGGTAATAAACATTTTAAAAAAAAAACCATAATAGCCATTGTAATGGCATGGCATTAACCAATGGCCTCATTGGTCTAAGCAAAAGTGAATTTGATATGATTATGTACTAATACTAAATATGCGTTTAATATCTTGATTCAAATATTTCCATAATTCTTTATGTTATGTTTTACATAATTAAAAAAAAATATTTATATATGGGCGCGTGTATATATATATATATTTATTAACATACTTCTATGAAATTAAGGCACATGGGGGGCCCGCAAGAAGAAAGCGATGGGCACGGGTGCATGGGCTGTCCTCCAAATCCCCTGTCAATATTTATTCATCAGTGTTTTGGAGACGAAGAACAGGAGCAGCCTCGTCCGCCACCTTGTAAATTGTAATTATAATGTTTGAAAGCCTGAGCCAAACCAAACCAAAGTAAAAGGTAGAAAAAAAAAAAAAAGTGGGAGAAACAAATGGAAAAAGTGATGATGAAAAAGTAGACCATGATTTTAGAATATAAGTATCCAATTCCAACAACCCAAAAATAAAACCAACATTAAGTGCTTTACCTGGCTTTTCATTCCAATCTTCTAAAACAAAATGATGATGGCTTTGAGTTTTGTTTTTGGTTAGGACTTGGGACTTGGGAGGTGGGTGGATATTCCTACTTCCTACTGGATTTCAATTTTCATGTTAAACATTCCCTTTGCTTCAGCATGCAGAAATGCTTGAGTGCCTCAACCACAAAAATATAACTTCTTAGTGAATAAAAAGAAAAAAAAAAACAAATGGATCCATTACATTAGACCTCATTAATAAGAGTTTCAAAATGCGTGCAAGTAACTTGACGCGAAAATCTTCTATGTTACGAATCAAAGTTGACACTGATGTTTGCATTTCCTTCACTTCCTTCACAAAAACATGTATTTAGTATGACATAAATATAACTAAATTTCAAAATTGAATTGAGTCTTTGGTTTAACTAAGTTGATTCATGTAATTATATTAAAAAAAAATCTAAAAATTTAAAGTTTGAATCTCAATATCTATAATTTTTTACTATCTTAATCTATAACCTCCTTTATAGTTTATACCCATCAAAATGCAACCTATTACCTATAGCCAAATGTAGCATACAATGATATCACACTTAAGCATCTATCTAGTACCCTAGTTAATAAACTAATAATCTGCCTTCATGGGCCAATGTTGACTACCAAAGCTTTTGCATCAACATTCATTGGAAGAAAAGAAGACAGTAAAATTTGAGTTTCTAGTTTGGTCTAAAACTTTCTGTCATTAATATTTTTAATTATTGAGAAAGGGGGAAAACGTAAACTCCCTTGAGAATTTTCTAATTAGTCAAATGGGTTTTCAATCTGCAAAGGAGCAAACATTTTTTAAACAGGATTTGGCATCCCATTCCCCCAAAAGCTCCAAAGAACCTGTAAATTAGGGGGGGGGGATACAGCAAATCCAGAAATGATGTTCCTAAAATCTTAAACCTAACCACATGATGAATGGGACAGGATTAACAAGCTATCCTTTCTGTGTAATTTGTGATTTTGTTAGAAGGAAATGGTAATAAGAGGAATTCTATTTAAGGTTCTGGTTCTGAGTAATCCTTTTTTGTTGATTTATTTAACAACCCAGAAGTAATAGTAGTACTATTATATCCCAGAAGGCTAGTAGCTAAGCGGCTGAAAATTGAAAGTAAACTCAAAACTTATTACATTAAGTATATTTCTATTTCAGGTGGATCATATGACTTACATATATAGTTACCAAATATAATTGCCAGTAAGGTTCGAATGTCCCAATAATGAGGGCTATATATATCATCATTAAAGACTTCTCTGTTAAAAACTATGTATATATATATGTAGCAATTAATTAATTATAGGATATATTCCAAAATTTTGGATGTCACTTTGGTTAACCTTATAAAACCTTTATCCTTATTCCTTTGGAAGGTCTAAATCATTAGGTTGTCTATTCTCACCTCGTCGGTCACTCACGTACTCTCAAAATAAGTGGCGGTGCCCTCTCATTTCAAACATGTCTTCGTACTGAAGCATCTTTTTTATTTTATTTTATTTATAAAAAAAAAAAATCAAATGAGAGAACATGACGTGTAATGATAATAACTGGGACACCTCTTCCCTCCTCCCCCCCCCCCACCACTTTCAAAATCCTCTTTGCTTAATACCTCTTTGGTCTTTAAACATAATATCCCCACCACTATTAAAAAGCTTTCCAATGCGTTTGATTTTAATTATTGAAAAATATTTTTGAGATCACATGCATGTGTCTGAATTATCTCCTTCAACCAACTTTCTATACAATTTTACCTTTGCCCTTAAAACCGTGGGTTAATTTTGTATTTCATCATCATAAACATCAAACTTGTAGCCCTTTTGCCGCTCTCATTTTTTTTGTGGGTTTTTTCTTTCTATATAAAGATCAAAGACAGAAATGACTTAATCAAGACTGAAATCGATCGGCTAAGCAAATGTTTAAAGCTTATACGTTTCTTTAGTTCACAAATCGTCAAAAGAAGCTGATATTAACCGTGTAACAACTAGCAGCTAGATTAAGGCATCAGTACATTAAAATATATATGTTATATATATATATATATATATTTACTCTAGAGATATTTGGGGGTTCAGTCACCATTTTGACCAAACGATGATAAGCAGAATGCATATGGAATATATGGAAGCATTGGCAGATCATTTGATAGAGTTTAATCTCACGAGCTCAATTCCGTGAAGGTTATTAATTACCAAATTATTCTTAACTTATAACAAAATAATAAATAAATTTTAATAAAATCTAATTTTCAATTATAATTAAATCACATCAAGATTTCGTAAAATCATAAGATTCCTTCCCAAGTGGAGCAAATGAATTAATTTCCATTGCAGTGAGGATGAAGAGAAGTTGAATTTTGGTTAGTCTATCAGACACAAACTGTAGATAACTAAATGCTTTCCCCACATGCCTTTAAAGTAAGTTTAGAACTGCACTACACCTTATCACACTACTTGACTGAATCCAACTAGACTGCAAAATTCATGTGTGCTGTATTCGAGTTTTTTTTATCATGTTATAATTATGTTTAAATTATTTTATATTTTATATAAATTTGATACATCAATAGTTTATATTACATAAATTTTGAGATATACATATATTCATATTGTATCGTATTTTGATTTTTTTATTACATTTAATATTGTCATATCTAAATCCAGCGTATAGATGTAACATCTGATGTGGCAAACAGTTTGTCTTAATGGAGAGTGAGGAAAAAGGTTTCATCAGCTTAAGGAAGAGATTAAGTCTTAAGTGTTTGAAGACTTAGCGAGGATAGGAGGTCTTCACATGCAAATGGTTCACTTAGCTTCAAACCCTCATAATTTTGTTCTCCACTTAGGGATATGAGAAATATTTTGTTATAATGTCAGATATGGAAAACAAAGGGACCTATCCAATCCAATCCAAGCACGGGAACTGTGAATTTCATTAGTCAAATACAAAAGAGTGCCAAAGCCACTGTGCTTTTTTGCAGAGGAAAACAAATGAGAAATAGTGGGGTCCTTTTTTTTTATTCCACTTTTTTTGGTCACATAATCTTTGTTTTATCGAGTATGTTTCAACTCTTTCATCATTCCCTTGTGGAACCCTCTTGCCTCTTGGCTCTTAACCCACCCCCCTTTCTTTTTTCTTTTCATTAATTATAGCATATTTTGGATCTCTCTGCTCAAGTCTTTGTCATAGCTTGATTAGTTTTACAATCTTATTAATTTGCTTGACAACTATACATAACTGTCTATTATAGCATTCACATCACTTTGACTGAACATAATATATATCTGTATATATGTGTGTATATAAAAAGTTTAATTTACTGAGTATTTAATTTGCTCAGTATAATATAGGCAAATGTTGGATTTTTTTTTTTAGGGGGGGAGAGGGGAGGTGCCGCCAGGTTGGGTGGGGGGATGATGGGGTTACCAGAGCACAAAAACTTAGGCGAAGCATGTGGTGATGTGCACACAAACTTGAGCATAAAGTGGAAAATGGGCAAGAAATTATCTGAATTATTACCCAAAATTGTTCAAGCATTCAGCCAAGATCAGGAGCTAGGCCATATATAAATATGTGTGTGAGGGGTGTTTCGTAAAAGAATCAATTTTAAATATAAATATATATGCAGCATCTTGCATGTTGATTCTTTTGGCTAATTTGTCCAATCCGACAACAAAAGTGTTCGAGCTCGAAAGCTGACGTCCTCTCCTTGAAACCATTCAAAATGTTCGCCCGGCAAAACGGAAACGACGCCATTCATTTGCATCCTTACTCGAATCGAACTTGGAATTAATAAGCTATTTGTCTTCAAGTCATGTACCAAAAGGAATTTTTATAAATGCAGCTTCATATCCGTAAGAGAATAGAGACTGAACGTATCTATCTGTCGAATTTGAAGCAGCCGCCCACACAGCCAATCAATCAACATCTAAGCAAATGGAAAACAAGCTAAAATTGTATTATAATAATAACAATAAATTCAAGAATTTAACATCGATTTGTCTATTTACATATATGAGATCATAAACCCAGTAATAAACATATCAAATAATCAACAACTCTCAAACTCACTCACTATCAAACTTAATCTCAAACTCACAAACATGCAATTGCAATTCAACACAAATCCATGACCATAAGCACTTTCGCTTGGTTTATCTATGGCTACTCACACTTGATTTCTGACATATTATAAAACAAACTTTCACACCCAGCGAATATCTTCTTTAGCAAAACATTTGATCCCCATAAAATCCTACAACTCTCTTTATATCTTTCTGACCCAGCATTATCTCTGATAAATCCAAATATATATATAAACAAATTCATAAAAAGGTCGATCTACACTTGACTCATGTCAGGTTTTGGAGAAAGTTTTTTTTGGAACTTGAATTGGACCCAACTTGAGATATTATTTAACGAAACTTTAGAATATATTATTTCAATCCATGTGTTAAACATTTTGGAACCTGATTGGATAAAAATTTTCAAAAACTTATCGTGTCATACCACGTTATGGGAGCAAGCAAATTTTAGTTGGAAAAATAATGAAAAGAAAATATTTTTATTTTGCAGTTGCAAATTCCAAATGCCTCCAAAAGACCCTAGGAACTTGAGCTCTACAACCCGCAGGTATAGGGGGAAGAGTAATTACTAGAGTGAATGCCTGAAATATGTTTGTCCATGGGGACTGGAGTACTACCTCCAAAACGCTTAGTAGAAAAGTTTTGGTTTCCTTTCATATTTTCCGTTCGTATCTTTGCGAGATATAAGCAGATTATTTTTAAGCAGATGGAATGATTTTCTTTTACCGCATTTATTTTTCTTCCTTGTTTAGCCTAATAAATGAACTTTCAATTTTACTATATCAATTTTCATCAAGGCGACTAGCTCTGATCCATTCAAACCCTATATTAAGGCTTTTGCTTGCCAAATTGATTAAATTTATAAACAATAACTTAAACTCATCAATGCATTTCAAATTAATATTCAAACTCCAAAGGCCTGCATTTGGTTTAGCTGTATCTTTCACATATTTTGAATTAGTCATCAAATATAAGTAGTATTCACAATTCAGTTTGCTATCCATTGTATATATGTATGTATGTATGTATGGATTGAAGGTTGCCAAACATTGGATATGAGTATTGAAATTAAAAATCCAGTTTGAATCGCCTAATGTACTATCATTATATGATGCAAAGTTGGCTAATGAGTGAAGAACCTGTTAATTATTATAAAGATAATAGAAATCTGCAGATTACGAAGAACGGCAACAACTAATGGAAACCTAGAGTAGATGGCAGCCATCCGATCTGCAATTCTCCATGTTAAGCAGCAGCAGCGCTTTAGAAAAGCTTGCATTCCACTAAGTAATAACATTCTTCGTAGAAAGGAAAAAAAGGCAGTCTTTAGTACAAAAGAAAAGGGAGAAAACCGTCTAGAAAAAATGCATAGGTGGATTAACTGTTAAGCCCTGTAAGAGCAGAAGGATTTTGAGCAACCGTTAGGGCGTAAATTTAGACGACAGATATCGCGCATTGGCGTGGCGGCATGCAAAGGCAAGGCACGCCCAATCCTCTTCATCATCATCATCATCATCATCATCATCGTGCCACAAACATAATGCACCCATTGCTGGTAGGGGTCATGCCCTTCTTCACGCCAAATCACTTCCCCGCCCACCTCTGCACACGACCAGCACGTGAACCCCTAGATAATGCCAATGGCATCGCCGTTTGTAATCCATCCAATCCATACCCTTCCTTTTACCAAGTGAATGGTTTGAGGGGGACAAAATGGAAAAGAGTTTCGGGCCCCACCCCCACCATTCCCTGGCGTGGCCCTGGCCAGCCCAGGCCCGCCTACGCAATATTGCTGCTGCTGCTCTCTCAGTTTCAGACCTCAGCTCTGCCGTTTTGTATGATAAAATCAAAAGAGAGAAGCTGAGAACTGTAATATTGGGACCCCTTCGGGACTGTGTTGTGCACATCAGCAATCATCAGCCTACTGTAGCTTTTTTAATTTTTGTGTACCTTTGTTTTCCCTGTTTAAATGTTTTTGTGCGCTTGTATTATTGCACAGTCTTCTAATGGGTATTTTTGTACTTTTGACTTATCATTTGACTATTTCTTTTTGTTGGGATTCCAATATTCCATGATTTTTCTTTTCTATTTTCTATTAATTTAAAAGCATCATCAAAAATTATGTCCTTGTATGAATAATGTTGTATGATTAACCAAAGAATGCAGGCTAATTAAGTCCCTTTCAATGTCAGAGAATGCATGCAATTTAAAATTTTGAACTACAATAATTATTTAATTTTCATAAGCATAACATTTCTATATATGTTGTTGTCAATCTCTTACTAAAATTTATCACCTCACACTAGAAAAGCAGCCTGCCAAGTTTACAGGTTGGAATTAATAGTTCACATAAAGTATAAACTATATAACTACAAATAAAAAGGAAAAAAAACAATGATAAATTGCAATTTGT
>JBBYHO010000005.1:15264685-15284840 GCA_038382025.1 Adansonia gregorii
ATAAAATTTTATTAAGTAAAATAAACAGTTCTCATGTTTGATCATGATCAACAACATATACAGACCTAAAATGTGTTCAAAAGAATATGAATTTATCATTGACCTCTCAATGATTGGACAACTTAAATAGTTTTAGTGATTCCATTAGTTACAAGAATAGAATTGACATTGACATTGACACACTTGTCATTTTTGTCGGCCTGTGGGGTTGTGGGTTAGTACTTAGTAGTATTATTTTTTCGGTCCAAAAGTGCTGGAGTGATCTCACTTTTCTTCTTTCTCTGCTATCTTCACTGTATCTTTGCTCTGATTTGCTTTCTCTTGTTCTTGATTGTACACTTGCTTTTGCAATTAAAGAACAAAGAAACAGACGCTTTAGCCTTTAGACTTGTTCTTGAAACACCCATCGGCCGCTAGTTTTCTATTTAAGAGTTGAGACCATGGGCTTAAATTAATGGACTTTTGTCTGGAGCTCACACCCGGCCGAAGTCCTTTTCGGTTTCGCTTCTTTCGGCACCGCGCGGTTTTTTTGTAGCGGTTGCGTGGCTGCTGGCGCAATATTGCGCGTGAAACACTCTCCCATGCTTTTTCTTCGGTTCCCCTTTTTCGTTTTTTTTTTTTGAACCGTTTTTCTTTGCTTTTTTCTATATCCATATATGATTCAATGTAATGGGTCCCAAAGAGAATTTTGTCAAAGTCTTTGATTCATTACATTCTCTTAGCATTATTTGTTTGACTAGCCTTCGTTTGGATTTTTTTCTGGGTTGTGATGATCATGTTTGTTTCTCGGGTAATCATTAACATTGTATACATATATATATATTGTGCAGAATATGCTTACACTCTACAAGTTGATGAAAAGAGTGATATCTATAGCTTTGGGGTGGTGCTAATGGAGATTTTAAGTGGGAAAAGATCGGTGGATTCGGAATTTGGTGATGGGAACAGCATTGTGGATTGGGTGAGGTATAAAATTAAGAGTAAAAACGGAATTATTGACATTTTGGATAAAAATGCCGGGGCATCATGTGCATCAGTGAGGGAAGAAATGATACAAATGCTTAGAATTGCTTTGCTATGCACCAGCCCGAACCCGGCGGACCGGCCGTCGATGAGGGATGTTGTGCTGATGCTGCAAGAAGCCAAGCCCAAAAGGAAACTACCGGAGAGTGTAGTTAATGGAGGCAATGTGGTTCGTGTTGGTGCTAATAGTACTGACGATTCTATAGCACAGAAGGCAACAGTGGAATGTTAATATATGATTAATTTTACGGTTTTTTTTTGGGAGTAATTTTTAAAATTCGGAGGAATTGGTATAGGAGAAGTGATTTTCTTTTCTTTTCTTTTCTTTTCTTTTCTTTAAATGGAATTTTCAAGTGTTTCTTGCTCTAATTTCTCTTATGTTATATTTGAATTATTATGACATTGATATTGCAGCTTAATCATATTTGCAGAGTGTTAATGATGTCTACCACTAAGGACCCAATGAATTCAAAAGATAAGTATTTGGACTACAGTGCGAAATGACATCAACTTTGAAGTGAAAAAAATAAATATAAAACATGGTAAAAAATTGATAAAGCAAGGTTCATCTTGTCGTACGTTCATCTCATTGTTAACAAAAACAGAAAAACACACATTTTTATGATTGTTGTTTTTCATGATAATGCACCAAACAATTTGCATCGGCTTTGAACTTTTCCTTTTGAAACGGTAACCGAAAAAAGGATAGATTAATAACAAACTTGCAAAGATATTTTTTCATCTAAAATACCTTGCAATGAAAAATTTTACTTCAAGAGAACGCTTATAGAGTTATCGGCGATGAGAGATCAGCCATTCATTTCATTCATGCACGTTGCATAGTGTCATCGTGCAGGAGGATATTCATGAACCGCACCACGTACGTTACCTAGTGTACTAAAATTCTATGGGTATTTAATATTATTAGTTTCAATGAGTTAAAGCAACTAATATTTTATAAGTTAGTCTGGATTATAATATTTGATATAAGAATCGAATCTAAATGTATTAATTATTGAAAAAAATTATAAATTTTTATTAGAATAAAAAATATTTTATAATTTTAAAATAGAGTTATGAATGTGCATAAAAATTTGAAGAGATTACCATCTTCAACTTGCGAAATTAATTTATAAAATATACATTAAAATGTAATGGATCAAAATGAGCAAAATCTTGTATGGTGGGTGTGGACACTGGCACATAATCTGAAAGGCGTGAGCCACAAGTCCCTTTTGGTTTATCCTTGGGAGCTGGAGGCATATGACAATGACTGCAGCTTGAAAACTGAAACTTCGAGACCCCCACCTCAGCTCATTTAACAAGGACCATGTTTGTTGGACGAGCTTTTTATTTGAAGGGTTGAGCTCTCGCTTATTATTATTTATTTATTTATTTATTTAATATATTTATTAATATTATTTATAAATTTTTAAAATTAAATAAAAATAAAATTTATAAATGATGATTGAAATTTTATTGAATAATAATAGATAAAAAAAATTGAAAGATAGCTTAATCCCTACCTGAAGGCCCGTATTAATTGGTTACCTGCATTTCAAAAACTTGCACGAGAATATGAACGTGGGCTAAGTCCACTTAAGATTAGTTAGGCTTAATTGTTAAATTAGAGATTAAAAACGTACTGATCTTTCCTTATACCAAACACCATTTTTTTTTTCTGGAATTAAAGTTTTTAGGTAGAAAGATTGGAAGTCTGCTTATTATTAATAAATAGAGGATGCACTAAATAAGCGAATTAAGTGTTTATAAGAAACACATTTATTCTTCAAATTTCGACAAATATATTTACAATTTACTTAAAATTACAATCCAAATCAAATATAGTTTCAAATCTTGGAGATCAGAATTTCAGCATCACATCTAACAATTTCAAAAGATTTAAGTAATTTGTATAATTTTTTTATTAATCGTTATGATTTTGAGTTTTGAGAATTTATTAAACCAATTAGACGTTTGACAGTGTGCGTTACGCTATATGAACACCATACTTCAAAAGTGTAAATCAAAATATGAATTGGACATAATGCCTTACTCTTAAGCAGATTGGGCCTAGGTGGGCATGTTCACGTTGCCTTGGGCACGGGCCGCGACACTCTGTCGCTACCCTTTCCCGCCTTGCACGCTCCCGAGTCCAAGGCAAGGGCAAGGCTTCCTCCGTGACACTATCACTGTCACTTCCCTTTCCCGCCTTAAACACTCCCTAGTCCCAACTCGAGGGCAAGGCTCCCTGCACGGTCGCTTCTTTCTTTTCACAGCTTTAATTTTTCGTTTCTCGTAATTTTATGGGTTTAGCGATCAGGAAACTCTAGGATACAATCATGAGCAGTTCTAGGGTTTTATCCGGTCAAATGTACGGCGCTCAAAGATCCGGGGCGGGTACCATTAGGAGGATCCGGTTAGAGAACTTCATGTGCCATAGTAGTCTCGAAATCGAACTCCGCGAGTGGGTCAATTTCATCACCGGTCAAAATGGAAGTACATATCTCCTCTTTCTTTCTTTCTATATATATATATATATATTATTTGTTTTTGCATGTTGGAATTATGTTAGTTATTTTTCATAAAAATGATACGATTCCTTTTTTTCTTTTTGTGACTCTGTGAAAATTTTGTAATGTAAACGACATGTTGGGTTTTATTTTTTCTTAGGTGGGAAGAGCGCAATACTGACCGCTTTGTGCATCGCGTTTGGCTGTCGCGCTAAAGAAACTCAAAGGGCGTCTAAGTTGAAGGAATTTATAAAGACTGGTTGCAGGTTCCTTTGTTTGCTTTTAATTTTTTTTATCGGTTTAGTAGTTACGGTTAATCTGTTTGATATATCCGATGTACTTTTATTTAAATTCTCAGTTATGCTACTGTTCAAGTGGGCATTAAAAACGAAGGAGTCGATTCTTTTAAGCCAGAAATATATGGTGATACCATAATTATAGAACGCAGGATTTCTGACTCAACGAGCTCCACTGTTTTGAAAGATTGGCAAGGTTCGAACAATTTCCTTTTGATATCAATTTGCTTTACTAGCCTGGTGACCCAAGCGTTTCTTTAATGTCCAATTTTCCGTATGTATTGTATAAATTATGTATCATGAGTTTCTTTTGTTTAGTGTTTTGGTTGCAAATGTGGTGCTAAAGCGGTTATCGTATTTGCTCTATCTTGTCTTACATCTGAGGCATTGGACAGGTAGAAAAGTTGCTAGTCGCAAAGAGGACCTTCGTGAGCTAGTTGAACATTTCAATGTGAGTGTTTACCCTAAGATGTATGCTTTAACTTTCTTACCTGCAGCATTTTGCTGTTCTCTTGACTGCATACGGGTTGCCGTCTGGTGCTTAAAATACTACTTAATTTGTTTGTATTAGTTGTATATTGCATGTGGTATTTAAACTAGTAGATATGTGACATGCTAAAACCTTAAATCATCATATTGGGCGCATTGACGACAATTTTTTATGGTGCATAACATCCTACCATGATTGTGTTTTTACTTCCAATATTATTCCCCATGTTTGACAATTATTGACAACCATTTTGCTTTGATTTCTCACTTATATTGAAAATTGTACTTTCTTGTGAGCTTAATTACACCAATATTTGAAATTTTGCACTCTACCTTCTGTAGATTGACGTTGAGAATCCATGTGTTATTATGAGTCAAGACAAAAGCAGGGAGTTTTTGCATTCTGGGAATGACAAAGATAAATTCAAGGTAATGTTTATTAACAACTTCTTATTAAGAAAAGAACCATGTGGGCATTAGTCTGACACTATTTATCACTCAGTTCTTTTTTAAGGCCACACTTCTTCAACAAGTTGATGAACTTTTACAAAGCATTATTAAACAATTGAAGGATGCATATGCTCTTGTTGATGAGTTGGAAAATTTGATAAGACCCATACAGCTTGAACTGAGTGAGTTGCAAGAAAAGATTGAAAACATAAAGCGTGTAGAACAGATATCCCAGGAGGTGCAGCTGTTAAAGAAAAAGCTTGCTTGGTCATGGGTGTATGATGTGGACAAGCAATTACAGGAGCAAAGGAAGAATATTGAAAAGTTGAAAAACCGCATTCCCACTTGCCAAGCTAAAATTGATTCAACAATGGTGAGTGATAATGTCTTACATAAAACATGTCATAACAACATGCCTTAGTTGTGCTGTTGTTAAAGGTCAGAATAAGTCTTTAAATACAAAGCAAAACGACAGCTTTGCATTTCCTACTGGTTGGTTAGACTGATAATTTCTGCCCGAGTCATTATAATGAAGGCGTATTGTCACTGATTATCTTTTCCTTTTTCTAGGGGGTCCGCTAAAAGCTTATCCCTCATTCATTCCATGGAAAATTTTGATTATTTGCAGGATAAATTGGAGAAGTTGGAGGAACACTTTTCAAAGAAGAAAGTTCAAGTTGCATCGTTGGTGGAAAAAACATCTGAAGTGAGAAGAAGGAAAGATGAATTGTGGGATGCTTTTTGCTTGGTATAGTTTCTGATCTTTGTTGTTTCAAAAGTGAGGTTGAATCATTTATCTTATGTTGTCTGCTATTTCAAGTGGTTTAATCCTTATTTCTTGATTTATCTTTACTTTGTTGCTAGGCTCGTTATCAGTTTATTTTTCTTTAATCTCTTTCTGTAACTGAGGGTGAGTACTGTACAACTCTTTATTAAAATTGGTTTAGTCATGGTTTAATAGGAATAAGAAGCTGAGTATTGAGTTTTCATATTGTCTGTTTATTGAATCTGTCATAAATTCTCATAATATGCGTAAGCTTTTTTGCTTGTATGCTGTGTAATCATTCATCTGACCATAGTATTTATAGTTATACGTTCAAGTTTTATTTATTTATTTATTTATTTTAATTTTCTGAATTTACATCTCTTGTTCATTTTAGGCAAGAAAAGAAAAGCTTGAGCTTGAAGAAGAGCATAGTCGCAGCACTAAGCAAATTCATAAGATGCTGAGTGATGTTAGGATGCTTGAAGAACAATCCCATGATATTCAGGAGAAACATATTAAAAATACACAGGTCTTTCCTTGCCTTTGTTAATAGCTTTTCTTCCATATGACTTCTTTATCAATTTTTTTTAACTACTAGTGACTGGCAAGGTACATTCATTTTGAATAATGTATGTGTTAAGTTGCTATCTTAATATTCATGCGTTATGTGCTATTTTTCTTCCTTTTTGAATTTGATATGCTCTGAAGAATATTTGTATTATCATATTCTGAGGTTAAGTCTATTCCGTGGACCATAACACTGGGCAAGAGTAAAGATGGACATTTTTATGCATTTAAGTGTAACGAACAATAAGCTCTTGTTTACATCTTCTAAAGACTGGACTCTGGTAGGGCTTAATCATGCAATATAGAAATCCAAAAGCCAGTTTTCCCCTATCTGATACTATGTTTTCAAACTTTCACCTGTATTTCGTGATTTCATTAAAAGTCTTTGGTTGTTCTTATTCATGATAGTCTTTCTCATTGGTAGCAAAATAAAGTTTAGTGATTAATGCTCTCCAAGCCTTTGTTCTTATATTAAACCTTGGTAAGTATGAAGATGGTTTGTTTGAGAAAAGTTGCTTTTTTATGTACTAATTCATCATACTATTAAACTAGGGTTGTTTTTAGTGAATTGCTGACTAACCTTCCCCATCCAACTGAAAATGGCAATAAACATGTTGCTTTTGTTGTTTGGGTCCTTATTTTGATTATTTTTTCTTATCTAGTAGTTGTTTGAGAAGTAGTTTGATCTGGCATAGAGTTTCAGGTGAATGGATTGTTTAATTTTGGTATACTTCGTTGGAATAGAGGATTTACTGATTTACTTTTGTTGTTCTGCAGGCTGAAGAATCAGAAATAGAGGAACAGATTAAGGAACTTGAATATGCTGTTGATCATGTCAAATCATTACTCTCTAGGTTATTCATTATTTCATTTCCTTATTTATTATGCTTCTGTTACCTCTTTGTTATTCTAGATTTTTCTGGACCCTTAAATTACTATTACCTTTCAGTTTGAAGGATGAGGAAAATACTTTGTCAGAACAAATTTCAGCAGAAATGGATGCACTGAAGAAGATTAATGATGAGGTATGGGGAATTTTAGAGATTATTAACTTGAATGTGGATGTGAATTGCTTTTCCATTTTCACTCTCTGGTATGCATTCTTTTCTTTAAATTGTTTTCTTGCAATTGAATTATGATTGTATAATATTTTGCCCTAAAAGAAGATGATGATGCTGTTTTCAAATGTCTTGCTGTATACTTGATATTCTCTTTATCTTTGTTTCCTTCATCTAGTTTTAACCTCACTCTGGTCTTACCTCCTGAGCAAGCCAAAAGAAGAGCTTTCAGTTGGTATTCTTTAGCCATGATCGATTTTGTTATTGCTCTTCCCGGAAATGCAGTCAAACTAAAATTCATTACGCTTCCCAGCAATGCAGTGTAGCTCAAAATCAGGCAACAACTGCAAACTGTTTGCGGGGTTACTCCCTGCCCCTTGCTTTATGGTCAAGTGGTCAACTTAGACGTTTATCACATTCTTATACCTCGCAGAATTCTGTCTGATGTTGGGACAGTTCAGCTTGTACTTTGAAATGCCACATGGAGTTTGCATAGTACTGTTCCTCTGTGCGCACATGAAATGACTAAATGTCAGTTCAAATTGCAATCTTTTATTTTGTGGTAATGTATGTTACGGTTATGTTTGATAGCTAGATGTCTGCTTAGTATAAACCTCTTATGGTGTGTTTAGATGGTAAAGATTTTGAGGATAACTGATCATGGAACATATAAAGTTCCAGCATGATCACATGCCAAGTCAAGGTTATGGAAGTTAAATTATTGCTTCAAAATGCTCTATATCTGATTGCTTCCGACTGCAGTGATTCTTTATCCTTTTTATGTGTTCAGTTGTGTGTAGAAGAGTTAGTTTTGACATATGCAAATGGCTTTTATTATTATTATTATTATTGCAGATAGCCTATAGAAATCCATTCCACTTAAAGACCTTGTCACTGATCCAGTTTTCTCTTTTATAGATTAAGTACTATGAAACAAAGCACCGTGAATTTGATCATCAAATTCGTGAGCTTAATCTGCATCAAACCAACAGGGTCTGTGCAACTCTTTTGTTTTATTGGTTTTAGATGAAAAGAATTGGGGGTGAATGTGCTTGTTTTCTCCATGAACATTTTATGGATGTCTTTGAACTGTGGTTTCTTCCATGTTTCTTTGACAGGTTACGGCTTTTGGGGGGGATGGAGTGCTTCGTCTTCTACGTGAAATTGAGAGGCATCATCATGTATTCACCATGCCTCCTATTGGTCCAATTGGCGCCCATGTGGTGAGTGATGGAAAATTGCTCTAGGAAATTTTTGAGCACATTTCTTATGCCAAGGAACCAAACAACTGGAGTTTTATTTTATAATATAAGATTTGCTTGTTCATTTGGATTGGCTACAGAGTTCTGGATCTTTTTCAAGTTTCTGTATCTCTAAGATATCTCTATGAACATCATTGAACTTTTCTTTGGCCACGATGCAATTTGGGGACTTTTAAACTGAAAGAATAATTGCTTGTGGCTAATGAGTTGAAGTTTTTATTGGAAAAATTACTGGCAAATGGCTTTTGATCTGAATTTAGATCTTTTCTTTTCTGATTTTGGGGGCATTTTCGTTTAAAAGTTTCTCCCTATTTTTGATTGCTCTGTAAGGACAACCGTAGGTATCACTGCTCTCCATATTATGTAAAATTTGTAAAACTTTTTGGCCACTGTTGTTAATTGGTTATTGTGCTGAAGACATTGGTCAATGGTGATACATGGGCTCCTGCTGTTGAACAAGCCGTTGGGAAGTTGCTAAATGCATTCATTGTGACAAATTCAGAGGATGCTTCTGCTCTTAGAAAATGTGCGAGGGAGGCAAGATATAACTATTTTCCAATTGTCATACATAGGTTTTCAAGACCAAGGTGAAAAGATGAGAATTCTAAGTTACTTAAAAAACCCCCTTTTATAGCACTGATTTTGACTATAGTTTCAGTCTTGATATTTGGTTTTGTTTTTGTTGTAGGTTGATTATACCAAATCACTCACTTCCCCAGACGAACCACCCAACTACTTTATCTGTTTTACATTGTGATAATCCTACTGTTTTTAACGTTCTGGTAGATTTGGTAATTTATGCTTCTCATCTTAATTTGTAATCTAAATCCTGCCGTTTTACATGTTTTTCCATTTTAACAACCCTCACTGCCTATTCTTTTCATTTAAAGTTTCCATTATCTTATTTCCAATGGGGTGTTGGTCAGTTTAGCAGAAGGCTTGAGCTCGGTCCTTCAATTTTCATACTTGCTCCTAAGGAGCTATTGTTACTGGTTTATGTCTTGCACTGACCTTCTCTATATTTTCAGGGTAAAGCTGAGAGGCAAGTTCTTGTTAAAGATTACAACATGGGAAGAGTAGTTGCATTTGATAAAAAAATACCGAATGTGATGGAGGTTTTCACCTTAGATGGATTTAGAATGTAAGTCAAGAAGTAATTTTATATCTCCTTTCATGTCCTTATCAAATTTTTTCATTTACTCATATTGTTCATTATTGGTCATTGTGGGAAACTAGATTTTGGGGGCTTTAGGGTGCGGGCGGGAATTGAATTTGGAATTTAAATCTAAATACGATATTTAGAAGGATTTAGAGTTGTTCTGAAAGGCACAAATCTAAAATCTCAAATCAATTTTTTGTGTTGGTGTTAGTCAAATTCTGCCTAAAGATGTCCCATTCTCAAATCTAAGATTGTTCTCATCTTGAATTCGAATCTTTCACTTACCCCAAAAAACTATTCAAGTTCACAAATTTTAAATGAAAAAAACCTTGGAATTGAAAATTTTGGTTCCTTTTTTTTTTTTTTTGCTGCTGGGTGGGGTCGAACCATCATTTCTGGGTTTTCATTCAATACATTTTCATTATGTTACCTAGTCAAACCTGCCATCCACGTGCCAAACAAATCCTTCAGATGTAGTTTCCCAAAAACAATCTATAATAAATGGCTACAGGAATGACCAAGTGCTGGCTTGATTACTGAAATTGACCAAGCACGGGATTGGTTACAGGATTTGTTAATTGGATGCTCTTTGTGCTGTGTTATAATTCCCCACCAGCTAAATTTGGATTTTCAGTCACTCAGTTGGATATTTTACTGATTTCTCAGGTTTTCACGCGGTTCAGTTCAGACAGTTCTTCCCTTAAAGAAAAATCTTAGAATTGGGCGCCTTTGTGGTTCTTTTGGTGATCAAATTAAGGAATTTGAAGGGCATATATCAAATGTTAAACAAGATATTGATCAGTGCAAGAGTAGGAAGAGGGAGTCAGAGAAAAAGCTTCAGGATTTTGTCAGGAATCTAGATAATAAGAAGGTACCGATAAATGTGCTAGTATTTGGGTGCCAGCCTTTTCTTGTTCCTCTTTCTTCTTTTGTTTTTCTCCTTTCTGAAATTGATTTCCTTTTCTTTTTTTTTTTTTGTTTTAAATTTTTTTCGAGCTTAATACTAGTCTGAATCATGGACATGGAAGTACTTTGACATGAGTCTGACGTGTTGTGCTGTCTCAATGATTCGTCTCTTAGAGGCCAAATACATTTGCAGGTTTTTTTGGCTTCTTGATGGTGTTATTAATATATGTGTAAGCGTTTCTTCAAAGTTAGTGTGATTCAATTATGTATATTTAGACATGTAGACAGAATTTGAAAGATTTATGTCTATGATCAATGAAGCATGGACATGGCATCCCCCTTGTGCCAGTGTCTTGACAAATGGCCACGGTCAAGACATGCACTGGCAACGTAGGGACACCAATTTATAAGGGATAGAAGTATTTTTTTGGCTCATATTTTCCTCTTAACAGAGAAGAGTAAAGTCCATGGAGAAATTAATCAAATGGGGAGGAATATATATGGTAAAAGGGGAAGGCGGGAGAAATACCTAGATGCATAAAAATGTTCACTTATCCATTGCACTCAAGATTCATTATCTGTTGCCAATTTGCTTTCCTTAGTTCTTATATTGGACTATGAATGAAGAATGGACCCATGAAGAAAGGGCTTTTATTTTGAAAAAGAATGGACACTTATTTACAATACGTTATTTTAATATTTGGTTGAAATAATATAGGTAACTACAATTTTAAGATATTGTAGGATTAATTTAATTATTCAATATGGATATAAACCAAATTCTTATTTTGGGTCTTATTTTCATTGAATATTTCTACATAAAAATGTATAAAAACTATATGTTTATTGCAATGTCTTGTTATGCCAATATCCATGGTAATTAGAAATATCATAACTTTGTGACCATACCATGTTGTACACACATTATGCGTCTGTGTCAGTTCTTCCTAATCTTTGATCTTTATATATGTTGCAGAAGATATATCTATTACTTCAAATAGATTAAAATATCAATTTTGTTTTTCATGGTTTTCCAACCTCTATACAGTATGCCATCCATCTTGAAAAGTAAATTTGTGTCGTTTTTACCTACTACGTGTGCCTCAATTCCATGCGTAGTCTCATGGGTGTTGCCTTCTTCTTTCAGAGTTGTATATTTTAATCTTTCTTTTTGTTATCTTTATCACTTTTTGGGTGTATAAGTGCTAGTATGTCCTATGTTGCATGGTTCACTCCTTCCTTTGTTCTGCAGAAAAGGCGCTTGGATGTGGAGCGTGATCTCATGAATAAGAGAATGAAACTGCAGGATGCGAAAAATTCACGTGTTGTCGATGCCAGTGTGTTGCCTGAATCAACGACTAATGAACTTCTCCAAGAAATTTCAGTTTGTTCCATGATTGCTTGGCTTACATACTATGCTTTTCTACTTTGATTCAATTAAATTAAGAAACCTTTTCTAATGATGTATTCCTCTTGTGAATTGTCTTTTAGGATGTTAAAATGGCAATTAAGAAGAAGGAAGCATTGCTAGAAGCACTCCAAGAGAGGATGAATGAAGCGGAAGAAAAGGCCAGAACTCTTAAGTTATCATTTGAGGATTTAGGGGGTATTATTTCAATAATATTTTGTTTAACGTTTAGTTCAATTCTGAACGTGGTTTCACTTGCATTTAATATACCCCTGATACAAATTATAGAGTTGACAAAAGGGGAGATTGAAGCCTTTCAGAAAGCAGAGGAGGAGCTAACAGAGATAGAGAAAGAAATAAATAACGCAGAAGCGGTTTGCCTTCTTGTCCATTAAATTTTTATTCATTTACTTCTGCAACTGCTGTGTAGAAACTTGAATTCAGAAATCGAAGTTTCTGTTTCAGAATAGGATCCATTACGAAAATGTTATGAATAACAAGGTTCTTCCTCTTATCAAGGAGGCAGAGGCACAATATCTGGAGCTTGAAAACAACCGTAAGGTTGATTTTATGCCTTTTTAGATGTAGTAATCAATAATTTGAATTGTCTCTATGATTTGTAGTCCATGTTATGTTTTGGCAACATTTCAGGAGAGCTATGGAAAGGCTTCTGTTATTTGTCCTGAAAGTGAAATTGAAGCTTTGGGAGATTGGGATGGAAGCACAACTGAGCAACTAGATGCCAAACTAAAGAGACTGAATCAGAGACTTATGCATGAGAGCCATCGGTATGGGTGTGGTTAATTTTCAATGTTTCACTTTTAAAATACCCAAATATATGCTGGCAATTAGATTCTATGCTCACTTTTTATTTATGCAGATATTCGGAATCAATTGATGATCTGAGGATGCTGTATCAGGAGAAAGAGCGTAAAATATTAAGGAAACTGCAAACTTATAAGGCTTTTCGAGAAAGATTAGATGTAAGCACCACTGTTCAATTTGCTGCTGAATTTGGCATTTGGACTTTTTTATACATTGACGTGGCTAACCTTGTTGAACTGAGTTTTGACATTGATGAACTTGGTGTGCTTGGTTCCAGCTGATGTCCATTCCTAATTAGTTCGTGGTTAGCCTCTTGTATATAGAGGATTGTTAGCATTAAGTTTGGTTCTCTTTCCTTGGGCCTTGCTTGTTGCGAAATGATTCATGTTACAAAGTAAAACTTTTCAGAGTTGATTCAGTTTTATGCCCTCTAAGGTATCTTAGAAATTCATTTGGATCAGAATATTCCGGTTGTTCTCTCTGAACCTGCTGTAGAGTGTGGAGAAGAGGAAGTAAGAAAGAAACTATCAGAGAAAACGATCATTTGCTGGAGAAAGAAACTTTATGAAGCACTGGCTTTTGCTGCAGTTCGTCATTGCTTTGCAAGCTTTTGCTGGTTCACTGGTCTTAATCTTAAGATCAATTGCTTTTGAGCATTCTGATAGTTAACTACTTTCCTTTCATTACTCTTTCTTCTTCTCTGCAATCAAAAAGATTACAACATGAGGAACAGTTTGGCGGCGAAAGAGAAAGAGACTGGAAAGAGCAAAAGAAAGAGGAAAGCTTTTTTTTTTTTTTTCTGGTTTCTTTTTTTATTGGGGGTGGGGGAGTGGTTTAAAGGCAACATGAGTACTTTCCATGAAATAAGAGAAACTTTGATGGAAAAGATTTGTCAAAACTCTCACTTGTAATGAACAGATGTTGTTATAATTTCTGCGATGAGGATGGCATTATCGTTTTGTAGCCTGCTGGGTGAGGTCAAAGTACGTAATAAAGCTGGGTAGGGAATTTGGGATTTCATTTCAGTTTTGACGTTGACATACATCCTTAATGAGTATCCATATCTTCTGAGTAGATATGGCAATCTGATGCTTTTGTTTTTATTTATAGATCTTATAGCTTTAACTTTTAGGGTCGTCTAATTTTCTTGTGTGGATGAAGATTATATTTTATGGAGTTCTCTATTTAGTAATCTCAAATAATCTTTTCTAAAATTTGTAATTTTCATTGTGATGTGAACCTTTTCTTCATCCGTTTTGTAGGTTATGTAGCGTTTGATAATTTTTTTCATTTTAATATTGGTTATCCTAATTTGTGAATTCTGAAAGAAATGATTGGTGCCTTGTGTCTCAACTCTTTTCTTAGGTTGCTAGAAGTTTCTTATCTTTTTCTTTCTGTTTTCATTCTAATATTGCAGGCTTGTCAGAAAGCTCTCGACTTGCGTTGGAAAAAGTTTCAACGTAATGCATCACTTCTGAGACGCGAGTTGACTTGGCAGTATGGATCATGCTTCTTGCAATTATTAAGTTGCCTTCTTTATGATTATTTATTTCATTATTTCTTGTTGGGGGAGACTTTTGTACTATTTCTTATTGGCTCATTGGTTGATCTTCACAATTAGATTTAATGGCCATTTGGGAAAGAAAGGTATTAGCGGACATATTAATGTTAGTTATGAAGAAAAGACCCTTTCAGTAGAGGTAAGCTATCTAAATTCTACTTGTTCTTTTGAGTGTAGTTTTAATTGACTACTTATGTCTTTCTGCAGGTCAACAAGCCAGTTTGAAGTCATACTATGTGCATTTTATTATGGATTTTCCTGATTCCTTTATCCTTTTATCAGGTTAAAATGCCTCAAGATGCATCAAGCAGCATTGTTCGTGATACAAGAGGACTGTCAGGTTTTCTTTGTCCTGTTCCATTTACCATTTTAAAAATTTTTTTCTTTTTAAAACTTGTGTCTTCATGACTATTGTTTAATGACTTTAATCCACAAAAATGTTTATCATTCCCAAGTCATCTAATTGATTAATCTTTAAAAACACATTAATCTAATTAATTAATGGTCAGATGAGTCGGACGGTTTCGTAATTGATTAATGTTAACTCCAATATTGTTTTGATAATTTACTGATTAGGAGGAGAGCGTTCCTTCTCAACATTATGCTTTGCTCTTGCTCTTCATGATATGACTGAAGCCCCATTTCGAGCTATGGATGAGTTTGATGTGTTCATGGTAAGCTTCTTTCTTTTTCTTTTTTTTTTTTTTGGGGTGTGGGGGGTGAGGGGTGGTGGTGTTTGGTTTGGGTTGTGTTACTTAACATTTTCTCCATCAAGAAGCATAAAATTGTGGACTGAGCAAATCCATATATATATATATATATATGTATATATTTCTACAGGATGCAGTTAGCCGAAAAATCAGCTTGGACACTTTAGTTGAGTTTGCGCTGGCACAAGGATCCCAGTGGATATTTATCACACCTCTTGATATCAGGTTATTATTTGTATATGTTTGTCCGTTTTCTCCTCTTCTAGAGTACTTGATGCCTCTTCCCCCCTCTTCTTTTTTCCGTCTCTCTTTTTGCACAGTTATATTCCTAAATTAAATCTGTAGTATCCAGCAACATTCTTTTCAAATTCATATAGACCATGTCTCAAAACTCGAAACCTATAAGTTAGAACTATAGACCTAAGAAATAGTATAGGGCAGATCTAGGTAATCTAATGGTGCTGGTAATTTTCTTTACCTGGTGTGAAAAGATTGGAGTTTCAGTTTTAGTTCAATGATAGAAATGTTGTTTTAGTGGAGTAGTTTGAGTGTTGATGTAGCGGAAGATTAGTTCTTCGACTTGAAGGAAAAGCTAGGGATCATTTAGTTGGTTTGGTCATTTGGTCCAATTTGTTGTCAAAATTCATAGGAGGGGTTTTAACTCATAAGGAAGTTGTAACAATAGATTTTGCAAGAATAGGTAATAGGAAAGAATGTTACAGTGGGGGGCTAGGGAAGTTATGATGCGATGAATTTGTTATTGAAGAAAATGAAGAAATAAGCAAATTGATTTTTTCTGTATTACTGGTAAAGCATGGTGAAGCATGGAGAGCGGATAAAGAAACAGCAGATGGCAGCTCCACGCTCTTGATTATTGTTGTTGCGGTAAAAGGCAAAAGTAACTGATGGCAGCAGCTCCCCTACATCTAATTATCCCAAGAAATGAAAAAGATGGCAGCTCCCCCAGCGAGGCACTAAATAACATGTATGTTTTTTGTTGGATATTATCGTTATTATTATTATCGCTATTCTTGAAGTTCAATCTTTTTCCATTTCTCCCCCCATTGTTTTTGTTGTATCTTTGTCTCAATTATGTAATTTTTATCGTCTATTTTTTTAGATGTAAATGTAAATGTAGATGTAGTTTATGTTTTGGGTTGGGCAAAATTCAGATCATTTAACATGGATGATCAGCGTTCAGTCCGGCTGACGGACAGCTCAGTTGAAATTAAGACTTTTGACGAACTTGATACATAAATTAATAAATAAATATATACAGCTATTCCGAAGGCCTAAAGGTACTTTTTTTTTTTTTTTTAGGGAGTAGGACAGCTAAAGGATACTAAGCGGGCGACCTGTATCACCTATTGAGGAATTTCATTTACTTTTCCTAATGTTCTTAATTGTTTACTATCTTCTTTTTTGTTGTTAAAAAATTATTTTTTATACCTTCATCTGTTTTCAACTTCCAGTATTTTAAAGTGAGTTAAAAACCATCAAATTATTCGTCTTTAATTGGTGTTTATGTTAACTAGCCTTCTGTTTCTTTGGTCATTTGACCAGTTTATCTAGAAATGTCCATTTTCAATATTTACTAGTAATAATAAACTGTGGGTCCGCTCAAGCTGTTTGCTTATACTTTTTTTTTTCGTGTAATTTTATTTTGTACGTAATTAATTTGTTTGATACCAAAAAATCCTGCTCCCGCAATGATTCCTGTTCACATACTCTATGGAGGACTCAACATTAATCATGTTTGGACAGTGCCAAAACAATGTCCCTCCAGGTAAAAATAATTGATGGCAGATCTAACCACTCTTAACAAACAAGAAAGACATGAAAAGGAAATCTTCGAGTAGCAAACCGATATGCCTCATTTCCAACTTATCAAGAAAAGGAAATGTGGCTCAAGTCAACACTTAACATTAGGAAAAAGTGTGTAAGGTTAAAGAGAAGTATGTAAACCTGAGTGCGCTCTAATGGTGTGAGACTAATATCTAACTCAAAATGGATTACATTAATTTTAGGTGGCTGTCAATATTAAGACAACAACCAATCACATTTTAATAATTCATCCTCAATCATCCTTTTTTCCCTTTTTTTTTATTTTTAAAATTCGAAACCTCCAATTCGCATTCTATTGAAGGAAAAGAAAAAAAGAGTGCAGTGCTTAAAACTCTTTTATCAGATTAGGTTGTTTGTTTTTGGGTTTTAGGAACAAAAGAATTTCAAAATCTCACATAAAAACAAAAAGCGATAACCAAAAGCGCCACAAAAATTAAAAAAAACAAAAAACAAAAAACGAAAATAATAAGTTTAGCATTCAAAAAAATCCCGACCCCACAGCCTGAAGAAATCCGTTAGCCATCCAGCCAGCCAGCCAAACAGCAGCAGTAGTATCCAAGTCTTAGCTTGAACTGAAAGTGAGAAGAACTTCCCCATCCCATCTGTATCCTCAGACAACCCCCCCCCTCCCCCCAAAAAAAACCCACAAAATCTTAAAATCTAATCAGATAAATTGAAAGCCCACATTTTTGCAGCAAAAAAAAATCCCAAAGATTGAGATGGTAATTTAGTGGAAGTAGCCAACAAAAGGAGAAAGCTCAGAGTTCGTCGCAGAAGCAGAAGGAGAGCAGAATCTGAGAAGAAGAAGAAGAAGAAGACATTGACTGACAAGATGTCGGTTTTGGAGGAAAACGCAGATTCACCATTGAAGAAGAAGCCACCGAGGTGGTCAGACATTTGGCTCAACAATAACAAGCCGTTAAAGCATGTGGTGTTTTCTATGCCGCTTCAGTCTTTAGCTTCAAAAGACTCCAAATCCCAAACCCTAATCCCCAATTTCGCCAACATCGACCGAACCCTTCTCTTATCCGACGAGCTCCTCTTACAAATCCTCTCAAAACTACCCCTTTCGCAACGGAACCCTAACTCCCTCGTCTGCAAGCGGTGGCTCAATCTCCAAGGCCGCCTCGTACGGTCCTTGAAGATCCTAGATTGGCATTTTCTCGAATCAGGTCGATTATTCACGAGGTTTCCCAACTTAACCCACGTGGATTTGCTCAACGGATGTTTGTTCTCGCCCAGAAATTCTGGGATTCTGTTGAGTCATCGGATGGTTTCAACGCACATGAGTTCTGGTTTTTGTTCAAATTGCATGTTTTTGGAGGAGAATCTGTTGCCTATTGAAGTAGTTGACAGAGGGCTTCAAGCACTTGCCAATGGCTGTCCAAATCTTCGAAGACTTGTGGTGATTAACGCCAGTGAGTTTGGGTTGTTAACGGTGGCTGAAGAATGTTTGACATTGCAAGAATTGGAGTTGCACAAGTGTAACGACAACGTTTTACGTGGGATTGCGGCGTGTGAGAATTTGCAAATCTTGAAACTTGTTGGTAACGTTGATGGACTTTATAGTTCATTGGTTTCCGACATTGGGTTAACTATCTTAGCTCAGGGCTGTAAAAGGTTAGTTAAGCTTGAGCTTAGTGGATGTGAAGGGAGTTTTGATGGGATTAAAGCAATTGGGCAATGCTGTTTAATGCTTGAAGAATTGACTATATGTGATCATAGAATGGATGATGGATGGTTGGCTGGATTGTCTTATTGTGAGAATTTGAAGACTTTAAAGTTGTTGTGTTGTAAGAGAATTGATCCGAATCCAGGACGGGATGAGTATTTGGGGTTATGTCCAGTTCTTGAGCGGTTGCATTTGCATAAATGTCAGTTGCGGGGTAAGAAGGATGTGAGAGCCTTGTTTGGAGTATGTGAAGCTGTGAGAGAGGTTGTTGTCCAGGACTGCTGGGGATTGGATAATGATATGTTCAGGTTTGCAAGTGTTTGCAGGTAATGGATTGTTTTCACTTTGTCCTTTAATTTTCTTTGCATATTTTCTTTACCTTAGCTGGTTCATAGATGTTTTAGATAAGGAACTGATCTAGAATTGGCCTGAATGAAAAAAAATGTTAATTTTGTTGCAATGATGAGTTTCTGGCCATTGATTTTGAAATGCTGAGCAATGTAATCAAGCTCAAATGATTGCAAACCGTCGGAAGAGTAATATGTTATCTCTAATGTGCAGGTGTGCAAATAGATTAGATTGGCTTGTTTGCCTGTGCTGGGTAAATGCAATTATGAGTTTTTTTCTACTTTTATATTGCTTTTTATTAATTTCCACCTACAAAATCACGCAATCTTGGGTGCAATTTGCCGGCTAACTTGTTATTGAAATGTTTGATGGGGCTTGGTTGGATTCTTTGCTGAAATGTGTGATCATAATGTTTGTTAGGTAGCGATATGATGAGCACCCAAGTAATTTACAGTCACACATGGAAAATATAGGAACTATGATCAAACAACCGACAGCGTCGTTGATTGAATATCTAATGGTAGTTTCTTTTTCTTACAGGAGAGTAAAGTTGTTATCCTTAGAAGGATGCTCGTTGCTGACAACCGAAGGTCTGGAAGCTGTGATTCTTTCCTGGCAGGACCTTGAAAATCTTGTAGTGGTATCATGCAAGAACATAAAGGGAAGTGACATATCTCCTGCACTTGCAACCTTATTCTCTATTCTTAAAGAGTTGAGGTGGAGGCCGGAGGCGAAATTGCTGCTAGCGTCGAGTCTTGTAGGAACTGGCATGGGAAAAAGAGGTGGTAGATTTTTCAAGAGGACATGATGGAAGTGCAGAATTTGTAGCATCACTCACTGCTGATGTTCTTCTAACATTGTAATATAAATATTTTCTCAGTCACTTTCCTTTCTGTAAGACTAATAATAACTAGGGTAGCAAACAAACAAAGGCTGTCCTCATCTCAGGTGACTGTCAAATGTTGATGTACTTTTATTATGGAAAACACTTATTATCTACATTCTGGAATTTGAATGTCTGTAAGAGGCATTAACATTATTATTCCTTTTTTTGTCTGTCTTTATAACTTTTTCCCTTATCTTGTTAAGTTTGGGTTTAGAAATTAGTACTTCTTCTTAGAACCACAAAAGAAAAAAAAAAAGTGCCTCATTTGAGACCTATAATTCTGCAATTTGAAACAGTTGTATATCAGTGTACCAAAATTTCAGGGAAATGAATTTCAGCGTTTATTTTATGCTTCCTTCGCCTTGAATATATTGTTTGGTAAAACAGCATCGTGGTAAAGATTTCTGGTTC
>JBBYHO010000005.1:15301997-15320621 GCA_038382025.1 Adansonia gregorii
ATATATATAAACTTAATTAAAAATAAAATAATTCAAAAAATTGTGGTTACATGATTAGAGCCTTTCAAAACCGTTTACTCACTCCGTTTGTCATTTTGAATTATATTGTTACGTTATTAGAATTAACGGTCTCAATTTGTTGTTAAGAACAAAAATTTTTATGGTCACATTATTAGTTAGTGTATTAAAACCTAATTAAGTTATACAATTTGACATAAATAGAACGCTTTTTTGCTTTCCAATTCTTTCAGAAAACAATAAAATTAATAATAATAATAATAATAACAATAATAATAATGAAAGTACAAGCATACCATAAAATTTTTATATATATATAAAGAAGCACAAAATACGAGTCCATCAGAATGTCGTTTTATAGGAGAAAGGACGCCGTTTTACTCTCCCCCTTTGGATCTATCCGCAACTATTAATCTACCTATAGAGACCGAACCCTCGCCACCAGATAAATACTTCTTCACGCCGGGGTTCACAGTTGCCATAAAAAATAAAGTTCCACTGCGCCTCTCCGTCCTCAAAAACCCTAAGCCCGTCTCCCATTCATTTATTTCAACTAACATTCGGTTTGCATTTAAAAATAATAGGATTTCTGTTTACGGAGAATTCCCTCGAAATTCTTTAATCTCTCTCGCTAATTCAAATCTAAGCCATGGATGCACAGCGAGCTCTGCTCGACGAACTCATGGGGACAGGTATTCAAATTTTTCATATTTATTTGGTTGAGATTAGCTTATTTGTGTTTGTACGAGTTAATTTTTGTACTTCTTTTTTTTGGCGATTTTTGAAATTTTATAGCTCGTAATTTGACGGAGGAAGAGAAAAAAAGATACAGGGAAATTCGATGGGATGACAAAGAGGTTTGTGCATTTTATATGGTTCGTTTTTGTCCTCACGACCTCTTCGTCAACACTCGCAGTGATCTCGGTACGTTTTCCATTCTAATTTTCACTAGCTGTTTGGTTCCTGAGAAAATGAAATTCAAAGAAAAAAAGTGACGTTTGACAAAATCGATTGCACATTCAGAGAATATTTTACTAAAGTTGATTTAGGTTTATTCTATTTCTTATGGTAGCTCAGATGGTAAAAGTTTTTAGCTACCTTATTTCTCAGTGGTAACTATTGAGCTGCTTTTGGAGAATGTGATAGTTTAATGACTGTTTTCTGTTTTTTGGTGGTTTCTTTTTGGTGCATCAGGACCATGCCCTAGAGTTCATGATCCAAAGTTGAAAGAAAGGTGTGATTCAAGGGCATTCTTTTTGGATTTCTATGCTGTGAGAATTTTTTTGGGGTACAAATGCATCACAACGAGATGTTTAAATGCTGTGCTTATTCTGTTGGTTTTTCAACCTTGCATAGCCTTTGTGGTTGATAGTAAACTTTTAATCAAAATGATATGTTTTTAACGAGAATGTTATTGATCTTGTATTTACCTTATTAAGTTAGCTGCTTCATATGTCCATGTAGGATGGAACTTAAATATGCATTACACGCGGTATGCTAAGGTGTTGCTGGTTTTTCTTTTTGAGGTAACTGATCTAAACATTTTGATCAGATCTTTCCAAGGGGTAGGGAGAAATAATTCAAACCTCATCAACATCGGATGTTATTGGCAAAAAAATAAAAAAGTAGGATATTTACTTGGGAGCCCAATTTATTGATTCTTGCCCCATGCATGAAGCATTTGGGATATTTTATGTCGGTTCCTTTCTAAACCTATTACTTTTCTCACAAAGAAATATTTGAGACCTCAATCATATTTTACAAGGGGAAACGGGGGAAATACTATATATTCTATGTAATTTGACTGGTAATAGTCATGAAAATTCAAATTATATAACTTGACGTAAAAGTAATTTATTGTGTTTCATGCAATTGATGCTTAGCCCATGGCACCTGGCTATTGGATTTCCCTCCTACTGGTAACCTCAGTCAGACATTGCCATTATGATCAGCACCATTGGAGATAATTGGGGCACTTTTACTTGCAATAAGTTGCATTTCTGTTTCTATATCTTATGATATTATAAGGATCCCAGTGATATTCTGGATTTAACTTTCGAACATCACCTCTCTGCCTATTTTATTAATGGTACCATACTTGGCTTATGTAACTGCTGGGTGATGCACTCAGAAAATTAACTTGTTCTTTCTATTGACAGTGACACTGTATCTTTTCCCTTTAGACCTGTCTCAGACTGTTGTCCCCTTTGAAAATTTCTTGGGTATACTTTGCCTTCTAAGTCATTCATGTGATATGTTAAAAGGATGAGATACTATCATTGCAAGAATGAAGTCCAATACAGAGTAAATGCATTAATTAAAATTGCCATAAGGTTTCGATGTTCCCATGGGGTTTAATCTGTGCGCAGACAGGGAGTCCCCTATGGTAATATATGTTACTATCAGTTGAGAAGAAATTGTGGTAATTCATTTTTCTACAAGTATATTTTTGGATGCGGTATAGTTTAAGTTATAATCTAAACAGCTCCATGGTTTAAGTTATTTCTTGTTGCTGCTTTGGTATCTAGTGTGGCTGCCCAATTACTAAATTGCTGCTTTATTTTTTCTCCTGTATTTGCGTCGTTGCTTCGTTTACAAAAATAGCTTGTCTATGAGCTATTTGCAGTCTCTGACTTTGGAGATTGAGTTGTTTGAACCAGTTATGCCTTTTCTGATCAACATACATTTTTCTTGTGGTATTCATATTTTATGTTGGTGTTTGAAATTTGTGACCTTAGTTTTGAGAAGTCCTCGAGACACGATGCTTATGTGCCCAAATTCGAAGCTGAGCTGGCTCAGTTTTGTGAGAAATTGGTGGGTTCTGTCGCCCTCTCTTTTCAACTTGATATCCATTTTAATTTTTAGTGACAACAATTGTAATTTTAATATATTACATAACATGCCCGTACTGCTCTAGGTGATGGACCTTGACAGAAGAGTTAGGCGTGGACGAGAACGCCTTGCTCAAGAGGTGGAACCAGTGCCACCTACTCCATTATCTGCAGAAAAGTCTGAACAGCTATCTGTCTTAGAGGAAAAAATAAAAAACCTGCTGGAACAAGTGGAGGGCCTTGGTGAAGCTGGAAAGGTGGATGAAGCTGAGGCACTTATGAGAAAGGTGCTGTTAAGGGTTTGCATTATCTGTTAGTAATTGATCCAAAATGTTGACCACCTTGGAAAATATGTTTCTGTTTGATTGCCTCTTCAATATAATTTGTTAGTTCATTTAGCTCCTGATTTTTAAATTTGGGGCAGTTCAGGTTTTGAAGCTTGACCTTCTGTGATATTTGTTTATAGGTGGAGGCACTTAATGCTGAGAAGACTGTCTTGACTAAACAACCTCAAAATGATAAAGTATTGATGCTTGCGCAGGAGAAAAAAATGGCCCTATGTGAGGTTTGCGGATCTTTTCTAGTAGCTAATGATGCTGCTGAGAGGACTCAGTCCCATGTTACAGGAAAGCAACATATTGGTTATGGCATGGTTCGGGATTTTATCTCTGAGTTCAAGGTAAGTGTTTCTGCGGATAATAATTTGTGAGCTTCAGTTCCTTTAACCTTTTGTGTGAATGAAGAACCTGAATGAACTTTCAGGAAGCCAAGGAGAAAGCAAGGGAAGAGGAAAGACTAGCAAGAGAAAAAGAACTTGAAGATCGGAGAAAACAGAGGGAGAAGGAATATGAGAGTCGGAGGAAGAGAAGTGATTCAGGTGATAGGGACAAATATCGTGGTCGAGACAGAGATTCAGACAGATACCGAGAACATGATTTGGATCGTGAAAGGTCTCGAGAGTGGAATGGAAGATTCACTAGGGATGGAGAGAGGGATTGGAAGTACAAGAATGGTAGAGGTGGAGGCAGGGATAGGCAACGTAATTGCAGCAGGTCCCGTTCCCCTGGTAGACATAGTCACAGGAGGTCCTCAAGAAGTCCAGTTGGCCGATATTAGTGCCATTCTTATACAAAGATATTTTGGCTATGAAAGCCAGTGAGGTAGACCTCCTTATTTTATTTCTAGTTTATAAACGTGTGCTTTTGGAGTGGTGCTAAATTGTTATCATAGGTGAAACTTTTTGTTTGGTAACTCACAGCTTTGTTGGGACTTTACCAACTCCCTTTCATCAAAATTACTAGAGAAGGAAAGGGTTCAGAGGTAGGTATAACAGTATTATAATAACTCCTTTTTTATCTTGTTTGGGCTAAATTTATGTTATGCATCCGTGGATGTTGTTTTGAGTCTCTTATCCCTCCTTTCGTAAGCTTTTATCTATAGTCAAGCTGCTGAGAAAGATGATCTCCTTCCAAGTTTGAGGTAACAGATTAAGTTTCATTTACAGCACTGCAATGCTTTAGCTGACTTCCTTCACGTATACATGAATATAGTTTTATTGTCCCCTTGCTTTTGTGGATGCGTATTTGACTTTATGTCCAATTATTTGTTTGCAATGGCTTGCTGTTGGGTTATGGTACAGGGGAAATCTGAGATAAATTTAGAAAGTACCTTTAACCAGATGCAATTTGACCCTTGAAGTTTATTTTAGGTATTCTAATCACACTCATTTCTTGTGCTCAAAACCAACGCAATAGATTTATAGACAGGAGCATTGTTTCCTTTTGTACGGTTCAGTAAATGGCTAGGCTTTAGTTATTTGGTATCTTGCTTTTAGTCTTTGTGATGGATTTGTATGGTGACAAATTTACAATTTGTTTTCATGACATTGTCCTTTGTAGTTTGAATCCCGATTTTGAAGCTTGGGATAAAGTTTACGGTTTGGTCCACAAACAATCAATATAGCTTCTCTTTATTTGATTATCCAAAAGCTGAAAAACGAGAGAATTTTGCGATGTCCTAAATCAGTCGTGGTCTAAGATGGCCCTTTTTTCCTCGTTTTCCTCTGATTTGTTAAAATGTTCATTTTACGCAGACAGACTACAAGAAATTATCTTAAGGCAGATATGACCTTGGTTTGAAAGTAAATTTTGAGAAAGCAAAACTGGTTGAGGGCCATGGTTCAACACTGTTGCTTGCGTTTCGTTGCATTTACCGTGGGGAATAAATGGTGAAATTAGCAAAATAAGATTTAACCACAGGGGCTCCTTCCATTTTACAGTTGTTGAGAGAACGGAAGAAAATCACATCGTAGAGAATTAGGTCTGGTTTAGTGTTGCTATTGGAAAAGGTGTAGATTAAAAGAAGTTTGTGTTGAAACAAGGTAAGGTTAAAAAATTTTATTTCAAATATTTTTAGGTTTTAGCATTATTGTGAAAAAGTATTTTGAGTAGTTGAAATGTAAAAAAAATATGTATAAAATGATAATGGTAAAAAAAATATAATTTAAGAAATTTTAATTGTTCAGTATTACAATAAAAAATGTTTTAAGAAATTAAAATATTTAAAAAAATGTATAAAATAATAAAAATTTAAAAATGCGAAGATAATAAAATTATTTTTATTAAAAATTAATTTTTGAATCATATTTTTTTAAATTTGAACTGTCAAATCATAATTTTAAATATAAAAATCAAAATTTGCTTACATTGCATTACATTTGTTGTAAAAAATAGCTTTTAATACTAAAAACGCCATAAGCAACAATACTAAATGTGAGCCTAATAAAATATTTGAAAAAAAATAAAAATCCATAATAATTACTTAATAATTTATATATTTATATAATATTCGTGTATTATAATATATTGTATTTTATATTATATAAATTTTAATATATTAATAATACATATTTTATAAATTTTGATACATATATTTACATTGAGTGTAATCGTACTTACAATTACCAAAGTGCATCTATAAAGATGATCATTTCCATTGATAAAAACAGAAGGATTAATGTTGGAAGAAACTGACTTTATAATACGTTGATGGAGTCGTATTTAGTTACATAATAATAATTGCGAGCAAAATTTACTGATCCAAATTCAGACGCCGCATTTTACACACAAGGTTAGCAGCAGGAAGATCAAGTTGGTTCCCAGAATTACCGGACTTCAATAAGTCTTTTAACTGATCCCGAGGGGCTCCAAGGCAGGTCTGAAAGGTTGCAAGAACCGGAGGGATTGGCATTGAAAGAGCAGAAAGCACGTTGCTCAAGTACTCTATATCAACCGACAGCTGTTGAGCGCCACGATCGGTTATGTACTGGATACCACGTAGCTGTTCCATGTATAAAGCGGTGGCACCTTCAGCAACCTTTCCAAACACACACATACGGCGAATATATATACACAACGTTAGTTATACAATGGAAATAAAACCAAAAAAAAAAATATCATTCTGAAAAATATATTAATGATCTTTCATCTTTAAATTGAGCAGCTTTGCATGTTCAAGCTAACCACTAAATTCCTGAGTAATATCATGGTTCGCTCACATGCTAATAAGTTTTAAAGTTATGGGCATGAAATGCTACCTTGAACATCCATTCTGTTGCAAAGAACTGAGCTTCGTCGTTGTTGGCGTCGCTGTTAGAAATACCCTCAGCAAGTGGCTCCAATTGTTGGGGCAAAGTCAGAAGATATTCACCCACACTGGTCACATAGGACTGAGGGTATGCACTGAAAGTTGGGAGAGGAAAAGCACTCGGTTCCTCTACTGCAGACCAGATTGGTAAACCGGAAACATCGCTCAGACGTTGTCGTACTTTGGATATAAGGACATCGTAAACAAGCTCATTCACTGTTTCAGCAAATGCTGCTACCCTTTGAGATGCAAGTGGAAGTGCATGAAATCGGGGATCTTTAGACTGCACGACAACAACAAATTATCGTCATCATTCAGCATGCAGTGGCAAATAAAACCCGTCTTCTAAATGGGGCGCAGGCAACTAGCAACGGACGAGTAAGAAGGCATGAAAAGATTTTGACATTTGTAATTCAAACAAAAGTAGATTTTAATTTAATCTTGCATCTTTTTGCTTGTGTGTCTAAAAGACGATAAAATAAATGTGAGCAACACAGGAGACAGCAAAGGAAGGACATATCTTATTTTCAAATACCTGATCTAAAAGGTTAAACAGTTTCCTGGCCTTCTCAGGAACATCAACAAGCCGCACAGCTGCCACATCCAAGGCAGCCCTTCCACCCAATGGTGGTTCCCCATTTCCATCATCATTCGCGACATGTAGCTGATTTTGATCCACACTTGAACCAAATACTGAAACTGACAAACTTGTGCTCAATCTAGCCAGAGTAGCTCTCAAGGATGCTTCAAAGACGGAAGACCTGCTTGTTAGACATTCTGCAACTGTGAGTATCTGCAAGGCCCCCTGAACAATCGACCACTCCTCCTCATTAGAGATCAAGTCAACTTTTCTAGAATTTTGTGCCCCTTCCTTCTTGTCCAAGCCAATATCCTTGTGGTCCACTCCACAGACAGCTCTAAGCGATTTGAGGGTGTCCTGGAGGGTAGAAATGTACTGTAACATTACGTCATCAAGTGCAAGAATCAGCTCGTCTGCCTCCGAACCACCGGTAAAGCTGATGCACCTCTCTGCAGCTGCTTCAAGAAGCACAATAACTTGAGGAATAGATTCTTCCATTCTTCTAACCGTCTCACTGAGTTCAATACCCTGGGCTCCCACACCACGTGTGACAGCTCCCCTGAGATCCACCCCAGCAATCTCAGAGGAGAGGATAGCACGCTCCATTTGTCCATACCTATAAGATATCCAAGTTACTCATTAACAGAGGCACCAAAATATGCTCTCTAATACCAAAAAAAAAGATAAAATTGCATGAATTAGAAATGATACAGACGTGAGAAAAGGTTGCACACATCTTCCTCTGCTTTAGAAGACAACTTTAAACTCAAATGGAATATGAATTGGAAAAATCAAGAGGACAGTGATAAACATAGACAGCATAATTTGTTGGTTTCCTATTAATCAAGCTGAGTATACATTATGCTCCAATGTTTGACAGATAAATGGAGGACCAGGAGAATCTGTAGACTCTGTGCCTCATTTAGAAATAGGCAAAGGAACAAAAGAGAGGCATTGCATTTTATTACTTTTGTAATAGCTTACCTCTGTTTAAATGATTCATATGGATTGTAAACAGCCTTCAATGTGTCCATTAAAACTCGGAGATCAGATTCTGAAAATAAGTGCTCGATATTTCTCGCAAAAATTACTGTCATATTGTGTAAGTCAATCAGGGCTTCTATATGCTTAGTCTGAATCTTACTACCCTTTTGCATATCTCCAGATAAAATGTCTAATATACCTAATGTCATTAACAAGGAATGTGAGAAAACAATAATCAAGAGCTGTCCTTCAGCTCAAAAACAGACAAATCGATTAACCAATGCAAATAACAACTTAGGAATATCATGTAACTATTACCTTTAGCAAGTGCTTTTGTTTCAGGGACAACCTCTCCGGTAGCAAGGTTGATGCGGGAAAGAAAACTTGATCCCACAGCTGCCATGGTCTCCATGAGAAGCTTTGGTACAAGAGTCTTATAATCATCAGGGAAAGCAAACATGCACCTGGGAAGAAGAGTTTAGTAAATGCTCATACGCCATAATATTTATGTTTTTTGGAAGAGAAGCAAAATTCCCTAACGGTTAGTTCTTTCAGAAACCCTTCTTCTACTAATGAACATAGAAGAAGCAACTTTGGAGGGAAAAAAAAAAAGCAAGATCTGTTTAGATATATGTAGAAAATGTGAGTAACATAAACTCCAAAGTAATGAACTCTATTGTGGCAAATTTTAGGGTAACATAGCAGGACAAAACAAATGAATCTAAATCATTTCAAATTTGCCAGAAAATAAAATAATAAAACATGGGAAAACAACTTTAGAATTAAAACGTGGAGCATGAAATGTCAATAATAAATACCACTTCCACTCCTGTTCAAGGTAGAGTAGCAACTCATCATAGAAACTCGGCAGCCAACTTGAGAAAGAAACTGCCAGAGAATTTGACTGTAATTCATTACTAGTTGATAGCCTTTCAACTTCACTCTTCTCATTAGCAAGCTTACTAACTCGCTTCTTAGAGTCAAAATCATCCCAAAGCTGCTTTATGGGCTTTAAGTGAACTTTGGTATACTGCAGCTCCAAAGACTTGAATCTTCCAATTCGAATAAGAATTCCTCGCAAATCTTGAGCAACATCAACCTGTATAGCCATAATAGGTATAAATGTATAAAGCAATCTATTAATAAAAAACGATGATGCAATTGCAAGTAAAAAAAACAACAAAGGTATTGAAATGAAAATAGCAAACCTTGCGATTGGATAATGCATCTGTGAGATGAGGCTGCACCATTGTGTCTAACCTGTCCTCTAATACCTCAAGTTGCTTCCTAATATTTGCAAATTCGGCTACCTAAAACAGATAATTCAAGGATAAATATTAAGTCATTGAAATTAAATCTTAAGGATGAAAAATCAGATAACATCATATAAAAAGCACTAAAATATAGTTACCTCGCCTACAGCAGACAAGCAATGCCTCATGTTAGCCAAGGTTTCCGCAGCACGAGGAAGATCCCCCGAGGCAAACACATCCTCCACCGTTGCACTCAGTTGTGTTAACCCAGCGGCATCCTGTTTTAGCAGAAGCATCCAAACAAATATTTAGCTAAGAAATCCTAACATGAACTACAAAGATCGATTATGTGAAAGACCAGGATGAAATAATCTCACTTGCAGTGTCTCATATGCAGCTTCCATTCGCTGCTTGACAGTGTCAACTTTAGCTAGAGCAGCTATAGACTCTGCCGACGATCCCTCCGCCTGCAAATAAAAGCCAATTGGTTGCAAGATCACTAGGAGAAAAATAAGTCCATCTTCAAATCCATGAATTAATTATAAAACCTACATCATATCCTATTTCATAGCAATAGATCATGGCGAAATATAAACATCAGATGACTCAAATCAGTTAACTTTTTGGCTTAAGCCTCCAATCAACAAGGAATCTATCAAGTTTCCGGCACATTCCCGAGATTCAAGACAATATTGAATTGATATGAGATCTGAAAGAAATAGATCAGACCTTCTTGAGCTTGTCGAGGATGCCGGCGACGGAATTGCGGAGAGAAACGGCGTCGTCATGAAGACGGAGGACGTCACGGGTAGCGCGAGGAACACGAAGGAGGGCGGCAGAGCTTTGTTCCTCGAGCGAAGCAGCGATCTCTTCGGAGACCATCTGGAGCTTCATTTCGAGATCCACCATGTGCTTGTCGAGGGAGTCCTGAGGGTGGCGAGTCTTGCAGGCGGAGTTTATCCATTTCTTAGGATCAAATTTCTCGTCGGAAAATGGGCCTAGATCTAGCATCATTGTTTCTTTTCTGCTGAGTTGAGTTGCAAGTCTAACTAGTCATGAGAGAGTGAGAGACAGAGAGACGATTTTTTATTTGTTTTCCGGAGGGACTATTCGTTGCGGTTGCTACAGCCTAGAGGTGACAAACTGACGATATGGGAGCTGCCTTTCGATATTATCAGCTACCGTGGGCTGTGGGCCGTGGGGAGAAGCGAAATCCTCGCTCTGCCGTTTCGTTAGATTAGATGGTCCTTTAAAAATTAATTATAATTAATTGTAAATATTAAAAAGTAAAATTAAGCATAGATATAATATTTATGTCTCACCGGAATATGCCTTTACATTTTACAATCAGAAACTCGATTAAAATTAAAAAGATAATATTTATATTAATATAAGAGTCCTAATAATTTAATTTTTAAATTAATAAATTTAAATTTAAATTAAATTATTATAATAAATTATATAAAATATAAAATTATTTGAGATGTAATATAAACATAATATAAAAAAAATTAAAATATAACGCAAGCACATAACATAAATATATTAATATAATAAAATTTATATAAAAATTATTACTATATTAAAATTGATACAAGTTTACGATATATTAAATACACTGATAATATAACATAAATTTTTATTTAATTTATTTAATTTTACTTTTATCCCACCTTAATCGCAAAATTGTTCGAACCAACTATCCAAAAATAAATTAGCAACAAAACTGGTCCATTTCCCTTTTTTTTTTTTTTTTTCTTATCTTTACATTATTTCACATCATCCAAACTGCACTGGCTTCGACTCCATTATTTGAACACTGATTTACCTAATTTCATTTTATTCGCTACAATCAAAGTGGCACATAGTCATCTAATCCAGTCCCCAAACAAATTTTGAAAAAGAAAATATCTTTTGCCTTTGCATCTACATCTGGCAGGCTGAAGAAGAGCTCGAGATTTTCTAGACAAGACTAGAAGAAACGAAAAATCCAATGTGGGATGGGCCTAAGCCCCTCTGTATTTTCTGCTTTCTTGGGAGTCAAGCAGATCTCCGGGGAATATATGTGACGTGTGCTTCCAGAATCATCTAGTAATAACTGACCAATCTTTCCAGAAATTTCTGTCTAGCAGCTTCCTTCCTCCACTATATAATAAAATCCGCCGGTTCACATCGTGTTCACCAAGTAATATTCCCGAGGACAAGGTGGCTCTCAGATTTTCTTCGTGTTTTCCAAGCAAATTAGCGAATTCTCCGTCCAGCAATCAACAAGGATGGCTTCTTCTCTAGCTCTCAAGAGGCTCGTTTCATCCAACATCCTGCCTAGCTCATTGCGCGTGGTCCGCCCAATGGCCATAGCTCCATTCACCTCAAGATTCTTCAACGCAAACGCCATTCGTGAGTTCGACGACGGTGATGAGCGTGACCTCAGCGATGATAGCCGCCGCGCTGGCTCACTCGCTCGACGTGGTGACGGGTTTTTGGGGGGTAGTTGACCACCGTTCTGTTGTTCTTTCCGAATACTTTCATTTTCTCTTCTGATTATCTAATATTGATGCTGATTTTGGCCTTCCATCTTTCATGTGCAGAGGTGTTCGATCCTTTCTCTCCAACAAGGAGCCTAAGCCAAGTCCTGAACATGATGGATCAATTAATGGAGAACCCATTACTCTCAGCATCCCGTGGTATGGGAGGTGGGCTCCGCCGAAGCTGGGATGCTAAGGAAACAGATGACGCCTTGAACCTGCGGATTGACATGCCAGGGCTTGGAAAAGAGGATGTCAAAGTCTCTGTGGAGCAGAACACTCTGATTATCAAAGGCGAGGGTCCGAAAGAGTCTGAAGACGACGAGACTGGTGGGAGGTACACGAGCAGGATCCAGTTGCCCGAGAAAGTTTATAAGACAGATCAGATTAAGGCTGAGATGAAGAACGGTGTCCTGAAACTGGTTGTGCCTAAGATTAAGGAGGAGGAGAGGAATGATGTGATTCAGGTCCAAATTGACTGATCTTGCAGGGGTGTGGGCGGAGTGGGTTGTGTGGGTTTTTCTTTGCTTTGGGGTAGACAGTTTGTGGGTAAATAAGAGAGGTTTAATCAAGATCACTGGCTTTCTATGTAGAACTCCTAGGATGCAATGTTAATACTGAGATTGACTGAGTAAATTTCGGAAGGAACTACTAAATTCTGAAAGCTATCTTTACGTCTTTGCAGCTTGTGGTTTCCAGTTTATAGGTATATTGATTCAGGTTGGATCTCTATTTTTATTGCTACTTGGAATCCTTTGGAAGTGAACACCGCCAATTACCAAAGAAAAATCCGTTCAAAGTTGGTTCTTTCTTAAAATCACCTTGAAGTGGAAGGTGACCTATAACTGAAATTAACAAGAAAGAAATTGGATTTATAAGCGCCAAGGGCCAGCAACTTAAAAATTCGTCCTTAACTAAGGAGCCTTCATTTGTTATTTTCTTTTTCTTTTTTAATTTTTGGATGTTACTTGACTTGAAATCTTTCGTTGAGCTAAACTGTCACTTTTAAGGTTCACGAGCATGACACGCCGAAGCAAGTTTTCATTTAAAGTTTGAACTGGGTTTCTTGTGGTCATGTAGTCCTTGAGCTTTAAATGTGTGTTCTCTTTCTGAGGGAGACTGAGCGAGCGCTCGTATTAGTGTAAATCAACAATTTTACAAGAAGTTGGGCAAATTTGCCCTGAAAATTTTAGAGTTAGGGAGTGGTTTCACTTCTGGTACGTTAGGGGCAGGAAATCTAAGCTAAATCAATGCGAAGGAAATTTATGCTAAATTAATGCAAATGGATCATGAGAAGGAAGTAAATTAATATGGGTCGAGATAAAGAATGAGGGAATGGGCCTCATTTCATTAGCCCGAAAAGGGTCCTATGGGCCTTAGACGAAGCACGATCATGCTGGAATAAAGCCCAATTTTAATCCGTACCCCCTCCTACAACTCTTAGAACGAACAAAATATAAAAATGTGGGAATAAAAACAGAACATGTCGAACGAAGAAAGGGAAAGCGTAGTGTCAGATTAATAAATATTTTGAAACTTTCGTTGCAATAAAATGCATGCGATGGATGGGCATAATTTTCATTGGACACAGAACAAATTTATATGTCAGGTTTCAAGAGGCTTCTGATTAAAAGAATAAGTGAAAACTTGGAAGATAAGATATATATTATATATGTATATATATATATATATATTTTCTTTCTTCTCTCTATGGCTATGCCAGTCTAGTCTAGACGTCAGATTTGAGAGGAAAAGCTTGGATCAGACAGGAATGTCATTTTCTAGACAGCGCTCAGCTAGAAATTATAGCCCATGTCCGGGCTAAAATCTTTTGTCAATATCATCAAATTCAGGCTGAGCCCATGACTATCTATCACGCAGAAATCAATGGTAGTGAAGTTCGTCCACCAAGCTTTATCTGTTATGCGACACCATTCACACTGTACATCATATCATTAAGTTGACACGTTACATGACTCAAAATAATGTGGCTCACATTTAGACACATTTTTACACATTAGCGGAAAGTTTCGTACCCAGTAACTAGATAGGTGATGGTGCCACATAATTTAAAGAATCGTTCCACGTAGAATTAGTAGAAAATTTTATATTTTCTGTTAAAATGAAAAACTGAAAATGCCAAATCTTTTCTTTCTTTCTTTATTTTTTTTCTTTTAATTAAACACTTGAAAGTGCAGAAAAGATGGCTTTGAAAATAGTGGCATCGAAACATATATTTCTTGAAAGCCGTCTTTACTTTTAATAAGTAAAAAAAATTGTGACAGAACTGCGGAATCTACAATTCATCTAATGAGCTAACTGGGGAAGAAACTTAATTATGCAACTTTTTTCCACTTTTAGGTCACATACACTAAATTACCTATAAACGATTCGTCGCTAAAGACTAAAGATGAAAACATTTTGAATGTAGGAAAAATGCATTATGACAAATTAACCATTTAATGTTAGAAAAACAAAAAGAAGAAAACATTGATACCTTATACTATTGACAGTATAATATCAATGAACCATTTGAACCAGAAAAAAAAAAACCTAATATATATATATATATATGTATATATATAAAAGATTTTTGGCGGAGAAAGTCTTTGCCCTCCGACTGTGACCGAAATATCCAAAGCAGAGGGTGGCATGTTGAAATTAATCAATTAATGCAAAAATCCAAAGCGCCATCCCCTGCCTTTTTTTTTAAAGCAATGATACGAAATAACTCCAGAAAACGAAATTTCTGCGTTCTTTCTCCAGGGTTCTACTTTAGGGGAAAAAAATGAAAAAAGCTTCCTGATTGGGAGAATTAGTCCAACAAAACAGTCCCCAGAAAAAAGCCACAGCGATATCCAATCTTGCTTGGTATAATTGGTCTTGGATTGTTGCAGCGTCGTCGTCTTCTATATCATTTCCAATAATGATGCCCTGTTCAGCTGTCAACATTTGCATGCGCCTTCGATTCTTAAAGTCTTGGCTCAATCTAATTGTTCTTGTAACGAGTGTTTTCTGAAGAAAATAATTAATATGTTTACCGGAAGAATCGAGTAGCAAGGTTCCTCCTCCTGCAATCTCCCACTCAAATGCCTCACATAAATAAATCGTAAAACTGAATCCAACATTATCAGCATACGTAGATAGAGCCAACCCTTATTAATAGTCAATTATATAAAATTCACCCGCATGAGTAGACTCATTCTCGTTTATTTTCAAGAAATGTCTACACACTCCCGTCTAACTTCCCACATTCCAACCATTAAAATAGATCATCAATCGACACTTTTAATTTCTCTTAAGCCCATTGGTGTCCACTATAACTATCCTAACAGCTGCATCTTTTTCTCATATACCTCACTATATAGATATATATATTTATTTATTTACAACCCTACAAACAAACCCAGCAAGAACCTCTTTTTCTCTTAGAATTATTACAACTTCTTTTCTATTAACTAATTTCTAATCAATCCCCAAAATACTTCAAAGTAACAGATCATCAAATTTTTTGACATTTCAGTAAATATTCAAAACAATAATTGCCCAATCTTTGCTCAAGATAAACATATATAATATATATTTATTTATCCACATGTCAATTTATATACATAGATCGTATTATATCAAAAATTTTCTTGGTATTTTCGCGTCGCATATACATTAATATATATGTGTTGTTGTTTTTAGTGTTTTTTGTTGCTATAATAATAGATTAAATAATTAATTATTTTCTTCATTATTAATAAACTGACTGAAGTAAAAGAATGTTATGAGTGTCCTTTCTACAAACGTCGCGGTTGTATAATTATAGCACTAGTAATATTTAATATTATTATATAAATATAATATGTATAAAATTATAAAGATATAATATGATATGAATTTTTTAAAAAAATTTATCTAATATAAATTATTAATATATCTCAAACATGATTATGATACAATAAAATATATTAATATAATACGAATATATGAATTATTAGATTTATATACTTGTATCATCATTCTATTTAATTTTAGCATGCTAATTTTAATACTGAAAAAAAGGGGTTTCATTTCATCATAACTGTTCCAATCCATAAGATCTAAATAAAGTCAGGGTTTGTGTCTGTCGCAACGACATACGCAAAAAGTTTCTTTTTACGACTCATTTTGGTGATGGCGATGCTGAGGTTTGTACAAGTAAAGATAATGGAAGCGATCCAAGTTTAAAACGGGTTGCTCTAGTTTCTTCTGATTTTATAGCAGAATTAAGTTGTCATTAAGTATTTCAGTTTCGGCAGTAGTTTTAGAGCAGAGCAGGGTAGAGACTTGGAAAATGCCGGTGCACTCGTTCGCTTAGCGGTAAAAAAAAAAGAAAAAAACAAAAGCAATTTTTACCCAAAAGGCAATACCGTCTATACTGGCTAGCTGTCCTCATACATATGTGCGCATATCGGAGCAGTAAATTAATGCAATGAAAATGAGTGGATATGAAATAATTACATAGCTGGTCCAAGCATAGTCTTTGTCGGTCGCACATGAAAATGAAACAGCAGTCTTTATTTGTTGTTTTTCGATATTATCCTTTAGTATCAGTCATCTATGCATCCGTCTGTATAAACCGAAAATTCAAGAGATAAGTAGTGGAACTGGACTGCCACTGCCCGCCAAAATGATACTAATGTACATCCATAAAACCAAGCAATCAACGTAAACAGTGACATAAAAAGGCTAAAGGCCCCGCCCTGGCCCCTGCGTATATTTCGACAGGTAACGAAGTTTCTGTGTGCTTTCTTTTCCCCCAACAATTATATTTCAACCATATTGGCCCACTGCCAATCAATACCGGAAACGGACAGCCGACTCATAGAGGTTTAAAATTTCATGCATTGTCTTTGCAAATTTTTTTTAAAAATTTTCATTATCTATATTTGTAAGATTTATTAATTAATTATAAAATTTATATTTATAAATAATATTAAAAATATTTAAAAAGTTAATAAATTGAAAAAAAAGAAAATTAGTTGAAAGTAAAGTAATTTAAACTCGAAAGTAATTTATTGTAATTTTTTTATAATCTTATAATTATTTAATTATAACATAAAATATATAAAAATTAATCACTTAAAATTATAAATTATATATAATATTTTTATAAATTTTATATAATTTAAAATTATAATTAATTAATGATATAATAATAATTATCGGTGATATTTTTTCAGACAAAATCCACGCCTACCAAGATCTTCCTTAAACATGATCCAACAGTCATGCCACGTCATTTGTCCGACTCGGACGTCGGGGAAGAAGCTAAGGAAGGGATATTGAATGCTGGAAATTGGATGTACCGGCCGCCTGCTGGGAATAAGAATAATTCTACTTTGGAAATGCGAATATGCTTTTGCGGCACCACACACCCTTTCTATAATTAAACTCACACCCTGACCTGGCTACTCTAGTCTAGACCTAGCGGATTCACAGAAATATCCCCCTTTGTTTTCCACAAATTACCCTTCGCCAAAATTCAGCTCGGTGGTCTATTTTTGGACTGTCTGACCGAAATCACCCTTTCGACCATGTGTCCTCGATAGTCAGCCCGAAAAAAGTTGGTACGTCAGATAATGGGGTGTGGGATCGGACGGTCTAGATTTACAGATAAAATATTATTCCGAGAACAAGTTTCCAGCTTCTGTGGCATTTTTTTAATTGTTTGGATGGGCATTTTAAATAAATTTCTTGAAAAAGATTTACTATTATCTCGAAATTTGGAGGTTAATAGTATACGTACTTTATTAATCGAAACAGGAATTTAGAGATCAAATCTTCTTCGAGTATAGATGTTCAAAAGCTACATAGAAAGAAGCACTTGCTTCTTTTGCCATCTCCGTGAGCTAACAGTTTCTCTTTGCCATCTTTCTAAGAAAGTCAGAGAATGAGTTTCATTGAGCAGTATTGAGTTTAAATGATAAATTTTTAATCTTAATCATCTTAAGAATTATTTAGAGGGTTTTGATTTACTATTTATGAAAGAAAAGAAACAATAGAAGTCATGGTTGACCATAGGAAATAGTCATGCAACTTTTGGTTTGCATTAAAAATGTAATCAGATGGTGTATAGAGGAATTAAAACATGTAGAAGCTGATCATATAAGTAGATAGTTTTGAATAAACTAAGGGTTATATCTTTCTATACTTTCTTCTTGATCTCGTAGAGGAAGGCTGAGAAGAGTTTTGCTATAGCAGCGTGGAGTATCCTCAATCGTTCTAAAGCTTTAAAACCAAAATTAATAGACATAGCCAAGGTGGTTTATTTGCAAAAAATAAGAAAATAATCTATTCATTCAAATTATTTTCAAGAAATATTTTGGTTGATTTCTGAAAGGCTTTAATATTATTCGACTAGCTAGGTCCATAAAAAGGGAATGGAATGGAAAGAAGAGGGGTGGCAAAAGGTGACACGAATACAAAATCCACGTCCAAACAAATTTTCGAAGAATACGATTACTTTTTTAATGTTTTTGTCGTTCGGGAGCTTCTTTGATCTCACATCTTATCGTTAGACGAGTGTGCTTTTTTATAAAACTAGGAAAACTTCTTTACTTGCTTATGTATGCATGCCAGGGGCTTAAACGCGATACCTGTTAAACAACAGTTGTAAAATTTCGAATAAACGACGACCCTTCTCCTAACCTTTGATTGAATATATAAATCAAAGATTAGGAAAAAAAAAATTTTTTTGCTCTTCTTCGTTAGGAGAATTGAAGGAGATAGAGAGCGTCAGCGGACGCCAATGAAAAACG
>JBBYHO010000005.1:15343138-15367737 GCA_038382025.1 Adansonia gregorii
CTCTCTCTCTCTATATATATATATATATATATATTAAGACCATGGAATGGATAAGGAAGCTAGTATGTATGATCTTACATATATATATATATATATATATAGCTAGTATGTATGATCTTATATATATATATATATATGGACAGATAGATGCTCTATCTTCAATTTACATTTTGCAGCTTGCCGATGTCATTTGTAATTGACCCCGTCTGTCTGTCTGTCTTTGAGCCAAGTTTCTACAACTTGTCCATTCATTCTTAGAAATTATTGCTGCTCGAGTAGCTCGTTGGGATTTGTAAATCTTGGCCCTTAACTTCTACACATGCTACAGTTTGTTTTTTGTGATTTAGATTTACTCTAACTCCTTCTAATTATATGTATATCACTTGAAAGTATGTTGAAAAGTGAATCAATTAACAAGAATTGCTGATATATCTGTCTTTGTTACACACAATACATTTATTTTTTTAAATTTTTGTTAATGAATGCTCTTATTTATGTTATAATAATAATAATAATAATAATATTATATTTAATACAAAAGTTGATAACTTGATTCATCATTTTTTAAATGCATTGGCTGAAAATATTACTAAATATAATTAACTTTAAATCGTATAATACTTTACTATATTTGTTAGCAAAATCATTTGGTCAATTATAAGATTTAAAAAAAATGTTAAAGAATTGCAATAAAGAAAACAATTTTTTAACAAAATAATACAAAAATAGGAAACTTAATCTACTCATTCTCAAATCAAATCATATCATAAATAACGATGATAAACCATATTCCAAAGTTGTGTAGTTTAGTAATAGCATACTCTCTAAACTTAAAATGATGCTGCCTGCGTGTGAACAACGGACTACTGGGCTCATGCTTAAGGATAAATTTTGGCTCATTCGGGCCGGAACCCAGCCACTGCTGTGCAACCAAGCCCCAACCAAAACATTATTAATTCGTAATTACCTACAGCTGAGGTCAGATCACACCGATCCAGCCTGCCCACCAAGCAGGTGTGATGTCAATCCCGTAATTCTTCACTACCCTCATGCCCATTCCCGTCCATTCACTCCCCCTCCTGGTATATACGGCGTCGGGACAACCTTGTTTGCATTACCTTCCCTGCAATTACGTGAATAAGTCGTCTTAATTCACACCTGATTTCACTGAGCTTAATCAGCCCTTAAAATAGGATAGTCCATCTTCATTCAAACAAATCCACTGAGCTTGAAATATTCCAACTTGGTTGTGTAGTTCATCAACCATGAGCCGTTCCAGGAGAATCGATATCCTCCACCCCTTCTCTGCACCTTTCTTTGTTAAAGAAACCTCCCTTTTCGCTCCCAAGCCTTAGCTTTTCCCTCATTTTACGAAGAAGAGCATGATCTTAGCTTTGCTCTCCATGTACTCAGCCCTTTCCCTTGCTTTAGTCCCATTGAAATGTACCAAGGCGTTACCGATCTGGTGCAAATGGAGAAGACGCTGTTGTTTTGCTCCTGCAAGAGGGTACAACGTCAAGCCCAGCCTGAGCTTCCTATTCAAAGCTTGTGTCATCGTGTTACCGCGCTGGAGTCCCAGTTCGACCATCTCGTTAACGCGAGGATCAGTGGAAGGGAAAGGAAGTACACATGGACGGCGGAGATCAAAGGGCCGGTTGATAGGAAGTACAAATTGGTAACGGAGATCAAAGACGGGAAGAAAAATGAAGAGGAGAAAGGGAAGAAGTATAAATGGACGGTTGAAATTGAAGGTAAGGGAATTGATGGGCCGATCTCGAGGGAATACACGTTTACAGGATCCACGGGCAATGCAGCAGGTGAGGGTAGCAAATCGGAGAAAAAGGATGAGAAGGAAAATGAGCATCATAAAACGGAGAAAAAAAAGTAGAGAATCGGAGGCGTATAGTAGAAATTGAAGAGCCGTCTGATCACGGCGCTGTCGTATTTAAGACAGGTTTGACATATTTGCATTTTGTTGTCCTTGGGTTAGTTTGGTTTAACAAGAGTTCTGTAATAATGGATAGCCATGTCTCCGTCAAAAATTCATTTTTTGAGCATCTTGAAAACGACATCTTTATTTATCTTTATTAACGTATTGACTAATTCCCGTCCCTTTTAATGATCTACCAGTAAAATCTAACATGATATTTGAGAAAAGGATTCATATCTTGTCTTTTAACTACTCAGTGCAGTCACATTTTTTGGACCCAATTAATTTGCTGTTAGAACTTTACATCTTTTCTTCATACTTGCGGCAACTATCATGATGGTCTGTCCAGAAAAAATTATCTGCTTTCAAAGGTTACGTTACATATAAGGTTTGACTCAAGAATGTTAGGTTTAAAAACTATGGGAAATGTTCCGGCATGCCTCAAGCTCTAAACTTATTCCTTAATGATTTCGCAATTTCGTCATTCGGGGTATCTATGCAAGCTCACTAACTGAATCAAATTCTATGTTTCATTGGAGGTAAAATTTGCAAAGCATTTGCTTCGACTTACCTTGAACTCTTGAAGCATTTCATTTACACTTGGGCTCTGACTTCTCTGTTTTTTGTGGTAGGCTTTTGCCAAAAGAGCTGATGTTGTTAGAAACAACAGGGGCAAGAAGAAAGAATTGTCTCCTCAAGATGCTGCTTAGACGATCCAGGACACATTCAGAGCTAATCTGATTCATAGATCACAGGCTCTTCGTGCCCTTAGGGAGTTGGCAGCGGCCAGCGCAGTATCTTTTAATAACTTCTCCTGTCGTCGTCGATAGCCCAAGATGCAGAAGAGCGTCAAAGGTTCTCTGAGAAAATCATTTTCCTGCTCCTTACCGTCGACTTTTGACTTTATCAATTTAATCTTTAAGCATGTGATTTTCTGCCATTGAATGGTTCAATATGATAATGGAGTGTATTATAATTTTGCTGTGTGCATGTTCTGTTATAATATTATCTGTTATAATGTTTTTGGATCATGTGATTGGCTTACGAGCTATGACAGTCATTACTGATTACACTTACTCCTAAAAAATGGTGCATGTAATATTATGGTACGTGAAGAATCAGTGGATGCAGCTTTTGACGTTGAATGCTAATTGTTTGCTGAAGCGATTTCCACTATTGAACTATGGGGTCAATTAATACAAGGATGCATCATCATGTCATTTTAAAAGATAGATTTGGTTATAGTTTGCCAAAATGAATGAAAATGACCCTGCAATCTGTGCATTATCACCGCCAATGTTACAATCATTCATTTGTCAACTGTAAGCTGTCCAGAGAATGCTGTCAATGCTATGGTCCTTCTGAATCAGTAATCAATGGCCTTAATAATTTTTTTTTTAAAAAAAAAATTGAAAAAATGCATTTGAAATCATAAATCTTTTTTTTTTCAGTAAAAAATTTTTTAATTGACTAGAATTCTTTTATTAGAGATGGCAATCTCGGTATTGGAGCTCATTTCAGTGAGATTTTGAGTTCTCATCTATGCTTATAAGTTATACCATTTAGCAGTCTTGGCATTGGAAAGTGTTCACCAATTTGAATCTGATGTACTATGTTGTATGATATATATACTAGGGAGCTGATCTAATGGTGCGAGCTGCAAAGAAGTCAATGGTAGATGAACTGGAAGCAATGCTTGATGTGGTGGATCCTCGGTCCCTTGGGAAATCACTTTCAATGAGGAGGAGGACATTTGACATGCGAGACACTGTCATCCAGAAGGAAATTGCTGGGGGGGTGACACAGGTTGTTCAAATGTTTGAAAGTGAAGAGAATGGTACTGCTATTTAATGCAGTCTTGTTAAAATGTTGTATCATGACAAATCACCCATTTTTATGCTTTGCCAGGCCGATGTTTGAAAGATACAGGTTAGTTTATGATGTTTGGACCTGAAATTTCTGTTGGCGTCTCACTTTCTTAAACGGCACTTGTGTTCTGCATGAACATCTTCGGCTTGTTTGAATGTTGGACAGCAATTGTTTTAAGCAAAAAGCTTTGTTCCCTTTTATCTTCTGTTAATAATGCCTCTGCTTTCATGTTCTTCTACTATGGAAGCCTTTTCATTCCCGCCAATTCTCTTCTTCAGCTTGAATTGGCGATGGAGGGTTTCTCATTCCAAAATATTAAAAAAAAAAAAAGAAAAAAAAGAGAGAAAATATATTTAGTCTATACAACTTGACTTGAGAACGTGAATTTAAGATCATTCGTTTCAACAGAAGTTTATGTTTGTGCAGATACACTGCCAAGATTTTAAAAATCGCTTAAGCCCCTTCACGAGACCAACAATTTTGGGCCCTTGCTTGATACTATGTAGAGCAAAAGATGTTGCCCATGTAATGTAATGTAATGTAATCAGCTGCTTTTGCTTACGCATTTATTGAATAATATTGTAGATGTCTTGCAGATTTCACTCGTACATATAAAAGCCTGGGCCCAAAGAAAAATATGGAAGGAAATTCCTTTGGTTCAATTCAATCCTCCACTCATTCTCCGATTGGTCCAGCCACCGCATATGCGTCAGGAGAACAGAATGCAAGGAGGTTTGCTAATAATTCTGCAAATGGAGCTGCTATTTTGGATACTATGGCTGCTGGGCCTGGGGGCTTTAGAGCAAAGCTAAGGAGGTTTTAGAGTAATCTTCAAGGATGTAAAAACAAAAAATGTGGATGAATGGGCGAGATTGGGATTTGGGAACCGAAGAGGTCCAGTGTGGCTAATGGTCCTCCTATGTCATCCGCAGTTCTTTGGGCTTTTTCCAGGTGTCCATTTATATGTCTATGTCCAAACTGCCAACTTCCTGAAGTGAATCCAGATCAAGTTATCAACTTCACCCCCAGCTGTCCATGGAGAATTAATTTGTTCTTGGGAGTTTGCTCTTTGTGTTGTGACCTTCACAGCCAAGCTGAGAATAAAAATAATCTTGACTGTTGCAATAGTATCGACAAGTTTGAACAAGAAAATTTCCTTGTTCTCCTCGGAAAGTTCCTTGGAAGGGACCTAGTTTTAGTTGCAACTTTTCAAAGTCTAGACTTGGTACAATACGATGGGCCATAACCCTTTACCAAATGTTGAATAAGCCTTCGTCCATGAACAAATGAGCAATGAATTCATTCACAACTTAAGACTCCTTTTTTAACTTTTCAGTTATTTATTTATTTACTTTTATTATTAATTTTTGCCTAAACGTAAAGTTAGGACAAATCAGGTTTCAAAGCTGGGCAATTTTAGCCCACCACTGCCATTGAATTATCTCATGTTTGACCTGAGGAAGCAACCTGGAAACTATGGGTGCTAACTTTTAATGCCTGAAATCAAATCAAAGCAATCACACGCGTTGTTTAATTTATTTTCTAGAGCTATATTTTTATTTGTTTGTTTGTTTGTTTGTTTGTTTGTTTGTTCGTTTACTTGGTTATTGATGGTCCTCCCAATGAGTAAGGACAAGCGACAACGATGTAGTTAATTTTCTATAATAATAATTTTGGTTTTCTTTTACCTACCCCACCAATGAAGTCTGTTTGGGTTGGAAGATTCAGTTCGGATTCTACGTCAATAAACAAAGTATGTCTGCATTGTCGAAGTCAAAATAAGACGACGCCAGCTTCAATATTTTAATTAAGATGGTTCATCATCAACTCATTTAATTTGTTAATCAACCAATTGCCATAGGTTGGCAGGGGGAGTCATGGGATTTGAAAGCAGTTGGTTCATTGTTAATACAATTACAACGGTCTAATATATGCTTGTTTGGTTCAAACCTTAACCTCCAGCATCAATTTATATATGCCGATTCGTTAACATGAAAGGCCTACAATATTTATTTTGTTATTCCTGCAAATTAAACGAGTGATCGCCGCTGCTGATGCTGATGTTAACAGTGACAAAAAATGATCACAGCAACGATGAAAATGACAGATAATATAAATAAATACTAGTGAATTGGAAAGAAATTTCTCATGATTTTGATGGGAAAAATTAAAGTTATAATGACCTCATTTACTTTTTAAAAGTTCTAAGTAATAAATAAGTCCTTCTGTCAACCCCCGTCCTTCCACGCCCTTTACCTTGTCCTCCTAGGAATTATTATGGGTTACCAAATTCTAACAAGTAGTGAGAGTTTTGGTAACGCTCTTTTCGTGAGTGTTAATCTAAGTAGGTAGTAAGTGCAATTAACTTATGGCTAGGCCTAGACTACTTTTTCGCAACAAATTTGATGCTTATAAAATTGGAAAATCTACGACATCAACCAAACTTTGCTTTGCTAAAAACTGTACAAATGATAAAATTTATCACTGCTTTTAAAAATTCTACTGCTACTGCTACTATTACTACTATTACCAATAGTTAGTATTAATGGGCATGGTATTGGGCATTGAGGGCTCAAACTAACCACAAACAACTGCGTTGAAAGAGGATGATTCCATTTCATGAAGATGCAAACCAAAAATAAACATTAATAAAACCTTGCCCTGGCCTTGCTTCCCTCCTCCCTCCCCGCCTTCAGCTGTGGACCTGAACCGCGCAAAACACCTTGACTTGAGAACCCCAATCCTCTCCTTTCTTTATATATATATATATAGTTTTTAGTTTCCTTTTTGGTTTTTTGTCGGCATCTTTGACTTGGCTGGGTAATCATTACAAGCTGAATTCCCACCTTCGACTGCTTCTCCTTCCTTTCTTCCTTACTTCCTTCCTTTAAGTCTCGAGGGAAAACGTTTGGGAATTGGGAGTTCGAATACAATTATTCACACATTCTGTGTAAATTTACTATTTTATGTAAGTTTTCTTTATCACTTTCCCAATGGCAATTAATGAATAATGTTTCCGTTGCTTTTCAATCATTTTCCGTTTATTTATTAGTGTAGTTGACAACTATTGACTTGTAATTCTTTAGTAGAGTTGTAAAAATTTGGACTAATTTTAGGAGAAAATAGTTTATTAGAAATATTTTCTTTTGCTTAAATGAAAAGAAAATTAAGTGATTACTTTAACAAATTTAGCTTAAAAATTTTCTTAAAAACATCCAAATTTCTTTTAACTGATATATATATATGTATATAAATATATTTAATTTGCAATGACAATGAGAAAATTGATACGTAATTATGAGAACAAACCTCCAGCACAAGGAGGATGGCAATGGATATGACAAACCTGACATCCAATATTATTTAATGTAATTTTTATGGATTTAAATATTACAAAATACCTTTGAATTTGGGATGTTAGTAATCAAATTTGTTTCGATTTTTTTTATTAGATAATATCAAATATTTGCATTACGTTAGTTATATGGATATTATTGATAATCCAAATCCAATATAAATTTACATAATAAAAATTTCAATCATAATATATCAATTTCTATTATATTTTCTCTAATTTAAAAAATAATAAATAAATTTAAATATCGATTAAATTAATAATTGATATTGTACGTAAATTGTAATATCGGTGGGTGAAAAACAGGGGCCCCATCTGTTGCCACGTGGGACAACCTGTTTGGCCAAAAGTCAAGTAACGGCAGACGATCTCCCAGCTGTGACCGAAAATGACAACACTCTCGCAACACGTTCAGCACATCCGTGGCGGGCCCCGCTCCCAAGAGCGGCCCCGTCAGATATGACTCGATTACAGGTGTTCACACGCGTACTGGTCGCAAAGTCTTCGCACCACGCGTTCACCTGTTCCCTCAAGAATGTAGATCCCCTGTGGCCCCCCTTCCCGTCCCCTGCTTTTCCTTAGCTTCAAACCTCAAAATTATATATATTTGTTGTTACCACTAAACTAAACTAAACTGCCAGTGCCATTTACATAAAAAAAATTTCCGCTACAAAACCTAAATAATCACGCGCCTCTCATCGTTTATTTTTTCTCTCAACTACTCGCTCGTGAAATTTACATAGAATACAATACAAACAAGGAGAGTGGGGAAATCCCAGAAAGTGAGAACTAAGAAGGTATTTATTGGTTTTTTTTTTGCAAATGTTTTTTATTGATTCAACTCAACGCACGGAGTTTGCATTATAAAACACATTCGTCCAATCCGGAACCAAAGCGAAACTCTATAAAATACCTAAACGAAGACATTTCCTTCTTTTTCTTTCTTTCTTTCTTCCTTCTGAGCCAAGTATCGATTACGTAATATTCGACGTTTAGGTTGATTCTTGTTCTCTGCGGTTTTCTTCTCTTGTTTCAGGTGATTATAATCTTCTCCTTCTCTCCCTACCCTCGCGTTGTCAACTCATATTTTCTTTGCTTCTTGCTTTTTGCCCGCCGAGAATATAGAATCAAGCCAGTGGTCTGGTTCATTAAGGCGTCGCCAATTTCTTCTTTTCTTTGTGCATTATTTGTTTATTTATTTATTACCCCCGGATTTCTTTTATTCTTGAACAAGTAAATGGTGCATTAAGCATTTTGTTGATTAGTTTTATCTTTTCGCCTCGAAGTTTCCTGCATTTCTCGAGCGGCGTTTCTGAACGCGTTTGGTTTCTTTTCTTCGGTTGCTTTTTGATTTCGGGGTTTCTAAACTAGGTGCGCTTTTATGACTTTTTTCCAAAAGTACACAATGTGGTCTCGTTGACTGACTTTTCTTAAATTCTCGATTTCTTGCGCTCTCTTAATCTGATGGTGAGTATGAATATCTCTGTTTTTCAGGGGATTTCTCGAATTCGATTTTCTAATAGTAACAACAGTTGCCAATTCAAAGCCTTTACGTGCATGTCATAATTCAAATTAAGTTCCTTTCTCTCTCTCTCTTTAATTGAGTTGTTTTCTGATTTCTTTTCTTCAGGATTTTTTATTAATAAAATTTTTGTCAAAATCAATTTCCTAATTTTCTGATTGGCTTCATATTTGTTTTCTTTGAATATATATATATATATATATATTCCTGATTGTTACGTGATTGGTTAGTTCAGTTTTTTCAGTTTTCTTCGTAACCGCACAACGGACGCTATCTCTTTTCCAATTTGTCTGCCACTTATAGCTGTCTTTGCTTGGGCGGATGTGATATTCCTTTTGTTTTCCTCTCTGAGATTTAAAAAAAAAAAAAAAAATCTTTTTCTCATATATTACAATTGATGGATGCATTGTCAACCTCTCCACCTATTATATGAACACGATTCAATCCAACCAACTGCCCACTTTCAAGTTATGATCAAGGTCAAGTATTTTACAATAGTTGAATCTTCAAATTTAAAAATAAAACTATAAATCCCCGTCGACTAATTATCCGGCAGTATCCTTAACCCCACTCATTAAACAATGACAGCAAGTTACTGATCTACGAGAGATACACTTTAATGCTTTTGGTGGTAATTTTGATGCTGATAGATGGAATATATGATAGCAAGATGAGTATGGTGTAATCTGAAATTTCAGTTTTTGGTTTTCCAATAATGATTTAAATCAAACAATACGTCTTTTATGTGCTTGGGGTCCATTGTGTTTTAATGGTTTTTTTTTCCCATACTTCACCATAGTCCTGTTATTTGCGGTTGCCTTTAACGTAACTGCCCTCTCCCTACGTGGGCAAGATAGCTTTTGTTATTAGGACAACTAACATTTGCATTCTTCTCTACCAAGTATCAGTTTTTTGTGGGCCAGTTTTATTTATGAATGAATGCTGCTGTTTCAGTGTTTTTTTTTTTTAAATTCAGGCTTTGGTGCTTTTTGCATGCTTAGTTTGAGTATGATACAGGTCATTGTTTATATGTATATTTTTTCCTACAGTTACAGTCTTACAGACGTTCGGTTTTGAATCTTTCATGGTGGTGCTATTATTGTTTACTTCTTTTAGTTCATGATGACAGTGATTTCAAATCGTGTATGCTTATATTTTCATTTCAGCCGTGTGAAATTTGTGCTATTATCACCGTAATGCTTGCTTTTTTTCTTTCCCCTTCTTGGGGGGGGGGTGTCATGGGAAGATTGTAAGCAATAATTCATTTATCAAATATTGAATCGGTGATGCATGTTGCGCTAAGGATAATGGTTTAATCAGATCAATCATATTTTTTGAGTTCTAATAATTCTTGTTATTGGAAGTATTAAGATTCTTTAGTCACATATTTCATCTTGGCATCGGCAACTTGATGGCTTGATCGTTTTCAAGTTATTCTGCACCGATCTGATTGGTGCTCTGTACTGAATTTAATCTTTTTCAAATCGGGTGTTGAATAATAAAGTCATCAAATATGCTTTTGCTTTAATTTTGTTTTTAAATATTCTGAATGTTCATGGAATCTTCTTTCATCTTTTCTTTTGCTCTAAAAACGATTCCCTGGATAATTTGTTGAGCCACAAGTTTTCTTTTATCTATTTTTAGGTTCTGCAATTTTGATCCTTTTAATATCCTTTCTTCATGTAAGTAGTATAATTTTAGGCAACATATGTTCCAAAAATTAGGCAAAAATAGGGTGTCTTTGAAGGAAAATTTTGTTAAATTATGGAGTGTTTAAATGAATCATTAGGATTGACTGAATAAGAAAACTATTCGTTTGCTACAATTTGTCTTGAATTATTAGAATCAGGGTGTACCTAGTTACATACTTTATCATGATATTTTAGAAGAATTTCATGTAAAATTATCGTTTATTTTTTTAAAAGGGAAGATAATGACACAAGTAATTGTGTGTCCAAAACTCTCTCTTGCATATTAACTGTCTGGTCATAGTAACACTGAACTTTAAAAGGAATCTGAGGCTGTGAAAGGTCATAGAAGGTGGAATTTATTGCATTTCCTAGTAATTGCCTCGATGTTTTTTAGAAAATTTTCGTGCTCATGAAGTTCCCTTCCTCGCAAGTTGTGTGTCAGATGTTGCTAGCCTGCTCTGACTGATAGAAGGTGGAATTTATTGCATTTCCTAGTAAATGAATCGATCGTTTTTTAGAAAATTTTCATGCTCATAAAGTGCCCTTTCCCGCAAGTTGTGTCAGAGATTGTTAGCATGCTCTGACTGATAAGATGTTTCCCTTATCCCAGATTTGGTTTAGTTAATCTGAGCTGACGGTTTTCATTCATGCGTCATCTTTGTCCTTTTCATCTTCCAAGTGATTTATACTGCATATATTTGACACCGTTAGTGTCAAAATATACATATATCTTTGGTTTTCCGGAGCCTCTTTTGCTCCCAACCTTCTGGTTTTCTGAAGTTAATTGTTTATATTTGTTTGGTGACGCACGTTTCGTATCATTGTCTTCAAAATCAATCACTTTGTCAAATTTGTTTAGAGGTTCAGTTTTTGTTGACCATTATTCATTTTCAGTTTTACTGGATGTTATTCTGGAGCTGTACATTAATCACACTTCTTAAATCAATTCCCTGCAGTTACTGTTATCACATCAGTTTTAAGCGCAGTCACCAAGAGATATGAACAGGTTCAGTTTAGACGTTGTCTCGTTTGAAAAATATTATGATCTTTAGCTTCATTTTGTCCATTTTAACACTTTCCGTTGCTGTCAGTTTTCAGGGCCCTTACGCTTGATGGACTGCTTGTCAAACAGCGGTGATAAGAAAACTTTGAAAAGGTGGTTCTTCATTGATAAAAGGGTTGGCTGAATAGAATATCTGAGATTGAACATTAAGATCTGCTTCTTTGCACTTGAGTGGATAGTTTGCTAAGGAATCTGTTAGCTTTCACGTTATACGTAGTGATACAGCTGGATCAAATGGACCTAAAATCCAATCACTCTGCCCCCGTTCTTGCTGATCCTGCACCGCTAAGCAAGTCAAGATTAGGAGTACCTTCGGGTCTGCTGCCATGCTCACCCCCAGCACCATTTCTATCTGTTCCTAGGAAGAAAACTGGAATTCTCGATGATGTTCGTGCCAGCAGCTGGCTGGAAGCTATGAAATGCTCATCCCCTCGACATAAGAAAACCAGGGATGTCAGCAATGAGCCTGTATCAGCTGATACAGATGTTGCATACCGCACATGGATGGTATTCTCTTTTACTTTTATCTGAGTTTAATTTGGATACAAGCAGATTGGTTACTGATCTGCTCTATGTACTTTACCCTCTGGGTTTACAGGTTAAGTATCCCTCCGCACTCACATCTTTTGAGCAAATTATAAATTTTGCAAAAGGCAAGAGAATAGCATTGTTTTTGGATTATGATGGCACTCTTTCACCGATTGTGGACAACCCTGATTGTGCCTTTATGTCTATTAATGTAAGAATGAATGTTTTGTCTGAAAAACAATTTGTAAAATCTTTTAGCCAAAGTTCTTAATTTCTTTTCTCTTTCTTCTTTATCTGATAATAGACTAACCAAAGCCTTTTATTCAGATGCGAGCTGCTTTAACAGAAGTGGCAAAATGCTTCCCAACAGCAATAATTAGCGGAAGAAGCCGTGACAAGGTAATTTTGACATCTTCCTCGGCACTTTTTTACGTATATACATACCCAATTGCCTCCTTCACAATATTTAGTTTATTTATGCGTTTGATTGCCTCTATGTCGGGTTTTAATTTTGACCAAATCTTGTTCTATGCCCTTGTTTATTCAGGTATATGAGTTTGTAGGACTGACAGATCTCTATTATGCGGGAAGTCATGGAATGGACATCATGGGTCCTGTTGGGCAATCTTCTGATTATCCTCCTAACTGCATTAGATCTACTGATAAGCAGGTCTTGGGCTGCAAATTTTCGATCTTTTTACACCATTCCCTATGTTTCTTTCATATCCTAATTTATTTCTTTTTTCTCTTTAAGGCACAGGGCAAGGAAGTAAATTTATTCCAGCCAGCTAGTGAATTCTTACCTATGATTGATGAGGTATGTAAAGGTGTTCAGAGTGCCATACTTCAAGCGCTCGACCTTTTGCTTTCTGTTCTAATTTAGAGTTCTCATTCATCGCAGGTTTTTAGCTCACTTGTTAACAGCACCAAAGACATTAAAGGAGCAAAAGTTGAAAACAATAAGTTCTGTGTCTCCGTCCATTACCGTAATGTAGATGAGAAGGTAGATATTTTCCTTGGTATAAGAAGCCTTTATCTTTTGGTAATGATTCTCAAAGGCGTGCACATTTTCCTTACATAATTTATTAACTTCTGCGCACTTTCTTATATTTATTTTTAGAATTGGAAAATTGTTGTACAATGTGTCCACGATGTCATCAGAGACTACCCTCAGCTACGATTGACTCACGGGCGGAAGGTGATCTTTAAAGACAGCATGATTCTCTTGTCATTATTTTTCACTGATTTTCTGCTTGTAGCCTGTGCTATGATGTAGTTTCTCTGCGTGTTATTTTTATAATATTATTCATTTATTTTCCAAAATTTACCTAGGTTTTAGAGGTTCGGCCTGTGATCAACTGGGATAAGGGGAAAGCTGTTGCATTTCTACTTGAATCACTGGGTAAGAATGTTTTCTAGCCTGTCTTTTTTCTATCATGACATATGTTGTTTTTTATGCATAGTAAATTAATAGTGAGAAAATCAAATGCTATAGGGCTTAGCAATTGTAATGGCGTGCTCCCCATTTACATTGGAGACGACCGGACAGATGAAGATGCATTTAAGGTTAGATGTAAATCACAATAATATTTATAATCTTTAGAGTTCTTTATGAGTTAAAAATTGGTAACAGAAACAAGTTTATATTGGTTTATAACAGGTTTTGAGAGAGGGAAATCGCGGATATGGCATTCTAGTATCATCCATGCCCAAGGAGAGCAATGCATTTTACTCCCTTAGGGACCCACAAGAGGTACTAGATTTTTTTTTTTTTTTTGGCTTAGAGATGCTGTAACAGATAAACAAAAAGAAAGAGTGTTGATATCTTTCATTTGATAAAATTAAAATATCAACGGACTGAAAACTAGCCTCTATTTTCTGTTTGGCATTCTTGTCCTACATGTTTTAGTCATACTGACTGTCCAGATTCAGAGTTATCGTATTTGGATTTATAGGGCTTTTTCCGCCTTTAATTTTCTCGATTCGGTTGGATTTTGAAATTAATTATGCCTCTGCCCGTGAATGATCCAGGTAATGGAGTTTCTTAGATCAATGGTGATTTGGAAGAAGACGATAAGTGCTCTATGAATACAACAACAAATAATATGGAGAAGAAAAATAGTGTGATATAAAGATAGAATAAGATAGCCTATATGTTTTCCTAGTTAACACAGGGAGGCTTTGGAGTGGGGAATTGCACAGAGGAACTCAACTCCTGCAGTCTCCAAGTGTGGTATCTTACTATTTTCTAATCTTTCTGAATGGTAAAGGATGCTTCTTCTTCTTCACTCGTCAGATCCAATTCATTCATGTTTCCCTTCAATTTTTGACGGTAGCGCTCTTCCGGTGGAAAACACTAAATATTTTTTTTTTATTCTTTTGGGTAGAGAAAATACTTATATGTATGAACCTATAAACTCCCCTTGGCTTTATTTTTAATGCATTCTTCTCTGTTATTTTTCCTTAATTTAGGCATTCTTTTGAAGGGAAATGTACACCCAATTTTAGTTAAAAAGAAGTTCATGAGTTTGTAAAAACACACGAGTAAATCGGCTAGAAACTGGGGAAATTTTGCTGTATTAGTGACTAGGCTCTGCAGCTGCATTGTCAGCTTATTATTATTCGGAGAAGGATTAATGGAATTAATGCTATTTTGGGTAATATATATATATATATCTTCCACAGATCACCTCATCATCGTTAGCTCGATTACATTTCTTTGTAGAATCCATAAGGATTGGTGACAGAAAAAAACTAAAAAGAAACAAAGAAAAAGAGAAAAACTGTCCAACTACTCAGGAACAAGATTCCTGGAAACTTGGTTCATTTCAATTTATCTTTCTGAGTATGTATATACAATAAATACGAACATGGACGCATAACATGCACACTTAATGAATGTTGTGCTGTAGTCCACTAAGTCACTAAAATGAACCCAAGTAACAGGCTGTTTGTCCAACTGACACGGTTGCATAAAATTCACTTTCTAAAAGCTTCTGTAGTTAATACTAATCAGAGCATACAATGAGCACATAAAAAGTGAAAACATCTAGATTGATAAAGTAATACTATTACCCACTTAAGGCATGAAAATGAGTTCAATTGACTATTAAACTCTTGAAAAGATTTTCAGCCGTGATAGAAGTTTCGAGCGTAAAAGGTCGTCGATCGTGGCAGGTCATAGGTTCGATACCCTGTGAGCCGGATTAAATTACATGATGCATGCTTGGATGCTCTTTTTGGGTGGTCAAAGGGCAAATTTCATTGCAGCTCCAAAATGCTTTTGTGCGCAACAGCAAGGGGTCCCTCAAAGTGTACTTGCTACTTAGATAGATGACCTTTTTGAAAGTCTAATTAATGATTAAGCTAATTACAGGACGCAACGCAAATCAATATTACAATTTAGCTCTCCCAGGCCAGGCCAGGCCAAGTTTGACTTTCTGTTCATCTCAATCAAAAAGGGAAAAGTGAATGATGGCTGCAGCTATATTTTCTGGATTCAGGAAGTTAACAGCCACGCTGGCACACTAGTGCATGCTTGATAATCAATGATTCTGCTCTGATTGGTCCGAAACAAAGAAGGGGCTTGAATCGGGGACTAAAGTAATGGGTGAGTGGACCCATCCGATTCCAATCAATTCCTCTGAATTCAATCATTCTTTATTAATTACTGGATTGGACTCTCTTCCATTAACATTTTTAATTATTATTAGATGGTCAGGTATCCCCCGCTTGAAATCAGGCAAACTAAGTTAAAAAAAAATGTTGACGATGCACAAGATATATATATATATATATATAAAGTTATAGCAGTCGAAATGCAGTTTTTAATCTTTTTCTTTAGAAATTAATCAGCAAGCTTTGTTCATTTCTTTTCTCTTTTTCCAGATGATCCACACATCCCATTAATTGTTATTACTGTGCTTTCAACTGTAAATCAGTCCCCATTTGAAGTAGAGGTTTAATTGGCCAGGCCATGACTGGAATACACTAAATAGCTATATATTATATATTATCAATTCCAAAATTAAACAATTTGGCTATATGCATTATCTCTCTGTTATGTATCACTTCCTGCTTTTTTTAAAGGCAAATATGAGGAAAAAAAATCCTTGACATTGGCCTTTTAAAAACTGTTTGAACCCATAGTTTAAATGCTTTCGAAAAATACTACCTTGAAAATGTAGCAGCTGTACGAGCCAGCCTCCCCATGCTAACTGCGGACAAATATGAAAAAAAAAAAAAAATTGAAGAAGCATCTTCTTGTTTCGTTGATCGCCAACAATGGACGACAATAATAATAATGGTAAGTAACAGATTTTTACCTTGAGCCCCGCAAGATCCTATGATCCTAACAAACATTCATGATTTACTCCCCAATGACAACAACCATTCCATCCTCTTTCCCGATTCCTGAAGAAGCAGCACAAAAGACAAATTTAACGAGCCTCCCATCTTACAGCAATCTCAAGCAACACCCACATGACGCATGTTTCAAATCAGAAAAAACTAACGCACTAAGATAATTAATATGATGTTCCACTCAAAACTCAAATGCCACCTATTTGAATTTGAATATGGATTAGTTTTTCCATATTGTATACGATGAATTGTCCGGTCTTGGTCTGACTAGAAGGTAGAAAAGAGAAGGCTTCACGGATAAGATGGGTTTATATAAAATGATTCATTAAAAAAAAAAGAAAAAAGAAAAAGTATTATTAAGATTTACTTATTTTATGTTCCCTCGTAAACGATTCCCTAAACCTGCGTGCTCATTGCCCATAAACTGGTTCAGCCTTCAAAGATTTAGTAAGAAAATCAACTAAATCTTCCAAACCAAAATCCAAATGATTAAATTTATATATAATCATTTATAACTATACATTAGTATGCAGTGCAATTTGCAAATGGCAATAGATTCCTAATCTTCGAAGCAAAAGCTTCTTCTGAGTTTGACTACCGGGCAGTTGCATGCATGCATGCCCTCACCTTTTCAACTGTCCCTTTTTGTTTCAGTGTAGTAGCAGTCACGAGACCGAGCCACCGTTCTCTTTTTCACCCCCAACTAAACTGGACAACCACCAATCCAAGCTGAGAAACACATAAATCTCCACCGTTCTCTCTCTCTCTCTCTCTCTCTTGGTCCCCGATTTCCTTTTTCTACTTTCTTATTGCTTATTTATTGTAATTGTAACTTCTCTTCGATAAGTAAAGGAAAAAAACTGCACGAGCTAGCTCTCCCAACATGGAGGCTAGCACCTCCAATGACCCTCAACAAAACTCCACATCCTATGCTCCGTTGCTACACCACCCTTCCTCCAGCGGAGCGCCAGGGACTCGGAGGAGAACATTGAAGGTCTTTGCAGTGATACTTTCCTCCGTCGTATTCCTACTCTCATTGGTCACATTAATCATTAGCCAAAGCCCAACCCCAGAACCATTAACAACACCTAGCACTAGCAATGCTTCAAATGCCGAGTCGTTTTCATTAATGGGGCAGCCAGGAGGAACTGCTGAAGGAGTTTCAGCCAAGTCAAATCCATCTGTTTTGGACCAAGTTACATTTAATTGGACAAACGCTATGTTTTCCTGGCAAAGGACTACCTACCACTTTCAGCCTGAAAAGAATTGGATGAACGGTAGGCAACCAACCAAGTCTGCTTCTTGTTTGGCGTTTGGTAACTAAAGTCGTACGTTTAAGTTTAGTTTAATGACATTTTCAGTTTGTTGAAGTTAACCAGCGCTTTTTGACTTCCTTTCTCAAAATTGCAATGCAAATCAGACATTTCATTTTGGTTTACCGTTTTAAATAAATATCATAATTTTGTCTTTTGTTTGCTTTCGATTCTAATACTAGAATTTTGCTGTCTATTTCTTATTAATATTGCACGTTGGTTTGCGGGAATTTGGGCATCCTGCTTTTGCTTGCTTCAGATCCTGACGGTGAGTTCTCATAACAACACAGACTAATTCAGTTTTTGTTCTTTCTGTTTTTGTTGTTTAATTACTCTATGTATCCAATCCAAGTATTTGTTTCAATTAGTTCATCAACAATGGCTAAGGAGGGGGCATTATTGGTTATGTCTTTATTATTACTATATATATATATATCCATAAATCATAAACATGTATATGTACCTCAATGTCAAAACTATTTACTGTTTAACACATTAATTATTTATTAATAAATAGTGTACATGAAGTAAATTTGGATAAAACCGGAGCCTCCAAGTTCAAGCCATAGAGTTGTTCTACTTTCATTACTCCACATACCTGGCTTGGCTAGAGAAGAGATTACAACGAACAAAAATCTTACAACTTACTAAAAAAAAATCCATCAATCTAATTAATCGAACATTTTTAATACATATATATATATATATATAAAAGTCTAATGCAATTAATGCAACCATATGGATTTAAGAATGTTAAGTTCATAGAAACTGTTCCTTGACCGTTTGGTTAGCTTACAGTCGCCTGTCGCCCCTAACTAACTAGTTTTGCAGAAGTTGGCTAGCAATAGCATGCATACATAGTAATATAGCACAGCATGTGATTTTATTTATTTATTTATTTATTTTTCTGGGGTTTATAAATTAGAACTACCATGTGATTTTATTTATTTACGGAGCAAAAATACGGTGGTTGCAGGTCCATTATATCACAAGGGATGGTACCATCTTTTCTATCAATACAACCCTGATTCAGCAATATGGGGCAACATCACATGGGGCCACGCTGTCTCAAGGGACCTCATTCATTGGCTCTATCTCCCACTTGCCATGGCCCCTGATCGATGGTATGATATCAACGGTGTATGGACGGGCTCCGCCACTACCCTGCCAGGTGGCCAAATCATAGTGCTTTACACCGGCAGCACCAATGAGTCCGTGCAGGTACAAAACCTTGCATACCCCGCCAATCTATCTGATCCCCTTCTGCTTCATTGGTTGAAATACCCGGGTAACCCGGTTATTGTTCCCCCAACCGGGATTGAAACCGATGAGTTCCGAGACCCCACAACAGCTTGGCTTGGACCTGATGGTACCTGGAGGATTACTGTTGGCTCAAGGTTTAATACCACCGTTGGAATATCCCTTGTTTATCAAACAACAAATTTTACGGATTTTGAGTTATTGGATGGGGTTTTACATGCGGTTCCGGGTACCGGTATGTGGGAATGCGTGGATTTTTACCCGGTAGCAATAAACGGGTCGGTAGGATTGGACACATCGGCCGTTGGGCCTGGAATTAAGCATGTGGTAAAGGCTAGTTTGGATGACACAAAGGTAGACCATTTTGCACTTGGGACTTATGACCCGATAATGGATAAGTGGACACCGGATAAACCCGAAGAAGATGTAGGCATCGGGTTGAAAGTGGATTATGGGAGATACTATGCCTCAAAGACATTTTTTGATCAGAATAAACAAAGGAGAATTCTTTGGGGTTGGGTTAATGAAACTGATAGTGAAACTGCTGACCTTAAAAAGGGATGGGCTTCCATTCAGGTACATTGCATACATACATACATGCATAGTTTATACTACTACGTATTTTTGGATTTATTGAACTTTATATTATTCACGTAATGTTAACTTTAATTCTACGTTGAACTTGAAAGCGGAGTGATTCCCGACGGTAATTTGTTTCTTCATTTTACAGACAATTCCCAGGACTGTTCTGTGTGATAACAAGACAGGAACCCATTTACTTCAATGGCCTGTGGAAGAAGTAGAGAGCTTGAGATTAAACAGTACAGTGTTTAAGGAGGTTCTAGTTGAAGCAGGATCAATTGTGCCTCTTGACATAGGCACCGCCACTCAGGTTCTGTACGTTTAGCACTCTTTAAAATGAATTAAGTCCTTTAATTACTTCGATGTTACTTTAGACGTGGCTTTCGGATAACCATTCACCACCAGTATTTTTCTTGAAAACATTGCAGTTGGATATATTAGCCGAGTTTGAAATTGTTAAGTCATTGGTCTCGAATACGAGGGACGAAGTCAGTGGTTGCGGTGATGGGGCAGTTGACAGGAGCACTTACGGCCCATTTGGATTCCTGGTTATTGCTGATGATTCACTTTCTGAGCTGACTCCCGTATTTTTCCGTCCAGTTAATACATCTGATAGCAGTCTCAAGACTTACTTTTGCGCTGACGAAACAAGGTTGTTTGCTTCTTCGTTTACGAGTTTTGTTTTTGCAACTTTCAGCTAACAAGAACAAATTAATCTGAAGTGTGAACCTGCCAATAAATTATTTGATGCAGGTCTTCTAAAGCTTCTGATGTCTTAAAAGAAGTGTATGGAGGCAAAGTTCCAGTGCTTGACGATGAAAACTACAATATGAGGGTACTGGTAAGCGATAAATATTTTCCTAAACAGATTGATTACTACAATGAAAAACATGCCTTGAAGATCAAAATTTCTGTTATAAAATGTTGATTCAGGTGGATCATTCAGTGGTGGAAAGCTTTGCCCAAGGAGGGAGGACTGTGATCACATCGAGAATTTATCCAACGGAAGCCATCTATGGGGCAGCACGGCTATTCTTGTTCAACAATGCAACTGGAGTGAATGTGAAGGCCACACTCAAAATATGGGAAATGAATTCTGCCTTTATTCGCCCTTTCCCTTTTGCGGAAACATTGTAGAAATGGATGCTATGCTTCTTGTGCTAAATCCCACATGGTGCTAATATCCTCCGAGAAGGGCAAATAAGATGTCTTGGTTGCCAACAGCTGGAAATTTTCTGGCCAGGAAACTATTACTTTTTTCATTTTTTTTGGGGGGGGGGGTGGCGACCATCCATTGAGTTTATTTTGTACTTGTAAGCATCCCCTACCATGCGATATCCCTTGGTTTCAATATCCCTGAATAAAATCTGTGATTTTTAGTCTTCATCTTCACGTCGAGTTATCCTACTTCGTTCTAAAAATGTAAAACTTGTTAGTAGAGCAGTCTGCATAATTTTTTCCTCCCCAGAAAAAGCTGTTTTGATCTTGAAAACCTATCCTTGAATTTGTTGCGACTTCTTTGTTAAAATTTTCAAATAGTGTAGTTAATTATTTGATTTAATAACGATTAATATGAATAGAGATCTGGTATTGTGCTGATATATATATATATATAACACTATGCTTACACTGTTGCCCGTATAAGCAGGACTTTTTTTGTTCTGTAAATAAAGATAAAGACAAAGAATAAGTTACTTGCGATAATTAATTTGACTACGAAGTTGATTCCCTTGAACATTTTAATTTCCTTGGCTCTATAACATTTCTTTAAGCATGCAAGTGGTGGTATCATAATCTTGATTTAGATTTTCACTTTTATATGGATTTTGGGATTGTAATGAGTTTAGTAATGAGGAAAACGTGGAATAAGAAGATCCGAATTTTGTGCGAGCCAAGCCAAGAGGTAGAGTCTTAAAAAATGTAAAAGAGCAAAATACAGTCAAGCACGGCATTATAGTTGTAGCAGTAGCAATTGGATTAGCAAATAGAGTTAAAATCCATAACATAAAAAAGCGGGTCCAAATTTCCAGCCCAAAAAAGCAGCAAAAATGGTCATGGTGCCATTGCCTGCTATTTGATTTTCAGGTCCCTGAATAGTTTGTGAAGATGTTATCCTATTATTATAGCTTGTCTCCACCCTTTCTCGATAGTAGTGCAATTTCAATTCTCTCTTGATCCAAAGCCTGACCCAATATACAGACAGGGGAGAAGCATAAAATAAAAAGCTCCATTGGATCCTCCTTCGCCTCTCTTCAGCTATTGGGGCCGCAGAACCCCTGAAGGGAACATCAAGCAGCAGCTAAGCAAAGGGTTGTTTTCTTTGTGGCTTGGAAACATCCATTATTGCATAGATATAAGTTAATTTATGATTAATATCTTTGACAATACTCCTCCTGATCTTTTCCTTTTATTGTATATATTCTCTCATGATTTCTTTTTCTTCCTTACTATCTCAGAGGAATGTTGTTTTGGTAGACAAGAATTGGTTTAAATCAAACAATATCTTGGCAAGTTTTTTGGTTGCAGGGCGGGCAATTCAAAGTCTTTCAAACAAATGAACTTATCTAAATGTGGTGTAGTGTTGTCGGAAAAAGAGAAATCACTCCTTCAGACTTTATTAAAGCATAAATGTTTAAGCCAACCAACCAAAAAATAATGGCATTTTAATGATTTATTTCAGTAACCTTTCTACCACGAAGTGGCAATGTATTGCCCCAGAACGTACAACAAGTGGTCTCCTAATCCTTAACATTATTTGTCAGGATTATCCCAAATGTTTGATTACCTACTAATTAATCACTAGTCAATATAGGTATCAACCTCACTCGTCCAACTTCTCCTTAATTAGATCTCAGTACACTCGTGAAGCAATATTTTAGTCCAATGCCCCCTGGTGGGACGACAAGTTAGGCGGTGGAAAACTTTGATTAATCAAGCAGATGGAATTTGATAAGTTTGCTCATATATTTATATAAAGTAGCTTAACTCAGGGCTTCTCAGATATAGAGGTACTAGTACACTTGTACTCCAAATATATATGCAGAGTCTGGCTGTGGCTGGTAATATGCAATTAGCATATGAAGTAGGATTTCGAGTTGACCAGAAATAGAGCGTAAGTAGTGAAAAAGAAGTAGAAACATACGTATGTAGAACAGAAAAGGTTTTGGTGGGGAAAAGTTATTGGAAGTTTTGAAATATATATGTAGGCAGAAATAAAAACATGAGATATAATGGGAGTCACATCACATGGACTTTGTTTTGAAAATTGAAATGCTACTCATCTGCCTAAATGATGTTTTCTTTCCTTCTTTCACAAACAACGTATTAATAAGATAATTTTAATTATTCATTCTTTTTTGCATTTGCTGGCTCTTCATTTGTTTTCATGCCTATGGCCACCCTCCTTTTTGACTTTCCTAACACCCTGTCTCTAATGCTAGCATTCAAAACCCCCGATCAATTCGAAATTAAGGAAATATATGTGTAGAGAGTTCTTTTTAAATGAGTAGGGAAACTTTGTAAATCAGTGAAATAATATGTAATAGAGAGATAGTGGAAAGAACGATTGAAGTAGGTCTTAGAAGATAAATACGGTGACAGGTGATAATAATAAGATTAGGAACGGTCGAAGGCAGTGAAATTTACAATGTTTATAAGATTTCAAAAAAAAAAAAAGTAGATTACCATAAGATCTTCAATAAAGCTTTGGGATCTTTACTTATAGATTCTTCGAGAGAAGTTATAAGAGCTAAAGAGAGATGAAAATTATAAAAGTTATGGGTTAAGATGGTTATAAAAAATTATTTCTTTAAAAATGTTTCATTGACATAAGATGAACATTGATTATATGACAGTATACTTAAGAACGTACTATTTATTCAATGAAAAATGATAGCACTTATATTCTAAGAAATGTTAAGAAAGTCCCTAACCCATACTCTCAAAACCGTTTAAGTGTAGAGAAAACCCAAAAATCCTATCAACTTTTCAGGATTACTTTCACGGTCTTTATTACATAACGCTTGTTATGCCAAATAATACTACAATGAATAAGTGTCACTATTAAAGAGTGTTATGTAAAAGCATCTCTACCAAAGTACTTATGTTGAAGTATTTTTTATTAAAACGTCTATTCTAAAATATCTCTACTTAAGTACTTATACTAAAATACCTTTGTAAAATATTTGTTACTTATATTATTTGTTATTGATCGAAAATAGACATCTACAATATACACCTCAAAATGTATAGTAAAAAATATCAGCTGACTTTTTCATTAGATTTTTCTTTTACTCAGGATTCCCTCTTAATCGAATATCGCCCATCCCTCTCGCAATGTGGGTTGAGAAGAAAGAACACAATGAGTATGTCCTTAGGAGAAATCTGATTGCTTAAAAGGGTCTTTCAACTTTCGAGCCTTCACTACTCTTACAAGTGAATGAATCTTCTTGTAAGAGTAAATGTTCCAATACTTCACACCCCTTCAGCCTCCACGTTGCTATAAAAATGAATTTCATGGCGGAGTAATCTTCTTAATCATTTTTTTTTATTATATAATATATTGCACCTTCTTTGGTCCACGTTACTCTATCACTTTGGCCTACTCAATATTCTTTGGCACTTCTGAATCACTCTATGCACTTTCTTGCATGCGTTTCTCTCCACCTTCAGTTGCCGAAACATAAAGTTCAAGGTAGGATATTGGTTCTTAGTTTCTCACTCAGCATGAAATGACTTCTATAAGTTCTATCACAATTAATGCATCTGCTGCTTTCCTTTCTCGTCATCCAATCTAAGATCATGCTGGTCATATGTTGCACCTTGCTTTCTGGTAGCAGAACAAGAATATTTTGGGAATTTTCAATGCTTTAAAGGAAGAGTATTTCAGCGTTCATATTAAGCTTGTGCTTATAGAGGTAGGAAAATTTGCTTTTCATACTCATCTTCATGTTTTCCAAGTCGCTTTTGGCCTCTGCACTTTGCTAGCGCGCTAGGTTGCATTAGGGCTAGCTATAAAATATACAGGAACATATGTGCATATAGTATATGTTAGTACGTGGGGAACCGAAAAATACGAGAAATTGATGAAGGCTTCAAGGTGTGTAACAATGCCACTTTCTTTAA
>JBBYHO010000005.1:15373476-15397267 GCA_038382025.1 Adansonia gregorii
TGCAATAGAGAGGACCAAACCTAATAGAACAAGGAAGGTAAAGGCAAAGGCAAAGGCAAAAGGCAAAAGGCAAAAGGCAAAAGGTAAAGGGCAGAGGCAGAGGAGGTTGGAGCAGCGTTGGACACAAATTAAAAAGTTGCTTTCATCTCAAGGGTGGAATATGAAACAGAGACGAAAGGGACAGCAGGATTACACATAGGCTTTTTAGGGTGTTGGGATTTAGTTTAGCACATAAATAGACTATTTGGGGGGTGGATATGGATTGGATTCACACTGCCTTGCCTTCCCTTCTTATAGCTATTTCCTAACAGAACATTGACACCAAACTCAAGCTTCATATAACTTAACTACAACTTACTAGGATTACAATAGAATTCAAGATATTATGACGAAATCACAGACACAGTACCATATGAAATTCATTCATATAAAAGAAGGAAAGAAAGAGAGAAACCGATTTTAAAATGGATCAAATTCTTTCACTTTCACCTTCACTGGATTATTCATTGGCACCAAAACCTTATATGAGAAATTCAGAAATAATAACCTACCCTATCCATTAATAATCACTCATGCCCAAGCCCATGGGACTTCGACATTTAATTAAACTAGGCCAATGACGGGATGCCCTTAATTACTAAATTAAGCCCAATGACGGATTTTAAAAGGAAGGCAGGCAGGCCACACAAGAATCTACAATCCTCTTCCATCAATCAACTATTTTAATTAATTTCTTAGCTCATACTAATCAACAAATAAATTAATCCAAATCCTTATTACCGATAAAAGAAAAAAGGAAAAAAATGGAAAAAGCAAACCTCTCAAATTAACTTGACATGCACGTATTTCTTGGTAGACTACTTCTCTAGCTTTTACCTTTTGAGTGCATGGTAAACATGTACATATTATATATATATATATATATATCTCAATCCCATAAGTAGCACAACATAAAAACACAATAATGAAATATATACCCACTGAACATCTGACAGAATCATTAAGATAGATTTTCCAATAGAAAGAGCGGCAATCCACGGAATATTATTGTATAATTAATTATAGCTTTAAATACTACTGATCCAAGAGGCGAAAGCTTGAGTTTGAGTCCCGCTGTTTAATCATTGTAGGGGATATTCACCTATTACAAAATGTAGTGCATGCCAATTGCCAATTGCCATTATTTTGTTGGAGGGACCATGGTGAAGCTTAAATACAGATCTCCTTAAATTAATTTCTATATGAAACATGTGCCTAAACCACAGCTACTCGCTGATGATAGATAGTGATCCAATTCATCATTAACTTCCTAGAAAGGGATTATTACAATCTGCAAAGCTTCATAATGCTTTTAGGAAAGGAGATTTCATTGATTGAGTCCGCCCAAGAATGAGTAGGAGTAGTAACAACACAAATAACTAAAACCATAGTCAACCTAAGTTTTTCATAATGAAAGAGGAGATGTTGGAATATATATTGGAATTCTTCATTAATATGAATAATGTCAGCCAGGTATATTCTTTGGATTTAAGTATTATTCAATTTGATTTTTATGAGTAAAGTAAAGGTATGAATCTAATTAAAATAATATGTGGGTCAATACTTATAAGACGAGAGAGAGGGAGAGAGAGAGTGTGTGAAGCCCCAGCCCCCAGCCATAATAACAGCATCTACAGAAGGGAAAACAGATAGTTTTTGCAGGCTTAGAGAAAATCTGTGGCATATATGTCTAGTTGAAAGAAAAAAAAAATAGTAGCATGCAAGATCAAGAGTGTCCTTACCCATTCGCTTCTATAGGTTCAACTTATAAAGTGAAAATACAAAACAGTTTATACCGTAAAATATATACTATGATCAATTCCCTTGTCCACCCGAAATGACGCTGCCACCTCCACTTAGCCTTTCCCTTTTAGCAGACTGATTTGAATAAGACACTTCAAAGTCTCACTGGTTTGATGCCTGGAATAGGAATTGGAAGGAAAAGGAAAGGAAAGGAGCATGCCTGCCTGATTACTTTATAAAACCTCATCAAATTTACATCTCAATTGCATTAAATGATAGAAGAACCATTTATTATTTCTTAATTAATTAGTCTGTTTTAAATTACGTGCACATCATATATTTCTTTCTGTATTAATTACAGAACGTGAACACATAAGCACTTCACGAATGAAACTTAAAAGGAAAAAGGAAAAAAATGAAACATGAGTTTTGTTTGTTTTCATTTTGATGATTTATAATTATATTTTGATTTCCAAAATTACAGAACATATGAGAGAAACAGCAGGTTCAACTTCAGTAACACACTATGGATACACCCATATGTATTGAAGATTACAAACACACAAATTAATTAAGGACATGTTTGAGTAAACAGAATGGAACTCTTACGACATTATTAAGCACTTACATACATTTCTTACATTCTTAAATTCATTCTTAAAATCATCTCTCTGAAACATCAGCGCTATATATAACCTTTCACTTGTATCTAGCTAGGTACGTCATTTCACGTGCGTTACAAATTACAAGAACATTCTTTTATATATGCTAATAATGCATATATAGATTCTTTTATCCTGATTAAAACAAGGTAAAGTGGATAAAGAATAGAAAAGCCAGGATGATAAGTATAGCAGGCTAAAGTGCTAAACTGTCATATCGTTCATATATCTATATGACAAAAACAGATAACAATTAATTAATCTGGGTCGGACCAGGAGTACTAGATTCCCCTTAGCATGGATGATCATCATTCCACGTTAAAATGTTTTCAACGTGAGAGAAGCTACATCTACCTTCACTGAAAAGACAGCTACCTAGCTAGTTATCAAGTTCAAGGCCATTGGTCTTGTAAAAAGGAAAGAGAAGCTCAACCTGCAGGGATGCATCCTCTTTTTATGAGTACCAAAAGAAAATGATGACGCCTAGTTAAAACATGATCAGAGCAGAGGTTTTACATGATGATGAGAATTGCGTGGATATGCAAGCCTATAAGAAGACTTGTTTAGAGAAAGGAGTAGTGATGCCCATTTTCTATCGGGAATTTACATTCTACTAAATATGATGAAGATGAAGAAATGTAGGTAGCAACAGCGGAATTACAAATAGGAGAACGGAAAGGGAAAGTTTTTTGAAGTGTTATTAAAGAGGTGAGGGTCCGGGGTTGAGGCATGAAATATGAATATGAATGCGGTGGAACTGCAGTGCACAGTGCAGGAAGCATACATGGTGTAGAAAGGCTAATCTTAGATTCCCGCATGCACACGCATGTGTAAATGCGCGTTGCTCTTTACTGTAACAGCAATAGTGGGGAAGGGGGCATCGCATTGCATTGATATTCCCACAATATCGACAAAAAAGAGAGATGGAAGAATGAAAGGAACAGATAGGCAATGAAATTATTTGGCAATGACAAAGACAAAAGGCATGGTGTCGTAAAGCTGGGGACTCTTTAAAAGCCTTCTCCCGCTAAGGGCTCTTTATATGCATAAGGCAAAGGCCTAAAGGAGACCTTTGCTTTGCTTTGGTTTTCCATTTTTGGCATCTTAATTAATTTGAAGCTCATTTTAATGTTTTCCTGGGTCCTTAAATCCATTTTACTTCCCAAAATGTGTTGCTAATGATCTAAGATACTCACTCTCATATGTGATCCAAATGATTATAAATAAGCATACCATATACATATATATGAACTGCAATACCTACTTTTTGTTTTGGTCGTAATTACAATTACTATTAATTTTAAGGGTTTTTTTTTTTATTTATTTTTGTTTTTGTTTTTGTTTTCGTATAGGGTTGGGTTGGCACGCCTGTGATAAAGGGGCGATGGACATTACATTACAGACAGTCTTGGAGTGGAAGAGAGTGGGGCCAATTCAATTGGAACCGTCAGGAGAGGTGAGGAACTCAGATGACCTTGAGAATAAGCATCACCTTTCCTATACCTATACCTACACCCATACCCAGTCCTCTCGTCTTCGATTCAACCAAGATTAGAGTAGACCTTACTGCTCCACTATCATTTTCCCCTATTTTGTTTTGCTATTCTCATGCAGAGAAGGCCAGCCAGAGAGTTTATCTTTCTAGGCAGCATCCCCCTAGATTTTTCATGTACAACACCATATTATCATTATTGTATTACATTATATTATGCACAACTAATAAATCATAAATCAACATGTTTTTGTAGCCAAAAATTGAAAAAAAAAATATATTATAAAATGCAAAGAAATCCAAATTTTAACAGTACCATTTAGCTCAGTACTGCATACATACTGAAGACGATGAAGATAATAATAAGGTTCTTCCTAAATTATTTTCCTGCAAAACTCACATTCGAGAATCAGAAGAAGAACAAAATTTGCCTAAAGCTGGAATTGAAGCTTAAGTAAACGTGAGGAAAACTTCAATTATTGAAGTTTGGCAGCAAACTCAAGGTAATATAAGACAGTGAAATCATCGCTTAATTATCCCAAAAAAGAAATCATCGCTGCTCATCAAGATATGGGTCCCTAGGGGATGCTCCAAGGTAACTTGAAACACTCTCAGCAACAACCGAGGCATGGTTCTTCAACCAAGAGGTACTGCGTGCCAACCACCCAGTCTGTGCCTGTTCATTTACTTCTAACATGCACTTTCTCTCTTCCTCAACTAGTATGTCAAGCCACCTCTTAGCCATGAAAGTCTTCACAGCATCAACCCCTTGGTTTACTATTTCCCAAGGTGGAATGGCAAGAGGATTTTGTTCCAAATTTAGTTTGGTCAGCTTCTCAAGCCGACCAAATGTATCAGGAAGGGCATGAATTTGGTTGTTACTGAGATCAAGCTCTTTAAGGTTGGTCAATTCACCCAGCGTGTCAGGAAGCTCCCTCAGATCAGTGAAATTACTGCTCAAATTGAGGATCTCAAGATTCATCAATCTCCCAATTTCATCCGGAAGGCCACAAAGTTCATTGAAGTGAGCATCCAGAAAACGCAAAGAACTCATCTTACAGATAGAAGAGGGCAGCGATCGGATCTTGTTCAAATGAACTGAAAGCCTTTGTAGGTTTCCTAATTCATTCCCAAGATTAGTTGGCAAGTATGACAGGGAGTTAAAGCTCACATCCAACTCTATCAAAGACCTGAATTGATCAAAATCAAATTTTCAGAGAAGGATAACGACAAACAACAATTTGTTTTATGGTAAATTAAAATTACCTGCAATGACAAATGGTATCAGGTAAGGCATTCAGTTTATTTCCAGAGACATTCAAGATTTTCAAGTTCTGAAGCAACCCAATCGAGTCTGGCAGAGATTCTAGAAGATTCGAGGAAAGGTTTAGCTCCTCAAGTTTTTCTAATCCAGCAATCGAGTCAGGAATAACCTGTATCCTCATACAGGTTAGTCAGATGCAAGAAAAATTCATGAAAGACTTAAGACCCAGATTTAATATGCCTGAAAAGAACAATCAATTGCTTAACTTATCAGTTTTAATTATAGAAACAGTAAAACTGAGACAAATCTTATGACCTGGATTAAGTTAAAAGTTTCATCTCTGATGTCTTCAGATTAGTTGTAAAATCATAATAACCTAAGATTGTTTCCTAAGGATGTTGAATCAACAAGTCCAGTTGATTATTCACTATGGGACATGAACTAAAGCATATATCATTAGTAAGCAATATGGTTATTAAGGGGTTAAGGGGGTTGATATCACTTTTGCCCAGATGCAATCCATGCACAGCATCAACATATGAACAATATAACAGGGAAACATAGGAAACTACTTCTTACACCATTTTAGTTCACTGATCACTAAATAACTCCATCATTGAAGGATTCCATATCCAGCAGCTCCAAGTAGCCTATCCTTTATACTTTGTAAGCATTGGCATTTGCCCACATTTAACTACGAATTGTAGAAATGTCCGAAATTGTATGTGAACTCTCAAATTCTAGTGCAAATACAATGTTGCCGCAACCCTTCATTTTTCTTTAAGCACCCATGTCCAATACATATCGGATTGACATGGATAAAGAAGTCTGACCCTCGAAATATATTAAAAAAAAAATCTTAGAAGAAAAATCGAATATATCCATGACAGACAAATACCATCATCGAACAGTTACCCGAGTTTGTGTAAATAGTTGATCATTATGAGCTGGTTTCTAGATGGGAAATCTGGCGCCTAACTGAAATACACTAAAAGTCTAAAACCATAAAAATTTCACTAAATACAGGAGGAGCTGACATGTTACTGTTCTTCCATAAAGTTATCAACTTTCTTTCCTTTAAACGAAAACAAATACCCTTCCTGTATTGCTTATAATTTGGATTCACTCTTGAATTCATCTGTAGCCTTATCCAATCATATTCCAAATTCAATAAATATCATTTTCAAAAAAAAGAAAGAAAAGCATGAAGAAGAAGCAGACCTCAAGCTGATTACAGGAAAGATTAAGGAAAAGCAAGCCGCTAATCTTCCCAAAGGCTTCAGGCAAAAATCTGAGCTTCCTTCCACTCAAATCAACTCTTTCCAATCCACTCCCTTGCGCTTCTTCCAGTATCCCAACAACCTCAACGTCAATCTCCTCAACTTGCTCCGAATTTTCCGCCACTTTTCCCGCTTTCTCATAAATCTTAATCAACCTCTCCTCCGCTTCTTTCACAAGCTTCCCGTACGCCTCGTGCATTTCATCCAATTGCAATACTGATTTGTAAATAGATTTTTCGTTTTCAGCTTGTTGACGAAGCTGTTGCTCTTTGTCGGCCAAGTGGGCCCGCCACTCGAGTCGATCCACCTCCACGGGTCGAGGAGAGAGTACCAGTTCTTCCAGGGATTTGGAGAGGCTGGACTCAATCTCGGCCAGTTTGGAGCGGGCCTCATCGACGGACTCGTGGTCAGGTCGTGGGCCCAGGGTTTGGAGTAGGGACCGGGTTTCGGCCACGTCGGAGACTGCATGGGTCATGGAAGCGAGGACTTTGGGATGGGAAAGGTGGGGCATTTGGTTCAGGATTAGTTGCGGATTGGTGGAGGAGGAGGGGGCATGGATTGGCGTTGGTTGTTCGAGGTCGAAGGCAGCATCGGAGTGGGGTGAGGAAAGGAGTTTGGAGGGTCCGATGGAAGGGAGGCGGGACATGATGTAGGAGAGGAGCGGGTAGCTGTTGGGGTTGGGATCCATTTTCAGGGCGGAGGAATAGGATTTGGAGAAGGATAAAAAAGAAAAAAAACGCTAGTTTTGGTTTTGCAAGCTTTTAATTTTAGAGTGGAGACTCCCGAGTTTTAGACTATTGAGTTACTTGGTATCATGAAATCAAATGCTGATAAAATAAAAAGGATCACCCTGGCTTGGCTTGGCTTGGTCTTGGATGGAGTTTGCTTGTGGTTTGGAAGATGTGGGCCCCTTTTTTTTCCTTCAAAAAAAAAAGAGAAAAAATTGATGCGAATTTAACGATGACTGTCAATAATAAGTGGAAATTACCAAGTTCTAGTTCTACTAAAGGCTTTTAATATCATTTATTATGCAAGTAGAAACATGTATGATGAAAAATTAGAAAAAAAAAAAAGATATTTTAGAAAAAATTAAATAATCTGTTAGGAAGAAATGAATTACGTTTTTAAAATTATAAAAAATATGTAAGTGATATTAATGTTATTGTAAAGTAATTTATTTAATTAAGTTTTAGTTTTATTGACTTGTACCATCAATTTAATTAAAAATTTTAATATTAATATAGATAACTTGTTTATCAGATCATTGGCATGGATGTGTTAATGCTTATTGACATTAGCATGTCAATTACCAAAAAAGGACAATATAATTATGGAGATTTTGCTTAATAGACTACAAATATACAATTTGGTTCCAGTGTTTGTCTTAAAAAAAATTTCAAAACATAAAAACTAAATGGGTTCTGAAAAATCAAAAGTTACAATGGAATCTATCCATCTACAGGAATCTCTACTGCTTTTTTTTTTCTATCTTTTCCGAGAGACAGAATATATTCAGTGGAGTTGGAGTTGGTTGGTATTTTTTCTGCCCCCAAAAGCAAAAAATTATTACAAATCCTTTTTTATCAAAATTCAATTACACTGAGAGGATGCTGTCTGCGTGCTGTTATAAAAACTAGAAGGAATGAATTTGAGATAGATTCATGTCTTAGCATGAGAATTAGAAGAACACTCCTAACATAAAACCGAAATCTGCATTTTCAGCAATTACCAAATACCAATCTCTTCCGTCGTTTCAGTTTGTATAAATAGCCTCCTTCACCTTACAATCATTTAAGCATCCTATTTCATTCATTTCCAAATTTTTTGAAAGTAGGATGACATGAGCCTTCATGGTATTTGTTGATTGATGGAACAAGCCACCGATACTCAAAAGGTTGCTTTCTGCCTTTCACCCCCATCTTCATGTTCAACCTGATAAATAACATGCAAATACAAATGGCATCTTTTAGCTACCCATATTCTAGAAAATAAGATGTATAACATCACCGGTGATTCTAAATACACAAAATCAACAGATCTTTTAGTAGCAGGGAAAGTCCAGCCCAAAAAAAAAAAGATGCATTAAATGAAGCCTTATTTTCAAAACAGCTAACCGAGATATCATGTAATACGATGTTCATATGTGTGTGCGCGCGCACGCGTGTATATAGATCAAAGAAATAAAAAGCTATCTACGGAGTTTAGTTGAAATTACAACTTACTGGAGCCCAAGGACTATCTCAAGTTACAGAATCCAATGGTAATTTGATCATTAAAGATATGAATTATTACTAGCCGTGAACCAAAATACTTGCACCGGATGGTTGATTCCAAGAACCCCAGGAACCAACATAATGCTTCTTTCCAAAAGTGACAAAAGACCTAATATTAGACATCTAAGTTTTTGGTGCTCATATACGATAGCAGTTCGTCTGATAAAACCAAGCAGCATTCAAATTCTTTTACTCAATGCTTATACGGCAGTTCCCAAGCCTTATGCAGATGTCTAATCCCCAGTTTAAAAAAACCATGGCAAATTTTCACCTAATATATGTATTACTGCTGGAGGACTATCACATGAATGAAACATCGTCCGAAAAACAAGGATATCTACATATGAAACTGAAAGAATACATACATGATTGCAGAAAACAAAGTTGGAATAGTGATGAGGATTCTTACCTCAACATGGATCCTTGGTTTCTTTTTCAACTTTGTACCAGGTTCATCTTTCTCAGACTTTTCGTGGGGAGACCTAGACCTTCTTCTCACTCCCTTTTCTTCAACCGCATTTAATTCATCATCATCGTCAACTGCCTCAGCTGTATAAATACTTAAACCTTATTTGAGCAGAACTGAATCATGCAGTATTTCTTATTCATGCACATGGCAGCAAATGAGCGTGATGAGAAACCATCTTTCTCAGAATAATGAAACCAACTGAAATATGCTTAACATAGGAAAAAACCAAACACGGTGTAGCATATATCATCTTCTCATACCCAAACACGGTGTAACATGCAATATCACATCACACAGAATTACTGAGATCATAGACAAAAGTCATACCATTACTGATATGATAATCCTTCTTACCCAAATCTTCTATATCATCTTCCTCTTCAAGTTCAAAGTTGCCCTCAACATATTCAACTTCCGTGTCCTGCTTATCCCAGGAAATAAGCAGTAAGAAAAGATGAAAAAAATTCAGTTTATATACAACAATATGTAGCATAAAACGTACCTCTTCATTTTCATCCTCAACCTGCAGTCCCTCTGTATCTAGAGTTTGGATGAATTTATTGAAGGGAAGGTTGTATATGCCATCATAAATTCCATTTTCCAGCCTTGCAAGCAACTCTTTCTCAATTGTCTGTAGAGGTATTAGTTAAAACCAATTTGGAGATACTATCATTTAGGACAAGCAATTAAGCCGATTATAACCTTATCCAGAACTGCAGCTTTTTCAGCCTTTTCCTCCCTTCTAGCCTCTCTCTTCTTCTCCTTTCTGGGTGTAGTCATTATCTTCTCCCTATGGACAAATTAAAAATAATCAACAGCTGATAGTGCAAAACGAAAATCCAGCACAAACAAATAAATATCAATCAAAAATAATTTTTAGGATTAAGGATAAATTTACCACTATTGACTATATCATGGGTCAAATTTGAATTTAGCCCTTGTGCTTCAATTTCATTAAATTTTTCCACTATACTACTAAGTTCGTTGATTTTTGAACAAAAGAGATAGAAATGATCAAAATTTGCCATTTGCATAAAGAACATATCCAATTCCATTACTTTCATCTAAATGACAAAGAATTAAAAGTCTAGTGGCAAAATTCAATATTAAGCAATAGTATAGTGGCAAATTTGACCTTAATCCAGTAATTTTTTAAAAAGGTACAAAATTGCAGAATTACATCCCATTGATTTCTACTAAAGTGCTCACAGTTAAATCAAATGCTAAGTATCAAACATATAAACAAGAAATGAGGAACGAAAATAAAGTTTATGAAGGAAACTTTTAGCAAGCACCATTGGTAAATTTCTTGAATATAAAGTTCTTTTCTATGACTCTCAAAGCAGAAAGGAACCTTGTTTTCAAGGCAAGTTTCCTCATGCGGATACGCATCTGGGTCATTTTTGTGAGACGCTGCTTTATTTTGTGCACAAGGAGCTTCGGCCAATACACCTTAATGAGAAGAGAGATAAAAAAAAGGTAGGTTAAGAAACAGAAAGCCTTGAGCCAAATTAAGAGAAAAAAAATTATGCATAGCAAAAGCGTAAAAGATGAGAAGGGGCAAAGTACCAGATGCTTATCAATAACTTCAAGTGCTTTCTCATAATTTTTGGGTAATTTTACTCTTTCCCATAAATCGTTGGGTTTATGAGCTCTTTCTATAGTCTTCATATATAAATAAAAGACCCCTGTCACAAAAACATGACAGCAAAATCCAATAATCCACATAGATGCTTAAATTTAACACATAACAATTGCTTGAATATAAACAAAAAGCAATCAAAATAACCAGTTAGGCAGTTACCCTCATTTTATGGTAGTCAATTATTAACCCAAATTAAAAAAACTAGATGCCTCATTTGATCGTCATAAATAATGAAACATGTATTTTAATTGAATTTAACACATTGTATTGGGTGGAATTGAGATTAATACATAAACAAATAAGCATTATCGTTGTACGGTTAGTGAGAATGGAGCTGTTTTTCTATCGTAACGTAGGGTCTTTGGATAAGCCGCTATTCCATGTTTAAAGTCGATAATTGTCTTAGATTTATGCTATTAAAGAGGAGTTTGTATTCAAGGCTGCATGGTGGGATTATCTTGTGACCTGGGCTGTTTCTGGCTCTTTTTCAATTAGGAGTCAAGCTTGTGTTTGAAGCCGACCTGCCCCTTGCTCCCTTGAATTTAGTGCGAACGTTTACACTGATGATTAACCTGGTGTAGATGGGTGGTAGAGTTTTGAGGGATAAATGCAGTAATCTTGTGATGTTAGTTTCAGCCTTGTTGGTATTTTAGGCTCTAATGTGGAATAGTTTATTATTACATCATATAAGTTATGTTTATTCTGCCTAACCGATTTTGGATAATGTTCTTATGAAACCTTCATTTCTGGGCTCCTTTAGTTTGGGATCAGTATGGATTTTGTTTAGCTTGCTATTCTGGTTGCTGAATCGTGATACGTGTTATTGAGCATGAGGCTTGATTCATACTATCCCTGGTATTATAGTCTCGTTTAAGGGAGTTATTATACAAGTTTTGCTGTTGTTGTTGTCATCTCTAGTGGCATGAGGTATGGCGCGTGGGCGATTTATAAAATTGCTAGTTATATTTATTCAGATTTTACAAAGGGTTGATTTTTTTTTTCTGGTTTTCAACTTTGAGGAGCTTGGGGGTGTAGTTAAGGGCTGGCTGGTTTCATGCTTCAAGCATGTCCTAATGATGGATGTTTTGGGACTCTCATCATGTATTGGGTGGTTAGGCATATCAGAGTTTGGGTGCCCCGTGTTTCTAGGTTTGGAGGCAGCTTCTTGTCTGCTGTTTATCTTCAGTAAGGGTAGTGTTCTTTGGACTTTATTGGATGCTGCTCTGCTTTGGATGTGGGGGATGTATAGATGAAGTGTATTGCTAGTTTATTTCTTCATTTTTGCATTTCTCTGCTATCGTGGGTCTGGTTGCTAAGTGCCGATTATATTGTCCGCTTAGGTGATATACATTTTGGTTTGCCTTTGGTGCTATGTATGTTAGTGTCTAATGCTTAAAATCAGTTTTAGTACCCTGCTGTTAGTTTAGCATTATCATAAAGTATAGCCTAATCCAATCAAATCCTCTTTTGTGTATTCTAATTTTCTCAACGAGCAAATTGGCAGATAAAATTGAATAAAGAAGGAAGAGTAAATTGATTTACCATCGTGGTCCCGGATAGTTGCGTAGCGACTATTAGAGAGAGGGCAGGAACTACGATTGCAGATCCCGGTGACGTTATAAGGGTTTCTACAGAAAATACCAGTAGAGATTCTGCAACAAAAAGAAAAAAAAATCCGTTAAAAAAAGATGATACCGAAAGTTTTAAAAAGAAAAAAAGGGGGTGGGGAATGAATGTATTGAAAGTGAGAATTATACTTGGACATGAAACTGCAGTGCTTGTGTCTGATGACTTGCCATATCACCTCGTCGTGCTGCATCTCTCTTCTTTAATTTACTAAGTTCACAAAAAAGATAATAGAGGTCTTGATATGAAAATTTTCAAAAAGCCTCTCAAGAAATTCGACAAAAGGAAAATAAACAACGGAAGGTAAGGGAAAGAGTTTTGCGACTTTGGGGTTTACAGTTTTTAAGTTTCCAACTAAACTTTGCGTCGCGGCCATGACGGCGAGGTGTTTTTTACAGTAGAGAACTTGGGCTTTGCCTATAGTTTTAGCTCAATGCTAAAGATTTGGATCCTTAATTGGGCCCAACGACTGATGGATCCTACAGTTCCGTTTTGCTTTGTTTTGCGTAAAAATTTTTAGCTTTTTTTTTTCCAACCCAAAGCTGAAAGATAATAAGTTACGCAACTTATTTAAACTGTGCAAATTGAGTAATAAGTACATTTTTACTGAAATGAAACTCACAAAGTTAAATGTTTAATTTTAGGTAATATATATGAAGGAGTCACACGTATAAGCAAAATTTCTTCTCGGGTACATTATCATATGATTTTGTAGTTATGAAAAGGCTAAATAATAAATAAGGCTTATTCATTGCCTCACATTATTCATTGATGTCTTTTTATTCATACAGTCAAATGACGAAAAATATACAGAAAAAAAAAAAAAAAAAAAGGGAACAGATCTCCTCATTAAAATTTCCAGCAAAACTCCCTGAGTACGTTGCAAAAGTGTTGCTCTAATAATTTCTCAAGAAAGAAATTAAGCCAGCCTAAAAAGATATATGTCCAACGCAACTACTATCTTGGTGTGTTGCAAATAGAATCTCTCTTTCAACCATTTCAAATATCTCCTTCAATCGATGAATAAATTTCTCAGTTATGTTTCGAGTTATTCTCTGCTGGAATTTGGTGCTTTTAAGCCATGTGATTCCAATGTAAGCATCACACTTACAAGCATTGTGAGCTAGACTGGACTTTTTAATCTGGTACCTAAAGTGGACCTGCAATTAGAAACAACAAATAAATTTGTAAATAATGGGGAAAAAAAAAACAGAGCGGCAGCCAAAGGATGCATCCAGAAATCAAATGGCTCTTACGTACACGAAAGTGGTCATTAAATGGGACGTCGTGGAGCACCATCACCTCATTCAGAATCCACCCTTGGTCATTTCCAATAGGAGATTTTTGTTGCGTGCAGGTGACTTCCCCTCCAAAGATTGAAACATGGCGATTGAACTCGTAAGAGACCTGTCTTTCATAAACACCAGATTTTACGGGTTCCCAAATAGCGGCTGCATAACTAAGACAACCAGATTTTTCCATAATTTTGTGCTCCAATTCTCCTCCTTCAAAAATTTCCATTACCGATGCTATCTGTAATGATGTCAAATGCAGTTCCAGCACCAATTTTATAGTTAAACAAGTCAAATTAAAAGGCATAATTTTTTTTAATAAGCATCCTAACATTAATAAAAGTGACTCTGCTAAACATGATGGATTATACTCTCTACAAGGGCTTGGAATCTAATTTAGGGGCAATGGGAAATACTTATGCGAGGGGTGCAAAGGCCAAAGCTAGAAAGCATCCCTTAATTCTTCTGAAACAAAAGCTTTCAGTAGTCTTTGATATGGTTACAAACTCTAAGAGACTCAATCAAGATTTTGGCATATGACTTTATAAGGTATGACAACCGTGTGTAAGTGCAATATGAACCTTATATTTTCCTTGTGTAAATTTCATGGATGCAGTTCCGAACAAGAGCTCTGCAGTATGAATTCCTAGACGCAAAAAATCAAATAAGAGCTAAAACAGATTAGGGTCAACAACTCCAGAATTTACACTGATAGGAAGTTCAGCAGTATAAATCTTTGACATCTTTGTATCTTCTGCATCCAGAATGGATCCAACCTCCTCGATTGTGATGGGTCTTTCCTCTTGTTCCTGCTGCTCTTTTGCAATCTCTGCTTTTTGATCAGGCCTAAAAGTCCTCGTTCTCCACAAGGCCATTGTTGTCCTGTTGTATAATTTAGTAGATAATCACCCTTCTATAAATAGAAGAAATACTACGACAGGATTCAGAAGACAATCTTCAAGATTATGTCCAAGGGAGCTGCACTGGCCTATTTTATTACGCTAGTACCTGCTGGCCTCATCGAATGACACAAAAGACTGAAAATAAAATCTTAGCCTTCCTTCTTCATCTTGGGACTTCGCACCGTGCCTTGCGTCAAGACCTCGACCCTTTCGCAGAATTATGACTAGAGAAGGGCTACCGACCGACGCCAGTGACGGAGGAAGCACTTGGATGTCTTCAATATCTTCCCAAAGGAAGAAAAACTTGGTTTTGTGTCCAAACAAATTGGCATAAAACCCCACAATTCTGGCAGAAAGAAAGAGCCGGCCCTGCATCCAAAATGGACCATAAAAAAAGGCAATTGGAGTTTGTCATGCAAGTGCCATAATACCAGTGATATGAATTAACCTGTCCTCTACTAGTAAATTTAAATAAAAATTAAAATAAAACTTCTGAAATTTCTAATAAACACATTAAACTGGCAACCTGTGCATACAATTCCTTTTTATTCACAATAAACTCAAAACCCCATGAAGCAAAAAGCTAAGCAACTATTAAATAGAAATTAACCATCTATCTTTTTCATTGTGCGTGACTGCGTGTATCTGCTACTAAACGGAGCAGAACTTTAGCTAAGTTATTGCACAACTTTATCCAGGAAAAGAAAACACATGGAATTGTGACAAAATAGAATACTTATATCTTGCAGCAAATCACAAATTTGTAAAATAAAAAAATAAAAATTTGATGAACCAAGCAGAAAAAACCATCAGTGCAATTTTATAGTTTTAGTCGTACACAAGACAAAATGAGGGATGTCCACTTCATGATGTTAACCTGATTTGTTGATTGCAACACTCGGCTTTTAACAAAGTACATACATGTACTAACATGGAAACTGTAATTAGCACCTGCACAGGCATTTTTCTCTTCAGGTAACATGTGAAGTCAGTGATAAGAAATTCTTCGGGTGGCAATCCAAACTGCTTCTGAAATGTTGAATTCTTGTGAGGTGACCGTAGATTCAACTGCAAAATACCAACTATAGGGTTACACAACTTATTCTAACTAGATAGATTTCTGCAAAAGTCAAAACCTATTCATCAACTATTACCCTTATGGATGAAACTGAATGAACTATATATTGCTTTAAATAATGTTTATTTTCTGCAAAATACATATCACTAGTTTTGTCTCAGTCTTCACCTTCTTGCCAACTTCCTTTTCCATCTTTGATAAATATTCCTTGATAGCTTCAGCTCCTTTATTATTGTCCAAAAATATTCTCAAATGCAGCTTTGATTGAGAAGACTGAGCAGGCTTTCCCTCAAGGGAGACCCACAAGTCCGCTAGTTCGGTGGATGTATGTTTCAAAAAGTTGATCTCAGAATGCCCAAGTGAGGCAGCCTGGTCAAAAGGACCATCAAAATCAAAAACTTCAACATCCAAAACTGATGGAGGTTCTTCCATTGCATCAAACTCAAGTATCTCTGCATAGCATGCATTATCAAAACGGGCTAGCAGATATCTTGAGAACAATTTATTAAAATGAATAAATAAACAAGATGCGCTGAACCTTTTAAGAAATTACCATTCCATTGAGGATCGTGGGTTTGCAGCTTGACAGAGCTTGTTCTTGTTTTACCATCGCAGGTAAAAACCACGTAAGGATCTGAAAAACCTGTTGAATCCAAGGATGCCAAATTAACACCCTCGATCAAAGCTACAGTGAGAACCCATCCATCACCTTGAGCTTTGACTCCATGATCGCTTCCTGTTAAAGTAGATTGCCATGTTAAGTAAATCCTGGGAAGATAGCAGAAGCAGTATCTGGTTTCGTCCAAAGTCTACCAGTCAAGTATGTATGTATAAAGTAAGGTAATACCACCTCTTTGCAACATAGCTTGTATGAAGTGAGAAACCATGTTGTAAACACGCTGCAAAAGTATAACAAAAATTCCACTTGTGATAAGCTCTCCAAAACTATCAGGCAATTCAAGTCCCTCAATTTCCAAGCCTTGGACTTTGGAAGGATCACAAAGTAAAATATGCAACATGAAATACAAAACCATGAAAATGGTGAAAACAACGGTGAAATTCCAAAAATATTCTGCGCCCAATTCCCAATCTGACTGATGCTCTGTTTGCAAAGCCAACAGCACATCATCCCTGTCTGATAATTCCATGAGATTCAGACTCTTCAAATTCTGAGCTAGTAGATTAGAATACTGATCAAAACTCTCCTTCAGTCCCTGCTTAACTCCTCCCTCAATCATGCTTCTCATCATTGTGCTCTGCTGGAAATTAATTCTCCACGATATAATGAGATGAGATGATTCTTCTCCTGCTGGTAGCACCGGTCCGGGCAGTAACTTGTAAAGCAACTCGATCATGAATGTACTTCCATACGGAACTTCAGGAGTACTTATAGTTACCAGGATGGCAAATTCCCGCCCATTTGCTTTGATATAAGTTTGCTCTTCTACTGCTTTAACAGCCTTCACTAACTTTGTTGCAGCCTTTGTGTATGTAATAACTCGCGTTAAGCGTGAGAAATCCCCTGCTTTCCATATCCAAGGCCCTTCCTGGACATCTGTCGTTCCCTGCAGTTCTGCCAGATCTTTCCTGAATTGTGAATCAGGTGCAAACAGAAACTTATTTAGATCATATGAGGATAGTGTGTACATCTGATCAAGAAGGACGCCTCCCTTGAAGTTTTCAGGAATTTCATGTAGGTTGTGCGCTGATTGCATCAATTCTATTGCTTCTTCGAAGCTGCAACTAGAGGGGAGTCCCTCCGAGGAATCCTTATGATCAGATACTGTAGTGGATAAGTCTGACGGCAAAACATCCATTCCCGAGATTTCAGCATTCTTATTGAAAAACTTTTCAAGGTGGCCTGCAATAGTCTTCGCTACCCCTTTGGTGATTTTCAGACATGGAGCTTCGGCACTAAATATGCCATGTGCTAATTTGCATGTGCTTTCCAATTCTTTGTAGTCTTCATGGTCAACGTCAGATTTTGCATGAAGAAGATAGATGGTTGAATTGTCATGCCCTTTTCCATGCAAAGAAATGGTGAGAAGAATTTTTCCTGCATTGATGGAAAATAAAAATATCAGATCACTATATCCTGGAATAAATCAAATTAAAAATACTGGCAAGTAATAAGAGATTATCAGTGTATTATGTGTGTGTGTGTGTGTGTGTGTGTGTGTATTTATATAATATATATATGTATTCAACTATAGTTCACTTTTCCAATTGTCAAATGAACAACATTATCTAGTCTAACACCGACACAGAACAAGCTCTTCAATATCTAGAATAGAAAAGCACAACCGAGTACAAGTTCTATCATCAAATGCAGTATCAAAATTTCATTGAATCTTTTTAAGTATTCATGATAAAAAAAAACAATAATGCAGATTTAATTTCCATTTATAAAAGAAAGAAATCAGTACCACCAAGCATATTTATTCCAACCATACCTAGCCTAGCTAACATCAATGGTGACACAGAAATGGGACAAAAATATAGCTATATATAAAATATAAGAGGCAAAAGCACTAGTATTGGTCACTAACCACAATCTTTGTTAATGAACTTCCCAGTCTTGGGCTTCTGAAGAGAAAGCCAAGCTGGAGGCAAGGTTTGATTATCCTCACGAGCAACCAACCAGAGTGGAATGGTAACCCGTCCGACCAAATCCTTGGAAGCATTGAAGAAACCAGAATCATCGTGAAGTTGAAAAACAGAAACAACAAGTTGCTCACCAACATCATGAACTCTGAAAACAAATTCCTCGTTCCAAACGGGGTTCAAAGTATTTGTCAAAGGCCTAGTCTTGGACTTGAACCTGCCAACTCGGAGTTGGACGTAAGTGGCCTCAATAGCCAAGTCTTTGGCTTGCAACACGTAAACGTACAGCCTCATGACTGACGCAGTATGAGTAACTAATCTAACTATGAAATTTAAGATGGAAGATTTAATGAGTGGGTTTTGTCTATAGAAGTGGGGGTGCGGTGGGGACATGGAGAGAAGTGAAGGTGAAGCCATACAGAGAAACGTGGATACGGGAGAAAAAGGACACCGAATTAGATTCTGGAGAGAAGAAAAACAACAAAAAAAAATAAAAATTATATACTAATAATAAGCAATAGAAAAGTGTAGAAAGAGTGAGAGAGACCGAGAGAGAGAGAGGAGGTGCCAAGCTAAGCAAAGTTTACTTTCTGGAAATTAAACCAAAACGAAGATGGATGGGTCAGTTTTGTCTTGGATTGGGCTGACGTTGGGGTAAGGTTATGGTGCCCTAGTTGCCTCCTTAAAAAATAGCAAGTAGATTATCACAAATCTCTTCTCTTCTCAGCTTTACAGAAGGAAATTAAAATGCTTGTTTTTCATGATAAAGAAAAGAGGTAGAAAGAAAATGAAAGGGGCTCGGGTCGGGAGTGCCTCTTGCTGGTTCTAAATCTAATTTTTTGGGTTTGGGATTGGATATAATGTCTTCTTTATTTATTATTTACGTGGAATTGGAATGAATTAGTGCTACTTTGTCCTCTCGTTGGTCTATTCCAGAATCTATTGCCAGATTGCCTTGGCTTGCGTTGCCCGACAACTTAGAAAAATTCAAATCAAAATCCATATCCAAAACCGGAATCAGAATCTGCCCTTTTGTGACGTTTTAATACTTTAACTGCACCCAACGACCGTACATTCTCATTATGGTATATAATTTTTCGCTGCGAATGTCAGTCACATATGAAAGGGATAGATAGATAAATAAAGCACTTAGGATTAATCTATAATAATCTATAATAATAATAATAATAATAATATCTAAATTAAAAAGGCTTTTCATATCCTATATGTATTCTATACATACATACACGTATCTACCATGTAAACAAACATAGCGTGATAATATAATATAATACTAGATCGTATTGGCTAAATTAACATTTAATAGTGATAGTGATGGAGTTTTTGGGTTAACCGGTATATATTATTAGTGTATCAGTTGAAAGTTTAAGTACAATTTTTGTATTAAAATAATAATTTGTGTATATATATATATATATATTTAAAAAATCAAATACAAAATGTGTAATTAATCTTTATCATCTCATTTTAATTAGGTTTTCTTTCTACACGTACGTGTACGTCTCATTAATAATTAAAAGAAATTTTCATAGTCCGATCGTTTATCACAAATTCACTTTTAATAATCATTTTAATGGCATGCTGCATTTACTGTAATTTAAATTTGCAAACCCAAATATAATAAATATAATTAAAAGCAAATATTCACTCTTTTACACTTTCCCCAATTTCTCTTCCACGCTAATAAGCTCAAACAGTGTCTTCTTCATTCTTTTTCATTTTTTTTAGATATATTTTATTCTTACTAAATTAAAATTAAAATTAAAAAAATAAATTGCTGAAAGTCGAAATTAGACCAAAAAAAAAATCGTTCTGCTTGGGCTTGGACAAAATTAGTGGGCTACAAGTTGGGTGGGTCGAAAATGGAAGGCCCCAATGCCAACAGCCGATGACTATGGCTCCAACAAGCAAAAATTTGACCCGCCACTGGCACTGCCACGGACTCGAGTCTCAGGTTGATATTTTGAGAATTTAAATTTTATCACTCGGAAGAGAGGATGTTACAGTTCCCGGCATCATGACACAGTTCCCATCGACGACGAGGACTATCCCGACGTCGTTTTTTGCTTCCTTCTCAATGCCCCCCCCCCCAAACCCAAAACGAAGAGCTACTCCTTGCCATGGAGGAAGCTAGTCTCGAAGACAAGGTACTTTCAAATTCCCAATCCCCCTCTTCAGGGATTTTTCCCGGTCACAAAAATAAAACTAGAAAATCCAAAAAAAAAAAAGGAAAATGTGCACTAGTTGCTTTTTGGGAATAGATAAATGATGAGTGTATTATCTGTTATTTTTTTATTGCTTAGTAGTAGTTTTTAAAGAAATTAAAAATAAAAAACATTGTTAATTAAATTAGTCATATTTTAATGAATCCGATCCTTGCTGCTGTGTTTATAACAGATTTTATGATGCTGACATTGAAAACAATTCTTTCCGTGAAGAATTACATATAAAGTATCTGAAGCATGGGGGTCCTCTTTGCTGCTTGCTTGAATTGAAATGTTGATAGTACTATTTTGTCTTTCTGGTGATTTAGTGAATGTGATATGTAATGCTTTCTCGGAGAAAGTTATCCATAAAATTCTTAGCCTCTTTTCGAATAAGAATCCAGTAGCAGCATTTTTTTTTACTAGGTTGCTAGTCGCATTACCAAAGTTGATGATAGAATATCAAGTGCTAATGCTATTGATGTGATCAATGTCTAAGTTTTTCAGGAAATAGGATGCAATTGTTGATAATCTAATAAATGATTTAAAAGGAGCAGTGATCATTTTCAAAGTACATTACGGACCACTGTAAAAGGGTTTCTATGTTGCAGGGCTTTCTAACTTCAGACTGAATGCATGCCCATCGAATCCAGGATTTAACACATAACTTGGGTCAAAAACCTGGATTTCATGTACTTTGGGTTTTGCTTGTCCTCCTTTCCTTTAGAGGTTGAAAGTTCTGGCACGAAACAGATGAGAAGTTGAAGTTAACAAGTGTACTGGACCTTGGATGACAGAACTTGAAAATGATGAGTTGGTGATTACATGCTTTTCAGTTCCCTTAACGATAGAGTGCAAATTTGGAAAAATTGGAGAAAATTTTTCCCTTTCTCCCCTTGAATTCCAATGTTGGATTATACGTAGTTTATGACATCAGTGATTTACATTTCATTACCATATCACTCAGTATGAGTATGAGATCAAACTGTTAGAAATTAGCAGAAGGTGATGGTTATTTGGGAAGTTTCGTATGTGTTGCCGGATACTTTCTTTTTCACAAATTCAGCTGTTTGTTTTATTGAGCTGTTGAATGAAATCAGAGATAGTAACAAAAATTTGTTTGTGGTTGGGAAGACTTCAGCTGATAATGACAAAGAAGATGATAATGAAGCAGAGGATGATGATACTGACAATGCAGAAGAATCTGAGGGTCAGGAGTTTGAGCAAGAAACTGGTGGAAAATTATACTCTGCCCGCGTGTCTTGCCTACCTCTCTTTCTTTAAAAATCCCAATGCAGTCTCTGTAATAACTCTGTTAACGTTCCCGCAAAGTCTGTTTCACACGTGTAGTTCTCGCAACAAGCTCCAATCAGAGTAATTCCTTTGTGGATTTTCATTTTCAAAATTGTTTAATCATCCTGGCCCGAGAAAATGATGGTAGGAAAAAATTTCTTTTGTTTCGTTTGGGGTGAGGATGAGCGGAGGAGGAAAAAAGAGAAAAGAGAGTTAAAAGTGTTCATTTTCATGTTCCAACCCAATTTCATAGATCAAATCTTGGAGTCCTTGCCTGTGTCTCAAGCTACTTTGGGTCTTAGAACTGTCAAAAAGGAGATCGATTATAGAGATAATGATTGCCACTTACAAATCTAAGGACTTAAATTTAACTAAAAATAATACCCAAAAAATGTAAAATTAAATTAACAAGAGGAAAAAAAATACGCACGCATAACAACGGTGAACCCATAAAAACTTCTACAAAATTGATAGGAGTTTATGTGTCTGATGCAAAAGTGTAAATATTTGTTTTTGTAATCACCACATGAATTTTAGTTATGTCGAGTTTGTTGTTAGAAAACTCAAATCATGCAAGGCTTATTTATACCATTACTACGCTAGAGATAGCACGGATAAAGTTTGTTTTCCGGGGGTCAGGAAGCCTGGTGTCTCAATGGTTTTAGTTATCATGCTGCTGTCTGTCCGGCTAGCTCTCCTTCCTTTTGTCCCTCCAAAATCTATAAAAGGAAGGTTATTAGATTTTACGCCTTTACTTGCTTTAATATTTAAAGATGAAGCCACTGGAGCCCCCACGGCCACTAGTCTACTCAAAGTATAAAATAAATAAGAATTTATATTTAATATATTGATAATTAATAAATACATAAACAGTCAATAAATTAGATTGTGTCTTATTATTAAAAGCAAAATTATATATTTTTATTTTTAAAAATTTTTAATAATATAAGATTATTTTATTTATTAACAGTGTATAAATATTAAATATAAATGCAATAAATAAAGTCAAATTTGGTTCAATTCCACGAGACTTTGACTGACTCTACCCAAAACCTGGAAGTTTCAATTCAAAAAAATAACACCCTAAAACCGCCGGCCAAATTTGGCAAATGGCAATGGGCATGGCTACCAGCAGGACTACTTTCACGTCCATCTTGCTGGTTTCCATTCCAGCCCACCATGGACCAAGTCATAAGCACGCATTGGAGGATTAAGTCATACGCACGCATTATTTTTGTTAGAACTGATCATCCTTTTTAAAACTCATCACTTTCTTCCAAGTTCCCTTGCCTCCCTTTCCATCCCATGCCATCCCATCCCATGAAGAAAAAAACTTCAACTCAGGCGGACATTTGCATTTCTTAACCAAGTCTACACCGCCAATCGTACTCTGTCTGATTCTGAAATTAATATTCTATCCATTTTTAATATATTATTAACATTAATTATATAAATTATATTCGTATTTGTTGATTACAAATAAATGTATGTTAAAAAATAAATGAAAGGAGCTGCGAATAAGAAAATATAAATTAATAATTACATTTTTGCGCTTTGCTCAACGAATCAAACTTCTCACGTTTGTCCTTCGTCTAATGTGGCACGTGTCACATCACTGAATTAACATTGCATCCGTACGTGTCAGTCATTGCACTGGGGGCTTTTGGGGAGCGCTCCCTTTCCGTAAGTTAACAGACGGTTGTTTTTTTTTTTTTACATATATTATAATATAATAATACATAAAATTATTATAATTACATAAATATATTATAAATTACATAAATCATTATCATAAAAAAATTTTAAAATTATTAATAAATATTATAATTACATAAATTATATTATCTATTACATAAATTATTATGATTGATAATATAACTTAATATTACATATTTTTATTATAA
>JBBYHO010000005.1:15401413-15415750 GCA_038382025.1 Adansonia gregorii
AAAAAAAAATTGGGTTCAACAGCATTAAATAGAGCATTGGGTAGTTGCCCCAACAGCATTTTTTTAGGCTACGACATCATCATTTCACCGTCAACTTCTACAGTGAACCCTTAAATTGGATGATGGTCCCACTTAGTTTACACTGGATGTGTTGTTAATTCAAACTACTCTGTGGGAGGATCCAAAGTTTCTTATTTTGAAAACAAATTTACAGATAACTAGTTTTTCTTTACTGAAAAATGATGTGCAGGAAGAGGCCGATAAAAGGATTTGGTGAAGAATAAAGAGAGTTGGAACTTGATGAAATGCACAGTTGAATATAGAATGCTGAAATGGAAAATAAAATTGAGTAAGGAATAAAAAGGAAAAACTGGTCTTTTCATGGTAGGTGAATCTTTGGTCATGCGCTTTGTCACTTGGATTTTCAAACTAGTTTAATCTTCTTTTCATGTCATTTGGTTTAATTAAGTTGTTAAAGTAGTGTTGTTTTGTATCATTAAAATGATTTAAGTAAGATGTTTAACCTAAGATCAGAACTCAGGTTTTATTTAATATATCTTAAGATAGATTAAAGTAATTTTATTTTATATGGTTTAAATTTTAAATTACTTATATATATATTGATATTTTTAATTTACCTATAATCTTATAATTTTTATTTAATTTAATTGAAGAGAATATTACGTATTTAAACTTTTTTAAATTCATATCTTTCAAGGGCCCATTAATAATAGTATATTAGCTAAGCTAATATTCGATCAGGGCAAAAAATTTTATATTTAATTTAAATTTTTTATTATCAATTAATTTTAAATTAAATTTACTTAACACAAGATGAAGCGAAAATCTCCACATGATGACCTCAAAAGAGCTAAGGGTAAATACTTCAGGACACCATCTTCGGACAGAGACAAAAATACGCACATGGCATTGGCAAATCACCTTGCGCTGTGCTCGCTAGGTCTCGGCGTGCAACTTTGGGTTAATTTATTTTCATTAGTTGAATATTATTCTTTTCATCCAATTGCTTTGCCTCGGTGCCTAAGCTGAATCAATTCGTTGTCAAACTCTACACCTCCTCCTTGGTTTATTTTCAATGGGTTGCTCGTGTAAATCTGTTCAACGGATCAATTGTTTGCCTGATCCGAACTAATAATTGATTAAATTTGAATAAAAAATTTTAATTCGATTATTTCGATTTGATTTATATTAATATTTATTAATAAAAATTATTTATTTAAATTTAATTATAAATATATAAATTTTTATATAGTTAAGTGGGCCTCTTAATCGAATTTAAATAAAAATATAAAAATTTTAAATCGTAACCTAACTTGAATTATAAACAAATCTACCATAAGATATAGTCTGATTATCTCTAGTTGCCGCTTGCATAGGAATAAAATATTCTTAAGATTGTTGGTTTGTAATGTTATTCAAATTTAAAAAATAAAAATTCATATTTCAAACTTTTATTCAAACATAAATGTGAAATATATTCTTTCAAATAAATATATAAATTTTTTAAATTATGTACACCCATATTAATCATATACTTTTATCTTATACTCATCTCATTTGATCACCAATTTGAGCCTAAGCCCTCGCAATAACTTCGTAGTACTTACTATTATTCAAGGACGGTTTGAGCCCAGTATTATAGATTAATTTTTTTTTAATTTTCAATAAACAGCGACTATCAAATTAACTATTAATCAAATATGCAACTATTTATGCGATTTATCAAATTTGTAATCAACTTTTGAATGGATACACTTTGATCATTGTGTTTTTAATTTAATATTAAAAAATAGTTTAAAGTAACAATGAAAAGAAAATCCCAAAATATTTTGTAGAATATATTTTTTTGGTGAAATATTTTTTAATATTTAAGTTTTATTATTTTTGAACGAAATTAAAGCAACATAAGTAATTTTAAAATCGTAAACGCTAGACCGAAACATTATCCAAAATAACCCACTACATTAAGTGCCAAATGGGAAACTTAAATGGATAGACCAGTGTTGACCCCAACAATGGGCTGTTGAAAATATCAAATAGTTGATACGTCGAAGATTAAATTTATAAACCCACGACCTTCTATCATTTCTAACTGTTTCTATTATAATGTTTTATATCAATTAGAATTTGAAAATTCATTTAAAAAATTTTAAATTTATTTCATTAATGCTCAATTTGATAAAAAATAAATAAAAAATTAAATTGTAAAATATTTAAATTTAAAATAATTTGAATTTTAAACGATATCAAATCTAAGTACAGAATAATTTGAATCTAAAATGATTCAAATTTTATTTGAAACTCGTCTAATCAGATCAGATTACCACCTCGAACATGAACTATCACTAAAAAATTTTAAAAAATTAAAGACGATCAATAATTATTTTTATAAAATTAAAAATTATCTTTAAAAATTTTAAAAACGAAAAAAATTATCCTACAATCAATCTCCTCTAAAACTATATTTAACAACTTTTTAAGACTGCGGTCTTCTTCAACATTGTTAAGTTAGGGAATAGGGATGACATTTGGCGGTGTTTGATACAATTATACGAATATAAAACGTATAAAATTAAAAAAATATAATACAATATTAATATATTCTTAAAATTTATATAATACGAATTATAAACCTATCAAAATTTATATAAATATAAAAAATTTTAAATATAATTAAAATAAAATAAAATATATCAATATAATAATAATATATAAATTATTAAATCATATTTATCTTTAATATTATTAAATTTAAATAAAAATATTTATATTTATCGTATTTTATCTCGTTTAATTGTTTTTTATGACTTGTGGTGCGTGGCAGAAAATAAAACCCCGTCAAGCTCAGCCTCACGTTTTAAGTTGAAAAACAAAAGATGCTTTCCAGACGGACACGCACCATCTGCAAAAATGGTCACCAATCAGAAGGCAACGAAATCAACAAGCATTTCTTTTCTAAATAATAGTAATGATGGAGTTGGCTTGACCCTGGTGACTCAGACAGAACCCACTTTGTAACATTCACATGACAAAGTCTGCTAACAAGTTGAAAGGGTCTCTTGAGTTTTGGTACCAAGTATTAACAGTTTTTTGTTTTAAGACTAATTAATTAATGTATTATTTAAATTATAATAATTAATAAATTTACTTACGATTCTCATTATATTAAATAAAATATTATTATTTAATTCAATTACTTTATGTAAATATTTTTTAATATAATAATATCTAATATATTTAAAATTTAAAATTTGAAATTAATAAATTCTATTGTTCTCAAACATTTTTATAACTAATCCTATTTCACCCCCTACGTGGATGGAATTAATAAATAATATATAAAAAGTGAAATGATTAGAAAAAAAACAAAAAAAGGCCATGAAAAAAATTGAAAAAATTGTATAGACAATTTTTTTTAAAAAATAGATTAATAAAAACATATAATTTTATTTTTATAAAAATAAATTATGAATATAATCTTATAAATTATATATAATTTGTTTTATAATTTGATTTTTATATTTTTTTAACTGAATTTGATATCTGTTAATATTAAGAAACATTAATTATTCCTTGTAATATAACTTTAAAAAGCTTAACAAAATTCATACTGTAATTTGATTTTCCGGGAATCCATATTTAAGTAAGAAACACGAAAGAAAGAATCATTACTGCTTCAACAGTTCACAGGCTGCTCATATGTTCTAATCAATTTTTGCTCGTCAGGAGATGTCAGTAAACGCTGTTTTAATGACCCAAAATGTTCATCTTCAAGACATGACGTCAACCCGCCCAGCCACAGCAACTGGCCCCTGTCGATCCGCAATTGAAAGGGTCCCTCTCTCTCTTTTTTTTATTTGTTTTGAGTAATCGAAAACCCTGTTTCCATGAACTTTCTCTCCATTAATCTCCTCTCAGCTTAACCTTGTAAACCAAGAAAAATAATTAAATAAAGAAAGCAAAGCTTCTAAACCTTCTAAGCTTAATTCGCTAATTCTACATGAAAATGGGTAGCTTTACGCATGAGGAAATTCCAGAGTTTAGAGAAGAACTGATCAAGAAATCATGTTCGATCGCCATGGCGGCTCACAAGTCACCGGGAAAGCTGTACCTCGTTGAAAAACCTCGTAACTCATTGGATGTTTTCTTCAGCTTCCCTGGATCCTGGTCTCTGGGTCAATGGTTTACTCGACAACCTTTCGGGGAAATCAAGATTGATCGGTCGGAGTTACTGTGTCCCAAGGGCAACGATAAAGCTGCCACATCTCTTAGAAGTATTGGTCGTGATGAACTTGCAACTGTTAATGAAGCGTTTTTGAGAAGATTAGAGCTGATTTTGGCAAAATCTTCGCTTCAAACTGAGGTACCAAATTACCCATTGACTTCATATTTCTTCTACTTAATTTTTCTTCACTTCTAATTGTGCAACTATGTACTAACTTGGTACGGTTAAGAAGCTGATTACTGCTTCTCATTTATATTGTTTGAATTTTTCATTTTCTCTCTATCCATATCCCTCATGTCTTCGACACTTATTTAAACATAACTATGGGATACTCATCTCCGGATCCAGATATTTATGTAATAATTGATTTCAGTTTGGTACTAATTTTGCTGATATTGTGGAATGGACTCTATCTACTAACCTTTTCTAGGTAATCTTACATGGTGTAAAAAGGGTAAAAAGGAGTTTTAAAAGGGAAAAGATGGTGAATTGACAGTAAACCCTTTGGCCAAAGTAATCAAATTTTAAAAGTAAATATGAAGAGCTTGAACTTGATTAGCTACAGATTTTGATATTCGCAGGTAGATAAAGCTATCACAGAGAAGAAGCAGATAGTTTTTACTGGACATTCTTCTGGTGGTGCCATTGCTATCCTAGCAACAGTTTGGTTCTTGGAGCATTACTTAAAGCCCGGGAAAACTCGGATTTTACCTCTTTGCGTGACTTTTGGATCCCCTCTTGTTGGTGATTTCGTTTTCAACCATGCTCTTAGACGAGAGAACTGGTCGCGGTACTTCCTAAATTTTGTGATGAGATATGATATCGTCCCTCGAATTCTGCTCGCCCCTTTGTCTTCCTTGGAACAAGAACTGCCGCAGATTCTTTCTTTGTTAAACCAAAAGGCAATGTTTCCAATTCACGGTTCCACTGGAGAAGCCTCAAAGTTTTATGAAACTGTGATGAGAAATGCTTCAGCTGTTGCCAGCCATGCTGCCTGTCGGTTAATGGGAAACACAAATCCGATATTGGAAACCGTAGCAAGCTTCATTGAGCTAAGCCCTTATCGACCCTGTGGAACTTTTGTCTTCTGCCCCGGAAATAGGAAGCTGGTTGTGGTAAGAAATGTGGATGCTATTCTGCAACTACTGTTCTACACTTCTCAGTTGTGCTCTGAGAATGAACTTGCGGCCGTTGCTGAGAGAAGCCTCAATGACCACTTCGGTTATCAAAGTGAGCTTGAAGAAAGCTTAAATAAGCCAAATGTTGTCCAATTACATCATTTGGACGGGCTTCCACTCTCATCAAACGGCGTAGCTTGTGAGAATATAGTGACAGACTTGGCCTTAGATGACCTTGGCTTGGTAAGTATCCCTTCTGTACTTTATCAGCAAACGTGCCCTTCACTTGATCAAAATAGTCTCTGAAAGTTATGTTATTCCTAACATGATCCGATTGCTGGTGTGTTGGAATTCCAGAGCACTCGAGCCAGGTTGTGTCTTCGGGCTGCGGGAGAGCAGGAAAAGCAAAAATCAAGTAACCAGCAAAGAATGGATAATAAGAAACCTGAAATTGAAGCAGGACTTGCAGTACTAGAAGAGTACAAAACCAGATCTGCAGTTCGCCAGGTGGGCTACTATGACGCCTTCAAGATCTCAAAAGAGGACTATGATTTCAAAGCAAATGTAAAGAGGCTCGAACTAACAGGAATATGGGATGAGATAATTGAAATGCTGAATAGGTATGAACTCCCTGAAGGATTTGAGAGCCGAAAAGATTGGATAGAGCTTGCAACCAAGTACCGTCGCATTGTTGAGCCTTTGGACATTGCCAACTACTATCGACATGCAAAGAATGAGGACACGGGACCTTATATGCACAGGGCCAGACCAAGACGCTACAGATACACCCAAAGATGGCTCGAGCATGCCTTCGGAATGCCTGTTGGATCAAGTGCAGAATCCTGTTTCTGGGCCGAGGTAGAGGAACTGCAGCTCTTTAGGACTACTAACCCTGGAGCATTTGAACCTATTAGGGAAAGGATCTTAAATCTGGAAAGAAAATTGAAGGAATGGATTCATGGTAATCAAATAAACAAAGATGTGTTTTTGGAAGGCTCCACCTTTACCAAATGGTGGATAACACTTCCTGACCAACATAAATCCGTCTCTCAAATCCAGGATTTAATCAACCGCTAAGCTGTGAAGTCTAAGCTATTTTTCAATGGCTTGAAGCAACTGATAAATAAGCATTGGGAATTAATCTGGCAGCTCATTAGTTTGCAGCTACTTATTACTGGGGAATCAATTTGAGTTTCTATGTATGCAAAATCTGGTAGTATTTGGACAAAAACGATGTTTAAACAAGTAGACCTTTGAAGTGAGATAGATGGTAAGATTATGTTAAATTTAACCTAGATTTCTGTCATGCATTCGGTTTGCTTTCATTTCAAGAATACTAAGAACAACTTGGTTTGATTTTGATGCTTGCTATGAAAAAACCCAAATCAAGCTAAAATCTATCAATTTGAAGGCCGTTGCTTTGTTGTAGGCAGGAAGCAAAAAAAAAAGAAACTAAAGAATACAAACTTCTATTCGACACCTGATAAACCGCAAGCCAAGCGCTTATATCATCTTATGCCTGTGGAATATCAACGAAGCAAGTACATGTTTGCAGACATTCTGTTGCTCCAAAATGGAGTTGGAACCATCATGTATTATCACAGCAGCGTACAGTTTATCATCAATTGACTGCATGAATACAACAGACTGCTCGTACTATGATGTTAATGTTTGCTCATTTTATTCCTTTCCCCTAAGCCTGTACTTGACCCATTCGGACTTTTTGTATTCTCTTTCCTTCGTATTTGTCTCATTGTTTATAATATTATTAAAATATTATTTTTATAATTAAATTAAAAAAATACTAATTTGAAAGGGTTAGGATTGGTTTCAAATTAAATCTTGTTCAAAACTCGACCGACTTATTCCCATGCCACTTCATACTAACGAAAGTAATAAAGCCTCCTTCATAGCATCTCTTCTGGATGAAAGGTACTCACAAGCTCAGTTATATTCTTCTTGAAAAATGTCTCAACCATTATTATTTATGTTACCTGGATTCGTAAATGCAGATACAAATTTTTTATTCAACACGGATATATATTAAATATTAGAGTAGATATTTAAAAATAAAATAAAATATCCAGATAACATGAATCTTTATTTAAAAAGAACTTTACTCAAGGTGCATTTCGATCCCTGCTTAGCACCAGTGAGGTGCGTTTGAGAACCAATCGATGGGAAACAAGGATCCAAAACTTGTTTGGAAAACCAACTGTGCAGCACAGTCGAGCGACGTCGAGTCGCTCTAAAGGCCACACCTCTGGTTTGTCACTGGACCCTCGTGGATGCAGTGAGAACTCATAACGCCGATTGAAGTTTTGTTCTCATTTGTGCCCTTGTCATCTTGCCTTTCACATTGTTTTTTCTGATTTGTAGCATGGCTTTTCATTATTAATTTTTTATTTCTCTTTTTTGTATATAATATCAGAAGAATAAAAATATTCCTATGTACACAATGTTTTTTATGCATATTAATTTTACCAAAATTTATCTCGTTTTTTCACAATAGTATTTTTTTGAATATTTTTATTAATAATATTTTAAAAATATTTACTGTGATTTCAATTTTTTTACTTGGTAAATAGTTAAATGAATATATCTATAAATATAATTAGTCACAAAATTAATTTATAAAATTAGTTACATATATTAAAAATTATATTATAAAATATTTAATTAAATATCCATAATGATTATTATCTTTCTTTACTACACTTCATCTCATTGCCATTGTTACTCCTGTATTCAAACATATATTTCATCATTGTTTTTAATCTCACTTAAGCAATTTTACCACCGATCCAAATGGATCCTAAAGCATTGAGAAAGAACTAGTCATGGTAAAAATTTGCCATCATTAAATTATGAAAGTGTACCGTTATTATTAGTCAGAAAACTTACAAATAGTAAATGAGCAAAATTATGGATCAACGGCACCTTCAAGGTGTCTCCTTGCTTTCTATCCCTTTAGGAGGAGAACTTATATTGTTCTAGTGTGTGAGATTTCTCCCATGTTGCTTTCGTTCTTTTTATTTTGAAGTATGATTTTTTGTTCTACTTTGCTGCTTTTAAAAGTGGGCGTTGATCCTATTGGTAGTAGTGGTTCTGGGAAACGAGATCTTTGAGGTTGGTGAGGAACCAGAGGATGACATTATTATGAGTCTCGATGTTTTAGAACTATACAAATGATGAAGTAAACAGGAGGATAAAGACAAATTTATTGGTTGGAAAAATGGTAGCCGACAAGCGTATTAGATGGGGTCCTATTAGAGCTATCTTAGCTAAAGCTTGGGCTTTGTAAGGTGCGCCGGCAATCCATGAAGCAGACCAAAGCATTTTCCTTTTCATTTTCAAAGAAGAAAAAGACAAAGAAATAGTTTTGGCACAAGGTCCTTGGACCATAATGGATGGTCACCTTATTCTTAAAGAATGGCCAGAGGAAACAGTGCTTGAAGAGATTGATTTCACTGCAACAGAGTTTAGCTTCAAGTCCATAATCTACCATTAGCATATAACACGAGAAAAAAAAAATCACAACTGTTTTCCATAAGCTCGTGGAGGTGGATTTTAACGTGGACAAAAAGCTAAAAAGTAGTGGAATTATAAGAATAAAGGTGGCCATTAAAATAGACGACCCGCTCAAGATGACATTCAATTGAAAAAGAAAGAATAGATCAACGGTAGAGGTATCTTACAAATATGAAAGACTACCAGACTTTTACCATCATTGTCGAAGACTGGGGCGTGTTGCAAGGGACTGTTATTTCAGTAAATATGGCACGAAGAAGACAATATTCAGTTATTGGATGAGGGCTGTTCAAAGCACTAAAAAGGAGACAAGCCAAACACCAAGGAGAGTAGTAGTTGGGAAGCTAAAATGGAAGGAAAGTGAGGTGAAAGATGACAGGGTATAACATCTGTGTCGGAATCGAGTCAAAGAAGCCATTGAGAAAAGTCAACCAAATAGAATTGAGGAATTAAATGTTGCTCAAAGCAAGAGTTAATGACCTTGGAATATGTTGAGATAAAACCCTTAAAAAGAGGATGGGAAATCAGATATAAAGAGTGAGATCCACAACAAAATGGGTTGTGAAGAGGGCTCTAATACATATGGGCTTCAGTTAAAAGCAAAGAAACCTATGGGTCTTGTTGAGAAAAAAATAGAAAGTGGGTTATATGGGCTTAAAAGACAGTGTTCAGAGGAAAAATGGAACATTGAAAAAAAAATAAAAAACTTGACGTTCCCAACTAGATTCAACACTGCGTTTATGAAGTTTAACCAAGCATGTGAAAGATAATGCAGATAAGAGTAGCCCAAAGTGATGAGTTTCTTTGCAGATTTTATGAATAAGAGTTGAACAATCTGCAATCTCAGTTGATAAATGATTTAGAGGTAAAACTCAGAGGAAAAATATGAGGGAATACGAGACTCATGCGAGTCAAAAGAGCAGCACGTGCAAAAGTTATTATGGAACGAAAAAGAACTTTTTAGGGAAAGATGGTGCTTCGAGAAAAAGGTCTGAATTTAATTAAAAATAATGTGTACGAAATTCTTTTATAGAACTGAGGGAGAAAAATTCATTAGGGACTGAATGCAAGGAAATGGCTTCGGCGGCTAAACTGGAACAGCCACAAAAAGAATAAATGAGTGTAATATTTTGAAACTGCCAGAGACTTGGACAACCCTTGGCAGTTCAAGCTCTTAAAGATCTCATAAACAAGAATCTTTCATCTATTGTCTTCTTTATGGAAGTGAAATAGAGAAAGTCAAGGCTGGAAAGATTGAGAAATCGATTGGGTTTTGTGGAAGGAGTCCACGAAGATCCATGTGGAAGATCAGGGGGCCTGGATCTTTGGTGGATTACAGAAGTGGAGATGGAAGTTCTAAAGATATCCAGATATTTTACTGATACCCACATGAATTTTTGGAATAGGGGAGAGTGGTTCTGCATCTTTATGTATGGGGAGCCTAGAAAAAAGGGCAGAATAGAAGTCTAGGAAATGATTAAAAAATCTTTGAGGGAAAAATGCGGAAGCTTGGTGTTGTATTAGACAAATTAACGCTATTCGATTATAATAAAAAAACCAATGAGGCAATCCCATTGATGAAATCCAAGCGAGATTTTTCAATGATTTTTTGGATCAATGCAGATTTATTGAGATTGCTCTACAAGGTGGATGGTTTACTTGGATGAACAACAGAATAGGTGAGGCTTTCATTCGGGAATGACTTGATAGGGTGCTATACACTGTGGAGTGGAGTTAACTTTTTCCATTAGCTTATGTCTTGCTTGAGATTGCTGCTGCATCGATCCTTGTCCCATTCTATTATGTCCATCGGGAAAGAAACAAAAAGGAAAGACCTGAGTTCAAATTCGGATGAAAGTGGCTTCTTGACCAGGGGTGTAGAAAAGTGATCTCTTTAGAATGGAATCAGGATGCTGAGAGGTCTAGGATGTTTAGGTTTCAAAAGAAAGTTAACAATGACTGTGAAAAACTTAAAGCTTAGAGCGAAAGAAAATTTCAAAATCCAAGGTAAGAGATTGATGAATTATTTAGGAAAATTGCCATTATTCAATTGCTCCTCCTACACAAGAATCAAAGCGTGAAGAACAAGCATTGAAACATAAGTTGAATGAGAAATAAGAGATGGAAAAAATGTTTTTGCGTCAGAGGTCTCAAAGTAAATGAGCTCAAATATGGAGACTGAAACACTAAATTCTTTCACACTTCAACTATACAGCGATGAAGAAATAACACAATTTAAGGACTTAAATGTAGTCAAAGGGAATGGATACTGATATCAGAGACTTCATTTTCGAGCACTTTAAAGTTATGTATTAAGGTGGCTCTTTGGCTAAAATGGAGGAAGTACTCGTGTCAGTGGAGGAGGTAATCATTGAGGATATGAATACTGATCTGTGTAAGAAGATTAAGATGAAGAGATTAAGGAAGCAATTTTTGGATTATAAGCCCTTAAAGCACCAGATCCTGACGATTTTCTGGGAATTTTTTTATCAATAGTACTATGACATTGTGTGTAACGATATTTATCAAACGGTGAAAGACTTTTTCCAAAGCGGACATTTCGTTGAAGAAATGAATCGTGCAACTATTGTTCTGATTTTCAAGCAAATGGGGTTTGAAGATATGTCTCATTTTCACCCGATCAGCTTATGTAATTTTGCATACAAGGTGATAGCTTGCATACTTGCATTTAGATTGAAAACTATTTTGCCTCAAGTGGTTTCTCCAGCTCAATCCGCTTTTATAGCAGGAAGAAAAATTCAAGATAACATTTTTATTGCTCATAAGGTGTTCCATGCTATTAGAAGACGTAAGTGGGGAGATAAGGGAGTCATGGAAATCAAACTGAATCTTAGTAAAGCTTATGACAAAGTTGAATGGGTTTTATTGGAAAAGTTAATGATATGGATGGGGTTTTGTTCCTTTTAGGTTAACAGAATTTTGGAATACGTTTCTTTTCCTCAGTTTGCCCTACTGATTAATAGTGTTAAAATAGAAATTTTCATCCCTAAGAGAGAATATGCAACAAGGCAACACTCTTTCTCCTCATTTGTTTATTCCTATAGTTAATGTGTTATCATGTATGACTAAGAAGGCTTTTGTTTATTCTTATAGCTAATGTGTTATCATGTATGATTAAGAAGGCTTTAGGTTTAGGTACCTACCAAGGTTTTAAGATCAATAGGCGCTGTCTAAAGTTAAGTCACCTTTTTTTTCTTTTGGCAGATGATTGCTTTTTCTTTGCTAATGCTAGCATTCAAAATTATGAAAACATCATTCTCATGCTAAAAATATTCAAAAATTCTCTAGGGTAATCTATTAATTTCGTTAAGTCAGCCGTTTATTTTTCACCTAACAATAAGGCTGATTTACCTGATGATATTAAGAAAAGGTTAGGCAACAAGCTAATGAACCAAAATTGCAAGTATCATGGTCTTCCGTCAATTTGGGGAAGTGAGAAGAATGAAGCACTTGGTTTTGTGCTTGGGAAAGTCTGAGCAAAGGTGAAAAGTTAGAAAGGTAAGTTATTGTCACAAACAGGTAAAGAGGTGTTGCTTAAGGTTGTTGCCACAGCTGTGCCAGTCTTTATGATGTAATGCTTTAAACGCCCTATTACATTCTATCAACAATTAAATTCCTTCTTGAATAAATTCTGGTGGGGAGGTGTTAAGCATGATAAAGTCAAGATCCATTAATATAAAGCATTAATGATGTATTTCTGGCAAAGTAAGCTTAGAGGTTGTTGCAGCAACCTGAGGCATTATGGGCAAGGGTTATAAAGGGTATTTACTTCCCACGGTCTTCAATGATGGATGCCATAAAAAGAAAAAGGATTTGTGGGCATGGAAAGTATTTTTTGTTGGAATTGAATTCCTTCGATTAGGTACTTAATGGAATATGTGTAGTGGAAACAACATTCTAATTTGGAAGGGCAAATCGGCAGTTTCTTTACCTTTCTTTAAAGTGTTTTCCCCTCCTTCTAGAAGTCATGGACCTACGCTTGTCAAATATCTAATTGTGGCTAATAGAAGATAGTGGAATGTAAGAATCTTAGAAGAGTGGTTCACTATAGAGGAGTTTCAAGCTATTCAAATTATTCCTAATGGTTCTTCTAATAAGGAAGATTCACTTATTTGAGCTCATACTCTGTGAAATCTGGTTACCAAATACTGAGGAGAGGGAAAGACCTCAATAAGCCTTTAGGGTTTAGCGATAACCTTTCATAGATTAGTAGCCATTAGAAAAACGTTTGGGAACATTACTAAAGATTAAGAACTTTATATGGCGTGCTTGTCATAATGCCTTAGCTACTACTGAGAATTTGTCCCATTACTTTAAATTAGGGACTGGTATGTGCAATCGATGTTGTGAGAAAGTCAAGTCTCTAGAACATGTCATTTTCTTTTGTCCTTTAACAAATGCTAATTAGAAAGCATCTTTTTTTAGCTACCATCCAAGAAAAACAGTTTTCATGGGTTTTAGAAAATGATGGGATGTTGTTGGTTCTTTGTTTTCGAATTTTAGATCCTTCAATAATAGATGCATTTTAGCTTAGCTTTGTTGGCATCTGTGGAAAACTCGTAATGATTAGATTTTTGAAAGCATAAAAGGTGACCCAATTCCAGTATGGAATTCTGCTTTAAGGGACCATAATGAAGCAGCAAATGCTAACATCAACCAACCTCCCTGCAATAATTCAATTATAAAAACTATTTTTCGGTGGAAACCATCCTCGGAGGTGATTAAATTTAATTGCAATGCCTTTTTTGATCCCTTCCACTAGGACAATGAGTCTTGCTATCGTAGAACGTGACTCTAATGGTGTAGTTATCGATGGAACCAATGCACTAGTTATTACTAGTTCTATACTAGTGGCTAAAGCCTTAATACTTAGGCTTGGTTCTATGCTTGTTCAGAGAAGAGAATGGGATAGAGTCATTCTAGAATGGAATAATAAGGAACTAATTAAAAAATTATGCTTTAAAACTGTGAACGGTTGGGATACTGAGGCTATAGAGGCAGATGTGCAATAGTTGCTTGTTTTTGTTCCTCATGTTTGTTTCGCTTTTGTTAAAAGAGATGCAAACAGGGTGGCCAACTAGGTAGCTAGAAAGACTCTGTCAAAAATGTTCAACTTATTGGGTCCCTATTCATACTTCAAAGTTAAGGAGACTGTTAAATGCTGATATTCTTACTAGTGTAGGCTGATTGTCTTTTGTGAATGAGCAAAATAAAATAAAATAAAATATTTAATACTTATTTGTAACACATATTTGAATATAAATATATAGTATAATCCTTTAATTGTATGAAATAACTTGGTATTACTTGTATCAAATACTCAATCCCAAGCTCGAGTATCATAGGAGTAAAGCATGAGGCAACATTAAAGGTTTATATAAAGGTATAAATATTAGAAATTTCAGTATTTTCCCCTTATTT
>JBBYHO010000005.1:15415850-15431495 GCA_038382025.1 Adansonia gregorii
CCTAAACCCTAATCCTAAAACTTTAAACCCTAAACACTTAACTTTAAATCCCAAACCTTTAACCTTTAACCTTAGACCCTAAAATCTTAACCTTAAACTTTAACCTCAAACCTTAAACCTTACCTTAAACCTTAAACCTTAAACCTAAATCCTTAAACTTAAAACCATAAATCTTAAACCCTAAAACCATAAACCTTAAACCTAAATGTTAAACCTTAAACCTAAAACCCATAAACCTTAAACCTAAAACTTTAAACCCTAAACTTAAACCTTAAATCATAATCCTAAACCTTAAACCTTAAACTTTAAGCTTTAAACCCTAAACTTTAAATCTTAAATCCTAAACCTTAAACTTTAAACTTTAAATCTTAAACCCTAAACACTAAACTTTAAGCATTATATAAACATAAGAAGTTGTGCCGCTTTAACAAGAAAATTTTGGGACTTTTCTTATAAATGTTTATTAAAAGCAAGATAAGCACATGGCCTTTTAGTGGTAAAAGTGAAAAACTTGTGACAAAAATATAAATAAATATTATGTGTGATGTTTCTTAAATTTTAATGCAAGAAGTTATGGTTCAATCTGTGGACACCAACAATTTTATTAAAATTCTAAGATACATCCGTTAATTAGTAGTTCAAATCAAGAGATACCATCTTGTGTGCATAATATTTATTTCTGTGAAAGGCAACAAAATTAAATTATCAACATTCCAAACTAATAAGGGATTGTTGGTAGTTTGTAACGATGGTGGGAACAACCAAAATCCCACAATGAATAGAAAAACTAAAAGTGAACAATTTATAAATGCGTAATCTTATTAAATTGGACGATTGAGTAAAAAAACTTGGCACAAATTGTTATTAAGCTCAACTAATGGGCTAGTAGCACTCACCTAGTGGGCCAATACTTATTTAATGTCTAAGATGGGCACTTGGGCACTTTAGGCGCTTGGGCTTAAATTAGTGATACAATTTTCATATGTATATATTTTTTCTTTTTTAGAATAATTAAATAATAATTAATCCGAAATAATTTTTTGCATCAAAAAAGTTGTGTTGAAAGAACACATCGTTCACCAAAAAATTATTATGTAAAGACATAATACTTAGCTAAAGGTTTGTCTAAAAGACAAGTCCTTACCAAGGTAACTTTACATTGCCTATAAAAGGGACATTTCTATTCTACCACATTCAATATTCTGCTTAGAAGTTTATAACTTTGTTCTATCTTGAAGGCATTATAAAGCTTTAAGGAATGTGTTTTTCACGCCTTAAAGTTTATCCTAAAATTTCTTTCTCAAAAATATTTTTCTAACAAACTTAAGGCTTTATAATGATGGAGACCGAACTGAATTCAAGTGTGAATGTTCATTTCCAAAATCAAGATATTATCAAACTAGATAAGTTTAATGGGACCAACTGCACAAGATAGGATAGACAAAATGGTGTTTCTGTTTGCCACATTGAAGATTTTCTATGTCCTTGATCCGAATATATAACTATTACTAAAAGAAACTACTATATATTCTGATGCTATTACAAAAGAGATGAGCAAACGCCAAGAGGACGAGTTTATCTATCATGGATATATTTTGAACTCTCTTATTGATAAACTATATAACCTCTACCGAAACATGACTTCACCAAGAGCAATCGAGGCTGCACTTGAGAACACAACCAAAATGAAAAGAAAGGCACAGATAAGTTTCTCTAAAAGGAAGAGGTATATATGGAATAACCAGAAGGTTTTATACTTCCCGGAAACGAGAAAAAGGTTTGCAAGTTAATTAAGTCACTATATGGACTAAAACAAGCTCTTAAGCAATGGCATAAGAAATTTAACTCAATCATATTATCAAATGGCTTTAGACATAATGGGGCTGATAAGTGCATTTACTTAAGGTTCACTAAAGAATATAGAGTAATACTATGTCTTTATGTCGATGATATACTTATTTTTAGCAACGATATGACTGACATAAAAGAGATAAAAAGTTATCTAACCTCTATTTTTAAAATAAAAGATTTAAATAAGGTTGATACATTCTTAGGAATTAAAGTTAAAAAGCATAGTAATGGCTATGTTCTTAATCAAAGTCATTATATTGAGAAATTGATTACAAAATTTAAACATCTGAATATAAAAGAACTTAATACTCCATATGATTCAAGTATGAAATTGAATGAGAATTGTGATCAAGTAATTGCACGACTTGAATATGCTAGTACTATTGGAAGTGTAATGTATGTTATACATTGTACTAGGCTAGATATAGCATTTGTAGTATGCAAATTATCAAGGTATACTAGTAAACCTTGTGCAATTCATTGGAAAGCTATTGGAAGAGTTCTTGGATACCTTAAGAGAACTAAAGTTTTAGCTTACATTATTTAGATTACCCAGCCTTACTAAAAAGTTATTTTGATGTAAGTTGGATTACTAGTGCAAATGATAATAAATCTACATCAGGTTGGATATTTACATAGGTAGAGGTGCTATTAGCTGGGCATAAAAAAACAAACTTGCATTCTCATTTAGCTATGGAATCTGAATTTACAGCTTTAGCTGTCGCGGCAAAAAAGCAGAATGGCTAAGAAATTTGTTATTAGATATAGATTTGTGGCCACAACCAACGCCAGCTATTTCCTTGTATTGCGATAATAAAATTATAATGTCTAAAGCATATAGTGATATATACAATGGAAAATCTAGACATATTAGCATAAGTAATGATTATATTAGAGAATTAATAACTAATAGGGTAATTACCATAAAATATGTGAAATCTGCCAATAATTTAGCAAATCCTTTAACTAAAAAACTACCAAAGGACTTGGTAAGTAGTACTACAAAAGGAATGGTTTAAAACCCTTAATATTGGACACCAATAATGAGAACCCAACTTTTAATTAGTAACCTCTAATTATAAAGTTTAAAAAGTAAAAACAAGTTATTGATATGTGTTTGTGATGCACTAGTGAAACCCATTCTAAAGAAAATTTTGCACTAGTGCGGACCATTGCGTATAGAGGATGAGTTTAAGCACTCTTAATGAAGTTCATATTTTATTGTTCTAAATGTCAATGGAGGCATTAAAGAACTCTACCTATATAAACATAAGAAGTGGTGCCATTTTAACAAGAAAAATTTGGGACTTTTCTTGTAAATGTTTATTAAGAACAAGATAAGCACATGGCCATTTAGTGCTAAAAGTGAAAAACTTATGATAGAAATATAAATAAATATTATGTGTGATGTTTCTTCAATTTTAATTCAAGAAATTATGGTTCAATCTGCGGACACCAACAATTTTATTAAAATTCTAAGATACATTCGCTAATTGGTGGTTCAAATCGATAGATACCATCTTGTATGCGTAATATTTATTTGTATGAAAGGCAACAAAATTAAATCACCAACATTCCAAACTAATGGGGATCGTTGGTAGTTTGTAATGATGGTAGGAACAACCAAAATCCCCAAAATAATAAAAAAAATTAAGAGTGAACAATTTATAAGTGTTCAATCTCATTAAATTGGACAACTGAGTAAAACATACTTTGCCCAAATTGTTGTTAAGCTCACCTATGGCCTAGTATGACTCACCTAGTGGGGCCAATACTTATTTAATATCAAAGATGGATACTTGGGCTTAAATTTGGTGATCAATTTTCATATATATATATATATGTATATATATTATTTTATTGAAATAATTAAATAATAATTAATCTGAAATAATTTTTTTGCATTAGAAAAGTTGTGCTGAAAAAACACATTATTCACCAAAGAATTATTATGTAAAAACATAACACTTAGCTAAAGTTTTGTCCAAAAGACAAGTTCTTACCAAAGTAACTTTACATTGCCTATAAAAGGGATATTTCTATTTTGCCATTTTTACTATTCTACTTAGAAGTTTATAACTTTGTTGTATCATTGAGACATTATAAAGCTTTAAGGAAAGTGTTTTTTACACCTTAAAGTTCGTCTTAAAATCTCTTTCTCGAAAACATTTTTCTAACAATAACCCTGTCTTCCTTCCGAGGAGTTTCAGATTATCTTGGGTTCTCAACATTTTGAAAAGTGTTTCTTACAACTTTTTAAGAAAATATTTCTGTTCTGCCATTTTTACTATTTTGCTTAGAAGGTTTATAATTTTTTGTATCATGGAGATATTATAAAGCTTTAAGGAAAGTGTTTTTCACACCTCAAAGTTCGTTTTAAAATCTCTTTCTCAAAAATTTTTTTCTAACAGTAACCCTGTCTTTCTTCCGAGGAGTTTCAGATTATCTTGGGTTCTCAACTTTTTGAGAAGTGTTTCTTACAGATTTCTGCTAGCTTCCTGCGTGAATGTATTCTTTGGAACGCTAGCAACTTGCATGTAAAACACATTAAAAATTACTTCAAGCCGTTGTTTGCTTCTAATTGGTAGACCTGAGCCAGAACCAAGCTTATCAAATATGCAACAGGGCTTCTTTAAAGTGCACTAGATAAATTTCCTAATCTTATATGGAAAATTACAAGGTATTAAATTTTGCCTTGCACAGTAGTGTCTTGTAATGTCTTTATTTGGAACCTCGAAAATTGCTACTATGTTTGTTCAAGTTTGTGACTCTTTGGTGGTTTTGGAAGTTTTGCACTTGGAATTTTGAATATCTATGCTTAATCTTTAAACTTCTGAATTTATTATCTCATATCTGTTTCATTAACTTTTTCATTTTTGTTATTTGTTCGAATTTTTGTCTAGATTGTTGGGCTTGGATGTGTACATATTGTGTCAAAATTTGCTTAACCATGTTAGCAAGTATTTCATTATTTGATCAGGTAAATATGCTATCTTTCTTCTTGCTTCAGATATAGTGCCAGGATATTGTTTTGAAGTAATTTAGAAAAATGTCTTTATGGGTAGATTTTTATATTTTTCTCAACTATCTTTTTTTACTAAATTCCATATTTAGAGGCCTCCATTTGAATCCCCGTAATTTTGGCAAAATAAGGATTGTCTGCATGGAATGTTTTCATTTACTCTCGTCCAAAAATTGATTATTTTTTATTTTCTCAAATTCCTACCACCAGTAATAAAAACTCATGAATGTTATTGCCTCATAATTTCAAATTAGCCTTGAACATAACGTTCGGTTATGCGAATCGTTTTCTGCATTTTCAAGAATTTTGTGAGCCAAAGATTATGTTGTCAATGGAAAATAACTTGTACTTAGGGGAAAACCATGGGCTAATTTAGGATGGGAACTTGTTTTCCTTGCTTAACTAAACGGTGCTTTGTTCTTTCTTTTGTATCAAAAAGTTCCCTCCTCCCCTGTGGAGCCTCCTGATGACGTCACTTGTGTTGATGATCTCCTTTCTCTTTTCTATATTTCTGACCATCATAATAAGATCTTGGGGATCTTGAAGTTATGAATAAATTGGTTCTTGAACTTAAAATCTGTTTTCTATGGGTGGTGAGTCTGTTGAATCTTTGGTGTGATGAGCTGATATCTTACGCATAATAGAAAAGCTAATGTATTGAGCACATGAGATTTGATGTTACTAGTAAAAGTTCCCATTGCATTCTAAACAGTGGGAAATAAACTTCACCATGTTGTTCCATGGACTAGAAAATATTTTCCTTTACTCCGTAAACATTTGCCCCACCCCCACGAATCATTTTCTGTGAACCAATGGGAGCCTTGATGTCTCTAGTGAATACATTTTGAAATTTTCAAAGTCACTTTCCTTTCGTGTTTCCAGAGTGACTTTGCTTTTTTCTATACAGGGAAGGACCTTGCTGCATGTAGACTGCAGAGGCATCTATAGGAGTCCTGACTCAAGACTACAGAAATACCTCAAGTTACCGTTTATTGCCAATAACAACCAACTATATATATATATATATATATATATATATATATATCCTTTTTCTTGCCATATATTTTCTGAACCTTCTCGCACTCTTTAAAGCTTTAATAAACCGTATACTCACATATTATCTAACCTCTGCCCTTTAAACTACGAACCCTAAATCAGTTTAACCTCGCCAATACTGGAAAAGTCCAGTATCTTTATCTTCCAGCAAGGTTTTTGTCAACCAAACCCTGATAAAATGATGAACAAGCTTGAAATTGTAATTTTTAGGTAACTGCAAAATTGTAACTTTCTGGTAATATGGTTCTCATCACCGTCCTTGTCATCTTTCTTCCTAACCGTGGCGGTGGTAGGGCCAGTTATTGATTCAGGCACATACCTTTTTCATCTATGATGATAAACAAAGGCCGTAGTTGATGGTGGCCTGTGTTACTGACCAGGAAAGAAAGAAGTTTTACTATATATATATATACTGGAAATACATATCAGACGATTTTACCAAGGGGTAAATTTATTAAAAAAAAAAAAAAAGAAAAGAAAGAAGGGAGAAATCACAAATGGATTTATGCTTCTTTGAAGGCAGTCATCTTGTCCAATGGTAAATCCTTGAGCTGACAAACCATGGCCTGGGCGAGATACTTTCTTGCAAAATTTTTTACTGAATTGTTACCTTTTCCAGATCACTTTCATATGCCCTTACCAAACCGAATAATGACCTTTTAATTTGATCTTCAACTAGTATCACTCCATTGGTTAGGACCATAGATATGATATGGCAATTTTATTTAATTGTCTTTTACTGATATTGCATACTGTTGGAATCTGATAGCAAGGATTTGAAGATCTATCTGGTTCACAAATCCCAGTTTATAGGGTAGCAATCTATATTGGTATTTACTGACTGCTTCCTCGTCCTAATACTTGGTAAGCAAGCAAGTCTAGGTACTAACTTAAATAGCTTTAAATAGATACCAAATTTTTGCGGCGCTTGTGATATAAATGTCCAGAAAGACCAATAACGGCTCTTGGTTTGCACCACCAACCTGGGAATGGAAATTCGATTGCTTCATCCAAGCATAAAGAGTCTTGCTTCATCATTAAATTAGCATGTATGATATTTCATAATCTTATCATTCAATTGGGCGTGATTACATATTATTTGTTTCTTTTAATGGCCAAACTCAAATCTCCTAGTGGGCTTTATTAGTCCAAATGTTAAAAAAGAATGGGAATATGCCCAGTAGATGCTTTTTATCTAAGGAAACATGGACAACTGAATCATTTCTTCTTCTGACCTGCCCTTTTCTTGGGTAAGACACGTCTGGTGCTTTGCTTACACCGATGTGGCTTGCAAGCGTGCATATTTTTGGAACTTTAGGAGTATATAGCAGTTTAAACTTTAAACTGTTTGCAGTTTAGGTCATCGTTGCGGGCTGAGAGAAATCTCTCTATTATTGCAGGTTATATTTCCATTTGAGGCTTTAGGATAATTCATCAACCTCTGGGAGGTGCTAGCGGGCAAGATACAGATGTAGAAATCCAAGCACAGGAGATCATGCATCACAAGAGTAATGTGACAAGAATAATTTCTCGTTTTACTGGTCGTTTGTTCGAATAAGTCCAGAAGGATATTGATAGAGATCGCTATATGTCTCCAATTGAAGCAGTTGAATAAGGAATAATTGATGGGGTTATTGATAGAGATAGCATCATTCAATTGGTCCCTGTGCCAGAAAGAGTGAAGCCAAGACTAAACTTATGTGGGAACTAGTAAAGATTCAAAAAAATTCTTGACCCCTGATATTCCAGATGATGAAATATACTAGCACGGGGCATTGGATGCAAGAGGCGTCAGGTTTTCATGGTCTTGCCTCTTCTGTCAGTCGCATAAAACTTCGTAATAGACAATAGTTTTCGGTCTTTAACAAATATGGATTATCTTATTGTTGCGTTGAGAATTTGGTGCAAGCAAAATATATTCTATCTTTTAGAAATGATTTGAAAATCGTGAAAAGAGATGGAACTACAGACTGTTGATTCATCTGCAGTTATCTGATTGTTTTTGTTTTGTGTTTCTCAGTGCACAACACAAGGTGTTGAGTTGAGGTTTCCTAGTTGATTGCTAGCCAGTTTTTCTAGAAGCTAAATTTTATAAAAATGTGTTTACAATTTAAATATTATACGTATATATAAACACTTTGATAGAAACAAAGTGATTAACCGACATCCAACTCCAAAATTAAATTATACATACTGCTGCTGATTTATACATACCGTACATGAGAAAGAAAGATATTTCAGTCTGTAATTGCAGTATCTTTTCTGTTTTGGTTCAGAAAACAATAACACTATTAATGCTCTAAATTTTCATATTTGTGCTGCCTATCTCTCTGTACATGTCATGAACAAACACTATGTTTGAACTTTGAACAATCACTCAAAATCAAATACTTGCATTTCAAATACACAATGAGATTGATTTCGGTAAAATTAAAATTAACAGTGGTTATAAGATTAATTACTTTAATAATGAGATTGGATATTATAATGATGAGATTAAAATTGATGATAAAATATCTAAATTCAAAAAACAATATTAACAGTGAGATGAAAATAGAAAATAACTATTAAAATTATTAGATTAAAATATATAATAATAAATTAAAAATTATTAAAATTATATTTATATTAAATAATAAAATATAAATTAAAATTATATATATTTATATTAAATAATAACTTAAAAAATATCAAAATTATATTTATATTAAAAATAAATTTAATAAAATAAGTATACAACAATTTAAAAATAAATAATTTTAAAAAATAATTAAAAAATTTACGAAAGAAAATGGAGGGGTAAAGGGGGACTTACCCCTCCATGGGGGTTCGGTGAGCTCACTAGAACTTGCCTAATGGAGATGCAGCCTTGGTGGTCGTGCCATCGGTGGGGGAATTAGGGATATAAATAAAGTCCAAGATTTTTCAATGTGAGATATATGCTTACTATCAATATCAACATTAATTTAGTAGGAGAGATGACATTGCAAGGTGCAAGTATATAGGAATTAGGGAGACTTTCAAAGTGTCCAAGGAAAATCACTTGGGTCTTATGTAGCAGACAAGGCAAAAAAGCCATTTGTTATTTAGAAAGAAGACCACTCCATGTGGGGAACACTTGAATCTAACACAGTAGAGAAGAAAAAGAAGATTAAGAAAATAATTCAATTTTCAAATGTATATACTGATTCAGCATTTCTACCTCTGACTTTGGTGGACAAAATGCCATATTGGACTCCCGAAGCTCTCAGATGGCCCACGGATTTATTCTTTCAGGTACATTTCTTCTGTCTGGTCTTGCGGGGGGTTTTTCTTTTTTTTTTTTTTTTGTAATTGTTAAATTGCCAATTAATAATTACGTACAAATATCTAAATTAATTTAGTGCAGTGGGTGAGAGAAAGAATCACCTTTTCACGTCGCTTAATAAAAGATAAAAACCAATAGGCTACTCACGTATGTTAACGACTCAGGCCAAATTCTAAAAGGAAAACAGTCACTAGTTTTTCAGACAAGCCACGCGTGAACATCGTTAATAAATGAACTTTTCTTCCTTTTAAGTACTGTCATAATTCTAACCCGATATCTCCAGCTTCAAAGGCCAGTTTAATTATTTATGGTTTTTTATTAGGCTGGCATGATATGTTATGTGACAGCGGGAATACGGTTGTTTCGCAATGATGCAGACGTTGGCAGCGTTGCCCGGGATGGTGGGAGGAATGCTGCTGCACTGCAAGTCTTGAGGAGATTTGAACACAGTGGAGGTTTGATCAAAGCACTCTTGGAAGAGGCTGAGAATGGGCTTATGTACCTGATGACATGTTTATGCAGGTGTCCAAGCACTCTTGTATTTGCAGGCCCTTGTATTTGCCGTCCAAGCCAAATTTTGCCCAGCGAGTGATGGTAACATATAGAATGCCCCCGCTCCAGCCATGGCCGTTGATTATTGGCGCTTGGCCCCAGCTGACTCCACTCTGCCAGATATCGTTATGGTTGCGAGGGCAGATGAGGAACATCAACGTGATGTTAAACACTTTGCATCGGTAAGTGCGTAGCTCCTGCTTCGCTTGGTTATCACTGAAATCTTGCAAACCGGCATTCAGCTCAGCCTAACAACTTCAATGCATATATAGTTCTTTTCTCTTGCAATCAGTAATTACAACTGGTAGTGACAACATTAGTGTTGCTTCCTTTATTCATTTTTAATTGTATTTCGATCAAAGTGTACCTAGATTTGTAACAATAGAAATTAGTAACCTTTTTGTGTTTCATGGCTGTTCCTTCTTGTTTGTGCATGATTGCCAAATTCAACCATTATATATATATATATATATGTATATCATGTGCAGCGCGCACATAAATCTGTAACCAAGATTACCATCATTCATCAGTGTTTCAATGATGATAAGTTTTAACTTGAGGCTGCCAGAAACAAGAATGTACATAACATATGCTGCCATTAATTGAAATGTATTTCTTCCATTTCATCCTCGGAGATAAACTAACTACTAATTTATGACCTAATACCAGTTTATATTTACTTGGAGAGGATATTATGTTAGACCAATATTTGTAGTAACGTTTGAAGATTCTTCTATTGCACAAAAGGATTATACCTAGAAACGCAGTATTCCCTAACACGAGAAGAGCACGAGCCATCTCTGGCCAGAATCCCTTCCAGGTCTCCCATAATTCTGGCCAACCATATCTCCAAGTTTCTGTGTACTTCCTGTAAGTTGTTTCTAATGGAATCCATGGATCGTTTTGCGGCCACTTTGGCTGGGCTTCCAACATCATCCCCGTAGTAGTAACTCTTCCCAATCTCAGTTTGTAAAGCCATTAGCTTTTGTCCAGTTTCAGATGCACGCTGCTGAAGTCGAAATGCTTCCAGTAAAAACTCAGTTTGCCTCTGTGTTCGAAACTCTAGACTGAGTGAAGGTTCAGAGCGATCACTAGCCTGCTGCAAGATAAGGAAAAAGATTAAGCCAAACAACACAGCATGACAGATCTAGTTCTGCTATCATCTTGGTGAAGAAATAGAAATACGCAGGAGAGAAACCAAAAGAAGGAAAAAAAAAAAAAAAAAAAGAGAGAGAGAGAAATTTTATTCGCCAGCTGAGAAGATCAAAGTCAATATATTAACACATTTCCAAACAACCGTCAACAGTGTCATTCCAACTACCAGAGCAAGTTTAGGCTAAATTGGACACAAGAGTATATAGATGATGTACGTGTACAATAATAAGATAAGAGTCTAAGTCTACAATAGGTTTCTCTAATATCTCAATTCACTAGTTTTAGTCTTTTTCTTAATTTTTAACAAATTTAATCTCTAAACTTTTACTAAAGTTGAATTAAAGACAATTCATAACAAAATTAAGCCAAACAACTAGGGAATGACACTTTTAGCTCAGCATAGTTACTTGCCTCACTAAAATTCTTCTAGCCACTAGGCCAAGATGTTGTAGGCTTGAGTTTCAATTTAAAACTCTGTGGTATCAAAATGGTTCTTAAATGCTCAAGATTCATAAGTAACTATAATGAGCTAGAAAAAAGTACCACAGAAAAATACAATCCAAGGCAGATACATCTTACCATTCTTCTGCAGAGATCATCAATCTTTGCAGTAAGAGCTTGATATCGCTTGGCCTGTTTCCTCATTAATGAAGGTAACCTTGATAAATCACTTTTTCCAATTTTTTCCAAATTCAATAGTTCCTGTTCAAGCAGCTTTAGTTTAGAGGAAACTCCAGTTGATTTACCATCTACGTTCCAGGGTGACTCCCTTCTGAACAGAAAACATATGTTGCTCCATTATCAGCCAGAGCACTTCACAGACATATTTCAAGAAGAACCAATATCTAGACTGTTATACTGTACCTGGCAACAAAATGCTTCATATGATACAAAGATTCAAGAGATTCATACTGTATATCCTGCAAGCATAAACATTCAGCAATGAACCTCTAACAGTCTCAGAACCAAACTACATATCAAATTATCCAGGAAGAAACCAAAAAAGAACTAAGAGAATTGCTCATGAAGTCTCAAACTTCCAAAATCTAAATACAAGTTGAGAAATCCTCACCATCTGTCATGCTTAACATTTTTGTTTAAAAGTTTAAACAGATGTGAGAATACTCAACAATGTGATGAAAGATGGCAAAATTAAATGATTTTTCACAATTTGCATTGAATTTCACATTCTCATCTCTCACTTAATCATGCTCTCCCCCAAGACAAGTACAACAAACCAGAATGAAGACATTAGCATTCATAACAAGTTCTAAAAGTATTCATGATCAAACCCATCTTCAGAAAAAAAAAAAAAAAAGCAGCCAATGAAATGAAGAGTCATAGATCAAATATCTTCAGAGGGTAATAAATAGTGCCTACCACTGAGATTCTAGTTTAGTATATTTTCGTTTTACACTATACTATTTTTCACATTTTTATATGATAAGAATCATAGTTGATTGATCTAGGTTGATTGCCAATGCTGGGAAAAGAAGCAGAACTACAAATTTTGAAGGATGTGAATTGACTCAAAACCGTAGTATATGCTTCTTGAAGCTGCTTAATGCCCTGGTTGCAATAAGTTGAGGCCTTGTTGACTTTTATAGGAAATTGTTTACGTTATGATACAGTAGTCATGCCTTAGACAAGGATGGTCCAGCAACATGCTCCAATGAAGGGTCTAATCAGAAACTAAAATCTGCTTTCTGCGTGGGCACCAAACCAATATATCATGAAAAGGAACAAAGAATCTAATAAAGAGGGATGGTTTTATGTACTCCATTGGACAGACTATTAATGATACATGAGACTAATAGACAACTCAATTCAAACTTCAATGCAAATTAAATTTTCTGAATGATGAAGATGCCTGAGCAAGAAAACAATTAAGTCAATTTTTCATCCTCATCTTTAAGCAGAAACCTTACGGAGGTATAAGATTAAGGAAGACTCCAACTGTCAAATCTATGATCTAGCAAATAAAAAGAGGAATTTTATAAAGTAGCCTGAGGCAGAACTGAAGTTAACTACTATCCGAAGCAGAGGTAAGATAAATCGCCGAGTGGTAACTGGGTGGCCGCTCGGGGGGTAAAAAAGATTTTAGATTCATGATACAGTGCTCTCATGTTTTACCAAAAAGAAGAATGCAATGAATACAGCCACCCTTTAAGTGGCATCCAGCAAACCCGTCTAAGATACCAAAAAATAACAATAATAAAAAGTAGAAAAGCAATGCCTTCTCTTTTCAAAAATTCAAGATAGTGTGAAAATTATCACTCTGAGATACAGAAATAGTGGGAGAAAAGAAACAAAAGTTGGTAGCAAAGGCTATAGTTTTTCTCATACTGATTAAAGGTTTTTCACCAAAATTTGTCTCATTTTTTTCCACACAAAAATATGAGATATTTCAACAGTTACGGTCAAAACAAAAGTTTTTTAAAAAAAAGTCTACTTAGCTAGTATTTGCTTGGCTACCAAGAAAAACAAAGAAGAAGAAATGTAAAACAAACCTGCCAGGCAGTAGCTCTCTCGGCCCAAAACATAGAAGAAGCAGAAGCCAAGAAATCGGAGGTGAAGGGGAAATTCCCATTGTGACTAACATTCGCAACATTGCTGAAGTTTACTTGGTCCTCCCTTGTCTCTTCGGCGGCCAATTCGTCTTCTTCTTCTTCATCAGCATCAGCCCTAGTAGTAGAGATGAAGCCAATCATGTCCTGGAGCTCCTCAATCGTCCGCTTGGATTCATGGGTCTCCCTCTCCAAATCCTCGATCTTTGCCTTCTGATCCTCGATCTGCTGCAGAAGCCGCTTCTCCACCGCTTGCCACGCGTTCCTGTGGCTGGCAAAGATCTCTACCACTCTTGCGTTTGCTTTGGAATCCTCTTTTCTTCTCGACTTCATTTGCCTCAACTGCTCTTCAGCCGTTAAAAGCCTTGCTGTGATATCTCTCATTTGGGTTTGCAACTTTGGCAACAAAGAGAGTGAACAGTCGGGAATGTAAGCCAAGAAAACAGTGAAACTAACTCCAAGATATAAAGAAAGCAACTTCTGGGTTTCTTGACTTGGAATTTGTTTCTCATTTTCTTCAACTGCAGCTGCAGCAGCACCTGCTGTTGCCATCAACAGGGGGCACCCAAGAGCAAGAGAGGGGAAGAGGCAAAGTGGCTTGCACTCCTTTGTTTAAGGTAGCTGTAGCAGCGTCAAAGCGTGTTAAATAACAGAGAGGACCAGTGCCTCGCCCAGGAGTAATGGACGGGACCCGCCCACTGGTTGTATTAGCAGTTTTCTATTACTCTTTCTTAAACCCAAATAAATAATCCTCTTTTATCCTAAAGATAGAGTGATGCGCACTAATTAATTTAAGCTTACAGACAGAAGTTATATGAGATAATTTGACTCAGTTAAATAAATTTAATATTTGAAAAATTTTAAAAAATTTAATTTTTGAAAATTTAAAGATTTAGTTAAACATAATTATTATAATTTATTTAAAACTAGATAGAGATAGAATTATTAAAATTTAAATTTATTTAAGATTTTAAATTTTATAGATAAATTTAAATTTTAGCCATCCATTATATTTAATCTAAGCTATTGATGTATAAAAATTTTAACTATAAGTAGAGGCCTTCTTAGCCTCATTTATATCATCAAACAATTCAATAATCAATTAAGCATTCCTCTCAATTTTCTTAATGTTCTTTTTTTTTTGCTTAATTATCTTAATTATTTTAGCTTTAGTGTGTTAGAGAAATTTAGATTCTCCTTTTCAGTGTTTAAAAGTTAACTTAGGCATACAAGAAAGCAAATTCCAAGCCTAAGGTCGCATGGTTTGCTAAGCTAAAGTTTAAACCTATGATAGTTGGTAATAGAGCTTGTAGTTCGTGAAGGTGTTAGATATTGAGATGGCATCTCAAGCAGAAAACTAGACATAAGACGTCCTTAAGACTCATAGGAGAGGAAAAAAGGCCAATAGTTCGAGGGATACTTTAACAACCATGGATAGCAAGGTGGCCAAGCTCAAGGTAATCATTAGGGATATGCGGGAGAACCTTGACATTGTTCAAAGCCGTATCAAAAAGCTAAACTCCTCGAAAGAAGAGCTCAAAGGGGAGATGCAAGGTACTTTCAACTCAGTGATAGACATTCATGCAAAAAAGCTATTAGGAGTAATGTGCTAGCCATGACATCTAAGCATAGAATGAAGATCCTTAAGCTAAAAGAGTTCAAAGGAACTACGTTCGCGAAAAGAAGTGGACAACTTCTTATGAGGGATGAACCAATACTTCCAAGTAATGGGCATATAGGATTATGCCACTAAGGTAAATAATGCCACCATGTATCTTACCAATGTAGCTCTATTATGGTGGCATCATAGATGTAGCGATAAGAATCATAGAGGTGCTGCCATTAAAACCTATAAGGTGTTCCCAAATTGAGTTCAAGTAGCAATTTTACCCTAAGTATATCGAGGATGAGGCGTATACAATGTTACAATGACTTACATAACAAGGCATAGTTCAAAACTATGTTTGGGAGTTCAGCAAACTCATGCTCTATATTTTAAATTTGGGAGAAAATGAGACATTTTCTCATTCATGGATGGACTAAAACCCTGGTCAAAATAAAAGTTGTGTAAAAAAGTTAACAAGTCTAAGTGTTCCAAGACCAAATACAAGCACAATGGTGAGGAAGACAAAGAC
>JBBYHO010000005.1:15440278-15455932 GCA_038382025.1 Adansonia gregorii
GTAGTAAAATTTTAAATACTTCTTTGAATATTATTATTATTATTATTATTATTATTATTATTATTATTATTATTATTTATAATGATAATTAGAATCTAATAATAGTATAATAAAGTAATAAGATAAATTAAAAAATATGAAAGCCATAACAGATAATACTATATAAAAAAATGAATTAACTATTAAATGCTAATATCATATATAATTTAATTAAATATTAAAAAATTAATTTATATTTTATACATAATTAAACTTGCTCATAGGTTGGACTAAGCTGCGGTCTAAATTTTTTTAAAATCTCGAGCTTATGCTCTTATTTAACGTGCCCAGACTTGCCTATTTAAGCTAGAATTACTATTCATCACATTAATAAATTTTTTTAATTAATATTTATATACTCTATAATTAAATTTAAATAAAATATATATTATTTTAATTTAAAATCATTGTTTCGACTGGTCCGTGCTGATTTAAGACAAAAACAGGAAAACCCAAGCTCAGGCCCAGTTGAGTCAGGTGGGTAGCCCGACCCTTGAACAGGTCTATATATAATAAAATAATAATTTATCAAAAAGTAAACTATATCATGAGCTTTGAAATCGTTGTCAATAAATCATATTATTGATTTATCATTTTTTTTAATTTAATTAGTTAAACTCATTAACTATTGAAAGTTTATATACGTTAATTATAAAATTTTAAATACTTTTTTGAACTTTTTCTTATTATTATTATTATTCCAAGTAAAGATAATTAAAGTCTGATAATAATATAACAAAGTAATAAGATAAATTAAAATATATAGAAGTAACAATAGATAATACCATATAAAAAATAAATCAACTATTAAATATTAAATATTAATACCATATATAATTTAATTAAATATTAAAAATTTAATTTATATTTTATTTGTAATTACATCTGCTCATGGGTTGGGCCGAGCTGCATCTTCAATTTTTACAAATCCCACGCCTAAGCCCTTATTTAATTTATGTAGACCTGCCTGTTCAAGCTACAATTATTGTTCATCACATCAAAGAATTTTTTTATTAATATTTATATATTTTATAATTAAATTTAAATAAAATATATGTTATTTTAATTTAAAATCACTATTTCGAGTCAAGTTGGCTAGTTTGAAACAGAAATATGAGAACTCCAGCCCAAGCCCATTTGGGCCAGGTGAGTAGCCTAATCCTTGAGCATATCTATATATAATAAAACAATAGCTTATCGAAAAGTAAATCATATCATTAGTTTTGAAAGCATTGTCAATAAAGTATATCATCCATTTATCACTTCTTTTAATTTGATTAGTTAAACTCATTAAATATTGAGAGTTTACATATGTTAGTAGTAAAATTTTAAATATTTCTTTGAATATTATTATTATTATTGTTGTTATTCAAGCAATGATAATTAGAGTTTGATATAATATAATAAAGTAATAAAATAAATTAAAAAGTATGAAAGTCATAATATATAATACCATATCAAAAATTTTAAAAAAAATCACATGTTTGACTAGCAACTGAACCTACCTATTGGCCAGATAGCCTACCCAACACAATATGCCCGACACGATTAAACCCAAGTCTTAGATTTTAAGTTTCAAGATTGCTCGACCTAAAACAATATTTTTTAAAAAAATAAAATAATTTATTTAAATAAAATAATATGATTTATGAACAATAATTTGTACTTAAATGGGTCGGCCAGGCCAAATTTGGCCCTAAAGTAAAATTTTTTTTAGGCTGTGGCTAGGCCCACAGAACCGAACTAAGATTTTTTCAAGCCAAACCAGGCCAAATTCAGTCTTAGGCTTAGAATTCAAAATTACGTAAAAGTGATTACATCTAACATAAAATAAAAAATAATGTAAAATATACTCAAACTTAAACTCGAAAAGGCTCAAACCCAAATAGACCTGAACCCAAATAGACCGAACTCGAATTGATTTGAACTAGAATAAACCCAAACCCGAATTAACCCAAACTCAAAAAAACTCGAACTCGAAATGACCCATCCTAAATCTGCCCAATTGCCACCTCTAAAAAAATGAGAATATTTAAATATGTATATGTCCTCATATATATTAAACTTGTTTAAGGGTTAGGTTTCAGTATAAGTTTTTACTATTCAGATTTATTTAAATTACTATTCACTTAATAAAAATATTTTTTCAATTTAGTTATAAAAATATATAATATAAAAATAATTTTTTTAATATTTTTGAATTATAATACAAACTTTTAAGCCTAATCTATAAACAAATTTAATGTGCATATTCAAATATTATTAATTAAGAAACTACAAAATATATTATACTTAACGATAATGTGTATTGTAATTTGGTTACGCAAGTGACAATATCACAACAATTTTTTATGAAATTATTTTATTTTGTTATAGATTACTGAAATTATTAAAATATATAATAATAATAATAATAATAATAATATTTTTAAAAAATAAAAAATATTTAAAAATATTTTTTTAAAATAAAATAAAATTTATAATTATTTTAAAATAAAAAATAAAAATAATTTTTTCCTCATTTGGTAACCGATTAGAAGAAATAAAATGCTACTCAACATGATTATATTTATACTTTGCGTTAGAGAGCTGTAATCAAGTCCCGTGATTTTTCTGCCATTTTAGTTTAGTTTAGTTTAGTTTTAATGAATTTCATTTCTTGGGAAATTATTCTTCTTCCACTCCTTTAAGTCTAACTAGTAACTAGTAAACGAGTAACGTAAGTACACTTATTATTATAATAAATATGCTTTTGCAGATGTAATGGAGTAGTTGTAGTTTGTTAATAGTATACTTTTATTGTTTTAACTTGTAACTACCAATTACATTCATTTCTTCTCCGTGGCAATAACAAACACTGCCAACTACTTTATATATATATATATATATATACACGAACGCGGACCCCTGGACTACAGTACATCATTCTCATTTTTAATCAGTCACTTGCTTTCTTTATATATATATATATATATATATATATATATTGAACGATATTCACTCATCATTTGCAAATGAAATTAACCAAAACACAATCCTATTTTATTAATTATTTTTCTTCTCAACTAAAATTAATTAATTAAAACACTTCAACCTAAAGAACATTAATAAGATGATTGATATATGTAAAAATTATATCAACTCATAAATTTATAAATATGTCATTAACTTTGTGTAATTTTATATTGCATTTAATTTAAATCTTAAAAAAATAACTATCATAAATTATGAAATACCAAATTATAATCACCTAATAACCAAGTGGATATTCCAACTATCATATATACCAAATTAACAACTCATCATATATATGTATAACATTATCATATCACACATTTTATTTGTTCATTGTCATGTCTTGTATGTTATTATATTTGTCCGTATTGATAAGATATTTGAGTCCTAAGGATTGTCGGTGCAATCGGTTGGCGTGAAGGAGACAGTCCTCTCTTCAAGGTCGTAGCTAACCAAGAAATCCATCTGAGACAGGTTCCCAAAAATGGCTATATCATTAGATGGTACGATGGTGAAGCACACCATGTGTTCCTGTACTTGAGCGAATGTATTCCATGGCTGCAATTTCACCTCCGCACCACCACTAAAATGAAACGTGATTATGGGAAGATCCATGTCCTCATCGGCTTCAAAACAAGGGCTGAGAAGCCCCTTGGGGTCACTCACTCGTTTGGCCTCAATTGCTTCCTCCAACGCTGATTCAAGACTGTTATAGAACTGTGACTCCAGGAAGGTCAATGTTGTCCCAGAGTCGATGATGATGTTGCCTTTCTCCGTTGCTGATGAAGATGATCTTCTGCCGTAGGCCAACCTTTTATCTCCAACACTGACAGCCTCTAATGTTACGTAGTAATACGTTGAGGGGTCTCTATCAACTAAGGTAGTTGAAAAAGCACCCGATTCCGTCGTAGTAGCAATGCCAAATGTTATCCTGCTTGAAGCACTCGATTCAGCTGCATCGGGAGCCTGCAGGCAGTAGGAAAACTTGCCACGGGTGGTTTTACCCAGTTGTTTGACTAGAGAAAGGGGACCTCCCCCAAGGCCAACAATACCGGAACCTACATCATCGAATGTGCCACCGTTGTTGTGTCCACAGCCAAACACAAGGTTAGGAAAGGAAACTGGACTGCGATTGCGAGTAGTGTGGACGCCGATGGTGAACTTTTCAAGAGCAACATTTCCTTTGGTGAAGGAGCGGTCTCCGTAGGAATAGCTGTATTTACAAGCGTTCTGCTCTTGATCGCAGGCTCGGTCAGAGCTATCAAACGCATTGCAGGGATTAGACCCGCATTGAACGCTCTTGTATGTGGAGGATTTCATGGGATCAAACAGAGGAGGCTTCTGCTCATAGCATTCTTGACAAGGCTTACACTGCACCCATGTGAGATCACTGCCAGTGTCGGCTATTCCAAACACCGAAATAGGTGGAGTTCCGATGGAAATTTCCATGAAATATTCTCCACCGCTGGGCACTACATCCGACTGGACTGCCTTGGAATATTTTTCCCAATTTGTTGGCAGCCTGAAACGATTGATGCGAGAGATAGAGCGGTTGTAAGCATTGTAGAAGCGATCAAAAGGGGTTTCAAGAGGGTTGTAAAGCGGGGAGACTGGAGAGTCACGGTGTATGAGGTCCATGGTAAAGCCGGTTGGGATGGCTTTCGCAAACGGAAGCAGCACCAACCACTGAATTAAGCACATACACAGCACTAAAACCGCAGAAGACACGAGTACTGAACAGTTTCTGAAAGTTGAGGCCATGATTTTGGAGTTTTGATGAGAGACAGAATCGAAAGGGGAGGTAGCTAGGTAGGCCGGGGTTTAATTTAAGCTTGCAGAAATATTATTAATTTATAGCCAGCCAGCTACATCCTGCTTGCATGCGGATCGGAGGAAGATTAAAAGTTAATTAGCACTCGTCAGCTGAAACGAAATTAAAATAGGGAATTTCATTCATTCAAACATTTATGTTAATTATGACATCTATAATTTGTGCATTCAATCACAAATTTACATTGTACGTTATATTAATAATTAGATCTGCTTTGAAGCCGTTAAGAAATTAAATTTAAATTTGATGCAAAAATTGGATACCTCATCCAATAAATTAATTGCAACAGTTTTTTTACTAATAATTTTTTATTAAAACTTTCTTTTCTTTTCTTTTCTTTTCCGAATTGAAGCATTATTAATTATATGTGAATATTTAATTTCTTTTTTATATTCTAATAAACTTCTACATATATAAAAAAATTGATTTACTCGTTTCTGTATTTAATCTAGTAAAAATAACTTAGTTTTTATTTGGAAAGAGTATTATTTTTAAAATAATTAATTTGAAAATCTACGCTCTTTGGAAGGTTTTATATATAGCTGTATACACTAATTTGCGTTAAGCATAAAGGGCCGCACTGATTCTGATAACCGCCCTAAATGTCTTCATTCTTCAATCAAAGCAATGCTGTTCTACTGTCCTATTTATCTTAATTAAAATAATGACTGATGAGGAGCCAAAAAGGGTAAAGGAAAGCCGTGTTTTTCCATTATATACAAGCAACAATTTCTAACTATAAAAGACTGATGCTTTTTGCTCTTATTGAAAGCTAAAGTAAAATAATGATTGTCATATATATATATAGAGAGAGATATTTATATATTATCAGTGTTAGAGGCCTGTTTCGCGGAGCTAACTCGGCCCATTCAAACCACTCTAGTCTTTATGGATAAGCTACTTTGGCTTTTCAAGCATTCTATGCAGTTTCTCTGGGGAACACAGACAGCAAAGACGTAGTATCTAGCATCCTATTCTGTGTTCTTTTGTTCTCCGCTTTGGGTGAGTTATCTTGCATTTATATTCATCTCAATGCAACAAAAACCAGAAGATTTCCTTGCTTGGCGCTGCCTCGGCTGATCGCCAGAGCAGATATTCCATGGGAACTTATATGCGAAATGCAGCCTTCTCCATTGGCAGAGTAGCTACCTGATTGACTCTCTCAGGTGGCAACCTAACACGTAAGTTCTAGTCAGTCAGTCAGATACTCCGGGTAATGCGAAGGGCTAGGAAAAGGCAGCCATGCCCATGAGTTTTCACTAGTATTTCAACGTCTGGTAGTAATCTTTGATTATTTCATCAATTCAAAATTGATCTACATATTACAAGGTTTGGCATCAAGGGTTAGATAGGATCCATAAAACAAATGCCATGCATTTACCTTATAGTTTATATAGATCCATATGAGATCACCCCATCTTGCACATGCAGACCAAATTAATATGCTAAGCTCAAAGATCTGTACTCTATGTTAACAGCATTTAAAACTCTAAAACATGAGTATCAAAAAATCTCAGCTGATAGATGCTTAACAGCCCAAGTCGCCGTCAACATATTACAAGATATGATAAGACAATTTATAGTTTTCACCATGAAATTGGATATAGACCTTGGCACCTTGCATATTAAACAAACTATAACTTATCGAAACTGAGAAGGCCATCATCATGTTAAGGATCTTTTTTTTAAAAAAAAAAAAAAAGCAAGCATTATCCATTATAAACTTCAAAAATACAAGTGGAGATGAGAAAACAACGGTCTACTTTCTTCCTCAGTGCTATGACAACGTACGAAATATTGGATTAACCAAGTTCACATTCAAAGAAATAAAATAAAGCCAAATATAACAGCCAATATTGTGAAGCCTCTAGAAAACACATTATTTGGGCATTGAGTGAAGCACAGAAAATCCTTTATTAAGTGGATTCCATTTAATTTAACACATTGACAGAGGCTTCGAGAGCATGAAGAAAATTTTTGATTAATTATGTATTCTTGTATTCAGCATCATGTATTATTAATTGAAATTAATGACATCATATATGATAATATTATAATTAATTAAATATGCATACATGATTTGATTAATCAGATTTTATATTTAATTAAATTAAATTAATTAAGAGATAAATAAAAAAATAAATCTTTTTAGAACTATTTTACAAAGAGAACATTTCTCCGACAACTCCTTTTTCCTTAGCTGACAAGCACTATAAAAAAGACTTTTCCTAAATCGTTCATCACAACTTTTGAAAATTCACAAGAGAAAATTTTGAAAAGCTAAATCTTTTTCAAAATTTCAAATAGAAATCCCTAAAAGATCCAAAAAATTTTGAAGAATGCCCGACTGTTCTCAAGAAATTTCAAAAGTTATTTATATTATTTATTTTTTAAAACAATTCTTTGATCTTTCCTTTTTGATATTTTACATTTTTTTGAAAATTTTTTAATTATTTATTTTTTATTATTTAATATTAAGATGTAGTTGAACTGAGAATTGAACCGATTGAATCGAATACTGATAATTCAACTGGTTTTGCAATGACTTTCAAGAGGAACCTTGCCAAGGCAAAAACCAACTCTTAAGCCTATTGCAGCTAATGATGCAGTCCGCTATATGCTTCATCGTCGAGTGTTCATATCCCGGCTCATCTTTATGGCACTACGAAGAAGAGCAAATCTCTAGTTCAGGTGTATGATCAAACTTCCCTAGCACTTGATCAAAATCCACTCTACGATACTTCTTCTCTAATTCAAGGTTTAGAAAAAGTTTCTGTTCGACAATTTAATTATGGATCAAGTATAAGCGACGATTATCAAATAACTACTCAACTGGCAATTCTATTTCATCATCTTCTCTAAAATTAAGTTCCGAAGTGATGAATGTCATAACAACTGACGCTAAATCATTGGAATTCTTTCTGCAATTATTAAAGAAAAAAAATAAGTAGATCACCTTCATGATAGATAAGATTGCCAACCTATTGGGAAAGAAACCTTCAAGACGATGTTGAGAATTCTAACATGAAAAATGCAAAGGATCGTCAACGAAAGATAATATTGATGATTAATATTAACAAAGAAAAGTTAATAAATTTAATGTTTAAAAAATTACGAATATTTTATTAATTTAATAGGAAAATCAATAGTTAAAGATAAGATAATTAATTTAATAAATTATTAAAAAGGTGCATTTACACTGGAGTTAATATTGATGATTAATATTAATCTTGTGGTGGAACCCCTGATTGAGCATATTTGTCTGCATAGACATCTCTATATTGACGAATTAAAGAAAGAGAGCGATTAAGCAAAATGCTCTTGAAGATGCTTTAAGCTATGGGCCAGTAATGAAAGAGTTGTTAATGAAGGAACCCATCGAAACCCCTCAGCCTCAGCCTCAGCCTCAGCCTCAGCCTCAGCCTCAGCCTAAGCCTCAGGTTTGCCTAATTTGTCAAAATTGATATGCATTTGCGTTGCGTCGGCGTTCAAAGTAAACTAAATAACTATTGAACCACGTACGCACCAACCACAACGTGGATCCGCTTGACTAGACTTTTTAGTTTTAGTTTTAAGTGCTAAAGAGGCTAGCTATGGTGTTTAAAAATCCTCATTCAGACGCCTTTATTGACTCGATCGATCGATGCATTCTAATTCTAAACTGAACGCACATGCAATAAGAGAAAAGAAATGATAAAGATCATTGATCAGTATCCTAACTTTATGCAATCTCTTCTCTATTTAGTTGTTATTGGGTTGGCAGGCTAACAAGTAAGAAAGAATGAAGTGCGTATGGGGAAAATAGCGAAAGAAAACTGTTGTTGGTCAGTCTTTATTTATGTGAGTGCCACTGCCAGTTTGTGTAGAAAAACAAATATAATACATAGTTTAGAATTTTATAATATGAAACGAATTAAATTTTTTGTTATTATACCAAGAAAGTTATGATGATAAGCATTTTTCTGTTTAGAGGAGGCGTGAGAAACGCACTAAAAATTTTGAAAAAGTAAACTCCAATTAGAAACCAATAACGCACTTGCCTGCCTAATTAAGTGCGGGCCCATATCACGCTTTCCTCCTTTCCTAATACCCTAACTTTGCTTTTTTGGATCCTTCCTACCTGCCTACCTAGCTTGAATATATGTATATGAACTTGGATATGAATGATTATTGCAAAGAATTGCGAAAAAGTTATTACAAGAAAGAAAGAGAGAGATTGAGAGAGAGAAGGAGAAATGTTATTATGGCCTTCAACAGCAAACCCAAGAAGCCTCATCTCATCTCATACCATTGCAGTCTCTGCGCCACTCTTTTGTTCATACTTGCCTTCACCGTTCCTCTCCTGCTTATCATCCTCCACGCCTCTACTTTCTCCCACTGCACCTCTTTTGCCTCCAACAACGTCAACTTTTGGGCCGGTGACCTTCGAAATGCCCAGTTTGCGTGGAATCGGCTTCCTTTCCTCCATATTCAATCCCCGCCTGTCACACTTAAAATCGCGGTTTTTTCCCGAAAGTGGCCTATTGGCACCACGCCCGGCGGCATGGAGCGCCATGCCTACACCTTGCACACAGCTTTAGCTCGACGCGGTCACCATGTTCATGTATTTACGTCCCCTGTAGTCAATAACAGAGACCAACCTGATACCCCGACATCTTCTAATTCCCCACGAATTCACTGCCATGAAGGTGAAGCTGGGAAGTGGCGATACAACAAAGCTTGGGAGATCTTTGATGAAGTGAACCGGCGTCAACCGTTCGATGTCATCCATTCGGAAAGTGTAGCTCTTCCTCATTGGTTGGCTCGCAATCTTAAGAACCTGGTTGTTTCATGGCACGGTATAGCCCTCGAAAGCTTACAATCCAGTATTTACCAAGATTTAACCCGTAAGCCCAATGAACCCATGTCGCCGGCTTTCAATGTTAGTTTATATGGGGTTGTCCCAAAAGTGCTTAACGAAATAAGATTCTTCCACAACTACGCTCATCATGTTGCAATCAGTGATAGTTGCGGAGAGATGTTGAGGGATGTGTATCAGATCCCAAGGAGAAGAGTTCATGTCATCCTCAACGGCGTTGATGAAAATGGCTTTCGAAATGACTTGTCCCTAGGCCTTGACTTCAAGTCGAAGATTGGTGTCCCCAGAAATGGTAGTTTGGTGCTTGGTGTGGCAGGAAGATTGGTGAAGGATAAAGGGCATCCTTTGCTTTATGAAGCTTTCTCCAAGCTCATAAGAAAACACCCTGATGTTTATTTGATCGTGGCGGGGAGTGGACCATGGGAGCAACGATACAAGGAATTAGGCCCTCGCGTACTAGTTTTGGGTTCTATGAGCCCATCCGAACTGAAGGCATTTTACAATGCTATTGATATTTTTGTGAATCCAACGCTGAGGCCTCAAGGGTTAGATCTCACTCTGATGGAAGCAATGATGAGCGGAAAAGCGGTAATTGCATCAAGGTTCCCAAGCATCAAAGGCAGTATTGTTGTTGATGATGAGTTCGGTTTCATGTTTTCTCCCAACGTGGACTCGTTGTTGGAGGTGTTAGAGGATGTGGTGAGAGAAGGCCCAAAGAGGCTAGCACAAAGGGGAAAGGCTGCTCAGGAATATGCAGCTTCCATGTTCACAGCAAGCAAGATGGCATTGGCATATGAGAGATTGTTTCTTTGTATAAAAAATGACACATTTTGTCTCTACCCCTAGGCTATACTACTTTTTTTTTTAAAACTTTCATAAATTCATTACTTACAACCTTGCATTTTATTTTCATTTTCATCTAAAAGATTTTAGACAATACAAGAACCGGATTGAGTAACAATAATTTATGTTTGTCACGTTAGTCCCAGTAAGTTTTCGAGTCATTCTGAATGTTGGCACTTTGGTCTTTAGCTCAAATGTTGGACTAATTATTAAGTTAGCCCCTACTTTTTTTTTAAAAAAAAAAAAGTCCAACCCAGCTTTCAGCCCAAACATGGAATGATCAAGTCTCACTATCTCATGTCATTCTCATTTATGAGTTACATCTTCTTGTTGGAATGTAATCTATTAGACTGAGCGTTGAAAACTTTAGTGAAGAGAAAACAAAAAAAAAAAAAAACCTTTGGTGAAGAAAGAGACTCAATTGCTGAGGCCTGAGTGACGCCATAGGCATAACACTGTAGTAATAAAAACTACTAACTAGAAAGTAGTAGTTGTAATACTAGCAATTGCTGGACTCGAAAGCAAAGTGGCCCAAAAAGATTGGGCATAAAGCAGTGGACTGAAACCATTAATTTTTTTTTTTAATTTAAGAAAAACGAACTTACTTGAGAGAATTTGGGGAGTTGAGTGATGAAGAGTTTAGTGAGAATGGAGAGAGAGAGTGGCATGGAAGGATGGGATCACAAAACTCTAATTCTACCGAAAGTGGGAAAGCTATGGCGGGCGCAGTCAAAGTTTCTGGACCAACATTTCAAGACCCAGAAAGATGTGTCTTCATCTTCTTGTTCTTGTCTGTTGTCGGAATGGACCAAACGCTGTGCTGATTATGACAGTCGTCTGCTACACCTGCGCAGCACCCTTCTGGAACGCACCCTCTTATGGATCTCTCCTTCTTTTCGAGCCAAAGCTTCCCTCGCCAATCTCAATCTCACCCTCTACGCTTCCTCTCCCTGTTAGCACCATGCAGAATATGTTGTTTGATTTTGCTCGCTCTCTCTCTCTCTCTCTTAATTTAAACATGTTTTGACTCTGCAGGTGGGACTGCATTGCAGAGGATTTTGGGTGAAGATTTGCCGCAGCTCGCCCTTCACTTGCACCGAATTCATAAGATCCACCAATATGTCGGTCAGCATATTTTTAGCGCTTATCGCAATGATTTCTGTATATTTCTGTATGCAATTTTCTTTAATTGCCTATTAGCTTCTGTCCGCCTTAAAGTTGAAAAGGAAAAACCTGCTGTCATTTCATCCAGCTATAATGCTAATGCATACTTATGGCTAGAGGTGATTATTCGGTCGGCTCGATCAAAAAAATTTTTAAATCGAATTGACCGACTTAGCTAGAGGAACCGACCGAACCGACCGACATTTTTAATCATAACCGAATTAACCGAACCGACTAAATTTCGGTCGGTTTGGTCGGTTAGTTCAGTCAAATCGGTTTATTGGATCTTGGGCTAATGGTTATATATTTAGGTTAGGAATGGGTTTAATTGGGCTATTAATATATATAAATATATAATTATTAAATATTAAATATTAAAAGTTCGATTAATTCGGTTAATAATTTTACTAACCGGTAACCGACCGAATTAACCAAATAAACCGACATAAAAAACCGACTTAACCGAACCGAATTAATCAAATTCTATCGATTAAGTCGGTTTGGACCGACTTATGCTCACCCCTACTTATGGCTTAAATTCTGAGAATACTGGATGCTCGTAAGTGCAAAGTCTTCTGTTATTAGAACAAGTTCTCAAATTTTCAACTCTTAACATGCAATCCTTTCTCTGCTTTTAAATGTGTTTATATGTCTGTCGTTATTCTTAAGTTCATAGCTTGCGTGGCCTTACCCCAATAGTATACAATAGAATGCCACTAGGCTATAAGCTTAGCTCGCCCTTTAATATTACAGAAACCGCTCTTCGCTTAGAAGCTTTGGTAGGAGATCTTGAGGATGCAGTTTTCTCTTCTGGGAATCACCGTACAGGGAATATGTTCACAAAGTTTTCAACTCCACTGACATCACGAGTAATTACTCTGATCTTGTTTTTCCCTATTATTTCAGAATGCATCTTCAAAATTAATCCAGACGTTGTTGCTATGCAGGATTTTGGACTAAAGCAAGCAAGATTACTTCAAGCCATAAAAGCCATGAATGATATTGAGGAGATACTTGTCAATATTCAGATATCCCAACAACAATGGCACCAACTTTTAGAATCAGTTGATCATAGAGTAGATAAAACTTTGTCTGTACTTAGACCAGAAGCTCTTGCAGAACATCGTGCCCTTCTTTCTTCTCTGGGGTGGCCTCCAAAACTTCTAACATCAAAGGTTGAAAGTGGAGGGAGCTCTGAGTTCCCAAATCCACTAGTTCTTATGCATGGAGATGAAAACAAGTCTTATGCAGAAAGTTTTCATGTGCTTTGTGCTTTGCAGCAACTGCAGGCACGTAGAGAAGTACGAAAGTTCAAAACTTTAGGACAAAAGGAATGTGAGATACAGCTTTGGGCTATCGATGAACTGGTGTCTCCTATAGCCGAAAGAATGGAATATCACTTCTTGAAATGGGCTGAGCAGCCTGAGTTTATATTTGCTCTTGTGTATAGAGTTACTAGGGACTTTATGATAGGAGTAAGTGGTATTTTGCAGCCTTTGATTGATGCAACTAGATTATCAAGCTACAGTGCTACTGAAGCTTGGGTTTCTGCCATGGTGCGTATGCTTTCTGGGTTCTTAACAAAAAATGTTTTTCCCGCCTTGGCTGAAAGATATAAGGAGAAAGACATGAAATTAGAAGTTATCTCATTGTGGCTTCATCTAGTTGACCTTATTATTGATTTTGATAAACGGATGCAGTCACTATTAAGATGTGAAACTTGTCTCTTCTTGTCAGATGCTCAAAGGCATGGCGAGGCTTCAAGAGGGATATCATTGTTAATGGTATTTTGTGATAGACCAGATTGGCTTAAGATATGGGCGAAGATGGAGCTAAAGGATGGCTGGAAGAAACTAAAAGCAGTACTGAAGGATGCACGAGCTTGGCAAATTGATGACAAACATAGAGTTGATTTTGATGTTAGTCCAGTATGTGAAACTTTTTTGCTGTCTTCTAGAGAAGACCATAAAGCTCCATTGGTTGCTGAATGTGCACTTAAAATTGCACAAGAAATGATTAATCGATGCCAAACTTTGCCAGTTATTTTGGAACGTGTCAAATTTGTTAGATCAACTGTAGCCAAATTCATCTGGTACTTTTCTAATGTGCTGCTTCTGCATTGCAAAAATGCTGAACTGTCTCCTGAAAATCCTGATGATAGTACCTTGGTGAGAGCATGTGAATCAATCAATGCTGCTAGATATGTTGCGTCAAAGCTGCAAGAATGGAGTGATGATGTAAGTTTTTTGGAGATGAAAATTGCTGAAAATGAATCTAAGATCCAGGAAAACGACAAATATTTTGATGATTTTTGCTTCTTTGAAGAGGAAATAAAAAGCTTGGGTGAGCTAGAGACCAACTGGCTTATGGAAGTCATTGCTCTTCTGCTTCGTCAGTTTGAAAATCAAACTCTGGGATATGAGCATAAGGAGGAGTACGTTGATGAAGATGAGAATATGACCCCAAATGGAGATTCAGCAGCTATCGAGTGGGCTCTGTCCGGTGGTTTTATTGAAGCGTTGCATAGTTTAAAGAATCAGCTTGATGTTTTAATGATAAATCTGAATCCAAAAGACTTCATGGACTTGTGGCGAAGTGTGGCGGATGGGCTGGATCATTTTATGTCTGGTAGCATTTTTGGAAGTGATGTTGAGTTTTCAAGGCAGCAAAGCAATCGGTTATCAACTGATATGCAAGCATTGTTCCAAGTGTTCCAACCATATTGTGCTCGTCCTGAAGCATTTTTTCCTTGTATGAGAGACATCCTGAAGCTGTTAACAATGAGTGGGGAAGAGGTAAAACATTTGGTGGCAGGTTTATCAAGTCTAAAAACTGAAAAATGCATGCAATTTTCCCACTTACGTTTTGATCAAGTTGATAAAACATTGAGGAAAATGAAGTTTTGAGTTTGTTCAAACTGACAGACGATAGAAATTGCCTTTTTCTTTCATTACCACTCGTATTCATCATTCATGTGATTGTGGCCGTATATTATTTTTACGAGATTTTTTTTATTATTTAGAAGAAGAATACTACATATATATTTTTTTAAATACATTTTTTAAATATATAAATTTTGCAACAATTTAAAGAAAAAAATCATCATATGATTTTTTTTCACTTTCAAACAAAAAAACGGTTGTACTATTTTATTCCGATATGAACATGGGCTTAACTGGTTAATTTATGCTATATTAGGATGGAGAGGATAAAAGGAAATAAAATTAAAGCACCGAAAACTTCTCCCTTATTTGGTTGTTATTTAAATTAAAAATAAAGGAAAAGTACTGTGAGTTGGGTCGAGCATCCCTCTCCTCTCTTCCCTCAAAGCTCAAAACCTTTATTATTATGTTTTTTAATTATCCCAAACGCAAGGGAAAGGAAAACGATAAATTTTTTTAAAATATATATATCCGTAAATGATTTGTTTTATCTTTTATGTTTGAAGAATACAATTAAAAGTGGTAATTGGACGGGTTTTAGATGGGTTATTTTAGGTTTAAGTTTTTTTGGGTTCAATCTGATTCAGATTCGGGTTTATTCGGGTTCAGTTTGGGCCAATTCAGGTTCAGATCAATTAGGGTTCGAGTCTATTCGGGTTCAAGTTCAAGTTGGGTTCAGGTTTGAGTATATTTTACATCATTTTTTTATTTTATGTTAAATGTAATCATTTTTACGTAATTTTGAATTTGAAGCCTAAGCACGAATTTGACCTTGTCTGACCGGAAAAAATCTTAGTTCGATTCTATAGGCCTATCCATGGCCTGAAAAATTTTTGAATTATAAACTCAAGGCCTAACTTGTCTTGGTCGACCCATTTAAGTAGAAAATCATTGTTCATAATATTAAAAAATTATTTTTATATTAATATTTACATATTTTATAATTAAATTTAAATAAAATA